>JAHRHZ010000045.1:21771675-22004943 GCA_024137785.1 Ginglymostoma cirratum | reverse complement strand
TCCGGAAGGCAGATAAGGGTGGGGAGGGAAAAATGTCTTTGGTGGTGGGGTCTGATTGCAGATGGCGGAAGTGTCGGAGGATGATGCGTTGGATCCGGAGGTTGGTGGGGTGGTATGTGAGGACGAGGGGGATTCTTTTTTGGTTATTGTTGCTTGGGGACCGCTTTGCAGAACACCTGCGCTCAGTTCGCGACAAACAACTGCACCTCCCAGTCGCGAACCGTTTCAACTCCCCTTCCCATTCCTCAGACGACATGTCCATCCTTGGCCTCCTGCAATGCCACAGTGATGCCACCCGAAGGCTGCAGGAACAGCAAATCATATTCAGCCTGGGAACCCTGCAGCCCAATGGTATCAATGTGGATTTCACAAGCTTCAAAATCTCCCCTCCCCCAACCGCATCCCAAAACCAGCCCAGCTCATCTCCACCTCCCTAACCTGTCCTTCCTCTCACCTATCCCCTCCTCCCACCTCAAGCCCCACCCCCATCTCCCATCTGCTAACCTCATCCCGCCGCCTTGACCTGTCCGTCCGCCCTCGACTGACCTATCTCCTCCCTACCTCCCCAACTACACTCACCTTTACTGGCTCCATCCCCGCCTCTTTGACTTGTCTGTCTCCTCACCACCTATCCTCTCCTCTATCCGCCTCCCCTCTCTCCCTATTTATTTCAGAACCCTCTTCCCCTCCCCCATTTCTGATGAAGGGTCTAGGCCCGAAACGTCAAGCTTTCCTGCTCGGCCTGCTGTGTTCATCCAGCCCCATGCTTGTTATCTCGGATTTTCCAGCATCTGCAGTACCTATTATCTCTAAGAGTCAGTGTAATGACTTTTCATAGTTTGAGATTTTGAGCTTATGTTAATATATCAAGAGGATCTAGGAACCCCTACACAGACAAGAATCGCGCAACAGGGGCTAGCGTGCTGTTTGAGTCCAGAACGGATGAAAGGCTGGGTCCGGAGCAGGGGAAAGGAGATGTGTCCGGGAGATGTTGGGTTAAATATGATGGGCGGGTTCCCCGGTCAGGGTGCGGGAAGTGTAGTGGGAGGGGGTGTGTGATACCGTGTCAGTTTAATAGTTACTATGTATCTATTTAACACACTAACTTTTCTTGAGTAATTACTGTACTTATTTTCATCGGAACACTCCGAATTGTCTAATTTAAATGGAGATTTATGGAAGTTTCAAAGCACAGAGGGATTGCCAGCGGAAAATTCAATTTCCCGGGCGATTCCTTGAGGGTTAGTGTGCTACAAATGGGGATTCCGCAGGGCCGTTACGTGCAACAAGCTACAATAGCCACTGTCTGGCCGATGGAAAATCCGGCCTCAATATGACTCTTTCGGAGCTCGGTAACTGCGTCCGTTGCTGCAAGAAACCCCGGGAACCGTTTCAGTTGGCCTGTAGCACACTCCCCTTACAGCTCCACATCGACCGAGGACTTGGACCGAAGATGCAGTGCAGCACGGAATGCTCGTAGTCTTCTCCTTGCACTTGCCCATTGCCGTGGTTTTCGGTTGTGTTTTGGGCTCGAGGGCTGTTTCTGTGGGGTGGATCTGCGGCGATGGGCTCTCTCACTGACGATGGGAGATGGACTGTGCGGCTGGCCGTGGGCCTGTTGGTCGGGGCCGCGGGACTTTACGGCCTCCACAAACTGGTGACACTAAAACGACGGCAGCAGCGAACTGGTGGCGACCGTCCGCCAGAGAAAACCCCAGTCCACCGAGTGACCGGCCTGAAGATAACGGGTGATGAGCAAGAAATAGCAGAAGGTACTCTTTACACCAAGTGTGGAGGGAGAAAAAGAGACATTTTATTCACTCTCAGTAAACCTTACAACTTCCCTTCTCTGTGGTTTAACTATTCCCAGATACTACTGAGTAACTGCACACTAAACCTTTTCTTGCTTTCTTCAGAGATGATGCCAGACCTGCTGAGTTTCTCTAGAATTTGCCGATTTGTTCAATTCCAGATTATTCATTATGTGGAGGTGCAGGTGTTGGACTGGGGTGGACAAGGTCAGACGTCACACGACACCAGGTTATTGTCCAGAGATAGTAGGAACTGCAGATGCTGGAGAATCTGAGATAACAAGGTGTAGAGTTGGATGAACACAGCAGGCCAAGCAGCATCAGAGGAGCAGGACAGCTGACGTTTTCTGAAGAAAGGTCTAGGCCCGAAATGTCAGCTTTCCTGCTCCTCTGATGCTGCTTGGCCTGCTGTGTTCATCCAGCTCTACACCTTGTTATACCAAGTTATTGTCCAACAGGTTTATTTGAGATCACAAGCTTTCCAAAGCAATGCTCCTTCAGGTAAAGTGAAGAAAAGCATACAGGCACAGAATATGTAGGCAGAGACATCAAATGGTATGAGTGGAGTGTCCACAGGCTGAATAATAGGTCTCTGTAGATGATCAAAAGTGTCAAATAAAGTGTCAGTAGCTGAATAGCAAGTGAAGGGATGACCCATAATCTAATTAATTGAGGCAGAGGGATAATTACAAAAAAAAATTGCTGGAGACAAACCAAACGGCTGGGATAACATCATAGGTATAGGAGTTGCATGCTGAGGGTCTAACCAAAATAACAAGTGATCCAAATCTACACTGACTAATTAAGGTAGAGAGATCATAACACGTTATCAAGGTGAAGGTGTTAAAATAAGACAGTAAGGATGATTTTACAGATACAGAAGTGTGCTGGGGTCACATGTAGCACAACATGCACCCAAAATCACAGCTGAGGCCATCTGCATGGATATAGAACTTGGATATCATTCTCTGCTCGGCAATTCTGCATTGTTGTGTATCTCAAAGGCAGCCTTGGATGCTTACCTGAAAATCGGAGGCTGAATGTCCTTGACCACTGAAGTGTTCCTCGGCTGAGAGGGAACATTCCTGTCTGGCGATTTGTTGCATGGTGTTGTCATAGCGGTTGCATGGTCTCGCGAATATACCATGTCTCGGGGCATCCTTGCCTGCAGCGTATGAGGTAGACAACATTGGCCGAGTCACATGAATATCTGATGTGCATGTGGTGGGTGGGGTATTCACACATGTAATGATAGTAATATCCATGTCGATGATTTGATGTCTTGCAGTGGGTGCCATGGTAAGGTTGTGTGGTATTGTGGTCATTTTGTTTTACTGAAGGCTGGGTAGTTTGCTGTGAATGATGCTTTGTTTAAGGTTTGGCAGTTGTTTGAAGGTTGTTTCTCTGCTATGGGGAAGTACTGGATGATGAAGGGTACTCTATCGGTCATGTCCTATATCTGTCGTCTCAGGAGGTCATTGCAGTTTTTCCACTATGGCATATCGGAACTGGAAATCGATGAGTTGAGCATCGTATCCCATTCTTATGAGGGCATCTTTCAGCATCTTCACGTCCATCACGTTCCTCCTCTTCTGAGCAGATCCTGTGTATACGTTGTGCTTGTCCGTAGGGGATGGCTTCTTTAACATGTTTAGGGTGGAAGCTAGAGAAGTGCAGCATCATGAGGTTATGCGTGGACTTGCGTAGAGTGAGGTACTGAGGTGTCCGTCCTTGATGGAGATGCATGTATCGAAAAGTGAGACTGATTCTAAAGAGTAGTCCATGGTAAGTCAGATGGTGGGATAAAGCTTGTTGATATCATTGTGTAGTCGTTTCAGTGATTCCTCGCCATGAGTCCAAAGGAAGAAAATGTCATCACGAATCTGGTGAATAGCGTTGGTCGGAGGTCCTGTGCAACAACGAAGTCTTGTTCAATCTTGTGCATAGCTTGATAACATAGGGTTTCTCTACCTTAATTAGTTTATACACTTTTAGACTACTTGTTACTTTCATTAGACCCTTGGCATGTGACTGTTATACCTGTGTTGTCATTCTAGCTGTTTGATTTGTCTCCAACACTGCCTTATTTTTAACATTTTGAAATTTAACTCTCTGCTTCAATTAATTGAATTGTAGGTCATCCCTTCACTTGCTATTCAGCTGTTGACACTTTACTCACACTGTCTGATAGTTTTGATCACCTGCAGAGATTTGTTACTCAGTCTGTTGACACTACAGCCACGCTATTTGTATGATCTTGTGATCTCTCTGCCTATAAATTCTGTGCCTGTGTGCTTTTCTTCACTTTACTTAATAAAGGAACAGTGCTTAGAAAGCTTGTCATCTCAAATAAACCTGTTGGATTGTGTAACCTGGTGTCATGTGTCTTCTGAGACTATTCATGCACATGCATCTTTCAATGCCGGCCTGTTGCATTTGACTCAGAAACACAAATTGCTGGAGAAACTCAGCAGGCCTGGAAGCATCTCTGGAAAGAAAACAAAGTTGACAATTCAAGTCCAGTGACCATTCTTGAGAACATCTGACTACAAGTCCCGTTTTAGGGAAGGACCAAATTGTCTACTTCCTGGCCATTGGAGACCGAACGCAGTTGGGAAGTTTCCCATAGTCAATTCCCATTTTCTTTAGGATTCTGAATTTGAGTTGGAGACTGAGTACACAGCTGCATTCCCATGAAAATTGAGGGCATACTTAAACTTAACGTAAGACGGATGTAACTTCACAACCTATGTAAGCCTTCAGTCACTTTTGTTTCTGACCTGGCATGACTACCCCCTTTCTCTTCCCTCTCCCCTCCCCAAAAAAGTGAACTTCAATGAAATGAAGATACAGTTAGTTAAAGTGAACTGGATGGATAGATTAGCAGGAATGACAGTAAACAAGCGGTGGCAGACATTTAAGAAGGTAATCTATGACTGTCAACAAAAATATTCTAAGACAGGATAAACCAACCAAATAAGGAGCCTGTTAAATTGGAAGAAAAGCATACAAGGAGGCATAAGTCAGTCATAGCCCTGAAGACTAGAATAAATTCGGAACCCAGCAGAGGAGGACTAAAAAGATAAAGACAGAGAAAAATAACTGAGGGCTAACTAGCAACGATTATAAAAACTGGCATTGAGAGCTCCTTTTAAATATTTAAACAGGAAGAGAGAGGTCAGACTGAATATAGGCCAGTAGGACATGAATGTGGGAAATTTGTCATGGGGAACAAGGAAATGGTAGATGACTTACAGATACTTTGCATCAGTGTTAGTGGTGGAAGATATTTCAAACATCCCATTAGTACTGAAGAATACAAATGGAGGAATTAAGTACCATCACTAGAGAAGTAATATTAAACAATCTAATGGGGCTAAAGGCAGATAAGTCCCCTAGTCCTGATGGTTTGCATCCTAGGATCCTAAAAGAGGTAGCTGCAGTGAATAGCATTGATTTGTAATTTTCCAAAAATCCTTGGATTCTGGAGAAGTACCAGAGGATTGGAAATCTGCCAATCATGCCTGACTAATTTATTATAGTTTTGTCCAGGAAGTCTCAACAATAGATAGAAGGGAACCAGTAGTTGTGTTATGTTTGGACTTTCAGAAGGTGTTTAACAAAGTACTTCAAAAAAATCTTAAGCCATAAGAACCTACGTTGTTGGAGCTAGTATATTGGCATGGATAGAGAATTGGCTGATGGGCAGGGAACAGAGAGTGGGGATAAAGGTTTTTTCAGGTCGGCAGACTGTGACCAGTAGGGTTTCACAGGGATCACTGCTGGGACCACAACTATTTACAATATATATTCCCTCCTGAAGAGCATTGTGGGTCTAACTACAGCACAGGGACTGCAGCGATTCAAGAAGGCAGCTCACCACCACCTTCTCAAAGGCAACAAATGGGCAATAAATGCTGGCCAGCTTGCAAAACTCACGTCCTACAAGTGAATGTTAAAAAAATTAATGGCATGAAGGAAGGAATTAAGTGTACCATAGCCAAATTTGCAGATGACACAAAAATTATGTACATAGGCCAACAAGAGGCGATGCCACATTGGATTTGGTACTGGGTAATGAACCAGGCCAGGTGTTAGAATTGGAGGTAGGTGAGCACTTTGGTGATAGTGACCACAAGTCGGTTACATTTACTTTAGCAATAGAAACGGATAGGTATATACCACAGGGCAAGAGTTATAGCTGGGGGAAAGGCAATTATGAGGCGATTAGGCAAGACTTAGGATGCATAGGATGGGGAAGGAAACTGCAAGGGCTGGGCACAATTGGAATGTGGAGCTTGTTCAAGGAACAGCTACTGCGTGTCCTTGATAAGTATGTACGTGTCAGGCAGGGAGGAAGTGGCCGAGCGAGGGAATCGTGGTTTACTAAAGAAGTTAAATCTCTTGTCAAGAGGAAGAAGGAGGCTTATGTAAAGATGAGGCGTGAAGGCTCAGTTAGGGCACTTGAGAGTTACAAGTTAGCCAGGAAGGACCTAAAGAGAGAGCTAAGAAGAGCCAGGAGGGGACACGAGAAGTCTTTGGCAGGTAGGATCAAGGAAAACCCTAAAGCTTTCTATAGGTATATCAGGAATAAAAGAATGACTAGAGTAAGATTAGGGCCAGTCAAGGACAGTAGTGGGAAGTTGTGCGTGGAGTCCGAAGAGATAGGAGAGGTGCTAAATGAGTATTTTTCATCAGTATTCACACGTGAAAAAGACAATGTTGTCGAGGAGAATACTGAGATACAGGCTATTAGACTAGACGGGATTGAGGTTCATAAGGAGGAGGTGTTAGCAATTCTGGAATGTGTGAGAATAGATAAGTCCCCTGGGCCGGATGGGATCTATCCTAGGATTCTCTGGGACGCTAGGGAGGAGATTGCAGAGCCTTTGGCTTTGATCTTTATGTCGTCATTGTCTACAGGAATAGTGCCAGAAGACTGGAAGATAGCAAATGTTCTCCCCTTGTTCAAGAAGGGGAGTAGAGACAACCCTGGTAATTATAGACTAGTGAGCCTTACTTTGGTTGTGGGTAAAGTGTTGGAAAGGATTATAAGAGATAGGATTTATAATCATCTAGAAAGGAATAATTTGATTAGGGATAGTCAACACGGTTTTGTGAAGGGTCAGTCGTGCCTCACACGCCTTAGTGAGTTCTTTGAGAAGGTAACTAAACAGGTGGATGAGGGTAAAGCAGTTGATGTGGTGTATATGGATTTCAGTAAAGCGTTTGATAAGGTTCCCCACGGTAGGCTATTGCAGAAAATTCGGAGGCATGGGATTGAGGGTGATTTAGCTGTTTGGATCAGAAATTGGCTAGCTGTAAGAAGACAGAGGGTGGTGGTTGATGGGAAATGTTCATCCTGGAGTTCAGTTACTATTGGTGTACCGCAAGGATCTGTTTTGGGGCCACTGCTGTTTGTCATTTTTATAAATGACCTGGATGAGGGCGTAGAAGGATGGGTTAATAAATTTGCGGATGACACTAAAGTCGGTGGAGTTGTGGATAGCGCGGAAGGATGTTGCAGGTTACAGAGGGACATAGATAAGTTGCAGAGCTGGGCTAAGAGGTGGCAAATGCAGTTTAATGCGGAAAAGTGTGAAGTGATTCACTTTGGAAGGACTAACAGGAATACAGAGTACTGGGCTAATGGTAAGATTCTTGGTAGTGTGGACGAGCAGAGCGATCTCGGTGTCCATGTACATAGATCCCTGAAAGTTGCCACCCAGGTTGATAGGGTTGGTATGAAGGTGTACGGTGTGTTAGGTTTTATTGGTAGAGGGATTGCGTTTCGGAGCCGTGAGGTCATGTTGCAGCTGTACAAAACTCTGGTGCGGCCGCACTTGGAGTATTGCGTACAGTTCTGGTCACCGCATTATAGGAAGGATGTGGAAGCATTGGAAAGGGTGCAGAGGAGATTTACCAGGATGTTGCCTGGTATGGAGGGAAGGACTTATGAGGAAAGGCTGAGGGACTTGAGCCTGTTTTCGTTAGAGAGAAGAAGGTTAAGAGGTGACTTAATAGAGACATACAAGATGATCAGAGGATTGGATAGGGTGGACAGTGAGGGCCTTTTTCCTCGGATGGTGATGGCTAGCACGAGGGGACATAGCTTTAAATTGAGGGCTGATGGATATAGGACAGATGTCAGAGGTAGATTCTTTACTCAGAGAGTAGTAAGGGCATGGAGTGCCTTGCCTGCAGCAGTTGTAGACTCGCCAACTTTAAGGGCATTTAAATGGTCGTTGGATAAACATATGGATGATAATGGAATAGCGTAGGTTAGATGGGCTTCAGATTGGTTTCACAGGTCGGCGCAACATCGAGGGCTGAAGGGCCTGTACTGCTATGTAATGTTCTATGTTCTATGTTCTATGTTCTACGTGGAAAAGCAGGTTTGAAAAGGAACATAAGCAATTTGCAAAAAGATATTGATAGGTTCGGTAAGTGGGCAAAAGTTGGCAAATGGATTTTAATGTGGGAAAATGTGAAGTTGTTCATTTTGGGAAGGAGAACAAAAGAATATTATTCAAATGGAGAAAAAGTGCAGAAAGCTGCAACACAAAGAGACATGGGTACTTATGCATGAAATGCAGAAAGCTAGCACTCAGGTGCAGCAGGTAATTAAGAAGGCTAATGGAATGTTGGCCCTTATTTCAAGGGGGTTGGAGTAGGGAAGTCTTACTGCAACTGTACAAGGTACTGATGAGACCACATCTGGAGTACTGAGAGCAGTTTTGGTCCCCTTATTTATGAAAATATATCATTGGCAGCAGGTAAGAGTGGTTCACAAGAGTGATCCCTGGTGTGGAGGGATAGGTTTAACAGGTTGGGACTCTACTCAGTTTCCTAAGATATTTGTTGACATTGTATTTGTCTTTATTTTTTGACTTAAATTGCTTTATTTGGCCTTGTCGGTTTTTGACAAATCGTTTATCAGTTTTATCCAAAAATTCAAAATGTCTCTTCACGGCATTAAAAGATGATGAGGAACTGATTGAAATTTTTGTGTTTTAAAATCATTTATGTGCTATTTCCTCCTCTCCTTCCAGGATTTCTGCTTACAAAATCTCCTGACGTCTTAGAACAACAACATTTGCAAGCAGTTCTGGGCCTACTTAAGGAGTCCTCTGATGCTTCCACTCGAGAACAAGCGCTGGTGACCTTAGGGAACAGTGCTGCATTCAGTGCCAATCAGGTATATCCAAATACATTTGTCATCCATTTTTTAAAAAATCAAATTTTAAGCATCAGTTCTGATAGAAATGTGGTAAAGAGTACAAAATTATTACAATCTTGTACTTAGTGTGTATATTTATTTTTGGACAACAATTTTTGTCAAAGATTTGTTATCAAAAACAAAATTCATGTTATTTTTCTGAGCTGATGTGAACTTCAAGTGCCTCTACATTGTTTAATTTAATAGTATGTTAAAACAAAAATAGTACATTAATTTTTGCTAAAATGAGGATGTAATAATTTTTAAATTAACTGGTACCTTTTATATTTTCAGGATCATCTTCGAAACCTAGATGGGCTCAGCATTGTTGCAAATTGCTTGTTTGATGAAGTCATCTCTGTCAGAGTTAAGGCACTAAATGTCTTGAATAATCTTTCCATGAATATTGCTAACCAAAATGAACTGAAGGTAATGAGACATTGTGTTTGAGGGGGAAAAATACCTTAGTATGCAAACTTAACAGTAGGACTGCTTTTCAATTTTTTTTTTACTCACTGCATACAGCAGTGACTTTCACCTTCCTTTCTTGTCTTAGGCAAATGCGGCAGCCTAATCTGTGCGCATTGCCCCACTTAACAAATTAATCAGTCATCACAAAATTTGTTTTAGATGATGTGAGTTGATGCAGGATTGTTGGCGAGGACACTGGAAGAAGTCACAAGTGCGTGAAGGGCAAGGCTGGTAGGTGCAGGAAATGCTGGATGACTAGAGAAATTGAGGTTTTGGTCAAGAATAAGATGGAAGCAAATGTCAGGTATAGACGGCAAGGATCAAGCGAATCCCTATAAGACTCTAAAATCTGTAGGAGTATGCTTAAGAGGGAAGTCAGGAGAGCAAAAATATGACATTAGATAGCTTTAGAAAATAGGCTTAAGGAGAATCCAAAGGGATTCTATAAATACATTAAGGACAACTGAGTAACTTGGGAGAGAATAGGGCCCCTTAAAGATCAGAAAAGTCGCTTATGCGTGGAACCGCAAGAGATGGGGAGATACTAAACGAATATTTTGTATCAGTGTTTACTGGGGAGGAGGATATGGAAAGTAGAGAACTTGGGGAAATAAATAGTGACGTCTTGAAAAATGTCCATATTACAGAGGAGGAGGTGCTGAACGTCTTAAAATGCATAAAGGTAGATAAATCCACAGAAACCGATGAGGTGTACCCTAGAACATTCTAGCAACCTAGGGAAGTGAATACTGGGCCCCTTGCTGAGATATTTGGATCATTGGTAGCCACAGGAGAGATGCCGGAAGACCGGAGGTTGGCTAATGTGGTGCTGCTATTTAAGAAAGGTGGTAAGGAAAAGCCAGGGAATTATAGACCGATGACTCTGACATCAGTGATGGGCAAGCTATTGGAGGGGATCTTGAGGGACAGAATTTACATGTATTTGGAAAGGCCTGAACACTTATTTGTGAGTGACTGAATACTGGAGTCTGGGGCCTGGAACTGTTAGGAGCCTCGGCCCTCTTCCCCATTACTGCTTCCAGACTGTGACCTATATCATCTGCCAGTGACTTGCCTTTGGTGGAATTGTTGTTTGGCACCTGTGGTTTGAGACATGGCAGCCTAAAGGACTGGTGCTAGCTGGCGAGGATGAACTTGATCAGGTTCTTTTTCTGTGATTTGTGTGAGAGTTGGAGATCGTCCTGGATTTGGGGTGAGGCATAGCGGTGGGGGTAAGGGGGATGCAAGGGGAGCTCTAAAACAACATCCAGTGTGGGGCCCAATCGTTCCTACGTGGGATGGTTGCATCCTCTGCTTTGCTTATTTAACAAAAGAACACCGGGTGAAATGTTACTTGCACAACAGCCTTGGCAAGGTTAGTCAGTGCCTCCACCATTTTCGCTGCAGTGAAGATGTGTGGGAAGGCAGTGTTCTTCCTGAAGACTGAGCGGGCAGTGCACCTCTGAGGTCCTTCTCCCCTCACCTTCGCCAGCTCAAGGAGGTGAGGTCGGGTGTGGTGCCAGTACTGCTCAGTCTAAGTGAGGCCCACCTGAGATACATTTACTCCTTCCAGCATCAAGTTTTCGTCTGCCTGGCCTAGGAGGACGTCATGGAGGGCATCTTAACGGTTGAGCATGAGAGTGCTGCCACAGGAGGGAGCTATCTCGCTTATGGATACCACTGGGATGGGAGGAGAGCATCTGCAGTGGAGGAAAGCCTGGAGAAAGACTAAGCATTGGGGGCGGCGTCCCAGCAGGATTCCACAGCTGACCCTGAGGCCATTGGCTCCCAGCCTGGGACAGAACCCTTGCAAAGGATAGCGGTCCCGGACCCCTCAGGAAGGCACAGGGTTTGGAACCAGAGTGGGGCCCATCAATGATAAAAGCATGAGTGAGCAAGCGGTTTCGCCTGCAACCCCACCCCACAAGTGCCCTGAAACCCATAAGCGACAAGGAAAAAGGGAGGATGTTTGAGGGGGAGGGGGCGAATCAGCAGAGAGATGGAAGTGCTTCTTGTTACCCCCATCCTCCCAAAAAAGGCGCCACTCCTCAAGGTCAGAGAGATAGGGGAGTTGAGTACTAGCAACAACACCTCCTGGGGAAGAGGGAGTAGCGTCACCAGGAAACCCTTCTCCCTCCTTGCAAGGGAAGGAGGCATGAATCCGGCCCTGCATCTGGACCATGCACTCAGAGGCTGAGGTGGGCATGGCTACTGAGGTCTTGCCTATGCCACAAGAACTGGAATGGTACCCTGGATGGCAGCGAAGAAGGAGCAGCTTCCTTGCCACTCCCAGGCCTTTATGTCAGGCACCTCCCTGCTTCCTGGGGATCTTTTCCCAGATACGGAGGGTGAGCCAGTGCCAGGAGTGAAGCAGATTTCTGAACTGCTGCCATCCAGGGGGCCTGACATTTCAGTCAATGTTATGGTTGAGTCTGGCGTAATCTGAAATTTGGAGGTCCCTGCAAAGGATCATCGTGCTATCGACCCAAAGGGTGGGGTTGAGGCAGGGGTGTGACTGACTGGTAACCCCAGACCACCCCCTACACTCAATGTGGAGGAGGTGTTGGGGTGGGAGGTGACAACCTGTAAGAGAGCTGGGTGTCAGTCGCTAACTCGGTGGAGAGCGACGTGGTACTCGTGAACAAGGTCACCCTCATCTCTCCAGGACTCCAGCCAAATGGTGCTTGGTCAGTGAGACAGAAACCAGTTGGCTATGGATCAGTGGAATCTCTACTGCTTCTGGTCATGTCTGCTGACAGTAATTGGCAGCTCCAGGAATGGACAAGAACGCGAAGCAGCAGTGCCAGGGATTCCTTTGCAGTATCCTTAAGGAGTGGAAGGGGAAAAAGAGTCCCTCCACCCACTCAGTAAGTTGGGTTTCATTGTTTTAACTGGTGGTAGTGGTGGCACATACTGCAGCTGTGAAGACATCCGTAGCTAGCCTCAACGTCAATGGGAGCAGGAAGGCCCAGCGCAGATTTCGTATCCACTCACTCCTCAGGGGTCGAATGTACACGGTGAACCTCCTGCAAGAAACCCATACCATTTCAGAAGACGAAGCTGCATAGCACCTGGCGCGATGGGGAAGGGTCTTCATGAGTTACCTGGCCTCCAGTTCTGGCAGAGTGGCTATCTTGTTGGCCTCTTTATCTCAACCAGAGATCTTGAGGGACAAAGAGTGTGGCAGGCCATCTGCTGCAACTCACGGTTTGTTTTGGAGGCACGACGCTTCACTTTGTGAATGTATACGTGCCTTGGGTAGGACCTGAGCAGACATGCTTCTTCAAGGATGTGTCTACTCTACTTAGCCCCATCGGTGAGGGTGAACTTATCCTTCTCGGGGAGACTTCAATTATACCCTCGAGAGGTGGGACCATAGTGGTACCCAGAAGAGCTCAGCATCAGTGGGGCAAGTTGAGGGACTTGGTTATCCCTTTGATTTGATCGACATCTGGCGAAATCTCCACCCTGAATCCATTGCCTTCACCTTTGCAAGGCCCAGGGTCGGAGTGTCCAGAATTGCCTGCCACTGTATTTCTTGGGCATATGCCTCCTGTGTTCCAAAGGCTTCCGTGCGGCAGGTGCCATTTTCTGATCATAACCAGGTCTATGTGGAGCTTGTTCCATTCAGTGCCGGGCGAGGTCGCTGTATTGGCGCTTGAACAACCTGCTCCTGGAGGATGAGTGGTTCTGGGACTCGTTTTGTCACTTCTAGACCAGCTGGAGAAGGAAGTTGGGGGCTTTCCCTCCTTGAGGCTGTGGTGAGGCAAAACTCATGTCTCTGTCTTCTGTCAGCAGAGTCTATGGGGTTCTATGAAGAGGCGGACATCCAGAATTGAGGGGTTGGAGAAGGAGGTGCTTGACCTGGAGTCACGTCTCGGTCAGCCCGATGTGGACCCGGCTCTGTGGAAGGCGTATGAAGAGAAGAAGGCTGCGCTCTGGGATTTGTATCTCATTGGATCCCGGGTGCATATGTGAGATCATGGGACCAGTTCATTTGGGATCTCGACTGCGGCTGCCCCTTCGACCGCACGCTGGAAAAGAGGCACCGGGTCCACCAGCAGCTTCTTGTGCTGCTAGCCGACAATGAATCCCTCGTCTTGGATCCTGAGGGCATCAGGGCTCTGATTGAGGGACTGTTTTAGGGCTCTCTTCTCTCCGGATCCGTCCAGCAAGGAAGATCGCGGAATTTTGTAGGAGGACCTGCTGCAGGTCAGCCCCAAGGGTGCCGGGAGGCCCAACCCTCCCATCTGAGCTTGGAGAAGCTGACCGGTGCCCTTGACTGTCATTCCAGGGGCAAGTCTTGGGGACTGGATGGGCAGACTGTGGAGTTCTTCAGGGCATTCTGAGACATCCTGCGTGGTTGTGGGGGGTGGGGTGGTCAACTATGGTAGTTCATGCAAGAATGTATCATGACTGGAGAGATGCCCCATTCTTGGCGCAGGGCCATCATCATTCTGTTGCCTAAGAAGGTGGCTCTCCATTTGTTAAAGAATTGGTGTCCTGTATCCCTCCTCAGCACGGACTACAAAATTTTTGCCAGGGAACTTTCGATTCACCTTGCTGGACCACATGATCCACCCAGACCAGTCCTACACCATCCTGGGCTGGAGCATCCATGACAACATCCACCTGGTCTGGGACATGATCCATTTGATCCATTATTCCCAGAGGGCTGGTCTGTCGAGTGCTTTTCTCTTCCTTGATCAGGAAAAGGCATTCGACAGAGTGGATCATGAGTATCTGCAAGCATTCAGGTTCGTGATGCATTGTGTTATCCGGATCTGACTTCCGCACGCCATCTCGGAGTGCCTGGTGAAGGTTAACTGGTCTCTGACGGCGCCCCTGTGCTTTGGGAGAGAAGTATATCAAGGCTGGCCCCTGTCCAGCCAGCTTTATTTTCTCTGTATGGAACCATTCCTGCACGTCTTGTATAAGTGGCTTTCAGGTTTGGCTCTACATGGGCCAGGGCTGGAGGTGGTTCTTTCAGCGTATGCTAATGACGTGCTCCTCATGTTCGCAGACCCAGCTGACCTGCAGAGGACGTGTGAATGCCAGGAGGTCTTCCCTGTGGCATGCTCCACAAGGGGATCAACCAGAGCACGTGTTCAGGATTTTGGGGTTGGTCTGTGGCAGATGGACCCTGTGCCAGAAGAGCTCTGGTGCTTCATGTGGAGTACCGCTCACCACCCCTATCTAGGAGCCCATCTTCACCCTGTTGCGGAATCATTGCCGGCAAATTGAGTTGGAGATCAAGGTGACCAACAGCCTAGTGTGCTGGACAGAACTGCTCTGAGTGTTGTCCTTATCGGGTGCGAGTGCTGGTCATAAAGCAGCTGGTGGTCGCACGTCATGGTACTGGCTGATCACTTTGGTCCCTCCCCCAGCTTTGTCACTGCTATCCAGAAAAGGTTTGGTGAATTTTTCTGAGACAAGAGGCAACACTGGTTTGCTGCTGCGGTTCTGAGTCTCCCGTTTGAGGAAGGTGGTCAGGTGCTGGTGTGCCTTCACACTCAATTAGCAACGTTTCACCTTCAGACCCTGCAGCAATACGTTTACATTGAGCCTTCTCCAAGTTGATGCACCCTTATGACTTAGTTTTTCCATCAGGTGCGCAGCCTCTGTTACAACACACAGTTCCTGTTCATGGACTGCTCTGGGACACAGTCGGCTCGTGCCGGAGGTATCCCTTGATGAGAGCGGCTCTCATCAGGGAGCCGCTGCTCAGGAACAGGTAGAAAGTGGAGTTGCGGGTGGATAGGATAGTGAAGAAGGCATTTGATATGCTTGCCTTTATTGGTTAGTGCATTGAGTATAGGAATTGGGAGGTCATGTTGGAGCTGTACAGGACATTTGTTAAACCACTGTTGGAATACTGGGTGCAGCTCGCTGCTATAGGAAGGATGTTGTGAAACTTGAAAGGGTTCAGAAAAAATTTACAAGGATGTCACCAGGATTTGAGCTCAAGGAGAGGCTGAATAGGCTGGGACAACTTTCCCTGGAGTGTCAGAGGCCAGGGCGTGACCTTATAGAGGTTTATAAAATCATGAGGAGCATGGATAGGGTGAATAGCAAGGGTCTTTTCTCCTCTCTATAATGGTATGTCTTCTCAGTCTTGAATATGTGATAAAGACCTAAAAGAGCTTGAGTACATAACACTGTCACTCGGACAACAAAGCTACCAAAGGAGTAAAGTTGATAATAACTCTAAAATATTTAGGAACTGCACAATGTATCGTTTAACTCTAATCCAATTCATGGATGAATTTGGTACGACAAATGCCCACATTAAGTGGCTAAAACAAATTCAAAAGCAGAATCTCCAATAGTAATTCAGTACCACCCATAAATCTAGATGACTAATATGATCTATAAATAAATGCATCCCTGTGCATATCTTTCCTAAGGAATAAGGAACAACAAGGGCTTGAAATTTGTTCTTACATTTTCCAATTCTGCTGTTTAGCCACTGTCAAAAAACACACAATCGTGTGGGGTAATTTATTTTCCAAGTTCTTTTTAACCCTGTGGAAAATGTCTAGCTCAGCTGTCAGTTACAAGCGATGGATTGATTAGACCCTCGTGGCAGGTTGTAAACATAAAACATCTTACCATCTTACGTAATAGTATACTGGCATTCCCCCAGTCCATTGTTCACCATTAAACTTGGTACCAGGAAGAGGAAGAGCATTGAAGAGTTGGTGTAGGGATTTTGATGGGAAAAGAAGAGCGGGTATGACAACTTGAGATAGGTTTAAAGAGAAAAATAAGAAAAAGGGAGCGGATAAATTGTTATTTGGAGTGAAAGGCTTGGGTTCAGATTGACAGTCAAAATGTGCACACAAGTGAACAGAGGGAAAGTTTGGTTGCTACAAGTCTGGTTAGGTAGTAAGTTAGAATACATAGGATTTACAGATATTAAGCGACCTGTGTAGAGGAGGAGAGAGAGATGGAGAATTTTAGGGAAAGAATGCCAGTACTTGGGGCTTAGACAGCTTAGTACACAATCACCAGTGATGGACAAATGAAAATCAGGCATTGGAGGAATGTGGAGATCTCGGAGGGTAGATAGGAAACATGTGGGAACTTGCAGTAAGGATCAGAATTTTAGATTTAAAATGTTGGACTGAAGGACGGTATAGATCAGCGAATATTGATTGATGCCTGCATGGGATCTGGTGCAAATTAGAATATTTTCAATCAGTAGACTTTTGAATAAGCTGAAATGTACTGAGAGTCATGGATTGACTGGCTTGGGGCCCTTGGTAGGGTAAGAAAGAGAGTCGACAATGCAATTAAATAGAATGACAGCGGAAGTGAATGAAGGGTCAGAGTCAATTAGCTCGAAAGTCCAATTGTTAAGTGAAACCAAAGCACACCACAAAGCAACAGTTGCCCATATTTTGTTTAATTGAGCGTCTGTAAGTAGGTTCAGTGAATGAAAGCGTCATCTTTGGTCTAACTCAGATGACTTTACCTTGCAAATAATCTCCTTTGGTGCTTCTTTCTTTCCTATTATACTCACACAATTTTTCACCTTTTATCAAATCAATATGACTGTTTTATCCAAAGGAATCATTTCAGTTTGTCAATTACTTAAATCAGACATGTCAAGTATTACTAGCAACAAATTATCCAACAAAAAACACATTTGCTCATTAGCCGTTGAATCCTTTTAAATTTACCTGTTAAACAAGGCAAAATACAGTGGATGCTATAAAAAGTGGGAAAAATCATCAGAGGAGAGTCATCTAGGCTCAAAACGTTAGCTTTCTTTCCCTCCATGGATGCTGCCTGACCTGCTGTGATTGCCAGCATTTTTGTGTTTTTGGTACAGATCCTAGTGTCTGCAGTAATTTGCTCCTGTAAAGAAGGATTACTGGATCTGACATTTGACTCTGGTCTCTCTCCATAAATTTTTCCAGATCTTGCTGAGTTTCTCCAGCAATTGGTGTTTCTGTTAGTATTTTGCTGTTTTCAGTCCTTCATTTCCATTAGTCTTGCCTGGTCTTTGACGCTTAGTGTAGTATATACCAGGACAAAAGCTATTCATAATATGTATCAATGATTTATATGAGAGAACTAATGTAATATCTCAAAATTTGCAGATAACACCGCGCTGGGTGGAAGGGTTGGCTGTGAGGAGGATGCAGAGATGTTCGTGTGATTTGGACAGGCTGCGAGTGAGTGGGCAAATGCATGGCAGATGTAGTATAATGTGGATATATGAGGTTATCCACTTCGGTAACAAAAACAGGAAGGATGATTATATTTGAGTAGCTGCAAATTGAGAGTGGAGAATGTTCAATGAGACTTGGGTGTCCTTGTGCACCAGCTGCTGAAAGTAAGTTCAACAGCCAGTAAAGAAGGCAAACTATGTGTTAACCTTCATAGTGAGAGGACTCAAGTACACAAGCAAGAATATTTTGCCGCAATTATATAGTGCATTATGAGGCCACACCTGGAATATTGTGTGCTGTTTTGGTCTCCTTATCTGAGGAAGAATGCTCTGACCACGGACAGAATACAACAAAGTTTTATCAGACTGGTTATATGAACAGAGACTGGATCGGTTAGAGCTATAGAAGGAGTGCAATGAAAGTTTGCCAGTCTGATTCCTGGGATGGCAGGACTGATGTATGAGGAGAGGTTGAGTCTCTTAGGATTTATTCGTTGGTGTTTGGAAGAATAAGGGGTGATCTCATAGAAACCTGTAAAATACTAACAGGACTAGACAGGTTAGATACAGGAAGGATATCCCCGATGGTGGAGGAATCCAGAACCAGGGGTCATAGTTTAAGGTTAAGGTGTAAATCTTTTAGGAGTGAGATGAGGAAAAATTGAGCTCGATGATCAGCATGATTGTACTGAATGGCAGCACAGGCTCGAGCAGTCGAATGGACTACTCCTACCTTCTATCTTTCTATGTATGTAGTGGATTTACTTACTAACAAAGAGATCTGATGGTTTTTTATTAATGATGCTTGAAATTCATACAGTGACTAGAAAATTCCATCTTAACATCAGCTCTGCAACACCAGTGGGTAATATCAATCCCTATTCAGCTAATTTAAATACTCCAAGTGAGAAGTGTAGTTCTAAACAAGCTAGAAGAATGACCACAACTTAATTTCAGATGTACCATATTTATGATTTATTATTTCATACAATTGTCTTGTTTCCATGTTGTCCTGTTTGATTTCTACTTTTTGAGAATACAGTAGATGATATAGGTGGTATATACGCACCTATTTGAAGTTATATATTTCCATTAATAAAGAGAGATTTGTGTTATATATATTTTTTGAGAAATAAGATTGAAATGTAACTGTTTTTCGGTGAAGGACTATGCGAAGTAGGAATTCAGATGATGTCTCTACCTAATTAAATGTATTACAGGATGTTAATTGTCGTGCATTTAATCAAGTGACTAATGTACAAAGGTTTTAAAGATTTTATGTTTTCATATTAATTAAATGTGCACTTAGTGGTTTTCTTAATGTATTGTTAAAAAAATGTTATTTGTTATAGATTTGGATCCCACAAATATTGGAGATTGTAAGGACTACCTCTTTAAACTCTGAGCTGCAAATAGCTAGCCTTCGAGTGCTGACTAATTTCTCCGTTACCAATAATTATCATTACATGATGACCAATTACATTCCTCACTTCCTTAAGCTCCTGGTGGAAGGAACAGAAAAAATAAAGGTATGACTTGCTGACTGCAGCAGTTTTTTTTAATTTATTCGTTCATGGGATGTGGGCATCACTAGTGAACCAGCATTTATTGCTCATTTTAAATTTCCCTGAAGGAGTGGATGATGAGCTGCCTTCTTGAAATGCTGCAATCTTTGCGTTGTTCTAGATCCCAGGTGCTGCTAGGAAGGGAGATTGACCCAACAAATATAGCCCCAAATGAGGACAGTGTGTGGCATGGAGGGAAACTTGCAGGTGGTGATATTCCCATGTATCTTCTGCCATTGTCGCCTTTGTGGTGGAGGTTGTGGATTTGGTAGTGGCTGTCAGAGAAGTCTTGTTGAATTGTTGCAGTGCATACCAGTGCTGCTTTTGTGCATCAGCAGTGGAGAGAGTGGATGTTGAATATGTTCGATAGGTCGTCAGTCAAGAAGGTTGTTTCGTTCTGGACTGTGTTGAGGATGATCTTGGAGCTGCACTCACCCAGATAATTGGAGAGAATGCTACCACACTCATCTATGTTATAGATGGTGGACAGATAATGGGGAAGCAGGAGGTGACTTACTTGCTGCAGAATTCCTGGCACCTGACTTGCTATTGTAGTCACACTTGGATGTTGAGCTAGTTCAGTTTCTGACTTTGCTTTTAGCTTTCAGAAAACAAGCATGATGTGTTCTAAAGCACAATACTGTTTATTAACTATAATTTGTACACTTCAAATTGGAGTCGGTGATTTTAACAAGGCAAAAGCTGGACATTGGCATCTTCCACTCATACTGCCCAAGAATAATATAGTCAACTGCAGAACAAAGGTAGTTTTACTGTGCCTGAGTAATATTGCTGAATTCTTGTCTTTAGAGGTCACTACTAGACATCATCTGTATATGTTTAAACTGAGCCATATTAATATATGCCATTCTGTGACTTTTATTTAGGGGAATGCAAACATGTGTTTAAATAGAGGTTTTTAATGCTGTATGACTATGCCCACTGCGTATTTTGAGCCAAAACTATTTAACCAACCATTATCTAGCAGGATTTTTTTTTAAGTTTGATGGGCTGTCTGATGTTCTGTAACTTTTTGTGCCTAGTTGCCACAGTCACTGGGAGAAGGACTGGCATTCAACATTTTCTCCAATACCCAAAATGACCATCTTCCCAAAAAGTTCAATTCTGTATATAAGATAACAAGGCGTGGAGCTGGATGAACACAGCAGGTCAAGCAGCATCATAGGAGCAGGAAAACTTGACGTTTCGGGCCTAGACCCTTCATCAGAAATGGGGGAGGGGAAGAGGGTTCTGAAATAAATAGGGAGAGAGGGGGAGGCGGATGCGGATAGAGGATGGATAGAGGAGAGGATAGGTGGAGAGGAGGGAGACAAGTCGAAGAGGCGGGGATGGAGCCAGTAAAGGTGAGTGTAGGTGGGGGGGGTAGGGAGGAGATAGGTCAGTCCAGGGAGGACGGACAGGTCAAGGGGGCGGTATGATGTTCGTAGATCGGAGATGGGGGTGGGGCTTGAGGTGGGAGGAGGGGATAGGTGAGAGGAAAAACAGGTTAGGGAGGTGGAGATGAGCTGGGCTGGTTTTGGGATGCGGTTGGGGGAGGGGAGATTTTGAAGCTTGTGAAATCCACATTGATGCCATTGGGCTGCAGGGTTCCCAGGCTGAATATGATTTGCTGTTCCTGCAGCCTTCGGGTGGCATCACTGTGGCATTGCAGGAGGCCCAGGATGGACATGTCATCTGAGGAATGGGAGGGGGAGTTGAAATGGTTCGCAACTGGGAGGTGCAGTTGTTTGTTGTGAACTGAGCGCAGGTGTTCTGCAAAGCGGTCCCCAAGCCTCCGCTTGGTTTCCCCGATGTGGAGGAAGCCTCTCCACCTATCCTCTCCTCTATCCATCCTCTATCCGCCTCCCCCTCTCTCCCTATTTATTTCAGAACCCTCTTCCCCTCCCCCATTTCTGATGAAGGGTCTAGGCCCGAAACGTCAAGTTTTCCTGCTCCTATGATGCTGCTTGACCTGCTGTGTTCATCCAGCTCCACGCTTGTTATCTCGGATTCTCCAGCATCTGCAGTACCTTTTATCTCTGATACAATTCTGTATATGCCTTTTTTTAAAAAAGTATCTTGCTGTTTCTTTTTTTTTCAGTCTTAACAGTATTTCCAGGCTATTCAGTCAAAGTGGGTATCATCTCTAGTGGGGGTTAACAAGATGGTGTTCAGGATAGAGGTTCCTGGTAACTTCTTTCCCTCTTTCTACTTTAAAGGCATTAAGATTTCTAGGCATATTATTATATAACAGAACCTGTATTTGGATATGACATCATCATGTCACCCAAATCTGAGAAACTCTGATCTTCTGCATATGATTACGTTATGTTGTAACACAAACTTTCCTTTTTGGTTTCAGGAGTTAGTGCACTGAAATAACTGAATAAAATTACACCTGAAGGTCTTACGCAAATTACATTCTGCTTCCAAGCAGAACACAATCACTTTACCTCAGATGGTGTTTAGCCCCTTCCAAAGTATGCCAGCCTACTTCCTGGTCCTTTAAAGGGAAACCCTGTTTAAGTGGCAACATAATGCAAAAAAACAACATATCGAAATAAGGACAAAATATGTAACTTTAAAATAGAATTAGAATGTGCACTGTTCTATTATAGATTTATATAACCTCAACAAAACAAGCTCTTGATAAGCAGTAAGAAAATAATGTAAATATTAGATTAAAAAATTTACCAGAAACCAAAATTTAAATTGAGGTTTTATTTGTAGCTGAGAGTCTCTGATCAATTATTTATTTGTAGTTTAAACCAGACATAAATGATATCACAGGTTTGGTATTTGATGTTTATCTCAGCTGGGGCAGTGATAGGGGAGCAAGGATTGGTCATAACATTCATGAGTTAGGCAGATAAACTGATCAAGGTTGCAGTTTTGATACCTTTCCAGTACCCCTGCTGAAATCATGAAATCATGTGAGGGAAAAAATTCAGCTGATTGTGATGTTTTCTGAACTCTAGATAGTCTGTTTCACATTGTGAAGACTCACATGAAAAGTGGCAAGTTACCAAAAGGTGACTGGTGCCTGATGTACTACACACACACTAGCCATCAAGAGGGATGATGGCAGGAGATCTAAATAGAGTTTCCGTAAACAGCTGCCTTAATGGATTTTTATTTGTTCAAAACAACAGGTTCAAATATTGAAAGTCCTGATAAACTTGTCCGCAAACCCAGACGTATGTCATGACCTTCTTAGTGCTCAGGTAAGATCCATGCTAATGTTTTTAATTTTAAGTCCTGGACTTACACAGGATGAAAATAGAAAATAAATGTTTTTACTCCTTGTCTGATAGTCCATATTGATGATACTAAGGTAAAGCTTTGGGTAATGTTAGGGAAGATTATTAAGAGCAATAGCGTTGTCTCTTGTACTGAGTGGTGCTACCTGATCACAAGTGGTCTAGGAAGGAATTACTGCTGAAATAACTTGTTTTTGGGACATTTACAGATGCCTTTCCAATCCAGGTGTCAAAAGATGAAGGGTCGGTCATTTAATTTGTAGAACCCACCTGTTTTTCCTATATGTTTATAAATTTTAGGTTTTTGGTTGGGAGTTGTAAATTATTTTTAATTTTTCATCGTGGACGCTAATTATACTGTAAAATAAAACATTCAAATAAAAATGTCAAATTTTACATATGTTGCCATTTTGTTCATTTAATGCAAAAAATGTATGGGTAACTCATATCATATAGAAAATTAATAAATTAAATCAGCATTTGTTTTCAAGCAAGGAAATATCTAGATATATCTAATATCTGGTTTTTGCCAGAATAAGAATACTCTCGGATCAACTGCTCCCTTATCTAAAATGTGATTTATAATCTATGCTGTGATGTGTATATATCATATGTTATCCTTTATTTCAGGCACCATTGTCGTTCCTTTTATTGTTTGACAGCTGTGTAAACAAAGAAGTTCTTCTTCGACTGTTGATATTGGTGGCAAATCTGAAAGAAAATTTGAGTCTGTCGCAGAACTCTGTTCAGTATGAATATGAAGTGGATTCTCTCCATTCTGTACTATTTGGGAATGCAACACCATTTTCTCATAAACTCACAAAGCTCATATTGTACCAAGATAATGAAGTGAAACAACAGATTGCTAGAATTATTACCAAATGGTCTTAGGGACATATTATTTGTCGGGACATATAATCATTAAAACATTAAACTACATATATGAGCTACATGTGGAAGTTTGAATATGGATATTTGCTGTAATTTGGCAAACCAAGTTTCTACGTATATATTATTTTCAGGTAAACCCGGGGGCAATTTTTTCCAATATGCAGGTAAACTATTCTTGAACCAGCGCTGGTTTTGTCATGATTGTTTTTGTATTTTTAGAAGTCTCATAGGTCCAGAAATAATGGTGGACTGCAGGCATTATCCCGAAAAGCAACAATACAAAGAAAAGTTAAGAATCCATTTTGTATCTTGTGATTGGAAAAACATTTAAATAACTTAAAATGCACAGTATCTGAAGTTTCCTGAAGTCTTTTTATGAATCACTGTAACTGATGAGACATTATTAATGATGCTGACTTATTTTTATCTAATAATTTAAGCCACACTACTGTTATGCCCTTGATGTGGGAAGATAATGATAATCGAAAGAAATTTAAGTGACAAACATTCATGGTTAGCCATGATCGAATGGTGCAGCAGACCTGATGGCCTAATTCTGCTCCTATATTTTATGGTCTTATGCTATTGCATAGCTCCCTGAACTGGATAAAGAGTTTTAGCCAGGATGGCCCGAGAATGGTAGAAGTGGCAAACAGACTAGTTACTCATTACTTTCTTTGTGACAAACTGAAGATGATTTCAGGATAATGCATGCCATTGAGAACAATTGTGCACAGATTGACAGAATACAACATAAAGCCACTTCCGTTACTTAAATTTTCTGTATCAAGATATAAAAATCAAAAGAAGCAAATAAGCACAGGGAGGCATTTGAATGCATTCAATTGAGAAAGGGCATTTGCTGAAATAGATTTCAAAGTGAAAGTGTTATTTATCAATGTTAAGACTGTACTACCAAATTCATGTTTTTGTTTTGGAGTTAAGATTAAAGAATTTGTAGTGTGTAGGATAAGGATTTTTCAGACATGACTTTGAGCCAGGACCTTTTGGTTCTGTAGCAAAGGTCGATATAGATTGAAGCTTCAATATCCAATCTTTGGATAATAAAATTGCATCTGCGTGTCACTTTTATGTTCATCAAACATTTGCAAGAGTTAGAAGTGAAGTTTAAGAACTACAATAATATCGTTTGTGTGTTTTTATTTGCCCAAATAAAATTTGTAACAAAATAAAGTAACTTATGGGCATTTTTTTCCCTCACAAAATAAGGTAAATGTTGTTCCTAAAAAGAAACAGGCCACATATTAGTATAACTACTACATTTTGAATGTCAAAGAGGTTTCAGGAGCAAAGGCGGTTCCAGGTTGGAAAAAGAATATCCAACTGTTAAGCATTCTCATTTTTGAAGAGAATATGTCAAGTCGAGTAAGTTGGCACGTTTCTACACAGTAAATTAGGCTATATAACAATTTTATTTTACTTCCTTTAGATCAAACTATTCAGGAAAAGTCTCTTTAAAATATATGAACACTTGAAATATTTTCTGAGATCTTTCAATCAAAGCAGTGAATAGTGTTTGTCAAACTATTGGTATTAAAATAAAACATTCTGAAGTACATTTTTTGGTCAAAATATATGCTATGTACTGAATGTGTTGGGTTTGCGTTAATTTCTGCCGGTTTGTAAGTTGCTGTAACGAACAAACTGATTCTGTGTAATGAGATCCTAGATGTCTTCCCTGTTGAAAACTGCAATCACTGAAGTAGGAACGCAAAAAGTTGCCAATTCTTGATCATATCTTGTTTGTTGACCTCTCTGAATGTATTTCAAAAGACAAAACCACAGCTAAAATATTTAATTGTAATTTGTAATATAGTTATTGTGAAGACCAAATCTTTTAGCTGTTGTTCTCCCATCCGCTCAAGCTTATTTAAAAACACACAAACCATTTCAGACAGGAGAAAACCTTCAGTCAATCCATCATATTCCATCTTGGTCCTTTTTTTGCCTCGAGAGAAGACCCACAGTATTTTAATATTTCTTAACAAACCATGTAGCTGAGAGCCAAAACTACATGCAGAACATCAGCTGTGGTCTCCAGGCCAAATACATGTTCCAAATTACCTTAAATTATCAGTTGTGTCCCTTGTCTTTCATTCAGAGATTTTGTTTGCTTTGAAAAGGGTCTAAGAACATTATGCTGAACGTTAATAATTCTATTGATAGTTTAAAATTGCAAGATTTAAGTCTTACTCCTCAAACCTAATTAATACACATCAATCTTCTGCTTACCAAATCCTCATAACCTTATGCTTCCTGTATTAAATTATACCTGCTATTTTTCTGCTGTATCATTTGAGCTTATCTGGATAAACTTAAATTTGTACGCATTGATATTCATACTGCTCACGATTTGCACTTGTCCCCTGTAAATTAAGAGAAAATTTAACTGTACTTGATTAGTCTTTTAACCTGTAGAAGTAATATACTTAATTTCAATCCATTCTTGACACAGAAATCTGTTTCAAGAACATTTTATCTATTAAAAAGCCCCACAGTATGGCTGTGGATGATAGTGGAACATGTTTGGCATTTATGAAGCAAATGTAATAACATTTGCAAATTATAAAGAAATGGTGTTAGTGCACAGCGTATGATCACGGGTTATGTCAGCAAATCTCCAGAGATATGTCCAACCAAAAGTTGGCATTTGTACCTCTGGGAAAACGTTGTTTTTGTTTTCAGTTGCTTTCACCAGGATTAACAAGGTTCTTGAAAAACAGAATATTCCAGATGCTAGGAGTCAGAAGTAAAAACTGAAAATACTAAAAAGTTATTGATTGTAAACATCAACTCTGTTTCTGTCTGCACAATTTTCAGCTTTCTGTTTCTAATATTTTCTGTTTTTATTAACTAGCTTCTATGTTGGTGATTAAAAATCATCTTTTAGTCAATATGACCAGCAATTTCAGTAAGTAAACTTACTTAATTACCTCACCTTGAGAATTGGTGTTGAAAGTTAATCCTGTTGTAAATGGTGCTCCCATTAAGAATGAACCAAGACATGCTCTAGAGATGATCTTGAACAACTGATGCCTGTACTTGTTTTAGTGGATTATTTGGGTGATTTGATGGTGGAGGGTCTTCAAAAACAGAACATCTGGTTTTCCCCAGTTAGGAAAGTTGGTTAAGAAGAAGAGAACAGCCTGAGTTTGTGTTTAACTATGAACTGTGGTAAAACAGGTGCAGAAGACAGATTGATTCCTGCTTATATGAATGGATGTCTGACAATATGATATTGGGCTGCCCCGTCACTAGAAGGGAGAATTCTTCACAACAACTGTAGTGATTGTAATAAAGTTTTTAAGGCATTTCACAGGGTAAATGTTTGGTAGATGTTTCCGCTCGTGGGAGAGTGTAGGACCAGGGTGCAAAGTCTCAGAATAAAAGGGCCTTCAATTTAAGACTGAAATGAGGAGGAATTTCTTCTCTGAGAGTTGATAGTCTTGGAACTCATTGTCCCAGAGAGCTGTTGGTGCAAGTTCTTGAGTCTATTTAAGCCCAAGATAGATCCTTGATCAGTAAGGCTATTAAGGGCTTCAGGGAAATGGCAGGAAATTGTGTGTGAGGAATATCTGATCAACCATGGTCCTATTGAATGGTGGAGCAGGCTTAAGGGGGTCTACTCTTATTCCTATTACATATGGTCTTGCTTAATGATATTTGTGGACTTGAGTTAGAATCCTGGACTTTTCTTTTCTCCGCAAGTTAATGAAGGGTATTGGACCTTCTTTTTGTAAACCAGACATTTCTTGGTAGTCACATGGCTTGTGGTAATTGCTTGCTTCTTGGAGACCCCTGCCTGGATTAATGACTGCCTGTTTGCAATGTCTGCTTTGGAGATTGTTGAGAGTAGTTAATATCCAGCCTGCAGAAGGAAGGGAGCTGTCCAGTTTAGCAGTCCTGTTTTCTGGAATAGAACTGTTGTTGTAGATACAGTGTTGTATCTAGAATCCTGGTCCAGATGCTGTTACGTGAAAAGCCTCTGAAAGAATGTTTCTGATATTGTCTAAATGACTGCTTCTACAAAGGTTCCCAGCAACAGCTGTATGTGTCCAATGACATCTGTCTCTATACCAGAATGTCAGATGGATAGCCATATGAACATCCTAAACCTTATTCTTTATGCCTTCAAGAACAAGACTTAATGGCCAAAAGTGTGTGTTTTCTCAAAGTGAATCTCTGCAAACAAATCTATTTTTCTTTTACCTGGTGTTTGTGTGCGTGTGCATTTGGGTTTATTTAAAGGGGTAAATTATGTTGCTTATTACAAACCAATTCTGCAGCTAACGGAATAATGTTTTTTATTTAATTTTGTTTATTGAATAAAAAGAGCCTTTAACCAGGTTTATTTAATTTTGGCATAGAAAAAAAAAACATGACTGGCCATATTGGGAACCAGATAAAACAATTGCAAAAATGTTGTGACCTGTGAATTTCTGGGACTTGAGAAAGACAGTACAGTTATCTCAGTCACTGATAAGTCTAACTTCGTTAACCCCTTCTAATTTCTCCTTTAGTGCTTTGTCATATTATCGGAATGACCTAAAACACACACTGCCAATTTATTTTCATTTTGAAGTTCAGCCATAATTATTGTAGCCAGATTCAACAATCAATTTATGTGTATTAAGCTTCCACTTATTGCAAACAGGAAGAATATTCAGTCAATGTGCCAGTCATTGGTGGCGTGGTCTTCTGAGTCTTTAATGTTGTTTATTTCTCTAGGAACACCACAGTTCTTACACCTGAAGTTACAGTCGAGAAAGAAATCCTGCTTTTCTTTGAATTTGCTTTAAAACAAAACTCAAATAATTCAAATTCAAACATGCAGACATAGAAACAGGTAATTAGACACTTTAATTTTTATCTGTGAACAGTGTCATTGAGAAGTTAACTGGAGTTTCTTCTCCATTTTTACATTTCATCACATCTTCATGATTTCACTTCAGCTTCTAATCCATTCTAATAATGCATAAACTATGTACTCACACAGTTAAATGTTAATTAAAAAGGAGTATTACAATTGTAACTACAAAACACATAACCGTCAGTCATTCAAACTTTAAATTTTTTATATTGGAAAATAAGCACAACAGATTATATCCTACGTTTAAAGTACAACACTTCCACCATTCCCCCAAGAAAATTGATTAAAAAATTTAAAATATCTCTAAAAGGAGACACATTGTATTTCTGGCTGTTTTATAAATTCCAATGTAGAGGTTAATTAACATATCAGACAGAACAAGAGTTCCAGCAAAGCATCTTTGAATTAACTGTGCAGCCAACCATTATCCTTTCCCTCAGTCTTACATCTTCTAATTATGTAGCATACTCTTAGTTTTGCAATGATTACCAATAATTTGGCTCACGGCGACAAATGATTTATTCAGAAAACAGTGATAACCCACATCTTTGTACAGTTACCTAACCTCATTTATAGTGTCAGTATAATTCCTGCTTATTAAAGAGGCACTTGTCTTAAGGCCAACTTCACGTTTCAAGTTCAAGGTTATAACTGAAGCTACATTGAACTAACTGGAACTATATAGTGTATTTAATTACAGTAAAGCTTTGTGCATTTCACATGCTTAAAATATGCATTAATTTAAATTGTGCAAACTTAACATTTCTGGCAAACGTGCAGGTGGTAGGTCGAATACATCTACAATGGAAGACAATCATAGGTTCACTTTAGGCAGTCAACAGCTGCAAAACCCAAATATTTAGCCAAAGCATTCAGCAATAAAAGTGTATTTTGATACTTCGATAAAACAAACACTATATAGACTTCAACCAATTTAAAAAAAAGGAAAAGAAAACTTTACTTGACAAAGCTAGCATTTGTAATGCTTGTTTTTGAATATGTGCAATAAGGTTAAACTAGGGTGACAATTTATAAACTAATGGCATTTCAGTTAATTTTCAGCCCAAAATTAAAAGTATGGTTATTAGAAATGCAAGCTTAGTTCCACTCGTCTTTGTGAAACAGCCACACCTAGTTTATAATCAATATTTGTTTTCATTGAAAAGCTTCATTTTCACCCAGATTCTTTGATTCTCCATGCTTCAAAACAAAGAAATCCTCTGGTTTCAATCCATATCTTTCTCGAGCTTCCTCAAGTTTCCTTCGAGGTTCCAAGTAGTACTGGAAGTGAAATAATAGTTTAATAATGCATACTAATGCACACAAAGGAAAATATAATTATGACAACATTAATGGTAATAAACTATTTATCATTTCAGCATGATCTCCAAACTGCCATCTTAAAGTTTTACACTTCATTCATTAACATTTTATTTTTTCTCCTCTATTGTTCATTTTAAGGTCCACTCTATTCCTTACGTGAGAAATCAGGAAGTGACTTTCCCATGATAAGTGACAAGGAGGTATAAAGAGCAAACTAGAGTAAACTGGATTGCTATTTTTCCTTTCCAAATCATCGTTAAAACTTTCACACTTAACCTACCTTGATGCCAATGTTAGCAATTGGTCATATGGGAAATTAGTTCAACTGATGCTGTTCTCCCATTTTGTGGTAAGATATACTGGAACACCAATTGCACAAATCATCATTCGGCTCTACATCACACTTCAGAACCAAATTATTTGAATTGTTTGTGAAATCAGAAAATTACGCATTACATTCTACAAGTACATTCTGAAGATACAGCAACTTAGATTGAACAGGTCCCAAAATTGAACTCACCACACATATTTGGCATCCATTTAATATGTTGCAAGTAACATGCCAGCATCTGGCTCCTGCTCATTACCATGATTTTAGAGTGGAGCCAATGATAATCATGCTGATGAGTGGCTACACACCCCAGCAGAGATAAAAACAAAAGCAAGGATTATCATGAGTTACAGCTAGTTACAATGATTAACACCTGCATGTACCTCTTAAAGCAGAAGTTCATTGTGGCTGAAGCAGGTAGTGAAAATCCTTCTGCAAGTCATGCTGATGTACAAATTAACTGAATAATAGCAATGCATGCAAGAAAGAACGTTCCAATATTTTCAGGATTTGCACTGGAGGTCTTGATGGTCATGCAAAGGAGGCTGTCCAGAAATCTGCTGAGAAGTCAATGGAATTTGACAGCTGCAACAGTCAATGCCAGATAATCCAGATAATCAATGTCCCTAAGGACATGAATGCAGTGTTGCGGGAAAAAAAATTACTGACCTTAATCATTTGTGTAAGTGAATTAATCTTTAAATATCCATAGCCCACCAACTACAAGCCTCATGTAATGCACCAAAATCCCTATCATTTATCAAATTGCCAATCAGTATTCTGAACTAAAATTCATAGTTGCACCTGCATTGCTGCAGCAAGCCTTATACCTGTATCTCTCAACTTGCACACACTGATAGCCACTAACCATGACAACCACATCAGCTAAACAGATTTTACCATATTAACTGATATATTTTCGATTTATTACTGCTGCCATGCAAGCTCAGGCAGTTGCTTTCATGGCTACAACTGCCATTGCTTAATATCATCTCCATTCCCTACTTGAGAGATCAGAAAATGAATTTCCATGATAAGTGACAAGGAGGAATAAAGAGCAAGGTGGAGTAATTGGATTGCTGATATTACTCTCCAAATCGTTTCAAAAAGAAACTTTCACTTAACTAGGGGGCAGCATGGTGGCTCAGTGGTGAGCACTGCTGTCTCACAGCACCAGGAACCTGGGTTCGATTCTACCCTAGGGCAACTGTCTGCGTGGAGTTTGCACATTCTCCATGTTTGCTTGGGTTTCCTCCGGGTGCTCTGGTTTTCTCCCACAGTACAAAGATGTGCAGGCTAGGTGGATTGGCCCTGCTAAGTTGCCCATAGTGTTCAGGGATGTGTAGATTAGGTGGGTGGGTTGTCTTAGGGTCAGTAAGGACATGTTGGGCTGAAGGGCCTGTTTCACACTGTAAAGATTCTATGATTCTTCATTTCTATGAACTACTTTATGACCAATTGCCAATCTTGGCATCAAAGGAAATTAGTTTATCTGATCTGGGAGGTCATGCCTAATGAAGCTGGTTGAATTTTTTGAGGAGGTGACCAAATGTATAGATGAGGGTCGTGCAGTGATGTAGTTAATATGCATTTCAACAAGGCCTTTGACAAGGTACATATGGGAGACTAATAAAGAAGATAATAAAACAGAATCTGGGGTAAGTTGGCAAGTTAGAATCAAAATTGGCTTAGTAGCAGGAGATAGAGGACAGTGGTAGAAGTCTGCATCACTGGAGGCTGATATCCAGTGGCATAACAGAGATCAGTACTGGGTACCTTATTGTTTGTGATACATATAAACAATGCAGATGACAATGTGGGAGTTATGATAAGTAACTTTGCAGATGACACAAAGATTGGCCAAGTGGCTCATAGTGAGGGAGGTGGTCTTGGATTACAGGAGAATATAAATGGATTAGTCAGATCAGCTGATGAAATTTAGCCCTGATAATCATAGAATCCCGACAGTGTGCAAGCAAGCCATTCAGGTCAGCAAGTCCACAACAACCCTCTGAAGAGCATCCCACCCAGATCCATTCCCCTACCTCAGCCCTGTATTTCCTCTGGCTAAGCCAGCTCATTTGCACATCCGTTTGCACTCCGGACAATTTAACATGGCCAGTCCACCGAACCTGCACATCTTTCAACTGTAGGAGAAACTGAAGCATCCGGAGGAAACCCATGCAGACGTGGACAGAATGTGCAAACACCACACAGTCACCAGAGGGTGGAATTGACCACAGGTCCCTACTGCTGTGAGGCAGCAGTGCTAACCACTGAGTCACCGTGCTACCCTGGTAAACGTGAAGTAGTGCACTTTGGAAGAAGTAACAAGATAAGGGAGTACTCAATAAACGATGGGACACTAGGAAGTTCAGAAGAACATAGGGATTTTTTGGTGCTTCTTTACAAATCCCTGAAGAAGATAGACAGGTTAATAGGGTAGTTAAAAAGCCATACCGGGACACATCCTTTTATCAGTCATGACAATAGAAGAGAAGGGAGGTGATGTCGAAGGTGTACTGCACTTTGGTTAGTCAACAGCTGGAGTACTGTGTGCAGTTCTGGTCACCACAGTGTAGGAATAATGTCATTGCACTGGAGAGGGTGCAGAGGAAAATCATCAGGCTGGATGGACAGCTTTAGCCATGAAGGAGAGGCTGGATTCACTCGTCTTATTTTCTTTTGTAGAGGGGGGATCTGATAGGGGTGTGTTAAATAATAAGAAGCATGGACAAGGTGGATAGAAAGCAGCTGTTCCCCTTGCTTGCAGGATCAGCAACAAGGTGGCACAACTTGAAGGTGGAAAGCAGTTGGTTTAGAGGGGATTTGAAGCAAGCTTTTTTCACCTGGAGGTGATGGAGATCTGAAATGCACATCTGGGAGGGTAGTTTAGATGGGCAACCTCACAACCATTAAAACGTATTTAGATGAGCACTTGAAAAGTATTAGCATTCAAGGCTCTGAGCCTAGTTCTAGAAATTGGGACTAAAGTAGATTTAGCATAGTTTTGGCAGTACCGACTTGATAGGCCAAAGGCCCTCTTGTGTACTGTATGACTCTATGATGGAATCTGTCATTGTATTACAATATATACACCATCTGGCTTATTATCATTTGGCTCTGTCACACTTCAGAACCAAATTATTTTTTGAAGATACAGAATCTTAAGTTGAACAGCTCCCAAAATTGCACTGCAGCTTGTGATGCATGACTATCTGGCATCCAATCACTATGACGCAAACAAACCAGCACTCGTATTGTCACCACTACTCTTCCATTGGCCTCCCAGCAACAGCAGTCAGCTAGCCCATACCTGCTGTCACCCTTGCAGAGATGAGAGCAGTCCAAAGGCTGGCCTTATTGGCCAAAAGTTGCTTGAATTTGTCCAAGGCCATTTTAAAAAATTTGTTCATGGATTGTGGATGTCACTGGCTGGGCTATCAGTTATTGCCCTCCCTAATTGAGAAGGTGGAAGGCAGGAGCTTTAAAAGGGACTGCCTTCTTCAATTATTGTAGTCCCCGTGCTCCCACAGTTCTGTTAGGGAAGGAAATCCAGAAGTTTGACACTGTAACAGTGAAGAAACAGTGATAAAGTTCCCTGTTAGATTGGTGTGTGGTTTGGATGGAAACTTGCACACATTGATGTTCTCATGTAATTGCTGCATTTATCCTTCTGTGTGGTAGATGCCGTGGTTTGGAAGGCATTGTCTAAAGAGCCTTAGCAAGTTGCAACAGTGCATCTTGTAGAGAGTACACGGCATAATCATCGTCCATTGATGATAGTGAAAGTTGAAATTGCCAGATAGGGTAAACTTCAGTCCTTACCAGGTTTCTACCATTTATAGAATAATCCCTTGCTGTCAGCCCTTCCCAACTGCATTACCTCATTTTCTTAAGTTGAATTCCATTTGCCACTGTTCTACCCATTTGATCAGATACTTGATATCTCCTGCAGTTTACAGCTATCCTCCTTACTACTTACCACCACCTGTCATGTGAAATTCTTGATCACACCCCCAATATTTAAGTCCAAATCATTAAGATACACCACATCAGCAAGGGCCCCAGCACCAAGCCTCTGTCGACTCCCATTGGAAACAGACTTGGTAGTCACAGAAATAACACTGTACCATCACTTTGCTGACTCCCAGCAGAGTTGGGTATATAGCTATTAGAAAGAGACATATTTATGCATTAAGAGAATTGGAAAATGGAAGATTTGAACAATTCCCGGGCTGCAAAAGGGTTACCATGCGAATTCTTGGAAAATGTCAAGAGTCAAGGAATATTGTAGGTTATTTGCTGTTTACTGAAAAAGCAAATAACTTCAGAAAAATAGCCAATCCAAAGCTTTAAAAGGGCAGCTAAGGGATCTTTAATTACCTTAATTGCTAGACAATTAGAATAAGTATTAGAAGAGGGCTATTGATGAAGATTGCCTAGCAACAGCTTCTGGACTTTGTTTTGGACTTCTCAGAGAGAAATAGCAAATTATGACACTCTAAGAGTGAAAGTTGAAAGAAAGCTGCCAGTTGTTGGAAGGGTTAGCAAGGAAATGAGCTCTTTCTCAGTGAGGTGTTGACGAATCCTGAAAATTATAAGTAAGAATTTCTAACTATTTCCAGCTGAAGCTCAAATCTTGTCTGAAGATCTTCCATCATTTTGCTGACCAAAAGCAATTGGAACATTTCAATAGGAAATCAAAGGAACTGAGAGATATCAACCCATTCTTTTCAAATTTGAACTCCTACAAAGGGTGTTTTTTTCATTTTTTAAATTATATATTTCCAGCCATAATACCTCTGCAGAACTGTGTCATCGTGTAATGTTTCTGTATGAATGTGGATGTTTACGATAAAGGAGAATATAATGTGACCCTGCACAGTAGCTTAGTTGTTAACCAGTTTTGCTACCTCTTAAAGGCAAAATATGTGTTTCAAAGTGTTACTTTTAAGTTTATTGAAGAAACTTGGTAAAAAAAATCTCTTTTGTTCTAGATAACAGTAATAAAGAAAAATAAATCAACCATTTTGGTGATTACACTTTTGCAGTAGCAGAGCTTAAGTTCCAGTGCACTACTCCAGCCAGAATCATAACATAATACAAACATAATTTTGAAAAGCTAAGATAATTGTAGTGCCTTAAAACAGGACATTATCGATCCAAATTTTATGCCAAATAATTCTAACTAATTCTTGACTACTACATTTTGAGACACAAAATTCCAGCTAAATCAAATAATACTGTTCAATTATTTAAAGGTATAACACAAGTTCATATCACAGAGATAAAATGTACACCAATAACTGAAATTGTACGAAAAGCTCTATTTTATTGGACGAATTAATCTATTGTGAAGTGAAAAATCTTCCTTTACAACCTCACTTTCCCTGCTCCAAAACCCCAAACAGTTTTCAGTAGCCAGCCTTTTCTGTGTCACACTCCTGGATCTTAGACGTAAGATATAGGAGTAGAGTAAGGTTAGAATAATATTGGAAAATATCCACGACGTAAGTGGAAATGATCCATTAAGACGACCCCTTCCGTATTTTTTTCTCAATCTTACAGGAACATCTTAAGTCTTTACTTAGTGTCTTTCAGCTGCAACTCAATTAAGAATCTTTTAAATGGACTTAGACTACATGTAAGTGATTCAAGATAATCTACAAATGGAATGCTTGGCAGAGTATGAAATAATTGATTAGACTTTATTTTCTTTCTACAACACTTACAAATTTCTGTTCTAATTGAAATCTTACAGCAAGGATCTGTTGCAGTGCAAACCTAAAATGGCACTTTTTCAAAATAGCACGGTTGATCATTCTTTGCTTCAAGCCAAAATAATCACTTCTAGATATATGCAAATCTAATTAATTATAGTCTAATTATAACATACTCAATATGAAGCAAACTATATGTCTTGACAGGACTATTTTAAGGTTATGAGTTGGAGATTTCTTGAAATTGCTGTTTATGAAGTGGTACTAACCATAAATTAGGTCCTGGACCAAAATCTGTAATATATACACATTATGGTTTTAAAAATGCATGTTTTCCAGTTTGTTTATTTACTGCAATACAACTTCCTTTTGAAACTGCATTAAAAATGTACTTTAGCACACACAGTGTCTTATACAGTTATGGAATTCCTGCAGTTCCCAAAAAATAAATACAAAAGCCCCTCCTCCTCTAGTACACAATTACATTCTGATATAGATGAAGCAGGGCTTGTTGTGGTGGTTAATTCTCTCCCCACCCCCCAACCCTTCCCATTTAACCAAAATAAAGTCACCCTGTAAGTTGCTGAAAGTAAGAGTTGATAATGGGCTGGTGAGGGAAAATATAAGTTTAATTTCTTGGTGAATAATGGGATCAACAGTCTTATCTCCTTAGCCAATTTAAAGGTTGCAACAGGAAACAACAAAGAAGGAAGCTGGACGAATTAGAGAAATGAAGGAATTAGATTAATAAAGAAAAATGAGACTGATGAAAAATAGTAAGAAACAATTGCATTTCAGTCTGTAAGGGTCACCTGCTCATTGGATAAATTCACTCAGCCAGAATTCTTTTCTATAAATTTCACATATTTGAAAGAACATTGGATTGGATTTTACCACGGTTTACCTCTGTGAGCGCCAGTGAACTTTCTCAAATCAATTTTATGCAGCTCAACTCATTACGTATACACCATTCCTCTATACAGCACCCCCACTTGCATTACTGTGTGGTCACAAACAGAAGTACTTGTCACTGCTGGGAACTTACAGGATTTCTCGCACTGGTACCATATTTAAAGCCCAGCCATGCCCAAGTACCACCCACCAGGAACTGCCCTTCACAGTGCATGTAGTGACACAAGAACAAAATAGTAGTATCTCAGGGGGCATGGGTGACATTTCATTGAAAATAGAATCTGAAATTTCTAAATGTATTACCATTTTACATTATCACCATTTGCATTATCACAACAAGAATCAAGGTCCACAGGCTATGCATCCTTAGCACCACACCATGTTCAACCTTGTCTAAGGGTGTGCTACAATTTCCCTAATACCCATTGTATCATAACATATTGGAAAGCTTTTAAATGGTTGAAAATATTAACCACTATTGAATGACAGAGTGAAGAAAAAGCAAAAGGAAAAGGCTGCTTTTGCTTCAGGGCACAAACAGGGACCTTGCCTTTTGAGCTACAACAAATTTCTAGTCAATGAATGACCACTATACCCAGCTCACATCTCCTGGAATCTGGTGTCATTTAGGCCCCATCTGGTTTGTTGCATCTGATGCTCCAGTGATCTATCATGCTGAAGATGATGTTCCTGCTGCTCAACATCTTTATCTTCCTCCATGGAAGACTGCCACCATTCTCCACTGCTTCAGAGTCCATCACATCTCCTTTTTGCCTGCTCCAGTTGTGCACAGCATTCTAGGATTATGCAGCACCTTCGACAACGACTGCACTCCAAGGAATCCCAACCGATCCAAGCATCACAACCTCATCTTCAGGAGGCCTACTCTCTGCTCCACAATTGCCCTGGTGGATGAATGGTTGCACTGTATCATGGGGCTTGCGTAATGGAGTAGCCTCCTAGTAACTAACCTTGTCTTTGCATGATAATAAAAGTGGCTTCTCAGAGGTTTGGAGTGGCAGCTTTCATGGTCTGCAGGATCTAACTAATGCAGTGGGCACTCAGAATGAACGTGTATAGTCTACAGCAACTGGCTCCTGGAGGAAGTTAGCTCTGCCTCACCTCAGGAATAATGATCGTTTTCTAAGAGGCTTGAAATCGCATGTTCTTTGTCAGCAATATAACTTCATTTGTTTAGCTCCTAGATTCAGGCTTTATGGTTATTCCTGAAAAATAACTGGTGCTTTATTAACAAATAATGTTCAGTTAATTCTCTGTTTCCTTAAATTAAATTAGTGCTTCCTGTTTTTTGTGTCCAATTCTGGCTTCTCGAATCAAACATCAGTCATTGATCCAGAAAGCAACAAACTAAAACTACAAAAACAAGATAACAAGACTGTTTCAAGCAAATGTGGCTGACAGACAACAATGGTTCTTGCCCATAGATAAACCAAGAGCTTATGCAATTCAGCACATACTTTGAAGCAAGCACATTCCAGACACAATAATTCCAATGAGAAAGAATTGTTTCACTGCCTTTGCTAAAAGTCAGCTTGATGAATAAGATTCATCCCAAAAACCACCATCTCCTCAGATACACTGAAAATGCACTCAGCATACCATTTATTAATTTCCAGTGGAAGGTCATTTTTTTCTTTAGTATTTATTTCAAATTCTCTCAATTTGTCAATGTTTGCAGGCTTATTTTTCTACTGCTGTGATAAGGATGCCATCTAACTTTAATCCCAACCTTTTCACCAATGTCCTCTTTGATTACTGTTTAAAGGCGTGCATCAAATATAACCTAGATCACCTTGGGCTTTGAGTGTATTGGCAGTGAAGTGTGACTGTAGAAATCAGAATCTTTTCTATTTCCAACAACAATGACTACATTTAAGAAGTACTGCATTGACTGTACAGTGCTTCAAAGCATCTCAAGGTTGTGAAAGGTGGGATACAGATACAAGTTGTTCATTCTGAGTGCCCACTGCATTAGTTAGATCCTGCAGACCATGAAAGCTGCCACTCCAAACCTCTGAGAAGCCACTTATTATCATTTTGTTTCCTGATACGATCCTCAAAAGTCTTAAAAACAATGGTCAAAACATCAATTAGTGATGCCTTTGTGAAGAAATGATGTTTTGTGCTGGCTTCTAGGGCTGAAAATGAATCTGTAATTTTGATGTTAGGTAATGGAATGCGAGGCCAATTTGAATTTTAGCTCTGTCACCAGAGAGTGGCAGGGACTACAAGCCAAGCTTCTCTCTACTGAAAGTAGAGTTGGTGGTCATCAAACTCATACTCTACAAGAATGATTCCCAAACATTTTGCCCACCGCGAATCCATTTTGAGGCTTGAAAACTGTTACAAGTCCTTGGTGGGCTTTGAGAGTGCAGTGGGAGACAGTATCTACGAGACTGGGTTGGGATGGATTACTGCCTTGAAGCTTGCAACCCCAAAATTTCAGCTCACAACTTCACTTGGGAGTCCCAACCCCCATGTTGGGAAGCCCTGCTGTACCACATTTCCCATCACTATGCAAAATGATACTTGGACTGGTAACACAAATAAAGAACTTCTTAGTTTTAATTTTCCATAAGGAACAAAAAAAACCTCAATTTTAAAACAACCCTCACAGCAGGGTACAGATTCTATTTAGGCATTTCCTAATGAGAGTGTGGTCTACTGTTGTTACTGGTTTTGCTCATGTCAAACAGTCATTATAGTCTGTAACTTTTGCCCTAATGGCAAAATAGAAATAAAGGAAAACGGTTAAGGAGATTAAATGGTTTGACAGAAACTGGGAGACTGAGAGCAAGGGCTCACAAAACAATATATTGTCTGCATTAGGTGAGACTACCATGTTACCAGCAAAACAGGCAGATTGGAGATGCATTTTGATATGTGGTCAGAGGAAGGTCAAAGAATTAACTACTATTCTGGACTTAGGAACTTACACGTTGTCAAAAGAAGAACATTCAAACTACAGAGATTTGTGGAACCAATGGATATTCCTCAGAAAATGAATATCAACATCATCAGAAAAAAGCCTGTAATATTTAGGAAACTTTCTGCTTTGCATTTTTCATGAGAAATACAACAATTATTATTTGAAGAGTGAAGGTAAAATAGCCATAGTCTGACCAGGCCAAGGGCTGTTCTCCCAGAGAGGGAGGGAGGGAGGTCTGGTGGTGGTTTAACCTGAGGATCACCACACCTCAAGGAAGAAATTGAGAAGGAGCATCCTTGATTGCAACCTCAGCTGGTGTGGGAATTGAACCCACGTTGTTGGCCTCACTGTGCATTGCAAACCAGCCATCCAGCCAACTCAGCTAATGCTTAGACGAAACCAATAATAAAATCAGTTATAATATGCAACAGATCAACTTACTGAAACATGGCCATCAGAACCCACAGTGATTGAGTACTGTGGAATTACTGAAACCTTAGCTATGTATTGCAACATACATTCCCTGATTCTCCTGCAAAAATAGTTTCACTGCCATTCCACAACAACCAAATCTCCCAAAATACTTGACCTTGCAAACCATAATAAAGATGAACTTTACAAAGTCAAAATTCACTTTAGTTATTTTTAAAATACATATGCTGTTCCCTGCAGTGTTTTAATGCTAGGGGAGTGACCCTTAAATATAGATGTCTCCTGGCCAAATTTTGACTCCTTTGGGTGTGGTGGAGTCAAAGTCCCTCTGGCCACCTGCTAATTAAAATAATGACATTACTCCAATTACCCCTCTCCAAAAAGAAGCTTCAGTTCAGCCTGAAAATGATTTAAATCCAGAGGATTAAAAAGAAAGCAAAATGTTTACAAACAGGCATTTTTGCAAAAACCTTAATTACTATTTTGGAAAGTCAAACTCATTTAAAGTAAGCAAAGTAATGGAGTAAGACTATCCTATGAATAAATACATGAATTATTCTTTTACTACACAGACTGACTTGCTTGGAATTGAAACTGCAAATTATAAGAGTGGGGTAATCTGAATCTCCATACTACTTGTATTCGGCAGCCTGGTCCCAACCATTAGCGTGATTATCAAAGGGTGTTTTTGTTCTGTAACTTAAATGTTGCTGCCCATCAACACTGTACTGATAACATAAACACAAATACAGTCTCACCTTAGGCACCTGTGAGAGACAGGAAGTATATTGGGTGAGACTCCCTAGTAAAGCTAGGTTTTGGTTCTGCTTTGCAGTCATCTAAGGTCTTTATTTTCCGTTGAAATAAGGAGTTGAATTATTTTATTAATTGGCAAGTTCTGCTGCCATGATCAAAAGCAGAAGCCAATTCCACTTCAATAGGCAGAAAGACACTGGCATATTGCTACTGGCAACCAATGAACAGCCAGCTCTGGAAGAGCCATGCAATTGAGGAGGGGTCTCACTCCTTTGTTCTGCTGCTAGCGGTAGTCATTGCTGAGGCTGCAGGTATAGGACGGCTGCCTCTGAAAGGCAAAGAGCACAAAGGTTTTTGTGAGGATGCCAGAGCTAGGCAGGAAGGCCCCAGTGACGAGGCTGCAAGAAATTGTAGTGCACTGATAGCAGTGTTGCTGCTGAGGAAGCTATTGTTGGGGCAGGGGCCCTCCATTAGCCATGGACTGCTCACAAGAGGCAGCACCAGAGGAACCCACTTGGAGGCCCCCATGTTTATCTGGTAGGCTCAGATGCAGCAGCCAACTCTCCCAAATACAGGAAAGACACCAACAAGGGAAGGACGTGACCCTAACTTTGGTCATTAAGTAGTTCAACCGCTGCCGACTTGGCAGTTGTGCTAAGGGTTGTGCCACTGGCAATACGGCATGGCACTGGAAAGATGTTGGGGTTCCAATCATACACCTTCCCTCAACATGTTGACACCCTTCCTGCCTCCCAGCTTGAGCTCAACGGGTGGAAAAAAACTCAGCTCCAAATTTAGAATCGGTATCAAAAGTTTATTCCTTCACAGCACCATTAAACATGTGCAGCAAAACTGCACTGTAACAGAGATCCCACAACATTGTCAGAAGTTAAGAATTCCAAAGAAATAATTTCCATTCCTTTTTATGGGGTGTTTCTTATGGCATTTCCAATTAAGAAAGACAATGCGAGGGATGTTTTTATGTAGAAGGCTGTGAGAATTTTGTTTCTAAATGAACTGAGCGTGAAGTCGTTTGGAACAAAAACAAAGTGCTGGAGAACCAAGAGGGAAACTAAGTTAATGTTTTGAGTACAGTGACAAAGGGTCTGGCAGTTTCTCTCCACAGATTCTGCTGAGATTCTCCAGCATGTCTGTTTTTGTATTTATAATTTTATAAGATGCCATATTGACTGAATATAAATTGTGCTTTTTGAACAAAATAGACTGTATCTGCAATTACTAAGCTGCAAATTCACCCCATAGAATATATATATGTGTGTGTGTGTGTCGGCACGTAAGAGTGAGGGGAGGGGAAGAAAGAGTTTATGCGCGCGCACGTGCAGGGGAAGAATGTGTGTCTGCGTGCATGCTTGAGAAAGAAGCTCACTCACTAACTCTCTTGCTCTCTGTCTCACACACACTCTCTCTCTCTCTCTCTGTGCACATGCTTCTCTCTCAAGCACGCACTCTCTGTCTCACTCCCCCCACGCCCACTCCCTGTCTCTCTCTCTCTCACGTGCACGCAGAGACTGTGTGCGTGTGCGTGCGCGCACTCACATGTTTCACTCTCCCTTCCCCTCACATGCATCCACACATAGATTTATGCACTATGGGGCGAATTTGCATTTGTAGATTTGTAATTGCAGATACATTCTATTCTAAAAGCATACAATTTGTAAACAGTCAATGTGGCATTTAGGGAATAAAACCAGTCTGACTCCAGGTTAATACACAGCCAGATTCTAAACAAGGCCTCATACCTAAAATGCATTGTCTGACCTGAGATGTCACCTCTAGTTACTGATAAAACCTTTAGTTATCTCAGGGCAGTGACTTGAAAGAAATTCTGGGATTTGTATTTCCATCTCCTTTCTAACTGATTAAAGATTTAGCAGCCATCTTAGGTTTGTCAAATACATTTGCATCGGTTCTATGACCCTTTGATCTTTTGCTTATAAATTCCTTATCTGATGCCACCTCTCTCTGTAACACCTGAAGAACAAGCAAGACTCCAAACGCTTGTGTTCCCAAATAAACCTGTTGGACTATCACCTAGTGTCGTAAAATATCAGGAAGTGCAGGGGTCCTATCAGTCGTCCCGAGAGAACCCCTCTATAAACTGACCCCAGTCAGATAAACAACCATTCATTACTCTGAGGAGTTCTGAGGAAGAGTCACCAGACCTCAAACATTAACTCTCTTTTTTACTTCATAGATGCTGCCAGACCTGCTGGGCTTTTCCAGCAACTTCGTTTTTGTTCCTGATTTACAGCATCCGCAGTTCTTTCGGTTTTTAAACCATTCATTTCTACTGTTTCCTGTCACTCAGTCGTGTTGATACTCCTAAACTGACCCGAATGGGGCCTTTGTTATTTAAATTGGTTGCCTGCTTCCGTTTGGCCTTCACAAGCTCTGCCAGGGAAAGACCTTTAGGAAATACATTCTAATTAGTACCTTCAGGAAACAAAAAATTACAGCAAAGTTAACTCATTTCTTTTAAAAGGACTTGTTTTGTTTATTCTGGAGGAAGACTTTGGGACCTGTTTATTATCATAAGCAATGCTGAGGGAGAGAATGAGAATTAAAGATTCCCTCAAGGTAGGGACAGAATAAGGTCTAATAAATTATGAATGTAATCCACTGCAATGATGGCAAATATAACAACTTGGAATGTGCTTACACAAATAATCCTGCTTAATACAACAGAAAATCTGTCCAGACTTGAATTCAATAACAGGTAATTTCAAGAGATACACCCATGACAGAATGAGTCACGTAATTAGAAAGGAAGAATATTAAGATGCTATATTCTCCAGATGAAGAGCTGCCTTATTGAAGAATGACCCTTTCTCTTTGGATGATTCAATTATCATGCAGATGGCCAATTTACTCATCTCAGATGAAGAGGTTACATAAACAAAAACTCAAACAAAAGGTGATACATATCAGGAAAATGGCAGAACCAAATTCTTCTGTCCCTCAACAATTCTAATTTTACAGATGCACTGTGACCTTTACTAAGGAGGAGGTTAATTAGAGTGAGGAATCCTGCCAATTTATGGCATCTACAATATCCTGTGGGCAATATATTTTACTTCCAGCAAAGTGACAATTGGATATAATCAAAGGTGATGCTTTACTAGTTCTTAGATATTTGGTAAGAAGCGATACACTTACTAATGCTTCTATTATTACAGAATCACATGCCATTAGCTTGGACCTTGCTACTACAATGTTTTGATTTCCAGAAGCTGTGTGTTTTCCTATGGACAATGCAGATAAACATGAGGAGGTACTGTGCTCTACACTAAAATCCCAGATTAAATTCCTAGCTCATGCTAAATTAGCTAATCGCAATCAGAGCAAAGGTGGAAGCCTAATAATTTACTTCAAAATTCTCAAGATCGGCACAGGGAGAAAAAGCAACCAGAAGTTCCATTTCTGGTCATAATGCAATCTGATATTTTTTCAGTTTTCTTCAGCCTATCCTAATTTTTTAGCCTCCATGAAGGAATATAACCTTATGGCTATTATTTAAATATTGGTTCTCCAATGGATGCTGCTCTCCTTTCTACTATGAGAAAGAACAGCACAGCAAAAGGGACAAAAATCAGGGGCAAAACATCTCCCTGCATGTAAATTGCAAGCAGAAAGTGGGTGTGCCAGCTGCAAGCATATGTTCCTGCTTTCTTCCTCCCTTGTTTTAAGTGTTTTTACCAGAATCCTTTAGAGAAATGTGGTGATTGGGTCAGTGACTGCAGAAGAAAGGTCTCAAATTCTTTGAATTGGATGAAACGCTAGTAGGGGCCTCCTCTTTTTCCAGATTACCTGTCACATCTATTCAGTCCGTAGTTCTTTGCTTTTTCTTCAGGGCTATAATTATTTCAATAAACAATTTAAATTATTTATATAGTTTTCAGGTTGAAGAAATTAAAAAGACATTGTAAACAAATGGATTCCTTGGTAGAACCAGTAAACCTAGAAAGTAGATATAAACACCATTAGAGATGTAAATTATTCAAATGGGCCACAGCATCATCAGATTTGTATTGAAGTAAAAAGATAATTAGTTTACATTTTTGATTGGCTCATTTCCATGACTGGCACAATGCCATGGTGCTGGTTGGTGAGGGTAGAAATAGATGTTTAATTTCATCTAACTGTGTGTGTGTTTGCAAACAGAAGTAGGCAGTCAGCTTGGATGGAATTGGGAGAAGGCAAAAATAATCTGCAAGGAGTTGTAAAACTGCTCTGAGACCAAAGGCTGCACAGAATGTGGAGAAGCAGACTGGAAAAAAGCAGTCTACTTCTGTCCAAAGTCAGGACAAGCAGCACAGAGACCATGAGAAACCAGGGTTGTTCCTGATTTTATACATCACTCAGCAAGAATGTAGCGATGCCCAAGCTTGAACAGAAAGGTTTACAGTTGTGAGGTTTTGAAGCAAAGTTGGAAGGTAAGTTAGCCAACAGCTTACGAAAGGATTCCCATGAGACCTCATATTTTGGAGGATAGCTGGAATACAGCTGGATAAATCAAGGCGAATTCTGGAGAGCTATGGGTAACTTGGATTGGTCCCAGCAGGCAATTTTTTTCTTTAAATTTCTACACAGAGCCTAACTAGATAGAGTTGGTCAGTCAACACATACAGTCACACATGAAGAACAGTGCTAACAGAGATTGCAATTGCCATTTTAAAAAAAATTACTTCTGATCTAGCCAAGATAAATTGTATGAAAATTAAAGTATATGAATAACAAACATTAAAATTAACTATCAGGTGTTTGAAATGGCACTTTGATAGATAAGGACTTACCTCATTGGCTAAAGCAAATGTTCCCCAGTGTATTCCTACAGACTTCTTTGCCTGAACATCTATATGGATCCTCACAGCCTCCTCTGGGTTCACATGATTATATTTCATAAACCATCTGGAGCAGAGACATAAACATAGACTGGTAAATTAGGAACCTCAAAGTGAATAGTAGCAGAAACTTCATGTTTCTGTGCTGAACATATAAAGATCTATTACATCCCCTTTTCCTATTAGAAAGGCATGATCACTTTCATGGAGAGAGTAAGTGAAAAACAAAAAGAAGAAACAGAGAGATGGAACCAATGCCTAGCTCACATACAAACTTTAAACTGTCACTTACATGCTGGTTCTCAGCTCAGTTGCCTCAATGTCAAATCTAAATTGTCCATCAGAGACAGTGCATGATCTACAATTTATGTTGTTGCCCGCTCTGCTCCAGGTTTGCAAGCCACTCTCAATCTCTTCAATTCTGCTTCCAAGAACTTCAGTCTGACCTTTTATTCTTTTATAGCATTGCTGGCAAGGCCAAGAATTGTTTACCATCCCAAATGCCCTTGGTAGACCATTAAGATGATGTTGGTCTGGAGTCACAGTTAAGTCAATAATGGTGTATTTCCTTCCATAAAGGACATAAAACTTTCATAAATCAGATGGCTTACGACAATCAATGATAGCTGTCACAGTCATCATTACTGGGACTAGATATATTTTCCCAGGTTTACTAATTACTAAGTTAAAATTCTATCTGCTGCCTTGGATTTGAACCTTTGCCCTCAGAGTAATAATTTGAACCTTTGAATTATTAACCCAAACACATTATCACTACACCACTATCGCTCCAAAGTGAAAAGCATAGATCAGTCCACACTTGTTCAGCCAAACATACCACTCCAATATATTTTGAAGGACTTTAAAATACTTTAATGAGCTTTTCCTGTAAATTGGAAAGCACCTCCATCAAAAGAACACTCTTGACAAAGAGATACAACAATAAAGAGGAATTATTTCTCTCAAAAGGGTCATGTAACTGTGGAATTCACTACCCTAGAGTGTAGTTGCAGCTGGGATGCTGAATAAACTTTAAGTAGAAGACATTTTTAATTAGCAAAGAGTTAAAGGATTATGGGGAATGGGCAGGAAAGTGAAGTTGAGGTTGAGATGAGATCAGCTATGATTTTATTAAATGGCTGAGCATGCTGAAGGGGCTTACTTACTCCTAGTTCTTATGTTCTTAGCAGCACTAGCTCAGCCTTTAAAAATTACAGGGTTGTGTGTTTGACAACAAAGACATCGGCAAGTCGACAAAAGCCTTAATGCACAGAGCAGTTGTCATCACCACATTCCTGTACTTCAGTGAGACCTGGATTGTGTATCCATGACACAAAGTACTACTCAAAAAAAGTTCTATCAGCAAGGCATCTGCGACATCCTCCGGACTCAACAATAAATATACTTTAGTGTCCTTTTATTTTTAAAAAAGCCAGATCCACATGCACTTAGGCAAAACTGAAAAAAACAACTTCCACGGACTGAACCCTGTCTGCCTGGTGAAAAAGCATCTACCCTGATAGGTCCCGTTTTCACAATTCTCAAATAGTCAACTTTCCAGAGGAGAACAAAGAAAATGCTCAAAGGCTTGCCTAAGTGAACCACTGTAGTCTATGTGAGGTAAGTACACCTACATTGAAAGAATAGCAATTTACTTGCAACTAACTTGGAACTGGCAAGTAATATATGCTTAGGGCCCTTGTCCTTTTGGGTATTAGAGATTGCCGGTTTGAAAAAATGCTATTGAAGAAACATCGCAATCTATTACAATAAACATTCACTTCCTGTAATTGCAACAGGAGATGTCAAGAGAAGATAATTAGACTCTCTCTTTGGAGATGATCATTGCCTGGCATTATATGGTATAAATGTTACTTGCCACTTGGCAATGGACCGCTTAAGTATCTGAAAAATCGAGTGTGGAACCGGACACTGCTAACCGTACCATAGACAAAGGTCTTTGATGGAGCAACTGAAGATGTTTGGGCATAGTGAAACTGAAACAACATTGTCCTCAAGCAGAGATACCTGGATTCCAACAACCAAAAGCTATTGTTTTTTGCACCAGATATGACTCTAACCAAATGGAGGATTTTCCGTTAATTCCCATTTATTTAAATTTTACTACGATTTCTTTAGACCACACTTTCTCAAATGCTGCCTTGGTATCTACAGCAGTTACTCTCATCTCACCTCTGGAATACAGCCCTTTTTTAACCCTGCTGATTGACCAGAGTGAAACCCTAGCTCTTGCAACGAATAGCCTGAGGTATGGAACTGTAAACTGGTTCTTTGCACAGTAGAAGTCAATTTGGTCTCCTGTGGAGAACTTGGAGAAATTTGATGGTGCATTTGAAAATATACAAGTAATATGTTTGACATTGATAGATTTTGGTCAATAAACACGCCCAACACATGCCGTTAATGATTTATATACATAGATGAGAGATTTATACAAAAGGGTCATGCTTCAATTACTCAGTAAGTTTCATTAAGTTAGAGGCTCAGCCATAAATAGCATAATGCTCCAGATTTGATCCCAGGCCTGTGCTGAGTCAGCAATGATAACACTACATGTCCTACAATTACCTTTGGGATGTTGGATTAATAAAGGACAATCCTATTTGTGTACTCAACCTTTGGTAGAAGTGTGTGTACTGGCCCTTAATAGTGTCAGAATTACATTCAGCACAGATTCCTCCCACAGTCAAATATCATGACAATACTGTTAAAGCTTTCTGGTGAAGGAATGCCAGTTAGTAAAGAAGGTATCGCATACATCTGGAGCCAACTTCGTTCGGAGAGGAAGTAAAAGGTTAAAACTTAGAAGAGAATGGTCAAGGGGAACATTTTTCCAGGGATATCAGCACCATCTGATTTTCTAATGAATTTAGGATACTTTAGAGAGATTAGCGGCTGTTCTACTTAATTACTCCATGCACATTATTAAATGTTAGTATATCTGGTAAATGACAAACAAACGGTCAGAAAATTTAAAAACAAAACTAGTTATGCAGTGTGTAAGAAAAAGGATTTACAAACTAGTATATTTTAACGTTGGGCCAATATATATTTCTTGTCCATCGTTTCAAGTTATGCCCTCCATTGCCAGGGCCACACCATGACAACAGCAATTTGCATTAATGTTACTTAACACTACTAACTTACATTTGGAACTTCTACTCTTGGATATTTGGCTGTTTTGCACTGTTGAAGTTACTGTAGAGAAGTTCACATATGCCTTAAAGTATCCAACTTAGATTATAACACATTCTGATATCCAGCAAATAACTGGATCTTAAGAAACTTACAATTGCAACCATTATACTACAGAAAATGTATGTAAAATGGTTTCAATGGTACTGAAGTAACTATAAACAAAATATATTAATCAGTTTTGAGTGCAGAAGCAAGAAAGTAAGAGTTAATTTGTACAAAGCATTCATTAGGCCACTGTTGCCAAGCTGTGTGCAATTTTACAGACTCCAGTGTAGAAAGAATAATGGAGCCATAAAAAAATGCAGAGTTGATTCCCAGGATAATATGAACACACTTATGATGAGATACATGAAAAACAGAGTTACATTCATTGCAGCACAATGGTCAGGAGGCCCAACACGCACCAAATTTTGAAATGGTAAAGAAAACAAGTGAAAAATTATTTCCATTGACAGTCAAAGAGCATGGAAACAGACTCTTTGCTCCAACTCATCCATGCCAACCAAGTTTCCCAAACTAAACAAGTCCCAATTGCCTGTATCTGACCCATATCCTTCTAAACCTTTCCTATTCCTGTACCTGTCCAAATGTCTTTTAAATGCTGTAACCATATCTGCATCTACCACTTCCTCCGACAGTTCAATCCACATAATGCCACCCCATGTGATAAAGTTGCCCCTCAAGTCCCTTTTAAATCCTTTGCCTCTCACCTTAAAAAGATCACCCCTAGTTTTAAACTCCCCCACCCTAGGAAAAAAAACTTTGCTATTTATCTTATCTATGTCCCCTGTGATTTTTTAAAACCTCCATATGGTCCACCCTCAACATCCTACGCTCTAATGAAAAAAAGTCCCAGCTCTCCATAAAACTCAAACCCTCTAGTCCCGGCAACGTCCTTGCAAATCTCTTGTGAACCCTCTCCAATTTCATAATTTCCTCCAAAGAGCAGGGCGACTAAAACTGTACACAGTACTCCAAAAGTGGTCTCACCAACGTCCTGTACAATCTCAACATGACATCCCAACTCCTATACTCAATGGTCTAAGCAATGAAGGCAAGCATGCTTATTACCTTCTTAACCACCCTGTTTACATGTGACACAACTGTCAAAGAACTGTGTACCTGAACCCCTAGATCTCTCTGTTTAACACCACCACCCAGGGCCCTACCATTAACTGTATAAGTCCTGTCTTCATTCACTTGACCAAATTGCAATATCTCGCATTTATCCAAATTAAACTCCATCTCTCACTCCTCAGCCCATTGGCCCAGTTGATCAAAATTCCTTTGTAATCTTAGATAACCTTCTTCACTGTCAACTATACCTCCAAGTTTGGTGTCATATGCAAACTTACTAACCATGCCTCCTAAATTCTCATCTAAATCATTTAAATAAATGATAAACAAAAGTGGAACTAGTACCAATCCCTGCAGAACACCGCTGGTCACAAGCCTCCAGTCCAAAATACAACCCTCCAACACCACCCTCTGTCTCCTACTGTCAAGCTAATTTTGTATCCAGCTGGCAAGCTCTCCCTGACTCCATGTGATCTAACTTTACAAACCAGTCTACTATGCAGATTGTCAAAGGCTTTACTAATTTCCATGTAGACAACGTCTATCGCACTGCGTTCAATCTTCTTGGGGTCAGGTCCTTAAAAAACTCAATCAAGTTTGCGAGACAAAATTTCCCATGCACAAAGCCATGCTGATTGTCCTGAATCAGTCCTTGCTTCTCCAAAAGCATGTAAATCCTATCTCTCAGAATCCCCTCCAACAATTTACGCCACCACTCTAATAGGAACATACTGCCCCTGGACTTTCATTATCTTACTTTTGAAAGCCTCCACATGCCAGTCATTCCTTTAACTGCAAACAATTTATTCCAATCAACTTTTGAAAGCTCCTATCTCATCCGTCAAAATTAGCCTTACTTCAATTAAGAATTTTAACATTTATACAACGCCATCGTTTTGCATAGCTATTTTAAAACTAATAGAATTATGATCACTGGTCCCAAAGTGTTCCCTCACTGCTTTGATGGTGAATTTGTATTAAGGATTAAGACTAACGGAGAGGCTGATTTTCTTTCCCGCCCTCCCCACATATAAATTGTCCTTAGAACATGGAACACATTAGACGTCAACACTTTGCACAACCTCAGGATGTGACAAAGTGCTTTATAATTTCATCAAAAGTTTTGAAAGGAACACAACAACCAAAGAAATGAATATTGCTCTGAACACCAGAGAGAACCTGTGTGCTTTTCTTCAAAATCATGCTACGGGACCTTTATCATCCACCCGAGAGATTGGACAGGGTCTTGGTTTTCTTAACTAAAAGACGCACCTCGGATAGTGCAGTGCTGAGAGAGTGCTGCACTATCAGCCTACAGTTTACACTCATCTGTCTGGAGTGAGATTGTATCCACAAACATCAGACTCAGAAAAAAGTCAGTGCTACCAACACAGCTGAGCAGTTATTTGAATTGTGTCCCCTGTTAAAAGAGCAAAGGAAAGAAAAGTGATCAAGGGGATTTGGAGCTTTAAGTTGAAACCGGAAATGTTGACAGAATGATGAGCCTCTTTTTGTGCTGACATTTCCATGATAAGACATAGCATTGTACAGAGGCCACTACTAATGCATTTATTTGAAATTACTAGACAATTGACAAGTTTTAATGTCTAGACTATAGAACAAGAGAGATTAGAAACGCTGAACTTGTAAAGAAGAGGAATTAGCTCGTAAACTGCAAGTCATTAGGACTGGTCAGGATTCACAGCTTGTTTTTTAAGTATAAGATCTGACCAGTGATAACCTTTAGATGATCAAAATACTCCAATGAGAACTGAACAAAACTAAAGATGTGCCTGCATGATTGCATACCATCGTTGGAAATTCCTGTTCATTAGCATGAATGTAATCTGCAAGATACATGAAAACAAAAATATATCAAAGCATGCAAAGAGGAAAGTAAACCCCTGCAGCTGCTGCTGATAACATTACAAACATCAAGGAGAAATTGGGAGGGTGCTGGGATAAACTAAGTGTACTATTTCAGGATCTTTCAAAAATAACATTTTCATCCTTTGTATGGAAGCAAAGCAAATGATCAAATCAGAGAGATCGGCAGTGATAATTTTTTTTAAAAAAAAGGCCAAGATGTTCTCAGTTACTGTTTTTCATACCGGCACTAAAAAGACTAAGTAGTACAATGTCAGGTCTGCCTAAATTGGGTTTCAGCCTATGGTGATAATCTCTGCTCATTGTAGGAAATGGAGTCACTGTCTTTCCCATGAAAGGTTAGTAAAGCAAAGCAAAGGTTGCAAAAATGGGACTTCATATGCCATGGTTGTACATTCCCCTGACACCACTGGTTCCTGGCATAAATCTAGAGACTGCTACTTCCAGTGAGGTGATGTGTTCGGGGTCAGACCATGGAAATAGCCTAAAGTTCTAAAGAACGGCAGGTCTAGAAATTAAGCTACACAACATCTGATCTTTTGGGGGGCTTAGATGGCCTTCCTAAGTTTTCAATGTGTCATATATACATCATATGTAAAGTGGGCTGCCTGGGACCTCAAATCCAGCAGATCACTCATGACGGGTCCATCTTCCACAGCTGGACCTTATTCCAAAATTCACGGATGTTTCTGCCCTTTAATAAAGTGCACACAGCTACTCTAGTGAAGAACAATCAAGTAATGCCACTGTTGAAACTGCAGTGGGAATATGTACCAAATTAGTGTTGGGAATTCAGTCCAACGTCTGCCCTGGATCCTCAATGATCCTCAAATGGGATGGGAATCCGGTAGTTTCAGAAGAACCACTGCTGGGAGCAGAATTTTGGCCATTGGTTCGTATTAGAACATGTAGGATGATTGTGGACAGTTTTGTGTTTTTGTAGCTAATCTAGCACTGAGACAAAGAAACTCTCTTCCAGCTGAGGCCACCGGAAGCCAACTTTTCAGACACGCTTACACTGTCTATCTGAATTCACAAAATACACAGATCTTGGATTTTAATTTTTTCTGGGTTAAAAATCCTGCTTTCCTCACATCAATGTAGCTGATGCAGTGACTCTCAGCAAAGGATCAATTGAGGCTCCTTTGACTTTGGGATACAAAGAAACACTAGTTGTACTGATGGGCTTTATACATTACACAATTTTAATTTCTGCTAAAGTCAATGGAAAGGAAAATGGGGAGGCATGTTTTATGGATAGCTGTCCAATATCATCTATATTACTCCAATGCCTAAGCCCCAGTTTTAAAATGGAAAGAAAAAGGATATAGAATAAAATGATGCAGATGTATTCTTAATTGAAGAGAGAAAATAAAAACAGGTACTGATATGTTAAAAGTGCAGAGAATACTTTACAAGAATAATGCAATTGTCAGCTCTACTGAACATGCTGGGCTTTTTTCAGAAGGCAAACTGGGTGACCTGATAGTGGTGATTAAAATAATGAGTTAATTTGATGGCATAAAATGTCAAGAAAACATGGGATAGTCCCAAAGTAGAAGCTAATTAACAGAGAATAGTTGCTATAAGACAATTAGCTATGGGAACAGAGGCAAGCCATTCAGCCCATTAAGCCTACCCTGCCATTCAAAGAAATCATAGCAAATCTAATAATCTTCAAATTCATTTTTCTGCCTTATCCCCATATCCATTGATTCCTTGACTGACAAAAATACATCTACCACAGCCTTGAATATACTTGACAAACCCAACCTTGACAGCCCTCTGCACTAAAAAATTCCACAGATCCAGTACTTAGAGAAGAAATTCCTCCTCATCTCTTAAATGGGTGATCCCTTACTCTGAAATTATGCCCTTTGGTTGCAGCGTCTCCCACAAGGGAAAAAGAAACTTTTCCTATCTGTGTTCTCAAATGCACAAGAACCTGAGTATAGCCCAAACTACTCGGCCTCTCCTCAGAAGATAGTTCCTCCGTACATGGGGTCAACCTAGTGAACATACTCTAAACTGACCCTAAAGCCAGGGTCTCTTTCTGTAAATAAGGGGGCAATGGACTACTACCAGTGCCACGTGCTCGTGAGAGTAGGAAAGGAGGGTAGGGTGGGTGAATGCGCGGTTGGGGAACTGGTGAACTGGTGAAGCGGGCAAGGAATCACACTTTTGGACCATTGGAATCTCTTCAGGGGTAGAAATCACCTGTATAAGATGGTCGGGTTCCACCTGATTTGAAAGGAGACCAATATCCCTGCGGCAAGATTTGCTAGAACTACTCAGGAGGCTTTAAACTAGTAAAGGTGGCGGGGGGAGGAATAGGAACCAAAGCGATACGATAGTGACAAAAGAGAAAAGTCTGTGGCTGGTGTAGTGGGTAAGAGGAGCAAGTCATATAGTCAAGACAGACAAGAGTCTGGCAGAGAACAAGGTACGACCGATACATTAAACTGCATTTACTTCAATGCAAGAGGCCTTACAGGTAATGCAGATGAACTCAGGGAATGACTAGGAACATGGGACTGGGATATCATAGCTATTACAGAAAAATGGCTCAGGGATGGACAGGACTGGCAGCTTAATGCTCCAGGCTATAGATGCTACAAGAAGGATGGAAAGGAAAGCAAGAGAGGAAGGGGGAGTGGTGTTTTTGGTTAGGCATAACATTATAGCAGTACTTAGGGAGGATATTTCTGGGAGATCGTCCAGTGAATTTATATGGGTGGAACTGAGAAATAGGAATGGGATGATCACCGTGTTGGAATTGTATTAAAGGCCCCCAAATACTTAACGGGAAATTGAGAAGCAAATATGTAAGGAGATCGCAGATATCTGTAAGAATAATAAAGTTGCAATGATGGGGGTTTTAATTTTCCAAATGTAGACTGGGACTGTCATAGTGTTAAGGGCCTGGATGGGGAGGAATTTGTTAAGTGTGCACAAGAAAATTTTCTTATTCAATATATGGATATACTACTTGAGAAGGATCAATATTTGACCTTCTGTTGGGAAATAAAGCAGGGCAAGTTACAGAGGTGACAGTGGGGGAGAATTTTGGGGCAAGCGATCATAATTCTATTTGTCTTAAAACAGTTATTGAAAAGGACAGAACTGATCAAAAAGTCAAACTTCTAAATTGGATTAAGGCCAGTTTTGAGCTATTAGACAGGAGCTTTCAAAAATTGACTGGTGGAGGCCATTTGCAGATAAAGGGATGGTTGAAAAGTGGGTGGCCTTTAAAATTGAGGTAACAAATGTTCAAAGACCATATGTTCCTGTTAGTGTGAAGGGCAAAGCTGGTAAGTATAGAGAATACCGTATGACTATAGAAATTGAAGCTCTGGTCAAGAAAAAGGAGGCATATACAATCAGTAATCAAGTGAATCCCGAGAGGAGTATAAGATCAGTGGGAGTATACTTAACAGAGAAATCAGGAGGGCAAAAAGGGTACTTCAGATAGCATTGGCAAATAGAGTTAACAAGAATCCAAAGAGATTCTCCAAGTACATTGGGGGTGACATAGTAAATAGAGAGAGAAAAGGGCCCCTTAAGGATCATCATGGCCATCTATGTGTGAAGCCACAGGAGATGGGTGAGATAATAAACAAATATTTCAAGTTAGTATTTACTTTTGAGAAGGGCACAGAAGGTAGGGCATTTGGGAAAATAAGTAGTGATAGTTTGAGAAGAGTTCATATTACAAAAGAGGAGGTGCTAGAGATCTTAAAACATCGAAAGGTATAAATCCGGAGGACCTGACCAAGTGTTTCCCAGAACCTTGTGGTAAGCTAACAAAGAGATTGCTGGGCCCCTTTCAGAGATAGTTCTACCATTAACTGCCACGGTTGAGGTGCTAGAAGACTGGAGGTTGGCTATGCAGTGCCACTTTTTAAAAACTGCTGTAAGGAAAAGCCAGGGAACTAGACACTGGTGAACCTGATGTCAGTAGTGGGTAAGTTGTTGGAGGGGATTCTGAGCGACAGGATTTACATGCATTTGGAAAGGCAAGGACCGATTAAGAATAGTCAACATGGCTTTGTGCATGGGAAATCTTGTCTCACTAGCTTGATTAAGTTTTTTTTGAAGAGATGACAAAGACAATTGAAGAAGGCAGAGCAGTAGACATTGTCTATATGCATTTCAGCAAAGCATTCGACAAGGTTCCACATGGTAGATTGGATCACATGGGATCCAGGGTGAACTAGCCAAACGAATGCAAAGTTGGCTTGAAGACAGGAGACAGATGGTGATGGTACAGCGTTCCTATTCAAACTGGAGGCCTGTGACCAGCAGTTTGCCACAAGGATCAGGGCTGGATCCACTGCTTTTCATTGTTTATATAAATGGTTTGGACATGAATGTAGGAGGCATGGTTAGTAAGTTTGCTGATGACTCCAAAAAAAAAAAAAAAAAGGGTGTAGTGGTCAGTAAAGATTATCTCAGAGTACAACGGAACCTTGATCAGATGGGCCAATGGGCCGTAGAGTGGCAGATGTGGAACAAAAAATAAATCAGTGCATAGAAAAGGCATGTAAGAAAGGCACTATCACAATAATTATGGGGGACTTCAGTGTGCAGGTGGACTGCGAAAATCACATTGGTAGCGGATGCCAAGAAAAGGAATTTGTGGAATGTCTATGAGATGTTTTCTTTAGAGCGGCTTGTGGTAGAGCCCACTAGGGAACTGGCAATTCTGGATTTAGTGATGTGCAATGAGGCAAACTTAATTAGGAAGCTTATGGTGAAGGAACCCTAGGGGACAGTGACCATAATATGAGAGAATTCACCCTGCAGGTTGATACAGAAGCTTGTCTAAGATGTAATAGTATTACAATTGAGTAAAAGTAATGGGAAGATGGTGGAGCAGAAATGGCAGGGGTTTCTGGGAGTAATTTGGGAATCACAGCAGAAATTCATCCCAAAACAGCCAAAACATTCTAAAGGGAGGACGGGGCAACCACAGCTGGGAAGGGAAGTCAGGACAGCGTAAAAGTAAAAGGAAAAAATCATACAATGCGGTGAAGACTAGTGGGAAGGCAGAGAATTGGGAAACCTTTAAAAACCAGTAGAGGACAACTTAGGAAGCAATAAGGGGGGGGGAAAAGGATGAAAAATAGCTAGTGACTCAGAATTCCCCACAGTGTTGGGACCAAAATTATTCACGTTAAACATGAAATGTTCTGGACGAAGGAATTGCAGATGGTACAAAGATAGATGGAGGGATAAGTGGAGGTAAAGGTACTGTAGGAGAGGCAGGGAGGCTGCAGAAGGAATTGGGCAGGCAAGGAGAGTGGACAAAGATGTGACAGATGGAATACAATCATCTGGGTAAGTATGAGGCTATGCACCTTAGTAGGAAGAATAGAGGCATGGACTATTTTACAAATGGGGAAAGGCTTTGGAAATCTGAAGCACAAAGGGACTTGGGAGTCCTAGTTCAGGATTCTCTTAAGGTTAACATGCAGGTTCGTTTGGCGGTTAGGAAGGCAAATGCAATGTTAGCATTCATTTCAAGAGGGCTAGAATACAAGAGTAGGGATGTACTGCTGAAGCTGTATAAGGCTTTGGTCAGACCACATTTGGAATATCGTGCGCAGTTTTGGGCCCCATATCTCAGGAAGGACGTACTGGCCTTGTAAACTTACTGCAGACACCCCTACAAGAACAATCCCAGGGATGAAAGAATTGTTGGAGGAGGAGCAGTTGGAGACAGGTCTGTATGCGATGGAGTTTAGAAGGACAAGAGGAGGATCTCATTGGAACTTACAGAATACCAAGAGGCCTGGGTAGGGTGGAAAAGACTGGTGACCCAAGGGCACAGCTTCAGAGCAAGCAAACAATTCTTTAGATCTAAGATGAGGAAGAATTTCTGCAACCAGAGGGCACTGAATCTGTGGAACTCATTGCCACGGAAGGCCGTGAAAGCCAAGTCATTGAATGCATTTTAGACAGAGATAGAAAGGTTCTTAACTAGTAAGGAGATTAAAACGTTCCAGGGAGAAGGCAGGAGAATAGGGTTCAGAGACATATCTGCCATGATCGAACGGCAGAGCAGATGCCATGGGCCAAATAGCCTAGTTCTCCCCTATATTTTGTGGTCTTATGGTCAATGATCTGCTGAACCTGGATGTTAGTGTTTTGTTATTCACGCACAGAGAACTCCACATCCCTCTGCACTGCAACTTTCTGCAGTCTTACACTATTTAAACAATATTCAGCTCTTCTATTCTTCCTGCCAAAGTGTATAACATCATATTATATTCCTTCTGCCACATTTTTGCCCACTCACTTAAAGTGTATACAGATCATTATGTCATACTCATTAGTTGCTTTGACAATTATTTTAATGTTACTTCCAAACTTGGTGACGGTAAATTCATTTTCATCATTCAAGTCATCAAATACATTGTAAATAAATGGGGCCCTAACGATGATCCCTGCAGTACTCCACCAGCTACAAGCTGCCATCCTGAAAATGCCCCCCTTATCACACTCTCTGTCTTCTATTAGTTAGCCAATCCTCTATCCATGCGGGAATTGAACTTAAAGGCAGACAGGACCTCTAACCCTACTTGGAGGTTTCTCTCCCACTTATCCCTGGAAGGTCACTTGAAGGCCATGTCCAGGTACCAAACTTTGTCTCTCCCACCTGGCTGGAGAACTCTGGTCAGTTTCTTCTAAACTGACCTCAAGAGCCTCTTAATGAGCCTAACCAGCTGGCTGCCTGAGTGAAGACAGCTTACAATGCAAACTTGCATAACCACCACAAAAAAATAAGCCCAGTGGCAGGATGGAGCTGAGAAACTGACATGCCAACCAACTGGCCTATTATGAGCATTCATTCACTTCCACTCCAGGATCAAAAATCCAGCCCAAAATATCAGCTGGAGATTGAACTGTTGGAACACCACAGATGTGCTCAATCCTGTTTTTACCAAGTATCCACGCACGCAGAGTTCTTTACATAGCAACCTAAAACTGACTCGTCACCTTATCCCCACCCAAATCCAAGGGGCATTTAAGCAAATTTCAGCTATTTTTAATGTCACCCAAAATCAGCAAACTCAACTCAAACTGGAAATCAAACTCGAGGATCTTCCTGATTTACATGTCCCAGTTTCATAGTAGGCACTTCAATTACCGACTAAATCATAGCTTCCTAAAAACATCTTATTTTGAGGAGCAGCAACACTCTCAGTTACCCACACAAAAAAATTATAAGGTATAGTAGAATTTTCTGTATATCCGGTGATGCAATAAGATGTGGTGTAGATACAATACTGATAAGGCATCTCTCACATTGGTGCCTTAGTAAAACATAAAACAAATGCAGAGGCACTCAGGCCATGACACTAGATATGATTTGTTTCTGGTAAATGTCTCTTCACAAATCATTTATTAGCTTTGCAATCTCATCTTACCAAAAAAATGAAAAACATTAGATTCTTCCTTGTGGCAATTTCATCAAGTTATTTGATATCTTTTCATACCAACATGGAGTTAACTAGCAAATTCTTAATGTTAGGGAGTAAAACCATCAATTTGACTGTTTATTTTTATATCTCTGCAAGTGTTATTACCCACACTCAACGACTTTGTCACCACCAAATCACCGTGACTTTGTTTTTTAAAATTATTAACCATCAGTAATCACCCATGCAGCCAATTAGAAATTTACATGCAAAGCCCATTACAGGCAATACGAAACATCAAAAATGAGGATGTGTAGGGACAGCAGGAAGGGGCCAGTTTGACTGATTATTGAACTGGATCAAATGAACTAACCTGGAAGTAACTGATTCTAATAAATAGCAAAGAATAGCAATCTGATCAATGTAGGGGAGCATCAAATACACACCATTTTTTAAAATGATGAGAAAGCAAGTCATGCAAAAATTGACATACCTTGGTTCATAGGCTCCAATAGGAATAGCAGCAAGGTCAAATGGTCCATATCTTTTCCCTATTTGTTCAAAGGCTACACAGTAACCTGTATCTCCAGCAAAAAAAAATCTATTCCAGGGTCCCAGAACACACCAACTTCCCCACAGCACCTTGTTGTCATCTGTTACAGTACGTTTGCTCCAGTGTTGCACTGGTGTAAACACAAATGTCACCTCATCATGGCCAGGAACACAGTTCTCTTCCCACCAGTCCAACTCAATTATGTTTTCACAGCCACACTTCTGCATCCAGTCCAAGAGACCCAGTGGTACAAACCACCTTAAGTCACCCCCAAAGCGCTCATTAAGACTTAGCACTGTATTGTAATCCAAATGATCATAGTGAGTATGACTGATTACCACAGCATCTATTTTGGGCAACTGTGCCACTGTGCATGGTGGGTTTCGAAAACGTTTTGGTCCAAAGAATTGCACAGGTGAAGCTCTTTGGCTGAAGATGGGATCTGTCAGAAAAGTCAGTCCTTCCATTTCTACCAACAGCGATGCATGTCCTAACCAGGTCACGCGAATTCCATTCCCCAAACTCCCGACAAGCTCTGGGTTTTTAACAAAGTACGGTTCTAATATTGGCAATCCTTCATCAAGTTCCTACAGGCAGACAGAAAAAGATTTTTTAAATAAATGTAATTCTGCTCTGTAGCTTGCTCGTACAAAATAGTGTCACACAGCAAATCTCAGTCAACTCAACATAATTTGACAGAAATGCAGTGCAGTAAAAGCCATAATTCTGAACGTGACTTTACATTATCTTTAGACAGGTGGACCCCCATAAATGAAGCATCAAAATCACAAATTGAAAGTTAGGGTGATTATTATTGCAAGTAACCTTTCAGGAATGCTTCCTGTATATTTAGAAGTTAATTTTTCCATTAAAGTATTTACAACACTTTCTGGCCAAAGCCCATACGTGGAAATGGTGCCTGAGGAGAGGTATTTGACAATAACTCGAGACTCTTATTCTTTTATGAAAGATGGGGATCCAGGCTAGGTCTGCATTTGTTGTCCATCCTCAAATTGCCCTCAAGAAGGGGATGGTGAGCTGTCTTCTCAAACCATCGCAGTTCATGTAGTGTAGTAACACACTCAGCGCGTTAGAGAGTTCCAAGATTTTGACCCAGCAACAGTGAATAAACCATGATATAGTTCCAAGTCAGGATGAGGAGAAAGTTGCCGGGCGGTAATATTCCCATATTGTCCTTGTTCTTCTAAGTGGTAGAGGTCACAGGTTTTGAAGGTGATGTCGAGGGATCCTTGGTGAGTGCATTTGGTAAAAGATACACATTTGTCTTGGATAATGTTGATCTCCTTAACTGTTGTTGGAGATTCACTTATCTGGGCATGTGGAATCACACTTGACTTGTGTCTTGCAGATAGTGGACAGGCTTTATGGAGTCATGAAGTGTGTTATGCATCACACAATTCCCAACCTCTGACCTGTTCTTATGGCTACTATATTTGTATGGCTTGTCCAGTTTAGTTTCTGGTCAATAGGAATTGCCAGGATTTAGCCAGCTCGGTCAGTAGTGGTATTACTAGTCCACAGTTTATGTCTGTTCAAGTACTATTTAAGTAAACTTGGCTAGTTGCAGCAGTGCATCCTGAATGCTGTGGTGCGTACAGCAGATAATTGATATTAAGTTTAATGGCAGAGATGCTAATCAAGTAGATTGGCCCACTGTTATTGGCGTTGAACAATCTTCAGTGTTGATTCAGTTGCATATATAATCAGGCAAAGTGTCCATCACTTCTCACTTAAAATTTGTAGATGATGGAGGATATTTTGGGAATAAGGAAATGGGTACTCATTGCAGAGCATCCAACCTGCAAATTCAGCCTGTTCTTCCAGCCAACACTGTAAAGGGTAGTAGTGTTAAAAAGTCAAGGCAACAGTGATCCTCCAGCTGTTGATGAAGGACATTCACAGTGATAGTGTTGATACTGAAGGTCATGACTGGCTGATTAGAATATTTTTCCTGCAAGAAATCTTATTATCTGGCAATTATAAAGGCACATATGCTGTCAGCCAAAGACTGGATATTGTCCAGGTTTTCTATAGAATGACACTGGCTGCGAATGAAGCTGAACATGTCTATTATCAGCAATTTGCTCATAATACTGATATTACGATGAAGAAAAAGTCATCAATGAAGGTGCTGAAGTGGTTGGGTGGAGGACACTTCCTGGATAAACTTCTGAAATAAGAACCAGTGACTAAGATTGCTAGAATAGTTAGAAACATTATCCTTTGTGCCAGACATACCTCCAGATACTGAAGGAGTCAGCTTACCACAGTTTGCACCTCAATTTTTCTAGTGGTCCACAGTGCTTTACTATTCAGTTTTTCTCCCTTTTATTTTCCTGGCAGTCTGGAATGCGAGATCCCCTCCAAGCAACACACCTGGCTTGGAACTATATCAGCATGCCTTCATATTCACTGAGCCAAATCATAAAACTACCTTCCTGACAGCACTGTGGATGAACCTACACCCTAGACACTGCAACAGTTCAAGAATAAATCTCATCACAACCTTCTGAAAGACAATTTGGGATAGGCAATGAATGTTGGGCTGGCCAGTAACGTCCACCATCCCATGAACAGAGAAACCAATTCTACATTTGGATCTATGTTTGAATCAAGCTTGTTACAAAGGGCTTAGGAGCCAGGGTATTCTGACAGAAACCAAACTGACCATTGTTGAGAAGATATTAATAAGTATTTTACTTGCTGGCACTGTTGATGTCTGCTTCCATCACTTTTCTGATTGCCAGGTGTACTGTAGAATGGTAAATTGTCCAGGCAAGTTTTGTTATTATGTTTGAAGACTAAATATACTTAGACAACTTTTTAAAGCAGATGCCAGTGTAACAATTTAGACATTGGAGTGGCTAGTTCTAATATGCAAGTCTTCCTTCCTTACTAAGTAAAGCACATTCATCATGACATGATGGTGGTTTTTGAATACAATATGTTTGCTTTATATTACAATTGTTATATGTAATAGAAATTTATAAAGACTTTGTATTAACTCTAAATAAGCAACCGCAGAACACTTAGTTGCTTAGCCAAAGGAGAGAATAATTATTTGTACATATTTGGAAGCATCCTTTCATCTCTACATTTAATTTTCTTTTATAATTATTTATTTTATCAGGCATGCAGTAGTAGTGTTCAAATTAATATGCAGGCAATAGTTTGCACCTTGACCATAGTGAGACATATAAAAACACTTCACAGGAATGCAATTTAAATGACACCATGGCAAAGAAGGAGACATTAAGACTGATGAACAAATGTTTTTATATTGGTCTCATAAGTATCCACTAGCTTATAGTTAATTATATTGAATTATAGTTGGCATTATTTATATGATAAATTAATTCTAAATGTTTATGCCAGTAACATTTCGTATTGATGCTGGAGTTTATACTTAAATGTCCAGGGCGTTAGAATGCGTAGCATTCTTGCCCTTTCAGTTTTGTCTGACCTCAAATGAAATTTTCACATCTTCAGTGTTGTGCACATTTCTCTTCCATAACATTCCACAGAATCAATATTCTCATCTTCTAATCTCTTGTTCATTCCTCACTGCTTTTAACCTTTTATTCTCCTTATAATCTACAAATGTTTAGAATCTGATCATGGAAACATCTCATCTCTAGTACTGCAATGGCTTCACCTATCCTCCTAGTCTAAGTAGCATCCTATATTGTGCATCTAAGCATTTCATCCGAGTTTCTTAATAAAAGCCAGATAAATGCAATGACAAACATAACTTCATTTTAAACCTTTTATCCAAACACTGAAATTAAAGAATCATGTTTCACTAGTCCAGGTGGTGTTGAGTGCCTCAAGTATCGGCACTTCAGCACAAGAAATAAATAGACCTAATAGCGTTCTTATGTGTATTATTCCCAGTATAAACTATCCTAAAAATAAACTGTACCTTGACATGCATCTGTAAATCAGCATAGCTCAGTATATGTAGCACAGCCTTTAAAGGATGGTTTAATTTTAGGTAAACCAGCAATCCATAGACATGAATTTATAAGTAGGTTTGTGATTGCAATTGTAACAAGGAAACATTTTTTTGAAAAGAAAATTATTCAGATTCAGTTATTCATTTATTCATTTACTGAACAAGAAAGCTGTAAAAGGTAATATACAACTGACCAGTTTTTAAGGGTAAAGCAGTGATCCCCCTCTCACTGTTACCTCAAGCCTGTCTTCTCTCATGCCTAGCATTCTTGTCATTTTCTTTTGTTTTATATAATCTTACTGTTATTGCTTCTTTGAATTTTCTTCATTCCTCCTAAACTACATTAACATAAACATGCTTCCTTCTCCCGTTATGCTTTTTCTGTTTAATTCACAACTCTGCTGTTGACTATTTGCTGTCTTTTCTGTCAAATTCCCCTATGACTCTCAATCTTCCCTTCCTGTTGCAACTTGAATTTTTTCTTCAACTCAGCTTGGCATCACCTTAATCAGTGAACTTTGATTTCACTTTCGTCTTGTGCCAGACTAGGAAAGGTGAAGAATAGACTTTTTACATAGCCCTAAGTTTAGAACTCCTACAATCAGTGACATTAGGTTGCTACATAAACTAATTTATTTTTTAACATTTTCACTATGAGGACTGTAACTTACACCTTGAAATGAAAACTATATTCCACTGACAGATATTAATTATGTAATTAAATAAATTACCAAAATGTTGCTTATTTTACACACAATTGCTTCATATGATCTTTAGTGCGGATACAATGAAAATAAAAAAAAACTTACATAAATAACAAAATAAACTACCGTTAAAGCTATAAATCATATGTGAACAATAAACAGTTGAAATACTTGCAGCCCGTGATTTGATCAAGCCACTCACCGCCTTAGAACTTGGGATGTTAGTATGGTCCCTCTCCATCACAGCAAACTTTAGCACATTTGTGAAAGCAAGATCGCTCCAGGTTGGCCAGGGATTGACAAATCTGCCATCTTTCCCTCTTTTAGATCTTGTTACATCTTCTTCCAAACGGTAATCCAATCTGAAGCTTTTCCTGGAGGATCGGGATGATGAACTTCCTCTTGCCTCACGGCTTGCATTCCCTGATCGTTTCTTCACAGCTTCCTTTGGATAATGGCTGCTTGAAATAGGAACCTCTTCTTCAAGCTTTGCATCCATGTTTCCTTCTGCTCTGTAGTGTAATCTAAAGAAATGCAGTTACGTAATAATCACTAAGAACATAAATCAAGACTTTTCAAACTTCTATAAACATATATTCAAATGTCTGCAAAGTAGAAAATCCCAGTTCACATTTCTCTAATTATGTTATCCAAATAAGGATTCAATGTTAATTGTCACTTTCATTTTTTTTGTGTAGTTCCAGCTGAGGATTGATGTTAAATAAGTTAGTCCTAGTGGTTCACTAGTAATGCCAAACTGTGCTAATACCCTCTTGGCCAGAAAATCATGTAGCAACTTAAAAGAATGCACCTTGCAACCTAGTGCATAATAACAAAACCAGAGCAAAAGCTGTATTTTCAAAGTAATCAGATGATCTAGCATCTCAGTGGAAGCTGGGATTTAGGCAAATTGGCAATATAACTCGTTTCAGTAGTTGCGCATCACATTCCGCTAATACTGATCGACCACCAATAATAGCACTTTAAATGACACTGCGGTAAGCTTACTCGGCATCTCCAGTTACAACAGCAAAGATCAAGAACGACCCACAGTTATATGATCAACCGGTCAATTTTCCCGAATAAAAACCTATTAATTTGCCCGTAAACAAATGTAATACTGAGATAGCCTCAGTACCATTATCGAGCAGATCTCCCATGAACAGGCTCTCTCCTCAACTACTGTCCCGGTGCGAAATCACGTTTTATGTAACGTTTATACCATTACAACGTGAAGCTGTAAAATACATACACAAACTTTGTGATTGGTAAAACAAAGCTCATGGGCTGTTACTGTTAAAACGATACCCAGCTAACTATCACGGTACACACTTAACCCCGCCAAACATTAATAATAGCGTTAAAGTTTGTCGCAAGGGTTCGGAATAGTTTCTTAGCTTACGTCGTTGCATTTAGACAAAACAGAACTGTTAATTCCAAAAGCAGCAGAGAAGCGAGGGCAGAACACAGAAAAGAAAGGGAAAACATTGTGGACCTTGCTGGATGTTAACGATGAATTCGAAATGATCCAGGAGGCAGCGCCGCAGTCTCTGACTTTATCCTCTCAATGTAGATGTTCCCCCCCCCAACCTTTGTTGTTCCCGCCTGCAGATGATGTGACAAGAAGAACAAGTCAGGGCTCTGAGCCCAGCCTCTGCCCAGTTTCAACACGTGATCGCCTTATTATCACTGCAATCCAACCATTCAGCTCCTGAGTGAAATTGCTGAGAAGTGCACTGTCAGAGGCACAAAGGGAAATTCTTTCTGGATCTAACAACCTCCATTAAAATAAACAACGGCACCAAATATTTACCACCCAAACGACACACTATCATTCGCTTCCAGGACTGCATAAAAAAAAGCTTTAAATCAGCAATAACAAAACGACCAAGAGTTTCCTTTTTTGAGCTGTGAGATTCTGCAGTTGTAATTTGACATTTTAAGAGCTGCGCTCACTTTTCTGAAACAAGAGTAAAGTTGGTTTACAACCCGTTTGCAAGTTACATTTTCGCATTCGGTGGGTCAGACTAACCTGGATCGGATATTGCAAAAGCGTCTTCGAAGATTTCAGAGGAATTTAATAAGAAGAAATTTACGAGTTTTTGATTTTATTTGTAAAGGTACGATTATTGTTGGTTGCGTTCTACATAAAATGAATTAGTAACAAATACAATTAAAAACTGAAAAATAAAGTAAAATCTCACAATTAGAACGACTGGAAACACTATATTTCAAACCTCCCCAGGAATATAGGGAATGTCGTAACTCCCGGCCCTAGTTTTTTTTTGTTTTCCGGAGATTGCCTGATTTAGCCTCCCCCTCCCCCTTCTCCGCACCTCAACAGCCACACCAGTGAAACCAATGGAAAGGAAGTGATTCGACCAAGTTTCAAAAACACAAGGTCCGATTGGAAGACAAACTTTCTCTAATGATTCTTCAAGACAATGCGGTAGTCGGTTGCGTCCTGTTGCCGGTCAGACAAACCTGAATTATATTAACTTCCTTCGCTGAAACTCCTCCCAAAACGGCGCACACGGTATCAGCACTGTCACCAAAGTCTAGGGCTGATTAAGTCGCCCAGGACAAAGAAAAAACATGTTGCAAATTTACAGTACTGGAAACGCATCTAAAAGTTGCAACAAAAAGATACAAAGAAAATCTGCTTAGCAATTCAAGATACGGTATCCTGCGGTACTTCTGAATCAACTTGTCCTGTTTCTGTTAATCAGGATCCATGCGATTCGGCTAAGTCTGCTGCTAATAAAAATGACAGAATTAGATAATTTCTGGAACCAAAAAAAAAGACAGCATTTAGGGTGAAACTTGACAACTGCCATAAAATATGAACCCAAACAATTAAAAGGAGCGGTTAGAGATTCACCTAGGAAGGAAGCAGGACTTTGCCTCTACTAGTTCGCCTCCTGGCTCACTCTGGTCACACTTCACGTTTCTGTCGATGAAACTCGTCAATTTCGTCGCTGCTGTGACACAGGCAGCCGAGAGAGGCCAACAGATCGCTAGGCACGTAATCCCAGTCCTCTCTGTCAGCATCGCCTCTCACACAAGCATCAACATGCTATCCAGATCCAGTTTAAAGTAAATTATACTAACTTCAGAACGACTAACTGCACGTCAAGTAAAGACGATCCCCACACATTTCCCAGCATCAAACCTCACGTCCTCGACATGCTCCGGCACGCACCCGGAAACCACAAGCCACTTGTGCTGCAACCAAACTGTTCCCGGAATAAGGAAAGGACACCACAAAGTCGGTGTCAGCTCCTGCCCTGCGGTTCCATTGTTTAATTTGACCAGCGGTTCGAATTCTGGACTACTAATTCGGCTAGTTTCTGTGGTGTTGAGGTTCTCTAAAGTCCAATATTCTACCTTTAAAACTATACTTTTGTTTACTATACTGATATTCCCAAGATTTGTGGAGAGTTTCCGTATTATAGACTGTTTCCATAACGTTAGTAATTTTAAAAATAACTTCGAACAGTGACAGTGCACATTTTGTAGTCAAGTACATTTTGTGTTGTAAATTAACATTTAAATACGAACAATTAGGATTGGCAATAAATGCTGTTCTTGTTAGTGACTCTATGGTATCCCAAGAACAAATAGGAAAAGTAATAAATCCAAAAATATTCAGTCCTCACACTTAATCCCTAAAGCAAAACTACGATTTCAATGCTTAAGTCTCACACACTTGAGGTCAGGTTTGGTCACTGAAATATTGCGTTAATTGCAAATGTTTTACTTCAAATTGCATAGTTTGAATCAATATTATTATTTCATTTTATATTTTACACTTCAAAGTAATGTTCTAAATTAGAATTCAGAATTAAGAACATAATAATAATAATAATAAATAATATAAAACATAACATTTATGGACACAGTTCTGCCAGCCAAGTTATGAGTGACAATCTAACGGTGTCTTGCATAAACTTGAGTGTATTCCACTGGTGAAGAACACAACCTATTTGCTATTCACACAAACCAAATTTATATTTGTATCACAAATGAGTTTGTTTTACACTGTAATGCAGGATGATAGAATTGTTGCAAATGAGACTGTTTTACCCATTGTTTCTCCCCAAAATTCTAACTGCTGGTCAGATTAAAAATGGCATCACAGGAAAGGAACTGTCACCTAGATGTAGTGGCCTTAACAGTTGGGGGCAGCAATAAGACCATAAGACACCAGCAGAAGTAGGCCATTCAATGAGATCGTGGCTGATCTCATATTCCTTAATCCACCTTACTGCTTTTTCAAAATAACCCTTGATTCCCTAATTGATTTAAAATCTTTCTCAGTCTTTAATATACTTAACAACCCAACCCTCTACAGTAAAGAATTTCAGATTCATTATCCTCTGAGAAAATAACTTCCTCCGTAATTCTGTCTCATATAAATATGATGTGGAAGTGCCAATGTTGGACTGAGATGAACAAAAACAGAAGTCACACAACACCAGGTTATAGTCCAACAGGTTTATTTGAAATCACAAGCTTTTGAAACACTGCTCCTTCATCAGGTGAAGTGAAGGAAAGTGCACAGACACAAAATTTATATGCGCAGATAATGGCAAGATAATTCCAGGTAATTAAAAGTGTCAAAAGATAAGTACAAATGGTGCAAGTGGAGTGTCCACAGGCTGAATAAAATGTCTTTGTAGGTGATCAAAAGTGTCAAACGCTGTGAGAAAAGTATCAACAGCTGAATAGCAAGTAAAGGGATGACCTATGATCTGATTAATTAAGAGAGAGATAATCACAAAAAATCAAAAATAAGATGACACTATTTTCACTTATCTTTTGACACTTAATTACCTGGAACTATCTTGCCATTATCTCTCTGCATATAAATTCTGTGACTGTGTGTTTCCCTTTTCTTCACCTGATGAAGGAGCAGCACTTCTAAAGCTTGTGATTTCAAATAAACCTGTTGGACTATAACCTGGTGTTGTGTTACTTCTGACTTTGCCTTAAATATGTGACCACTTATTCTGAGATTATACCTGCTGGTCCTATCTCTCACAAGAGGAAACAACTTTTCCACATCCAGCCAGTCAAAACTCCGAAGAATATTGTACGGTTAAATAAAGTTGCCTCTCATTCTTCCATATGCTAATGAATACAGGCCTCTCCTCATAAGACAGCCCCTCCATACTTGTTATCAGCCTAGTGAACCTTCTCTGGACTGCCTAAAATGCCAATTTTTCTTTCTTTAGATAAGAGACCCAAAATCTTTTACTGCACTACCCCAGCTGTGCTCTGACTAATATCTTGTATAGTTTCAGTAAAACCTCCTTGCTTTTATCTTCTATTCCTTTTGAAAGAAAGGCCATGTATCTTCCCTACTACCCACTGAACATTGATGGTGGCTTTTTGTCATTCCTGGATGATTCCCAAATCCCTCCCTTCTGTTGCTTTCTGTGGTCTTTCACCATTTAATAATATTCAGCTCTTCTTTTCTTCTTGCCAAAGTACGTAATCTCACATTTTCCCACATTATATTCCATCTGCCAAGTTTTTGCCCACTAGCTTAACCTAACTATATCCCTAATTGACTATGGGGGACAGCCTAAGTCAACAATCGGAGGAGGCCTTTAGGTTTTTTTAAAAAAACAGTTGTAACAATGGAAGGGGGAGTGGCTAGTTTTCACAGATCAAGCTTTCTAGTTTTTTAAGCTGAAGCAGTCAGAAGCTGTTTGGGTCCCAGAAGAGTTGGAGTTTCAGTAAAATGATTCCTAGCTGCTATATTCTCTGAAATCTCTTGATGTTGTTTCCTCCTGGATTGGAGAATTGCCTGTAAGAATCTGTGTCTGAATTTACCTTTTCACAAACAGGTGTGATTATGGGATGTTACTATATTGGAACAGTTAAGTAGTAATAGGTACTGTATCTATTACTCACTTAAGTTTTCGATTAGTTGTTATTCCAAATTCCTTGCTTATGTTTGTATTTTAACTATTGTGTTTAAATAAATCGTATTTTGCTTAACGTCAAGTGGCTTGACCAGCTGCAACACATCTGGAAGACACACACTTCACACCTACCTTTAAAATAAGAAAAAGTTAGGGTCTGGGCTACCTTCTTAAAATATTTTGAAGGGATCTTTACTGGTCCATAACACCTAGAACCAGAATATGTCCTGCACCCTCTCTGATGAACTTCTCATCTTTTTGCTTTCTATTTTTGAAAATAATGGAATTAAATCATTTTTGAAATGTAAAGTTGGGGTGGCTCAGTGGTTAGCACTGCTGCCTCACAGCGCCAGTTCGATTCCAGCCTTGGGTGACTGTCTGTGTGGGTTTCCTCCGGGTGCTCCGGTTTCCTTCCAGCGTCCAAACACGTGCAGGTTAGGTGGATTGGCCAGGCTAAATTGCCCGTAGTGTTCAGGGATGTGTGGATTAGGTGGGTTATAGGGGAATGTGTCTGGGTGGGATGCTGTGGGTGTCGGTGTGGACTTGTTGGGCCGAAGGGCCTGTTTCCACACTGTAGGGATTCTATATTTAATCTTCTGTGACTCTGTCGGTATACTCTATTCAGAACAATAACCAGTGGCCACAGAACGAGCAGTAGAACCGGGGATATACCTCCATTCGGAACTCCCCCGCAGGACTGCCAATCCATCGACGCGATCGCGGATCGATTGGACCGGCTTGTATGTGGCACCGTGCTGATGACGGAAGACACACCGCCAGGCTTGGCGCGTGCGCAGTTGTAACAGTAAGATGGCGACGTCTTTACTGAGGTTGAGTCGTGTTGCCGGAGTGAGACTTTTCGGAAGGGCTTGGACCAGCTGGAAGCGACAGGTAGGTCAGGAATGAAATGACACAGCCTGTAGATTACAGCAGATCGACACGGTTATTGGAGGCGAGAAACTTTTTAATACTGGCGATTTTGAGCTTGCTGATGTCATTAATACGGAGCTGGGAAAAAACGTGTATGGGTCATGTGAAGGAGTTGTTTGGCGACGGTTTTGATGTGGGCCATGAGAATGGTTATCAGGACCAATTAACTGTTTGGAATCGCTACCGCCAGCCGGCCAGTTATACTTTCGCCGTGCGGTAATAATACTTAAAACTGAAAGTTGAAGTTTTACTTCTAATTGATGGCAGATTCTTTGTTTTGATTGTTTTACGTTTCATACATAAACGTATCAGCGTGAAACACAAATGGGATACTCTCAATGATAAATCCACATGTTGGGATTAAACTGTACTCCAGTGATTTAAATATAGGCGGATAGACCAGAGCAGTAGGGAGGGATTGCTGTACTGTGGGAGGCTCTGACTTTTGGATGAGATGTCAGTCATTCTGAAGTGAATGAAGAAGATCCACTGACTTTATTTTTAAGATGAGCAGCCGATTTCCTCTGCTGTCCTGGCAAAGTATCTGATCGTTTATTTCAGTGGTGTTTGTGGCACCAGGATGTGTTGAAAGTTGTTACACCTCTTAAAGTACTGAAATCATAGAACTCCTGTAGTGTGGAAGCAGGCCTAAACATTGTGTCCATATCGACCCTCTGAAGAACATCCCACCCAGACCTACCCTGTCGCTGTAACCCTGCATTTTCCATGGCTAATCCACCTAACCTGCATGTCCCTGGACACCATGAGCAATGTAGCATGGCAGATCCACCTAACCTGCACATCTTTGGACCATGGGAGAAAGCTAGAGAACCTGGGGGAAGTCCACGCAGACTCAGGGACAGTATGCAAACTCCACACAGGCAGTTGCTCGAGGGTAGAATCAAGCCCGGGTCCCAGATGCTGTGAGGCTAGAATCAAGCCCGGGTCCCAGATGCTGTGAGGCAGCAGTGCTAATCACTGAGCCACGGTGCCGCAATTGTATTATGAATCTTTCTAAGGTTGTGAAAGCATTTGAGAATTGCAAGTTGTTCATCTGTAGTTATCTATATTTGAATCTAATTCTTGGATGTATATTGGCAAAAGGAAAATACCCATAACTCTTCCTAACATGTAAGGCTTGGTAAAAGTCAGAGCTCAAGAAGATACATATTTGGCTATTGTGATCAGTTTGTGAGAAAGAAGTAAAAAATGAATTGCAATCATAGCTGAACATCACTTATAGCTCACAGCAATGGAATGATTGGTTAAATAAAAAGGCTAATTTTCCTGTGGTAGTAAAGAATTTAAGAATGCCAAGTGATTTTCAATTAGCTTTAGCTGGAGATAATTGAAAATGTGAAAGTAAATTAATGTTATACATGGATTTGCATAATTGGAGGAGACAGTGATGTAATGTCATTAGGCGAGTAGTCAAGAGGCCCAGGCAAAAGCACTGGGGACACATGAAACTAGTGGAATTTAAATCAGTTCGTGAATCTAAACCTTAACAATAGTCTCAGTCATGGTGACTGTGATCATTTTCCTTGATTATTGCAAAAGTCCATCTGGTTCTCTAATGTCTTCTGGGGATACTTCTGAGTATTTCGGTCTGGATTGCAGTATATGGGATCATATGAGCAGACAGCATCTGTATAAGATGGCTACATCTCAAATCTCTCCAGCCCAGCCATTAAACTGGATTGTGAGTTTGAGACATTCTGACACGCTATAAGGGAAGCAATATCTTGATAGCTTGCTGCATGATCACACCTTGTAGGGAGGTGAAGATCAGAACTGCGTTGATGTTACTCAAATATGTTCATTGTAAGTGGAACTCAGATGACTCAGGGAATTGGGGAACCATAGAGCTTGATCTTATCCAGCTTGTGCTGTCTTACCTGATCTGCCCTATGTTAACTCCACAACCACAGCAATGTGGCCAATTCTTAACTACTCTTTGAAATGGCCTAGCGAGCCACTCAATGTCCACATCCCAGTAAATAATAAGTATGAAGCAACCCTGTAGAAGTTTTCCATCCTGAAAGACTTAAAGAATTGTCTTTACTGACACTGTGCATGTTCATCATTAAGAAAATGATCGATTACAAATCTACTTTTTAATTTGTTTAGCCACAATTATGTAGTCTCTTTACAAATTATTAAAATATATTTATCTTATTTATTTGTTTTAGCCCATCCTATACAACTGGAATAGATTCCAGGCCACACAAGCAACAGCTGCACATGTTGTTCTGAATATTCCAGAGACAAAAGTCACTGTTTTGGAAAATGGACTACGAGTGACTTCTGAAGACTCTGGTCTTCCTACATGCACGGTAAATACTAAATTGGTACACTTTTTTTATGTATCACTTGAGCAATCCTTTTCTTGTATGAACATTGTAGTAACAAGGGATTCAATTACCATGTTGTCTATGTATTTTTACCTTATTGCATTAGGTATTTCAGAGCTGTAAAATATTTTTTTCCAACCATTTGATTTGTATCTTAGGATCCTTAGACCACCTATGGGTGTTACCATATATTAAAAAAAATCAAACACCAAAAGCCAAATATTCAGCAAAGATGTTTTTGTAACAACACTACATTGAACGCATTAAATAAGTATAAATAATTGCATTCAACATTTTCAGATTATAGGGTACTATCTGCCAACTCAGATCGCTGCTCTATATTGTTTGACTCCCTCTCTAATCTGTTGTGTTGCTGAAGCCGTTATTCATTTCAGTATCCTCTACAAACATGTTGACCATCAGGCTGTTATTGTTAAGATTCCCATCCTCTATAAACTTGCAAATGTCTGAAAAACTGCTAAAATTTTCTGTCCTACAACAATTTCCATTTGGCTATCATCTTTATTCCTAATGACATTCATTGGCTTCGTCAGAGGGTCTAGAGAGTGGTACTGAAAATTATACCGTTATGAGTCCTAAAGCCAGGAATTGTGTGTGTGTGTTTGTGGGTTAGGGAGAGGTTGGGGTTGTGGGCAGGGTGGAGATGCTCTCTGTAGTCAATACTTGCTATGCTAGTTTAAAACAATAAGCATTTCAATTTTTTGTCCACTGTTAATTATAAGTCAGTGTATAGAAAAGATGTAAAAAACCTAAGCTGAAAACTGTATATCGAGTCATAGTTGTAGATGACATAAATCATTTAAAGTTGTATGGCAAAGTATGTCGGTCTGGATTGCAGTATATGGGATCATATGAGCAGACAGCATCTGTATAAGATGGCTACATCTCAAATCTCTCCAGCCCAGCCATTAAACTGGATTGTGAGTTTGAGACATTCTGACACGCTATAGGGGAAGCAATATCTTGATAGTTTGCTGCATGATCACACCTTGTAGGGAGGTGAAGATCAGAACTGCGTTGATGTTACTCAAATATGTTCATTGTAAGTGGAACTCAGATGACTCAGGGAATTGGGGAACCATAGAGCTTGATCTTATCCAGCTTGTTGCATGTCAGGAGAAAAGGCAAAATGCAGACCATGATATCTTGGAGCAGGAGACAACAGATGGAGTGGGGAGGATGGTGAGAAGCCTAATGTGGTTAGTGATTATAGAGGATTCAGTAATTAGGGGACAGGTGGCAACGGTAGGATCAAAAATCTGCATGCTTTGGTGTCTGCCCAGGAGATAGTACCAGGAAAGCCAGCATCTGATGGTTTGTTATTTCTGTATTATTACCTGAGCCATTTCCAAATAGACATAAAGAAGCAGATTAGAGAGGTAAAAGACTGGTGTGGAAAAAAAAAGTTCCATTTCATGAGATGCTGCCACCAGTGGGACAGGGACAGGGAAGGACAGGAAAGGACTAGGACAAGAAAGAACTGTACCTACACATTAATAAATAATATGGTATATGAATTTCAGTGCTTTGTGATGCTGTACATCCCAAAATCTGGTTGATTCTATCAAACAGCATTGAATTAGCCTTTAGTTGTTTGCAATAAGAAGATATTGACTATACATAACCAGTGCGTGTTTGTAAGACTCGGAGTAGAGCATTCAACATTAAATGTGATTCTGTAATTAGACAGAATTTGCCAGATAATAGTGAATGTGCGAGGAATCAAGCTGATGATCAGTTTGGATGGATCACACGTTTCTGTGCACTGGAAACTACATTTCTTTAATGCATGGGCCTGTTCTTTGCAGGCAAAACAATATATACCTTTATTGTACCTGTTACAGCTCAAAAAATAGATGATAGACAGTCACTGATTCAGTTTTCAGACTGTGCCGTGCCCATTCAGAATCAACCTCCAGGTTTAAAATTTAAACAACCCCTGGCAGTTAAATGTCAATCATCATTAATTAGTCCATTCTTCAGAACAATACTTCTACCAATCAGAGTTCACTTACCAATAAGTCAGCACTGTCCTGTCATTTAGTATATATGATGGTTTTCTCCTTAAATTAGTATTGTGCAAATTGTCCTGATGAGTACAAGATAAAAAGCTTCAACGAAATGTTTTTTTCAGCAATACTCAGGATATTGATAGGTTAAGTAAATGGGCAAAACTGTAGTAACTGTATTTCATTGTAATCAAATGTGAGAAAATACATTAGGATCTAAAAAGGCTAAAACATTTGTAAACGGTGGAGGTGGAAAAAGTCTATGGGTCTAGGTGTATAATCGTTTAAGTGACATGAACATGGCAGAGAAAATAATCAAAAATGCAAATGTCCTTTACGCGTAAATGCATCTGCTTTATAAAGCACAAGAAAGACCAGACTTTACGTCCAGAATACCGCACCTTAGGAGGGATATATTGACCTTGGAGGGAGTGCGGTGTAACTTTACTACAAATATACGTGGACTCCAAGGGTTAAGCTGCAAGGATGTATCAAACTGGAGTTGTATTCCCTGGAGTTTAGAAGCTAAATAGGTGTCTTCAAAATCTAAAAGCAAACAGATAAGTTTGATGGACAGAAATGGTTATTGGTAGTTAGGAAATATGGGAGCCAGACTCATCAGGAGTGAAATTAGGAAACATATCTTAAACCAAAAGTGGTAATGTAGGAACTCTGTCTTACAAACCTCCAATTGATATTAAGACGTTTTGTTAGTTTGAAAATTGAGTTTTGAAAACCAAAGGTCTTCAGGAAAATGAGGCAAAAGATGATATGGGGGTTAGGTTGCCAAGAGCGATGATCTCATTGAATGACGAAGAATAAAGTTAAAAGGCAAAGTAGTTATTACTGTTCTGTGGCCTAATTCCCCCAAGGTGTTACAGTTTAAATTTTATTCATGGCCTTGCTCACCCTTCTATCCGTTCTCCTTTGGTCGTGTATCCCCTCATTAAAGTCCTGATCCTTTGTCTCTGGTCTTCATGTGTATTTACCCCTTCTTCACAACACTAGGAACAAAACTTTCAGCCGTCTACCAGACAAGTTCATATAAATATCATGTTTCTAAGACTAAATATTTAGCCCAGAAGGATGGGGTCAACTTTTACAGAAATAATACTTTTGAAATAGTTAAAGTCCACCCTCTTCAATGTCCTCGCTGTCACAGATTGGCCAGGTTAGAGACTGTAGCTGTTAATTTCACCCACAAATGTCACGCAAAAGGAGCCAAAAAGTATATTTATTAACATTTTTTATTTGCAAATTATGTGAAAACTTGGTCTTCTGTTGCAGTACAAAAATGTTTCTCTTCATGAACCTGCTGCATCAATCAAGGCTTGGCTTTGAAATCCAGAATGCTTTTTTTTGACTTGTTTCAGGGCAATATTTCAGATAGATATGCAAGAAACTGAGAGTGCATTCTGACAATTTTCATTGGCATACGTTGCAACTTAATTTCCCCAACTGCAGTAGCATATTTGCATATTTGGAGCATAAGAACTCCGAGCAGAAATAGACTATTCGGCCTGTCAAGCCTGGGCTGATCTGCCCAAGTCTCAACCCCTCTTTCAGGACAGCCCCTCATAGTGAATTCCAGACAATGACTACCCTACTGAAGACATTGTTTCACATCTCAGTTTTAAATGAGTGTTCCCTTCTACAGTAGCTATGTCCCCTAGTTGAGACTCCCCATGAATGGAAACAGCTTCTCAACATCTACCCTCTGAAGCCTCCTTAGAATTCTGTCTTTTCAATAAGATCACCTCTCATTCTTCAAAACATTGAATAAAGGCCTAACCTGTTTAGCCGTTCCTGTTAAGTCATCCCAAGAATCGTCCTAGTGAATCTCTCTTGAACGACCTCCAATGCCAGTATATCCTTTCTTAAAAATGTGGACCAAAACTCTGCATTGTGCTCGAGGTGTGATCTCACCAACACCATTTATGGTTGTAACAAGAATTCCATATTTTTAAACTTCAACCCCCTAGCAATAAAGGCTAAAATTCCATGCAAATTTGATACAATACATGCTGTGTTTCATCCAATTCATTAATATAGGTGGTAAACAATTGAGGCCATAGGACTGATCCTTGTGACACTCCATTAATTACATGGAGTCATGGAGCTGTACAGCATAGAAACAGACCCTTCTGTCCAACTTATCCATGACGACCCAACCAGATATCCTAAATTAATCTAGTCCCATCTGCTATCATTTGGCCCATATCCCTCTAAACCCTTCCTATTCACATACCCATCCAGATGCCTTTTAAATGTTGTAATTGTACCAGCCACCAGCACTTCCTCTGGCAGCTCCTTCCGTACACGCACCACCCTCTGCGTAAAAAAAAGTTGCCCCTTGGGTACCTTTTAAATCTTTCCCCCTCACGTTAAACCTGTGCTGTCTAGATTTGGATTCCCCCATCCCAGGAAAAAGACCTTGACCATTCACCCTATCCATGCCCCTCTTGATTTTATAAACCTCTATAAGGTTACTCCTCAGCCTTCGATGCTGCAGGAAAAATAGACCAGTCTATTCAGCTCTCCTTATAGCTCAAATGATCCAACCCTGGCAACATCCTTGTAAATCTTTTCTGAACCCTTTCAAGTTTTACACCATCCTTCCTATAGCAGGGAGACCAGAATTGCACACAGTATTCCAAAAGTGGCCTAACTGGTGTCCTGTACAGCCTCAGCATGATCTCAATGACCAATAAAGGCAAGCATACCAAATGCCGCCTTCACTGTCCTGTCTGCCTGGGACTCCACTTTCAAGGAACTATAAACCGGCACTCCAAGGTCTCCTTGTTCAGCAACACTCCCCAGGAACTTAACATTAAGTTCTGCCCTGATTTGCTTTTCCAAAATGCAGTACCTCGCATTTATCTAAATTAAATACCATCTGCCGCTACGTCATCAATTTTGGTGTCATCTGCAAACTTACTAACCGTACCTCCTATATTGGCATCCAAATCATTTATATAAATGATGAAAAGCAGTGGACACAGCACCAACTCATTTGGCACACTGCTTGTCACAGGCCTCCAGTCTGAAAAGCAACCCTCCACCATCACCCTCTGTCTTCTACCTTCGAGCCAGTTCTGTATCCAAATGGCTCGCTGTATTCCATGTGATCTAACCTTACTAACCCGTCTACTATGCAGAACGTTGTCAAATGCCTTACTGAAGTCCATATAAACCACGTTCACTGTTCTGCTCTTATCAATCCTCTTCGTTACTTCCTCAAAAAACTCAATTAAGTTAGTGAGAAATGAGTTCCCATGCACAAAACCAAGTTGACTATCCCTAAACAGTCCTTGATTTCCAAATATATGTAAATCCTGTCCCTCAGGATTCCCTCCAATAACTTGTCCACCACTGATGTCTGATTCAACAGTCTGTAGTTGCCTGGCTTTTCCTTACTACCTTTTTTAAATAGTGGCACCATGTTAGCCAACTTCCAGTCTTCCGGCACCTCACCAGTCACTATTGATGATACAAATATCTCAGCAAGGGGCCCAGCAATCACTTCCCTAACTTTCCACAGAATTCTAGGGTACACCTGATCAGGTCCCAGGGATTTATCCACCTTTATGTGTTTTAAGACATCCAGTACCACCTCTTCAATTTCAACATCTTTTTCGACATGCAAAAAAAGACTGACTCTGTCCTCTGTGTGTAAACCAATCCCCAATCCATGCTAACACATTATCACCAATCCCATAAGTTCCTAACTTGTGTAGTAACATTTTATGTGATACCTTACAAAATGCCTGTGGAAATTAAAATTCCTATTTCTACTAGTTCGTCTTTATCAAGACTGCTTATTATATACTCAAAGAACTGTTACATATTTGTCAAACGTGATTTCTCTTTCAAATACCATGTTGACTTTGCTTGATTGCATTAAGCTTTTGTAAATGTCCTGCTACTTAATACTTAAGATTGGACTCCAGCATTTTCTCAATGACATATTAAGCTAACTGGCCTAAAGTTTGCTGCTTTCTGCTTCCCTTCTTTCCTGAACAGGGGCATCTTGTTTGTGGTTTTCCAATCCACTGGAGCTGTCCAGAATCCAGCAAAATCTGGAACATTTCGATCCATGTAGCCACTACCTCTGGAGCTACTTCCTTTACAACCCTTGGATGCAGGCCATCAGGTCTGCCTTTAGTCCAATTAGTTTATCGATTGCTTTGGCCCCAGTGATAGGGACTGTTACGAGATCTTTTCTCCTATTCGTACCTTGCTTATCTGATATCTTTAAGATGTTTAGAGTGTCCTCTAGTGTGAAACCCATTAACCTGTTCCCCGTTGTCACTTTGCCAGTCATATCATCCAAAAGTCTCACACTTTAGCTACTCATTCTTCTTGGCACTCACTGCTTGATTTTATTCCTTTTAAGTAGCTTTTTAGTCACCTGCTGCTGTATCCTAAAAACATTCCCAATCCTCTTGGCAAACACTAGTTTTTGCTGCTTTGTATGCCTTAGTTTTCTTTGAACACCTCTGTTAACCATAGGTGGTCCATCCTTGTAACCAAGTCCTTTGTTTTGACCGGAGTAAATTCTTGCTGAGCATTATGTAATACCTGCCTAAATGTCTGCCACTGCTCTTCTACTGACCTTTTCACTTAGACTATTTTCCCAGCCCATTTTAGACAGCCCCTTCTTCATACCTCCAACTGTCCTTATTTAAGTTGATGACACTGGTTTGCGTCCCAAGCCACACTCGCTCAAACTGAATTTTAAATTCCACTGTGTTATGACCTTTTCCCCCTAGAGGATCCTTAACTATGAGTTCTCTCATTAATCCTACCTTATTACACATTCCTAGATTTAAAATAGCCTGTTCCTGGGTAGGTAGTGTAACAATCAGAGAAGCAATCTACAGAGAAACAATGCACTCTACAAATTGGTTTTCCATTTTACACTTGCCCATCTGATTTGGCCAGTCAACATATAGATTAAAATCACCGGTGACAATTGTCCTTCTTGCACACCTCCATTATTTTTCTTTTATCCTGTTTTAAACTTTATCCTACAGTGAAGCACTTCTTCAGAGATCTGTAGACACCCACTCGTGAATTCTTGCCCTTGCTATTCCTTATTTCAACCCAAACTGATTCCATAGCACACTTTATTGCACCTACATCACTACTAACCACTGCAATGATAAACTCCATTATTAATAACACTGCCCCACGTTGTATTCCTTTTTGCTTATTTTTCTGGGATGTCAAATACCCTTGAATATTGAGTTCACAGACGTGGTCATCCCTCAATCATATCTGTGTAATATCTATCAAGTCACATTCATTTATTTCTATTTCTGCCACCAACTCCTCATTATAACTGCTGCATTTGTTCAGATAAAAAGCCTCAGGTTTTAACTTTTTACCATTATTACTTATTGTGGTTCTAATTTCTGCTATACTCTTGGCATTTTATATCATTTCCTATTACACTTTGATTATCATTTACCTCTTCACTATCCTGCATCGCTGCTGTCTTGTTTCTTTTTGAATTTTTAAACTTCCCTTCATTTGATTCCCCAACTAATTTAATTGATAGCCTTACCTCTAACCCTAGTTAAAATTCTTATTTATTCAGGTATTCTTAGGTCTCTGTCTAGGTTGCGTGGCAGCTTCCTCCAGTCCTCCAATGTACTTGTGTCATATCCTGTAATTGTGCAGCAGCTAGATTTGCCTACTGTGCATTCCCAATTACCTTGTTTGAACCAAGCCCTTGCTTCTTAATACTATGTTATCATATGAGAGGGCATGATTGGCAGGAATGCAGTACACGCACCAGTGGAATAGTACCTAGACAGGGTGTGTTGACTTGTGTACATGTGAGGAACTGATAGCTGCCTTTGCTGATGTATTGTCCCATGATTCTGGAAATGGAATTGGTTTGCTAGTTTAACTTTGGAGGTGAGCAGTTGCTAAATAGAATGAGTTTCAATCTTTTGGCCAAATGTTAGATGGATGACTTTTACAAGAGATTGAACAGTACCTGATTTTATATAGTAGTTCCCCAGTTTGGAACACTCTCCTTGAGCCATGCTGTCTCTAATGTTTAAAAACCTCTGTTCACTAATTCTAATCTGAACCTGAATAACTCTGCATTAATCTAAATTGCATCTTTTTGTGAAGCTTGTCAGCTATTTTTGCCTTGAAGGCACTGTGTCAATACTTTGTTATCTTAGTCCAAACTCTTCCTAGAACCGTTGCACTGGCCAGCTACAATAATCTGAATCTCCAGCTCAAATTAATAGAGGGCAGGCTTTTTCCTCCTCCTCGTTTACCAACCAGGCTACGTATGCTGCATTTTAACTTGTGCATTTGCTTATGACATGAATGTTAACAAAAATTGACTCACAACAGTACGATAATGCTGGAAGCATTCCAACATGAAGAGAAGAAAACAAAAAGAAAATTGGAAAAGATCAGCCTTTAACATCAGATGTCGCATTGATGTCTACCTCTACAGAAGACTACTCACAAAATTTATGTGAGAACTTAAATGGTATTGTATAAAAGTGAATCATAGGTTGTCATCATTGAAAACGACAGGCCAACCACTGACATTGCTAAGATCCATAATAAATTTCATCGTGGTCATGTCAGTTTCAAAGTCAAGTTTCTTTAGAAGGTTAAAAATAATAATACAATAAACAATAAATAAAATGTCTTTTTTAAAAAAAGTATGGGAAAGGAAATACAAAAAAAATTCTCTTTGATACTTGCTTTTCTGTTTCTATGTTGCATTGCCTTAGCTTTTGCTTATGCTGACTGTGCCTTCCTTTTCTTTTGATGAAGCTAAGAATTCCTCTGCATCCCTATGCTTGTTAAATTTCTCTGGATGCTCATTTCTTCTCTATGTTGGCTATTGTAATAATGATACATTATGTAATTTCCTGTGATGCGGCATGTAAGTAAACTACTAGGAGCAAATTACTGCATTTATACTTTTGTTGAGATGGGGTGTTCAGTGGTAGGGGAGAAAAGGTGTTGATAGTTCAGATTAAGTAGACGGTATGTGAGAATGGCAGAACAATGGTGTGTCTAACTGCGAGACTTTCACTGGGATGGGGGGAGGGGAGAGAGGACAGGGAATGTAACAAGTAAAGCTAAAAGAAAGGGAAGAAATAGGAGTTGGTTCACAATTTGAAGATGTTGAACTCTACATTGGATAAATCAAATGCAGACCAAATGCAGATCGGGTGAATGCTTTGCAGAACACCAAGCATGACCCCGACCTTCCTGTAGCCAGTCATTTTAACATAGTGTCCTGCTCGTGTGATCACTTGACTGTCCTCGGCATGCTGCAGTGCTCCAGTGAGTCACAGCGCTAATTGGAGGAACAACATCTCCTCCTCAGACTAGGCACATTACAGCCTTCTGGACTTGATATTGAGTTCAACACCTTCAAGTTGTGAACCAACTCTCATTCCTTTCTTTTTTTTAGCGTTACTTGTTACATTCTCTGTCACCATGTCTTGTACCTCACACTCGCATGCCATTGTTCTGTCATTCTCACATTCCAATGACTTAATCTGAACTAACAACAATGTTTCTCCCCAAGCAGTCTACACACCCACTTCCCTCAAACTATGGTGTAAATGCTGCCCCCTTCCACACTTCACTTCAATTCTGATGAAGAGTCATCTAGACTCGAAACATAAGCTTGTTGTCTCTCCATGGATGCTGCCTGATCCATTGTGATCTCCAGCATTTGTTGTTTTAAGTAAACTACTAATTGGCCTTACTGCACCCTCAATGTTGCAACTTATAACCAGCAAACAGATTTACTCTTGCTGAGTTACTGACTCTTGGAATTGATATGGGTTCATTAGAGTTGCTTAATAATAACCTGCAAACCCCATTGAATGTGTTTTGTTTTTGAAACCTTCCTTTTTTCTGTAACTTTTGGGGAAGATGTGTTGAGCTACTTTCAGCTAAATAGCTGCCCTTGACTGTCATCAGTGTTGAGGTTGACGAAGGATGATTGCCTGAGGAGATTATTTTTCTCTATGCCTCCCTCCAACCCTTCACAAGATGTTAAAGCCTGCTGGGAGAAGAGATGATCATTCAGAGGGGAGAAAAAGGCTATTTGATTAATCAAAATGTTGCTGCGAAGATGTCAGTTGTCCTTCAAAAATCAATAGGTATCATCAGAATTAGAATAATGTCCGAGGATTATGTCTGTCCTAGATAAGACCACATCGAAGTGTTGTATTATGTCTCCAGTAACCATGATAATCTTTCTTTATACTAGATATAACTCCAATCTGCAGTGTTTTTCCTTTTAATTTATTGACAAATTTTGTTAGTGCTCCTTTGTTCTACTTGGTCAAATACTGTTTTGATGTCAAGCGTAGTCATATTCCATCACTTCTTTGGTCCAATTTCAACAAACTAATCTGGAGTTGGGTGGCCAAGGCAGAACCCAAACTCTGTATAGATGAACATGTCACTCGATAGCACTGATGACATCTTGCATTTCTTCACTGATCATTGAGAGTGGACTGATGTAGTGGTAATTGGCTGGTTTGGATTTCTCCTGCATTTTGTGGGCATGTGTCTCTCTGGGAAAGTTTCATGTTGTTTACACAGTAATTACACTTCTAAAAATACTTCTCTGACAGTAAAGTGTTTTGGATACCCAGACTTTGTAAAATACTTGCTGAAAATTCTTTTCTTTAGCAAAACAAATCTCTTCTTCCTCTCCTGTAGGCCCAACCAGTCCCCCTCCAGTGACACTCTCATTCACTTGGCTGAACTGGTCCTCACTCTCATCAATTTCTCCTTCGATTCTTCCCACTTACTTCAAACCAAAGGGTTGGTCATGGGCACCTGCATGGGCCTGAGCTATGCCTGCCTCTTTGTAGAATTCATGGAACACTCCCTCTTCTGCAACTAGATCGGCATCATCCCTCACCTGTTTCTCCACTATATTGATGACTGCATCGGTGCAGCTTCATGCTTCCGCGAGGAGCTCGAGCAGTTCATCAACTTCACCAATACCTTCTACCCCGCCCTCAAATTCACCTGGACTATTTCTGACACCTCCCTCCCTTGCCTAGACCATCGCCTGAAACCGACTCACCATCGACGTCTATTTTAAACTCACTGACTCCCACAACTACCTCAACTACACCTCCTCACCCATCCTCCTGCAAAAATGCTACCCTATACTCCCTATTCCTCTGCCTCTGCTCCCATTGTGAGGCATTCTACACCAGGTCATCCCTGATATCCTCCTACTTTAGGAATCGTAATTTTCCCTCCTCTGTAATTAACGACGCTCTCAACTGCATTTCTTCTGTTTTCCGCACTTCTGCTCTCAATTCCCCTCCCCACAATAGCAATATAGAGTCTCCTTGGTCCTCACGTACCACCACTGCAACCTCCAGATCTAACACATCATCTTTTGACATTTCTGCCATCCACAATCAGACCGCACCACCAAAAAGATATTTCCCTTCCCACTCCTGACTGCTTTCTGCAGGGACTGTTCATTCTGTGACTCCCTCGTCAGCTCTACACTCCCCACCAATTTCTCCACCACACCTGGTACCTTTCCCTGCAACTGGAAGAGGTACCCCTGCCCACGCACCTCCCCTCTCCCCTCTCGCCTCTGTCCAAGGCCTCAAACAATCCTTCCAGATCCAGCAGAGGTTCACCTGCACTTCATCCAATCTCATCTATTTCATCTGCTGCTCCTGATGTGGTCCCCTCTATATCAGGGACCAAGCACAGACTCAGGGGACCAGTTTGTGGAACATCTGCACTCTACACGAGTCAATCAACCCAACCTTCCAGTTGCCATCTATTTTAATTCCCCCTCTTACTCCCCTGATGACATGTCCATCTTTGGCAAATCTCCACTGTCAGAGTGAGGCCAAACATAACCTGGAGGAACATGTCCTGATAATTCACCTCGAAGCTTACAGCCCAATGGCCTTAACATTGACTTCACCAGCTTCAAAATCCCTCCGCCCCTAGCTTTATTCAATGTCCAGCCCCTCCTCTCTAAACCTGACCTGATCTGTCCATCTTCCTACTCACCTATCTGCTCCACCCTTCCTACGAACCAATCCACAATAACCCCCTACTTGCATCCACCTATCACCATCTCTCCTATCCTTCCCCCAGCTTCACTCTGCCCCCCTATTTACTTCTGGGCTCACCCCTCCCCCCCCCCCCTAATGAAGGGTTTCGGCCCGAACTTTGACTTTCCTGCTTCTCTGATGCTGTCTGACCTTCTGTGCTTTTCCAACCTCTCACCTTCTCTGGCCTCCGGCATCTGCAGTCTGCAAGCCATATCTCTCTTCTCAGAATTAGCCTGTCTAGATCCTTTTTGGACTTATGGATGTTGATAATCATTTGCTACTACTCCCCTTTTCAGCTTTCTGCTTTCTCTGCACTAAACTTAGTGTCATTACCAAACTTGAATGAAGGAATGGTGAGCATATATTTCATTTCATTTCATAAAGTCGTTTCTGAATGTAATAATAGATACAGCATCAAGGTTCCAAACTGTCTGGTTTAGCCTTTGCCCCTTTGCTTGGGGCAATGATGGAGTTGGTGATTATGGCGTTTTGTCTGTGGCAAAAGCTGAAGATAGATAATGACTTTACTCTTCCCAATTTTTAATCAGAGAAATTACTGCTCATCTGGTACTGAATGTCAGACAAGCAGTGCAACAAAGTAGAACGTTTGTTTACATTCTGTCATCCATATCATCTCATTGTTAGCATCTTTCCAGCAAATATATGGTGCAGCAGAGTACATATGTCATTTAGTTGCTTTCGCCATCTGCAGACTGCCTTTTAAAAATCTGTACGCTATGTCATATTCCTCATTCCAGTGAGATTTTTGTGTTCAGGCAATTTTTCTTTTTTTTTTCCAAAGTGTGCTGCTGCACTGTTACCAGTGTAGACTTCTATTTGTACAATATAGTACAATACAGCACAGGAACAGGCCTTTCAGCCCATCAAGCCTGCGTCGATTCCTCGTCCTTATTTAGATCCGCTTCTTATTGCCCATACGTGGTATCTAACCCACTGTTCTCTTCACATTCATATGTCTATCAAGATACACCTTAAACATCGTTAACATGCTTGTCTCCACCACCTTCTCTTGCAGTATGTTCCAGGTGCCCACCACACTCTTTGTGAAAGACTTTCCTTGCGCTTCTCCCCTAAACCTTCCTCCTCTTACTTGGAACCTGTTCCCTTTTGTATTTGAACTTTCCACCCTGGGAAAAAGCCTCTGATTATCCACCCTATCTATGCCTGTCATAATTTTATATACATCTATTGAGTCACACCTGAGTCTCTGTCTTTCCTGTGAAAATAATCTGGTTTATCCAACTTCTCCACATAACTAAAACCTCAAGACTGGGCAACATCTTGGTAAACCTTCTTTGCAACCTCTCCAAAGCATCCATGTCCTTCTGCTGGTGTAGCAACCAAAATTGCATGCAATATTCCAAATATGGACTAACTAAAGTTTTGTACAGCAATAACATAACTTCAGTGCCCTGGACGATGAAGGCAAGCATGCTGTATGCCTTCTTGACTACCTTATCCACCTGTGTTGTCACTTTCAGGGATCTGTGGATTTGTGTGTCTAGAACCCTCTATACGTCAGGGCTACTAAAGGTATTGCCATTTATTCTATAATTTGCACCTGAATTTGATCTTCCAGAATGCACCACCTCGCACTTGCCCAGATTAAACTCCATCTGCTATTTCTCTCTAAATCTGCAATCTATCTGTATCCTGCTATATCCTTTGACAATCCTCCTCACTAACTGCAACTCCGCCAATTTTGATGTCATCTGCAATTTTGCTAATCAGACCACCTACATTTTGTCCAAATCATTTATTTATATTACAAACAACAAAGATCCCAGCACTGATCCCTGTGGAACACCACTAGTTACTGATGTCCATTCTGAAAATCACTCTTCTACTGCTACGCTGTGTCTCCTATGACCAAGCCAGTTTTGTATCCATCTAGCCAGCTCAACTCAAGCTCCATGAGATTCTACTTTCTGTACCAGCCTGCCATTAGGAACCTTATCAAATGCCTTACTGAAACCCATGTAGACAACATCCACTGCCCTTTCCTTATCAATCACTCTTGTCACCCCTCCAAAAACTCGATCAAGTTGGTGAGACATGCCCTTCCCTGCACAAACATATGCTATCATTAACAAGTCCATTTGCTTCCAAATGTGAGTAAATCCTGTCTCTTGGTATCTTCTCCAACAGCTTCCCCACTACTAACGTCAGGCTCACCAGTATGTAATTATCTGGATTATCTCTGTTTCCTTCTTAAACAAAGGAGCAACATTGGCCACTCTCCAATTATCTGGAACATCACTCTAGGCTAAAGAGAACGCAAAGGTATTTGTTAAGGCCCCACCTAGTTCCTCCCTTGTCTCCCATAGTCCCCTGGGATAGATCCCATCTGGCCCTGGGGACATGTCCACCTTAATGCATTTCAAGACACTCAACACTTCCTCCTTCATTATGTTGACCAGCCTAAGAATATTCACACACCTTTCCCTAACCTCATCATCCCTCACATTCTTCTTTTTGGTGAATACTGATGTAAAGTACTCATTAAGAATCTCACCCGTTTTCTCTGGTTCCACACATAACCTCCCTTTTTCATCATTGAGTAAGTCTACTCTTTTCCTAGCTAGCCCTCTTGTTCCAAAAATATGTTATAAAATACCTTGGGATTCTCTTTAATCCTGGTGACCAAGGGCATTTCACAGTCCCTTATAGCCCTTCTAACTCCCTTTTGAGCTCCTTCCTACTTTCTCTATATCCTTCGAGGACTTCATCTGTTTTTAGTTGCTTAGACCTTAGATGTGCTTCCTTTCTTTTTGACTTTTTAAAATTTGTCACATATATCTCTGCTCTAACAAGCTGAAGTTTATCCTATTGGCTCTTTCATTTTTCCCCGCAGTTTATATTCTCTAATTTGGTATCGTCAGAAAATTTTGATGATGGTCCTCTGTACCCATGGTCAGATCATTCATACAAATGGCAAATCAAGGCCCAGCACAAGGTGTTACTAGCAATGCCTTGCCATTCTAGAAGTCATACTTTTATTCTTACTTTGCTTTCTGTTTTTTAACTATTGCTGTATTGTTGCCAGTAGCCAGCTGTAACTTTTTCTAAATAAAAACGGAAAGAACTGCGGACACTAAATCAGGAACAAAAACAAAGTTGCTGGAAAAGCCCAGCAGGTTCTGAGGAAGGGTCACCGTATCTGAAACGTTAACTCTGTTTTTTCCTTCACAGATGCTGCCAGACCTGCTGGGCTTTTCCAGCAACTTTGTTTTTGTAACTTTTTCTACTTGTTAACTCATATTATGATTTCCAGCAATTGCTATTTTACCTGTGTACAGCTAAATGATTTATTAAGTTACTATGAGTTGGGATTTTTTTGGGAAATGAAACATTTTGCTAACAAATTATCAGAGTTTCATGAATTGAAATAAAAAAGTAATTTTTTTTTGGAGAGCCAAAATTATATGATCATTATGAGGAAATTATTTAGCTTTGATTAAAATTTATATATTTTTCCCTGAAATACAGCTTGTTGCTTTCTGTAGGTTGGACTGTGGATTGATGCTGGGAGCCGCTATGAAAATGAGAAAAACAATGGAACAGCTCATTTTTTGGAACACATGGCTTTCAAAGTAAGGTACCACCTGTATTTATGAAGTACTATAGAAAGAGCAACTTCAATTTACTTAGTACTTTAAGCACCAAAATATTGAGGGAGCTTTTATTAAGTGACAGTCAGATCTGAGTTGGAGTGGGGAGTAAAGTTAGATGATAAGATAAAAACGGGAACTGCAGATGCTGGAATCTGAAATAAAAATAGAAATTGCTGGAGAAACTCAGCAGGTCTGGCATCATCTGAGAGTTTTGGTGTAAGGTCACTGGACCTGAAACATTGACTTTGCTTTCTGTCCACAGATGCTGCCAAACCTGCTGAGTTTCTGCAGCAATCTCTGTTTTTGTATAAAATTAGCTGGAACAGGCTTATGGAGTAGGAGGTTTTTTGATGTTGTAGCAAGGTGGCTTTGGGAAAAAAGATTGTGTAAATGTGATATTCTCTTCATTCATTGAAGTATTGATAGAGATAGAGACATGCACTACCTGGAGTTTTAAGAACAGTGCTAGCAATAATTTATGATTCGAGAGAGTAAGTGTGGGTGTTTGGAAAGTTGCACTGAGTATGGGAGGACACCAGTAATATTTACCCCAAGTTCAGGAATAATGGATTTGGAATGGAATTGTTGAGTGGAAATCAGGATACTTACGTGAATGTTGTGAAGTTGAACTTGCAAGGGATAAGAGAGTATGGTTTCACCAGAGACAAGTTGTGGACTGGAGAAGGACAATATCTTCAAGTTTGTTTGTCAGTTTTGAGGATGGATAAAATAGAATCATAGAGCTGTACAGTGCGGAAACTGACCCTTTGGTCCAACTCGTCCACACTGACCAGATATCATAAATTAATCTCGTCTCGTTTGCAGTATTTGGCCCAAATCCCTCTTAAACCCTTCCTATTCATATACCCATCCAGATGTCTTTTAAATGTTGTAGTTGTACCAGGCTCCACCGCTTCTTCTGGCAGCTCATTCCATACACACACCACCCTCTACATGGAAAAAATTGTCCCTTTGGTCCCTTTCAAATCTTTCCCCTGTCATCTTAAACCCACGCCCTCTAGTTTTGGACTCTCCCACCCTGGGGAAAAACTTTGGCTCATCACCCTATCCAAGCCCCTCATGACCTTATAAATTTCTATAAGGTCATCCTTCAGTTTCTGATGCTCCAAGGAAAATAGAACTAGCCTATTCAGTCTGTCCCTATAGCTCAAACCCTCCAACCCTAGCAATATTCTTGTAAATCTTTTCTGAACCCTTTCAAGTTTCACCAAATCCTTCCTATATCTGGGAGACCAGCATTGCATACATCATTCCAAAAATGGCCTAACCAATGTCCAGTACAGCTACAACATGACCTCCCAACTCCTATACTCAATGCACTGACCGATAAAGGCAAGCATACCAAATGCTTTCTTCACTATCTTATCCACCTGCGACTGCAAGGTCTCTTTGTTCAGCAACATTCCTCAGGATCTTACCATTAAGTGTATAAGTCCTGCCCTGATTTGCCTTTCCAAAATGCAGCACCTCACATTTATCTAAATTAAACACCATCTACCATTCCTCAGCCCATTGGCCTATCTGATCAAGTTCTCATTGTACTCTGAGATAACCTCCTTCGCTGTCCACTACACCTCCAATTTTGGTGTCATTTGTGAACTTACTAACCATACCTCGTATGTTCACATACAAATGTTTTACATAAATGACAACAAGCAGTGGACCCAGCACGGATCCTTGTGGCACACTGCTGGTCACAGGCCCCCAGTCTGAAAAGTACCTCTCCACCACCACCCTTTGCCTTCTACCTTCAAGCCAGTTCTGTATCCAAATAGCTAGTTCTCCCTGTATTCCATGTGATCTACTCTTACTAAGCAGTCTACCATGAGGAATCTTGTCGAATGCCTTGCTGAAGTCCTTATAGACCACACCCACTGCTCTGCCCTCATCAGTCCTCTTCGTTACTACTTCATGTTGCCTTTAATTTACATTTTGCACTTGATATTCACTGGCTAGTGAAAATTCCTTGTAACATTGAGAGGAAATGGAGGTGCAACAGGATGGTGGCTTCTGTCCATTTCTTTGTTGACCATTGATTCCCATCACAAATCTTGGAGTGGGCTCTTTAGAGTAAGTCGTCAGCCATGTTTTCAATGTCACAAGTTAAATGCCAAAGAAGTAGGACCTGCACTGGGCAAATGTTGACTGGGATACCGTTTTGAAGAAAACATTACCTGGCTATTCCCTCCAAAGATATGGAACAGTTTTAGCATCTTCTGTTGCTGATTTACCAGGAGAACAACCCTGTTCTTTCATGGGTCATGCTGCTAAACTTTCTTTACATCTGCTTGAAGAGGAAGATAGCGGCCTATGTTTAACAAATGAATTGAAACTTGAGACGGTTACATAATCAATTCTGACCTGAACCCATGACTTCCTGTCCCACTAGCAAGAATGTTCCAACTCGTGTTGAGTTTGAAGACCAGTTCAGTGTCAAACATAGTGTAATTGACCCAAAAAAGCATTTTTAATGCATTTCAATACATTATCATTAAACTTATTATTCCTCCCTCACAGGGCACAAAGAAACGCTCTCAGCTAGACTTGGAACTTGAAATCGAGAACATGGGAGCCCATTTAAATGCATACACATCTAGAGAACAAACAGTGTATTATGCTAAAGCATTTTCTGAAGATCTGCCCAGAGGTGATTCATTTAATATCTAATTATCTTTTGAACCTGAACACTATAGCACATAAAGGTTCTCTTATTTTGAAGAAAACTATAGTTTCTTAGATTATATTTCTTTTAAGGCCTTCTCAAGTAAGTGAAAGAGGTGCATTCCCCACCCTTGCATAAAGAGTTGTGTGCTTTTTAATCTGAATTCATTGTGAAAATAATTAACATTTTGTTTCCAGAAACTTCAAACATTTGTCTACCATTGAAACATGATCTGCTTCGTAATACTTTTACAGAGTTCAATGAAGGGAACTTGGTCATTAGAACAGCAGGTTTAAACAATAAATCTATGTTTGTTAACCATATTTTGTTTGATGCTTTGCACACAGCTGTTGAAATCCTTGCAGACATTATTCAGAACAGCACCTTGGGATCAGCTGAGATTGAGCGTGAGCGAGGAGTTATTCTAAGGGAAATGCAAGAAGTTGAAACCAATCTGCAGGAAGTAGTCTTTGACTATCTGCATGCCACAGCATATCAGACAACGGCTTTAGGCCGAACTATTCTGGGACCTACGGAAAACATCAAGTATGTATTTGTATTTTTTAATAGTCATCTTGAATTATCTTCCCTCGCTTTTACACTCAATAAAATCATTATTGTAACAGATCCATTACTCGAAATGACTTAGTGGAATATATCACAACACACTACAAAGGACCAAGGATGGTATTGGCTGCTGCTGGAGGTTAGAACATTTTCAGTTGATTCTTCCAATACTAAATTATTGTAATTCCAATACCATTGCATCACAATTCCTTTGGGCAACCGAGAGTATGGTTTTAGTGCGTTTTCATTTCTTTTGCTATGTTATGAAAATTTACTTAGTAGAGAGTATGTTAAAGTAGATAATTGGGTAAGAAGCATAGCTCCTGAGCATGTCTGTGAACATTAAAGTGAAGCTTAATTTTATCATCAATATTTGCAGAGAATTTTATGATATTAAAGGGAATGTGGTGTTTAATTTCATCAGAGATTTAAATGTATGGATTTTCCCTCATTGCCTATGTTTGAATTGTATACTCAGAATTCTTCTAAGTATGTTATGCACTATAAGTGCTTTCTTTTCGCACATAAAAAATAAACCCAGATTTTGGGGTTAAGAAGATCTGTTGTGAAGAAGTAAATGTTAGTAGGAATGCTAACAATTAGTATTCCAGCCTTAGGGAGAGGAAACATCACCCATATTTCCCAATCCAGTCATCATCTGTCAGCCCTTGCTGGAAATGAATATGTGATGAATGTCAGCTGAGGATAGGATTGGACTTTATTGTACTAGTCCCTGCAGTTCATTAGCCTGCGACACTGTTACAGCTCTCACATGAATAATGACCAGTTAGGTAAAGTAATTGTAGGTGATCAGAAAAGTGAATACATCAGGCCCACTCAAACAAGGAGCCTGACAACTGTAGGATGGAGGGAAAAAAATAAATTGCTTTAAGTACAAGTATTTAAGTTGTGAGTTTTGCTTAGATTGTATATGTTCTAATAATCAACTGTATGGAGTATGTATGATAAGCCCTGAAATTAATTACATTAATTGAATATTTTTCTGTCCATATTGCCAACATAGCTGCACATATTCAATTCTCAAGTTTGAATTCCTCTTTGCAGGAGTGGATCATGATAAATTGGTTGACTTGGCAAAACATCATTTTGGTAATCTATTAACAACCTACGATGGTAATACCACACCAGACCTGCCTCCCTGTAAGTTCACGGGAAGTGAGGTATGTACATAAAGATTTAGTATTTCGTAAAACATGCATGACTGAACATGTGAACAGTTTACTAGCTACCATTTCCCTCTATACACCGATTAGTTGTGAAAAGTAGCTCTAATGGAACCAGTCTTGTTGTCTTCACTTTGAGTGTGGCTTTGTATACTTCCTGGTGACCTTACAGAGATCTGTAGCATCCCTATGAGAATTGAGAGCATGATGCAAAGTGGATCACCAGCTGATAGACCACCTGCTTAGCTGCTGCCTACCCTTTTCTTTTCCATTCTTTCCAGTTGTTATTGTGTCGTGTCTTTACCCTAATGAAGCATGACAAATGTACTTATTATTGTGATAGAATTGGGAAAGCAAAGAATTGTGAGTTATTTTGTTAATCATTATGAAATTTTACTTAATTGCACAACTGTGTATAAGCTTGCACCCTGAATGTCAACTGGTAAGTGCGGAGAAAACAGGCAAGGAAGAAACCAACAATTATTTGGTAACTACTTGGACATTCTGTGTAGTGAGTTTTGAGGATTGTACCAATCACATAATATAAAGTATGTTGTTCTAAGAGTTTTGATTGAATAGTGGAAATCTTCTAATTCATCTGTGTAGGTTTGAGTGACTCTTGGAACTACGTGTTCATTCATGAGAGCTGTGAATTTCTGATTGCTTCAGTAACTGCGATGTTGATACATATTCTTCAAAATATATTTTGAAGTCCAGCCTGTGGTGATGTGTAATCTTAGAGTGCACAATTTATTTTCTTAACTCCCAACTCCGATTTTAGTTCAAATTGTACTTACACATCTTTGGGCTCATTGTTCAAGATTTTTTGTGATCATTGCAGCAGATATGCATTAAATGATAACCGATTTTGTTTACCAGATTCGGGTAAGAGATGACAAGATGCCACTGGCTCATATTGCAATTGCTGTTGAAGCTGTTGGCTGGTCACACGCAGACACTATTCCCCTCATGGTAGCAAATACCTTAATTGGTAACTGGGACCGTTCTTTTGGTGGTGGTGCGGTGAGTAAATAAGAAAATTCTAACAAAATAGCTTTGTTTAATGGAAGCCTATTAATAATTTGATCATTGATTTTACTGATAATTATCTAGCTTGAGGATTTTGTTTTCAGAAAAGTGTACCTAATGTGCTAACAAACTATGATGTACTTTCCATGGTGATGGAGCTAAATGAGAATTCCACATCTGATAAATTCCGGCAGTACCAGAAAGTGGGAAATTAACTGTCATCACTTCAGCAGCTGCACTGAGACTTTCACTTTTAAATTTAGTTAATGTTTTGAAAATGTTAACTCTGCAGGTATCACAGAATTGAATCTGGTAGAATTCCACCAATCACTGACAAAACAAGCTTTCATTTTTTGTCTTTTTATAATTTATGAAACAAACCAGTTGACTGATTATTCTGTCCATTTTATGGTAGATTTGGGCTATTGTATCTGACATAAAGATCAATAGGTGTCACCCACTAAAACCAGACCGTTAGCTAGACAGCTGGTTTGTGATGTGGAGTGAAGCCAACCATATGGGTTCTGTTCCCACACTGGTTGAGGTTACCATGATGGTCTCTCGTACTTAACCTCTTCCTTTGCCCAAGGCATAATTAAATTACCACCAGTCGCGCCTCTTTAATGAAAGAGCAGCCGTATGTTACTAAGGTAACTTTACAGCTAGTATATAAGAATTTTTGAACACCTCAACTGATTCCAAACTACTTAAGCGAAATAATCTTTTATTTTCCTTTGTCGCTATACAGTTTGAATTGCTTTATGTAGTCTAGTTTATAATTGAGTTGGCTGTCTAAACAAACAATTTACTTTTTTTTGAAAACAGAACTTGTCCAGTAAATTGGCACAGATTGCTTGCCAGGGTAATCTCTGCCACAGTTTCCAATCATTCAACACCTGCTATACAGATACTGGTCTGTGGGGGCTTTACATGGTCTGTGAGTCCAATACAATTGACAAAATGCTGCATTTTGTTCAAAGAGAGTGGTAAGTATGTGTTCATAGTCTACCACCAGTAATACTTTGTGACAATCATGACTTTCATGTATCATGGTGATATCGGGCTACTGTTGTTGTAGAAAATTAAAGTTTGGGGATGATTATTCAGACTTCTAACAAACAAAATACCATTGATACATTAACATTCTTCCAACCAGTATTTATACCAAATGTGGTTTTTTAAAGTACTTGCTGGCACAATTCCCTGTAATAACCTCCAAGGTCTGGCCAATTGACCAGCCCGATGCATCAGCTTACCTATTGGAACGTGTGGAACCTCTCAGCAGCTGCACACATGGGACAGAACGTTGCTTAATGTCTTGTAATAGCAAAGCAAATTGGCTTTGGAGAGGGCACAGTAGAGATTTGCTAGAATGGTTCCACAGGGCAGTGGCCAGACGACTGGAAAACAGCACCTCTGGTTCCACTTTACAAGAAGGGTGGTAGAGAGAGACCAGGGAACAATAAACCAGTCAGTCACACATCAGTGGTAGAGGAACTTCTGGAGAAATACCAAAGGAAAAAGTTTAGAGAGGCAAGGTTTGATCAAGGATAGTCAGCATGGCTTTGTCAGAGGGAAATCATGCCTAACAAATCTGGTTGGATTTTTTGAGGCAGTGATAAAGTGTGTAATGAAGCCCAAGGTATTTGGAGTCATAGAAATGCACAGCACCGAAACAGACCCTTCAGTTCAACTCATCCACACTGACCAGATATCCGAAATTAATCTAGTCCCATTTGCCAGCACTGGCTCATATCCCTCTAAACTCTTCCTATTCATATACCCATCCAGATGTCATTTAAATGTTGTATTTGTACCAGCCTCCTCCACTTCCTCTGGCAGCTCATTCCATACATGCACCACCCTCTACATGAAAAAGTTGTTGCTTTCAAATCTTTCCCCTCTCACCTTAAACTTGTGCCTTCTAGTTTTGGACTCTCCCACCCTGGAGAAAAGACTTCACCCATTTACCTTATCCACACCCCTCATAACTTTATGAACCTCTATAAGGTCAACGCTCCAGGGAAAATAGCCCCAGCCTATTCAGCCTCTCCCTATAACTCAAACCCTCCAACTCTGACAACATCCTTGTAAATCTTTTCTGAACCCTTGCAAGTTTCACACTGTCCTTCCTATAGTAGGGAGACCAGATCTGTACACAGCATTCCAAAAGTGGCCCAACCAATGCCCAGTACAACTGCAACATGACCTCCCAACTCCTATACTCAATGCACTGACCAATAAAGGCAAGTACACCAAATGTCGTCTTCGCTATCCTATCTATCTGTGACTCCACTTTCAAGGAACTAAGAACCTGTACTCAAAGGTCTCTGTTCAGGAGCACTCGCCAGAACCTTACCATTAAGTATAAAAGTCCTGCCCTGATTTGCCTTTCCAAAATGCAGCATCTCATTATTTATCTAAGTTAAACTCCATTTGACAGGTGTCACATGGGCAACTGATTTAAAAAAAAATAAAAGCATTTGGGATTCAGGATAACTTGCCAAGTTAGATCCAAAATTAGCCTAGTGGCAGGAAACAGAGGATGGTGGTAGAAGTCTATTTGTCTGACTGGAGCCTGGTGTGCAATGGTGCACCACAGGGATCTGTACTGTGTCCCTTATTGTTTGTCATCCACATCATTTATGTGCTTCACAATGTGGGTGGTTTTTTTGGGGGTGGGGGTGGTGGTGAGGAAGAGGAGGTGAAGTTGATGATGATAAGTAACATTCTGGCTGAGACAAAGATTGAATGGGTTTTGACTGTGAGGAAGAAGGTCTTAGATTACAGAATATGGATAGATTGGTCAAAAGGGAAGATCACTGGTGGATGTAATTTAACCCTGATAAGTCTGAGGTGATGCACATTGAGTTCTCCTTTGTCTTGTTACTTGTTCCAATGAATGAGTACTAACAGATTCCGAAAGATGGCTGGACATGTTAATAGGGTCGTTAAGAACACATGCAGCACACTTGCCTTTGTCAGTCATGAAAGAGATTATAAGAGAAGGGAGGTTATGTTGGAGCTGTACAGAACTTTGGTTAGGTGACAGCTATGTACAGTTTCGATCACCACACTGAAGGAAAGATGTGATTACATAGGAGGGATGCAGTGAAGATTTACCAGCAAGTTACCTAAGATGGAGCATTTTAGCTATGAAGAGAGGCTGGATAAGCTCAGGTTGTTTTCTTTGGAGCAGAAAAGGTTGGCTGATGGAGGTGTATAAGATTTGGGGGCACAGACAAGGTGGATAGAAAGCAACTATTCCAAGTTAAGGGTAAAACACTCAGTGTAAGGTTTAGAGGGGATTTGAGGAGACATTTTTTCACCGAGGGTGGTGGGGGTCTAGAATGCACTGTCTGGTGATGTCACAACCTTTAAAAAGTACATAGATGAACCATTGAATTGTCATAACATTTAAGGCTATGGACCAAGTGTGGGAAAACTAGTTTAGATATTAGTATACTTTTGGCGGGACAGACTGTTAAGGGCCAAAAGGTCTCTTCTGTACTGTATGATTGAGTGATTATAGTTACGTGGATAGACTGGAGAAACTGAAATTACTCTCCTTCAAATAGACAAAGCCAAGAGGGCATTGATGATTAAAATAATTAAGCTTGCTGTAGATTAGAGAATTTGGCTCACATCTTCCAATGGCCAGCCAGTCATTATTACAGCTGGTGGGAGTTGCACATGGGGCCCTCTGCAGAATCCCTAGGAAATTTGGAATGTTCTATTGAAATTAAATAGTTACACAGGAAAGGTTAAACTATAGTCTGCATAGTATACTCGTAATTAACAGTTCAACTGACCTCGTACTTAGCTCACATAGAATCATAAAACTGTGCAGGAGCAGGCCATTCGGGCCTTCAAATTTGCAGCTACCTCCAAAGAGCATCCCACCCAGACTCGACCATCCCCATAAGCCCACATTTACCAACTGCATGTCTTTGGACTGTGGGAGGAAAACGAAGTATTTGGCACAAACCCACACAGACATGCAAACACCACAGTCACCCAGAGCTGGAATTGAATCTGGGTCCCTTGCACTGTGAGACGTAAGTGCTAACCACTGTGCCACCATGCTACATGTATCACCAACTACACCTCCCTCAAGCCACTCACCAAACAGGACCCGTTTCTCCAAGCCACCCAGACCCACTGCATAATTTACCTGCCTCCTTGCCCCAACACCCTTACACATTATTGTTAAGGAAGCCACTTTGACAGCAGCTATCAACAATTCTGCACTTTTAAATTTCCGCATTGTGTGTGTTTGGGAAGAATGGAAGTACAATTCCGAATCTCTTGTCAGAAATGCAAAGCCTTCCCTTTTACAACGAGGGATTAGCAAGTAGCAACTGGTACAAGATTGAGATAGAGTTTCCAGAGCGGCAATGTTTCCAGTGTCTGAAAGGTCAATAGTCAAAGGGTTCAAATAAAAGATGACTGGCCACAGAATGAGAGATAACATCAAAAACTTTTTACCCAGGGAGGTAGATGAGATGACAGCAGAGTGGTCACATTACTAGTTGGATTACTAATGATCTAGGGTCAGAAGTTCAAATTCCACCTTAGTAGGTGGTGAACTTAAAGATCAATCAGTAGATCCCATTGTCATTGAAGAACCGCCTTTAGGGGAAGAAAGCTGTTACCCGTACCAGGTCTGACATATGTAACTCCAGATGTGATTCTTAACTGCTCTCTGAAATTGCTTAGCTAGCCATTCAAGGCCTTGAGGGATGGGCAACAAATGCTGGCCTTGCCAGCAATACCAACATCCCATGAAATGAAAAGAAAGTGGTTAGGACTGGGACAATGACAGCGATATGGTGGTTTTAGTGTCAAGAAAGGATTTGGTGAGTTCTCAGAAGGGTCACTGAATTGGGTCACAGTTCAAAAATACCAGTAATTTGACAGGCCATATGGTTTCCTTCTGCAATCTAAGCTAAACTTCAGCTTTAAAGACGTAACCCTTAAATATGCAGAACAGTGATCAGTAAAATTGGTTAAATGTTTATACAGTGAAGTTGTCATCACTACATAAAATGATTTTACCTTCTGTAGCATGTCAGTTTTATAACTTTGTTGCAGTAGTCACCTCTAATTTGGTGTTTAAAAAAATTACAGTCACGTTAAAGTGACAGCTACAAATTACATTGAGTGAACACTGCACCAAAGTTGCTTTGGCTACACCATTCCAAAAATATTTTGATCAAACGTCTCTTTTTACTCAATTTGATACTGATAATGGAGGTCAAATAAGTACTGCATCTGTCACTGGAATTATAATTTTCAAAGCCCATTATTTGCATGTTTTTCTATTTCAGGATGAGATTGTGTACCAGTGTTACTGACAGTGAAGTTGCAAGAGCCAAAAACCTCTTAAAAACAAATATGTTGCTGCAGCTTGATGGTAAAAATAAGATTCATCTATTTGTAAAGTTTGTTATCCATGCTTGTTTAAAATATTAAGTTGTAATTGTAAAATTTCTAGGATCAACACCAATCTGTGAAGATATTGGGAGACAAATGTTGTGTTATAACCGAAGAATTCCAATCCCAGAGCTTGAAGCTCGAATTGAAGTAAGTAAACAAACTCTACGTGCTAAAAATCCACATTGTTTGAAGGCAGCTGTGCTAAGCTTAAAGACAGATTAAACAAAGTAAAAATGTTGAGGACTTGCTTCAAACTAAACAATGCTTTCCCCATTTTGAACCAGGCTGTGGATGCTAACACAATAAGGGATGTATGCACCAAGTATATCTACAACAAGTGCCCTGCAATTGCTGCTGTTGGTAAGTAGACATCAAGATAACATGACAGTCCTGAAGATGCTTTCAGTATGCTATATTGCTGTTTTTTTTTGTTCCAGGTCCTATTGAACAGCTCCCAGATTATAACAGAATTTGCAGTGCAATGTACTGGTTGAATGTGTAAATTACACAAGATAAATGTTTATATTCTATTAATTATAAAATAAAGAGAGACATTTATACTAGTTTTTGTCTTTTTATTATCAAATAATCACATGCACAATGATAAAAGGGAGTAGCAACATCTCATTTCTTCGATCTAGCAGTATTAACTTGGTCTTGTGCCGCTTTCTTTGCTTTGACCATTTCAACGAGCTCCTGTAAAGTAAGAGCAAACAGTCCCAATTGCAGAAGTTAACTCAAAAGTTTGTTTTGAAATCAGGCCAGCAGATGATTTAACCACTATTTACATTCTGAAACTAGCATGTTGTATAAATAGGTTGCTTTTTTAAAAAGTCAGTTAAAAAGGTAGGAACTTGTGTACCAACATGTAATAATATTTCAAGAGTGGTATGTTCACTCAGCTCTGTGCATTGCAAACACCTCTTGAAAAACATCCTTAAAAAAATAAATCAATCTACAACCTTTAAAGGCCAAAGGTTTTGTTTACCTTGTATCTTTTCATGCAGTCTTTCTTTGTTCTTCCTGGAACAGTTGCTGCTATCTTTTCCCATCGTTCAGGGGTGTTTACTGGATAAGTCTTCAGTGCTTGTTCCAGAAGTTTCTGTTCTTCTGCTGTCCATGGGTTAATGTCACAACCAGGCACTAAAGCATAAAACAAAATAATGTCTTCACTATTGGAGTAAAAATCCATATTGCAGTGTGGGGTTTTCGTGTTTCTAGTCAAACGTTGGCATCTGAGAAGCACTTTACAAATTTCCTGTCAACCATACACTTCTGAATTCAATCTAAGTTAGATATCAGTCAATGTGAGAGCAAAGTTTGGTATTGCATCACATAAGATCACTAAGGGGTGTGGGGAACTTGGAATTCATGGTCATTATTTGGTAAACTTTGCTCAAGTAAATGAAGCAAATATACAGAAGACAAAAATAGATACAGACTCAGCTATGGGATGAACTACTTGTTAAGTACTGTTTATGAACAATAGATGCTATGAAATTATATGTCAGTGGGAGTTGATGTCTTCAGGAGAGGGCAGCAAGTCAAACTCCATGCCATCTAAAATTGGAGCAGCTCAATTCTGTGACCAGTCATCATTAATGGACTCATTTGCTTTCAACACTAGATTGTCCATCTGCTACACTAAAAACAAAGTCACAACTGCATGACATACCTGACATTTTACTATGGTCATTTTAAATTGATAAGACGTCACAATTATTCTAAACAGCTTGATTTACTAGCAATATTAGCAAGTGGTGGTTGCAGTAGCATGAAGAGTAATCATAATAATTTGGAAGTATTGTGTGACATTTTTCCTAAAGCACACCAGAATACTAAATGTTTTAATGGCAACACTGCTCTCACAGTTCATGCAGAAATCTTTGTAAAGGAAAATACTGCAATTGATTCTGTATGCAATTACAAAATACAAGTTATTTAAATTTTCAATGATTATTCTGGTATTGGAAAATGAACTATAATATACATGAAAAACATTAAGAAAATTAATGACAGATGGAAGTACTCCTTCAAAAACTCATGCAATCAGAAATTAAGGGAAGATGTATTTACAAATTCATCCATTGCATTTTCAGGTTTTATTTAACGTTCCTGTCCTTAATAAAAACTCTTTATTGCTTAAATCACCAATTTACATACATCAGCTTTAAAATGTTTGTAAATTAATAGACTCTCAAAGAAATTATGTAGAGGTTGTTACCTCTTAAATGTCAGTTTTCTTCACGACGTATTCATCATTTCTTACCTTCAAACCTCTCTGAAGGAGTTGCCTTATCCACTGCAGCAACTGCTGTACTATGGTCTTTATTGAACTTTTCAAATGCTTTTTTGTTTATTTCATCTTTTTGTAGAGGATCTGAAGGACAAACAAACAGAAATAATTATATTTATAGAACTTGGGAAAAAGCTGTATTAACAGCTGAATTCATATAAAGTTAAAGAATATCGCAAAAAACATTTTTAGAAGGTCTCTTTATTGATAGGTGTTACCATGACCATGTAGCGTCACAGCTAATATTTCACCTCCTAAACAATGACTAAAGCTTTTCAGATTTCCTATCACCACTTTAACATTTTTGTCAAAAGGTGGATAAGATTATCCTGAAGACCGAATGAAAAGAGATTCAGTATTTACCAAGTTTTTGTAAATTCTTGGCTTTGTTGATCACGTCCTTGGCCGTTCTTTTGATTCCACTTGTTGAGTGTGAATTGATAAAATTAGCAATTACTTCCCACCTGGAAAAAGATCAATTCTATATGATTAATAGGATTAATTACTAGCTTTCTGCTCTTTAGCAAACTAGATACAGTATATTTGTTTTGTTTTCAATGGAAATCAGAAGAGAAGGGGGAGTGTGATGGAGGTGTTTGTACATCCATCTATCCAAATACAACATTTCTTAATGTTTTAATTTATGTTAACAAGGCTGCAGTCTAAATGTGACAGGTCAGATGAATTTGGTACAATGGTGGGTTGTGGGGGATACCATCACAACCATAGTGTTAAACTGTTTCGTAGACAAGTTATTGGAGAAATTGAACACCCATAGAATAACAATTTAATTTTAAGAGGATGAATGGTATAAGGGAAAAAAATCAAGTCAGTGATTCTTTCAATGAGTAACGATTAACGCTTCCATATTAACACAGTGCTCGTCAGTAGGACCAACATAATTTTCCACCTTCACCACGCATTAGTCAATAAATGAACCAAGTCAAGTTCTATAATTTTTGGAAATACTTAAATTAATCTTGACCTACTGCCACACTTTTGTCAACCTTCCGTTACCATGCTCCCACAAATTGTAACTTCATATTTGGAAATGAATGGTTCCAAAAGTATTTTCATCTCTTCAAATACCTGTGCTGGATTTTCAGTTGCACAGACCTGCAGCAAGAGATGTTCTTAAAGTAGTTAAATTATTTATGCAAATTTTTTTTTGCTGCGTTACCTTGCATTTGTTCCAGCAGGAAAGATATTTACACCTTTTATCAACAGCTGCAAGTCATCCTCCAGCCATGTTTTGCTTCCTCCCCCGCATCCTGCGGCATGATCAGAGCTTTTTGTAGCCTGGCGCATTCGTGCTTCAGCTTCCTCCTTCTCTTTTGCTAACTGCGCATTCACCTCTTGGATCTTAAGAATCAATTCAAATTGTCAAATTCCCATTTTTCAATATGTTTGTATGATATCAACTTTCGATCACCTGGATCTGCTAGAGGTGCCATCATTTAGCATATTTGCTAGATCTTATTGAAATACACAAAAGGGAACAGAAGACAAGTGTACACTATATGTACTTGTCAAAAAAGTAACCTATTCCCAATTATCAAATGATTTTATTGCCCAGAAGTTTCATCTGGTGACAAGTAGGTAGTATGCATTAATTTTGCCTGTTCAAACACCAAGCAAATTCAAGTTCAGCTAATTCAGTTACTTTGTATGGAAAGAAAAATGAGCAGACCAAGGGAAAAGAAGTTACAGCAACCACAAGTTTGTAACTTAGTGTTAGCACTTGATACACTGTATATTAATAATACTTTGCTGAAGGAGATACAAATCTCAATCAAATCAATATAGGTTTTGCTGTGATATTCTTAATTTACAACACTAAACTTCTCTCATCAGTATTACCAACAGTATTTCCCAGTGTATATAAAACCCTAAATACGACCAAATTTTAAAGTACAGATATAATACAGCTGTGATGTTACAGTACAGGCTGAAGGGACTGACAACTCATACTGCTGTTCACCCAGAAAATATTATTGGTCATTAGCAACAGCTCAGAGTTGAAAAGTTAACCCTGCTTCTCAGCTCCCTGACCTGCATGGGTATCCAGTATTTTTAGTTCATGTTACAGTTCATACCTGTTTCTCTATCTCAGCTTGGCCTTCATCCCTTGTACTTGATGCAAGTACTTCATTTAAGGCTTGGAGGCTGGAAAGGAGAAAAGACAAAAACAAATTGAACTCTACTAAATAAAATAGCATGGCCAGGCTTTCTGGCACAGACTAGTATTTCTAGACCTATTGTCATTTATATAAATGACTTGGATGACAAAATAGGAGGTACGGTTGGTAAGTTTGCAGATGACACTAAAATTGGTGTAGTATTTAGCCAAGAAGGTTATCTCACTACAAGACCTTGATCAGATGGGCCGAGGAGTGGCAGATGAAGTTAAATTTAGATAAATGTGAAGTGCTACATTTTGGTAGGGCAAATCAGGGCACAGCTTATACACTTAATAGTTAAGGTCCTGGGGAATGTTGCCAAACAAAGAACTTGGAACGAAGGTTCATAGTTTCTTGAAAGTGGAGTGATGGGTAGACAGGATAATGAAGGCGGCATTTAGTACGCTTTCCATTATTGGTCAGTGCATTGAGTATAGGAGTTGGGAGGTCATATTTTGGCAGTACAGGACATTGGTTAGGCTACTTTTGGAATATTGCATTCAATTCCCTGCTATAGGAAATTTAATGTGAAACTGGAAAGGGTTCAGAAAAGATCTACAAGGATGTTGCCAGGGTTGGAGTGTTTGAGCTAGAGGGAGAGTCAAAATAGGTTGGGCTATTTTCTGTGGAGTGTCAGAGGCGGGTGGGGGGGGGGGGGGGTGGGGGGGGGGTGGGGTGTGGGGTGGGGGGGTTGGTGGGCGTTGGGGGGCGTTGGGGGGCGGTTGGTGGGGTTGGGGGGGGTTGGGTTGGGGGGCTGGTGGGGTTGGGGGGCGTTGGGTTGGGGGGCGTTGGGGTGGGAAAAGAGGTGAAAAGGCTCGGTCAGAGTATTTAGGAGAATGTTAAAATGAGAATGGGTGTAAATGGAGATGGAATTCCTATGATGGGGATAAACAGAAACTGAAATATATAAAACAGATAAGGCTCCATAGCAGCTGAGCTGAGAGAAGGGAGACAGGTGACGTTGGAGGTGGTAGTCTTTGTGTTGGAGAAGATGTAAAGTAAGGAGCTCAGCTCAGGGTCAGTTACGATGGCTGTAGATGCTGATTCAACCTGAAACAATGCCCAGTGTAGAAAACAGAATTTCAACCATGAGCAACGTAATAAAGCACATTTATGCTATAATTTCATATCTTAGTACTTGTATTATTTTTAGTTTTTGTTGTAATAATGTATTAATGAAGAAGAACAGAAGGAAATCATGAATTACATCTCTTTCAGGGATACTTTATAAAGATCAAGAATAAATGTATGAACTCAAAATTTTAAGACAAATTAATAAATTGTTCACCTAGAGTGTGATGGAATACTCCCCATTTGCCTGGATGAGTGCAGCCCCAACAACACTCAAGAAGCTTGACACCATCCAGGACAAAGCTGCCTGCTTGATTAGCATTACATCTACAAGCATTCACTCCCTCCACCACCAACGTTCAGTAGCAGCAGTGTGTACTATGTACAAGATGCACTGCAGAAATTCACCAAAGATCCTCAAGACAGGACCTTCCAAACCCATGACCACTTCCATCTAGAAGGACAAGGGCAGCATTTATATGGGAACACCATTACCTCCAAGTTCCCCTCCATATCACTCACCATCCTGACTTGGAAATATATCGCCATTCCCTCACTATCACTGGGTCAAAATCCTGGAATTCCCTCCCTAATAACATTGTGGGTCAACCCACAGCAGATGGACTGCAGCTGTTCAAAAAGGCAGCTCACCACCACCTTTTCAAGGGGAACTAGGGATGGGCAAGAAATGCTGGCCAGCCAGTGACGCCCACATCCCACAATTGAATAAAAAAATTATGCAGATAAAGTTTAAAATAAAGAGATACTTACCTCACTAGTTCAAGTCGATCGCAGAGTTTCTCCACATCCTCCATCATTTTCACATTTTCAGCATGATTATCAGTGAAGTAGTTCCAATTCTTGAAAATAAGTGTGTTTCATTTTTATAATAAAATTATTGGATTTTGTATTCTGATTGTTTTAAATTAGCACTGACTTTAACTACAAATGTCCATGTTTGTTAATATTGCATAATTCTTACAGCTATTTGTACAGTGATGGCACCACATACAGAATGTGGATAACAGGGTCAGATGTCAAGGTAGAAGGTGAGATCACAGGTATACAATTGATGTAACATAGACATAAAATCAAACCAAAGGCTCAAATTTCAACTCCTCATTACTAGTTTATGCTTACTCACCACTTCCTTGGCAACGACTGGTCTCGAGCACTTCATAGAGTCATACAGCATGGAAACACTTCATCCAACTAGTCCACATCAATCGTGTTCCTAAACTAAACTGGTGCCTTGGCCCATATCCCTCCAAACCCTTCCTATTCATGTACTAATCCAAATGTCTTTTAAAATTGTAACTGTACCTGCACCCACCACTGTGTTACCCCTCATGTCCTGTTTAAATTTTTCTCCTGTCACCTTAAAAATACACATCCCAACTTTGAACTCCTCCACCTTAGGGAAAAGACCTTTGCTATTCACCTTATCCGTGACCTTCATGATTTTATAAACCTCTATAAAGGTCACCCCTCAACCTCCTACGCTCCAGTGAAAAAGGACCCAACCTATTTTTAGAACTGAAACCTATTCCTGGCAACATCCTGGTAAATCTTTTCTGAACCCTCTCCAGTTCAATAATTTCTTCCCCATGACAGGGACACCATGTCTAAAGAGGGCAGATGAGAGATGGAAATAAATTAGTTGGTTCCCACTTTTGACTACTGTTCTTCCCTAGAAAGTACAGAGGTGTAAATAGGACAAGGTTCAGTAATTCTGCTAACATCTCTGCGCTTCAGATAAAGAATGGCCTATGGGGTATGCTAGGTAGAATTGCTGACACCCTCAGAACTTTATGAAGCAACATCTTCATAACAGGAAATGATAGGGAACTAGCTTGAAGTGATGCACTGATTTGAAGTTCCGAAGACATGAGCCTCTATAACAAATATTCTTGTTTGTGTCTATTAACAATTTTTTAAAAAGCCTTTTGTGGTGATTTGTCTGCAAACTGACGTCTACGATCAGGTTATTGTCTTAAAACAATTTGCAGTTGAACAAAATATCTCCTCTTTAATGGAAGGGTGAAAAAGGTATCAGAACTGGTGCAGGCACAATGGGCTGAATGGCCCCTTCTGTGCCATTTAAGTTCTGCGACAGTAACTATTTTATAGTAGACTTCCCAAACTTTTACTGTAAACTGGCAGGTGAGATCAGACTAGAACAATGAGTACTAACATGTGACACTACCGGACAGTTGGTGAACTTCACATCCAGTATCTATTATGGTAATCTGTATGGAGTTACGTCTGTAGTACTGGTCTAGTCTCCTAGTTATGGGCAGGAGTCACTAAACAATGCAAAGAAAGGGGACATAATGACAATTCTACATTTGAAATTAAATTCATAAAAAGGGTTGAAAGAAGGCAGGGCTGATTTCTGTAAAAAAGGGAAATCTCAAACTTTTAAATAGGTAATCTCAGATTCATGAAGGGTGAATACAACAAAGTGGGGCGCAGATACGGAAGTACACAGCTTTAGTGATGAACACAAAGGGCAGATATAGAACTCAGCTCGTGATGTACAGAACCCCAAACTTTTGAACCCGCTCAGCTCCACAGCGCAGTGGAAAAGGGACACAGAGATAGTTAAACGAGTAGAATTTGTCGCAGGAATCAAAGTTAAATCACTTCAGTCTTCCAGATATTGTGACTTATTCAAGACTTTATATGATGCAAATCCTCTGCATGCTGTCAGAATACAAACTAAGAAGTGGAGAGAGACAAAGTTAGGTATGAACATATAAAAGCGATGTGAAAGCTGACCCAACCCTTGCAAATGCATCACTAAGGAGAAGCATGCAAGTAATGAAAAGGGAGCTAAGGTTACTTGAAGTGAGTGGGTGGTAAGTCTTTTAGATAAGCAGAGAAGAGAAATTCGTGGAGGATGACATGAAGGAATAATTATGAACACTGTACAAAGGTCAAGGAAGACCAGGAGGGATAGTGCATGATACTAACTCTCAAAGGAGATCACTCATGACTTTGAGTTGGGCTGTTTCAGTATTTCTATAAGGACGAAAGTGAATTGGAGGGAGTGGGGAGCATGGAGCTGGAAAACAATATATTGTGTTCAGTATAGTGCTTGGAAATCAATATGATACTGTACAAGTTCGAGACAGAGTCATACAGCATGGAGATAGGCCCTTCAGTCCAAGCCAAACATAATCCCAAACCAAACTAGTCCCACCTGCCTGCTTCTGGCCTGTATCCCTCCAAACCTTTCCTATTCATGGACTGATCGGTCTTTTAAACGTTGTAACTATGCCTGCATCCACCACTTCCTCAGGAAGTTCATTCCACATGCAAACCACTTCCTGTATAAAAAATTTGCCCTTCGTGTTTTTTTTTAAAATCTCTCATATCTCACCTTAGAAATATGCTCCCTAGTCTTGGAAATCCCCCATCCTAGGGAAAAGACACCTAATATTAATCCTATCTATACCCCTCATGATTTTACAAAACGATAAGGTCACCTCGCAACCTCCTACGATCCAATAAAAAAAAAACCAGCCTATTTTTAATTGATGAGAAAGTGGCTACCCAAACAAAAAAAATCCTATTAATTTCCTTTCAACTGATTTGATGTTTAATTAACGCTGTTTCACAATGTGTGAAATATCTTGACTTTGCAATTTTTCAGCTGTAATTGTGTATTTATCATGTTTAATGACAGCAGCTAGGCATGTCACATCACAAACAACACTAATGGCTTCAGCCATTATGTAATTGATACCAACATGGCAGCACCTGGTGGGAGTAAAAAATGAGAATAGAAACCTGGAGGCAACAAAAAAAATTACTAAAAAGAAATTCTACTGTTTAAAGACCAGCAAATAAAGACTTCCAGGAATAATTTTTTAAAGGTAATAATATCCATCCAAGTATGACATATATGGAGGAAACTGGAAATGGAATCATGGTTGATTTAGTGAATTTTGCATTAGCAAATGGACAGTAGGAAGGTTAACTGTAGAGACAAAAAAACTAAAAGTCTGCAAAAGGGCTTTTCTACCTCATATAAAGCAATTGCTTTTCCTCTAGTTTGGCATTAACTTTTATTTCTTAAGCTCTTGTCTACCAACTCCAATGTAAACAGCACTTTAATACATATTTGTGTGTTAATCTATATCATACTTTGATGTTGGTCGAGAGAAACCGAACTAGAATACTATATCAACAAAGGCTAGTTCTGTTTTTTTTTTTTATTTACCATGGTCCTCATGCTATGGGTTACATTTCTTTGTCTGCTCCATGGAGAGACTTGCTTTAAAATCACAAATTCAATCCATGATTTTCCATCTACAGTAAATCCTCTGTATCCAAGAAATCATAAATTGTGAATTCGCCTATCTGCGCCAAAAAATAAGTAACAATAAAAATCAACATTGGTGGCAAAGAACACATATTTGCAATTTTTTAACCATTTTAACCTATTTTGGTAATGAGCTTTGCCGTGTGAATTTCATCATTTGCAGGGGTTCTCAGGAATGAAACCCTCACGGAAACAGAGGAGTGATTGTACTAACTTTGGAAATTATCTTGATATTCAAATTGCAAGCACCAGAATAGATCAGGCACATAAAAATAAAACAGTGCATCACACCTTACAAACTGTGCGCAGCTTTTGCCGTTCTTTCTTAATTGCTTTCTTCTGTATTTCCTTTTCCTTCTTTGTTTGCAAGGCCTGTTGTCTGGCTGCTTCTTCTTCCTTCTCTTTGGCCAACCGGGCAACTTCTAATTCAGCCTGTTTTTGCTTTTATTTGAAGAACAACAGAAGCATTTTGAATGTCTTTCTAAAAGAGGACAAACTTCTGAGATAATTTGGTTTGACCAAGCAAAATTTATTGATGCATTATGGATTCCTTTACCCAAATCAGTTTGATTTAAAGACCAACTTAAATCACAAAATTCATGGCATTAAGAAATGTATTTTGAAATAATCCAATACATGTCTGAAAATGTATAATTTTATAAGTATTTAGGATAAAGTAATGCAAAAGTCTTCTTAAAACTTGTCAAAGTGCTGCATTTCTTATTTGAATAACAGTGCTGGAACCCACTTCTGACTTTACTCAGTTGTCTCCCAGTGTGCTTTTGTGCTATGTCCTACATTCACACATCTGTGATGGCTTGGGTCTAGTACTTTTTTTCCACATTTTATTGATCTGCGAACGAGGACGAAAGACGACCTGAAACTTTTTGCGATTAAAGTGAATTAAGACATACAAACATTCATCTTTTATTGTGCAGAATTCAGCCTGGCCAAAGAATAGAAAGGATGTGAATTTTTTGTGACAAGGAATCGTGGAATTACAGCACATTTTACAATCTGCACTAAAATGCAAATGCTTCTCACCCTTTCAAGTAGCTAGAATTATTAGACTTAAGGTGCTTTAGTATTCCCTTTTTATATCTTCTGTCAAGAATGTGGACAAAGGTATTTGTATAAATTCACCAAAGTGAGCCCAGCATTTCAGCACTCAAGGCAGTTTCAGCACATAATACAAGATGAAGCCCATACTAACAACAGAACATGACCTTGCTGGATTATATACATGGGAAGGAAAGCAAAGGAGAAAGGTAAAGGTAGTGCTTTGGAAACTATTTTCCAATTTGACACTATTTTAAACTCCCCACCTTCTGAATGGCAATTACTTTAGGGGGAGGTGATGGTCTAGTGGTATTACTGCTGGACTGTTAATCCAGAGACCCAAGTAATGTTCTAGGGACTTGGTTTCGAGTCCCATTATGGCAGATGGTGGAATCTGAATTCAACAAAAAAACTCTAGAATTAAGAGACTAATGATGACAGAATCCACTGCCAATCATTGGATAAACCCATCTGGGTCAATGTCCTTTAGGGAAGGAAACTGCCATCCTGAATTGTCCTGGCTTACATGTGACTCCAGACCCAAAGCAATGCGGTTGACTCTTAATTAATGCTGGCCTAGCCAATGACACCCTCATCCCGTAGATAAGCAAAAAACAAATTACTGACTAGGACAAACACAAACCTGGCTAGCTATGACACTTGCCACGAATGAATATCCATTATGAAAAAAAACTTTGAAAATCAACACAGTCCCAGATTCCAAGGAAAATAAAAACAATAAAGTGGCTTAATAACATTGAGTATTCTGGGTAACGCAAGATGGAGAAAAATTGTGGCTGAGAAAACGGCTCCTTTTCTTGAGGTAGTTTCAGTGTTGGAGCTGATTTCCTTGAATTCTAGGAGCAGTAATTACTGTTTTATAATCTGTTGCATTGTTTTGGAACTTAGGGGGAATAAAATCAAAACAGCAGCACTTCAAAAAGGAGGAAGAGACAAAGGCAGTGAGTGACCACATAGTGGGAATTGAAACAAACAGAATAATAAACCTGCACTGCTGTCTGATCCAGCAGAGAATCTGCACAGCTGACTGCCACTGCTGTTTGATGTCAAGTATCTCTAGGCATCTGAGTTCTTCTAAGAAAAATAAACAAACAGCTGAATTTACAGCTGACCTTAGAGAAACCCATGTGGAGTGGCTCACAGCAGGGGAGCAGCTATGTGGCTTAAAGTGTAACGTTACTAGGCTTTTTTGTAAATTTAGAATAGTGAGTGGGTTCTTTTTTGATTAAATATTTTTATTGAGATCTGTCTCTTGATTAAACTTTAAAAATATAAAAACATAAGTTAGCCTGCAGCAGTGTTTTTAGAGCAATAAGATTGTGCTATTTTCTAGGTCTGTTGATTGCTTAGGTGCAAAGGTGGCCTTTAGGAAAGTGATATGCTCTTCCTGTTGGAAGCAGGAGATTAGGGAGAATTTCCATGTTACTGATGATTATGTCTGCAGGAAGTGTGTTTGGATTGTTCGGAGCAGTAGTGTGAGGTAATGAGGAATTTACAGGAGCTGGGGTTTAATGGACAGCAGTTACAGGAAGGGAGATAAACCAAAGATACAGTCAGGTAGATGGGTTACTTCTGGGAAAGGTAGGAGGGGGAGGCAGGTTGGGCAGGAGTCTCCTGTGGCTATCCCCATCCCAAACAAGTATGCTGTTCTGGAAGTAGGGGGTGATGGACTCTCAGAGGAATGCAGCACTGACAGCCAGGTTTCTGGTAGCGAGACTGGCTCTAATGAGGGGTACGTCAGGTTCAAAATGATCGACTGCGATAGGGAACTCTCTAGTTAGACGCACAGACAAACATTTCTGCGGCCAACAAGGAGACATCAGAATGATGTGTTGACTCAATGGTGCCAGGATCAAAGATATCTTGGAGAGAGTGCAGACTATTCTCAAAGGGGAGAGACAGCAGCGGGAGGTCGTTGTACATATTGGTATTAACAACATAGGAAGAGAAAAAGACAAGATTCTGAGCAGCAAATATAGAAAGTTAGGCAGGAATTTAAAAAGGAGGTCCTCAAGGGTAGTAATATCCGTATTGCTACCAGTATAACGAGCTAGTGAGGGTAGGTAGCGATAGGAGGATAGAGCAGATGATTGCGTGGCTGAGGAGCTGGGGTCAGGGCTGGGCCTGGGGGAAAGGATTCACATTTCTGGATCATTGGAACTTTTTCTGGGGTAAAAGTGATTTGTATAAGGATGGATTGCACTTGAATCGGAAGGGGACAACTATACTGGTGGGAGATTTGCTAGAGTTGCTCGGGAGGATTTAAACTACTGTGGGAGTTGGAGAGCAGGGGACATCCAGGGAGATAGGAAAGAGATCAGTCTGGGACTGGTACAGCTGGGAAAAGATGCACGTCAAATAGTCCAGGCAGGCAGGAACAAAGCAGAGAATAAAGGTAGGACTGATTAGTTAAACTTCATTTATTTCAATGCAAGAGGCCTAACAGGTAAAACAGATGAACTTTGGGCATGGTTGGGAACCTGGGACTGGGATATCATAGCAATCATGTGGCTCAGGGATGGACAGGACTGGCAGCTTAATGTACCAGGGTACAGATGCTATAGGGAGGATAGAAAGGGGGGCAAGAGGGCATGGGAAGTAGCGTTTTTGATTAGGGATAACATTATGGTTGTACTTAGGGAGGATATTCCTGGGAATACGTCCAGAAAAGTTATTTGGGTGGAACTGAGGAATAAGAAAGGGATGATCACCTTATTGGGATTGTACTAGAGAGCCCCCAATAGTCAGTGGGAAATTGAGTAGCAAATTTGTAAGGAGATCTCAGTTATCTGTAAAAATAATAGAGTGGTTATGGTAGGGGATTTTAACTTTCCAAACATAGACTGGGACTGCCATAGTGTTAAGTGCTTGGATGGAGAGGAACTTGTTAAGTATGTACAAGAAATTTTTTTGATTCCATATGTGGACGACCTACTACAAAAGGAGCAAAATTTGACCTACTCTTGGGAAATAAGGCAGGGCAGGTGACTGAGGTGTCAGTGGGGGAGCACTTTGGGGCCAGTGACTATAATCTACTAGTTTTAAAATAGTGACGGAAAAGGATAGACTGGATCTAAAAGTTAAAGTATTAAATTGGAGGAAGGCTAATTTTGACAGTATTGGGCAAGAACTTTCAAAAGTTGATTAGGGTCAGATGTTTGTAGGTAAAGGGACAGCTGGAAAACGGGAAGCATTCAAAAATGAGATAATGAGAATCCAGAGACAGTATGGTCCTGTTGTGGGGAAGGGCAAGGCTGGTAGGTGTACGGAAAGCTGGATGACTAAAGAAATTGAGGTTTTGGTCCAGAATGAGAAGGAAGCATATATCAGGTATAGACAGCAAAGATTGAGTGAATCCCTAGAACAGCATAAAGGTAGTAGGAGTATGCTTAAGAGGGAAATCAGGAGGGTAAAGAGGGGGCATGAAATAGCTTTGGCAAATAAGGTTAAGGAATCCAAAGAAAACATTAAGAACAAAACGGTAACTAAGATCAGCAAGGCTGCCCATGGGTGGAACCACAGGAGATGAGGGAAGATACGAAATTAATATTTTGCATCAGTATTTACATTGGAGAAGGATATGGAAGATAGACATGGAGAAATCAACAGTGACACACTGAAAATGTCCTTATTACAGAGGAGTGGCACTGTATGTCTTTTAACGCATAAAGGTGGATAAATCCCCAGGACCTGATCGGGTGTACCCTAGAACTCTGTGGGAAGCTAGAGAAGTGATTGCTGACCCCTCAGCAAACTATTTGTATCATTGATAGCCACAGGTGAGGTGCTAGAAGACTGGGAATTGGCTAACGTGGTGCCACTATTTAAGAAAGGTGGTAAGGAAAAACTAGGGAACTATAGACTGGTGAGCCTGATGTCGGTGATGGGCAAGTTGTTGGAGGGAGTCCTGTTCCTCAGGATTTGTGTGCATTTGGAAAGGCAAGGACTGATTAGGGATAGTCAACATGGCTTTGTGCGTGGGAAATAGTGTCTCACTAACTTAATTGATATTTTGAAAAAGTAACAAAGTGGATTGATGAGGGCAGAGCAGTGAATGTGATACATATGGACTCCAGTAACGCCTTCAACAAGGTTCCTCGTGGTTGACTGGTTAGCAAGGTTAGATCACACGGGATACAGGGAGAACTAGCCATTTGGATATAGAACTGGCTTGAAGGTAGGAGACAGCGGGTGGTGGTGAAGGGTTGCTTTGCAGTCTGGAGGCCTGTAACCAGCAGTGTGCCACACAAATCTGTACTGGATCCACTGCTTTTCTGTCATTTATATAAAATGATTTGGATGTGAACATAGGAGATATGGATAGTAAGTTTGCAGTGGACAGTGAAGAAGGTTACCTCAGAGCACAACGGGACCTTGATCAGATGGGCCAATGGACCAAGGAGTGGCAGGCGGAGTTTAATTTGGATAAACATGAGGTGCTGTGTTTTGAAAAGGCAAATCAGGGCAGGACTTATACACTTAATGATAAGGTCAGGACCTGGGGAGCGTTGCCGAACAATGAGACCTTGGAGTACAGGTTCATAGTTCCTTGAAAGTGGAGTCGCAGGTAGATAGGATAGTGAAGAAGGGGTTTGGTATGCTTGCCTTTATTGGTCAGTATGAGTTCATGTTGTGGGTCATGTTGTGGCTGTACGGTACATTGGATAGGCCACTTTTGGAACACTGTCTGCAATTCTGGTCTCCCTGCTATAGGAAGGATGTTGTGAAACCTGAAAAGGTTCAGAAAAGATTTACAAAGGATGTTGCCAGGGTTGGAGGGTTTGAGCTATGGAGAGAGGCTGAATAGGCTGGATCTATTTTCTGTGGCATGCCAGAGGCGGCCTTATAGAAGTTTATAAAGTCATGAACGGCATGGATAGGGTGAGTAGACAAGGTCTTTTCCCTGGGACAGAGAGTCCAAAAAAAGAGGGCATCAGTTTAAGGTAAGAGGGGAAAATTTAGAAAGGACTTGAGGGGAAAGATTTTCCACGTGGAGGGTGGTTGTGTATGGAATGATCTGCCAGAGGAAGTGGTGGAGGCTGTTACAATTACAACATTTAAAAGGCATATGGATGGGTATATGAATAGGAAAAGTTTAGAGAGATATGGGCCAAATACTAGCAAATGGTACTAGATTTATTTAGGATATCTGGTCAGCATGTTTCCGTGTTGTACATCTCTATGACTATTTGTTATTAAAGCACTTGTATTAAATAGATAAACACTAATAATACCAAATAAATGTGAAACTCTGACATTTGAAAGTAATTCGTAAAATACTATTTTACGTGTAGATTTCAGTACAATTTCTTTATTTTTTACAATTTTTTACAATTATCTTTACAATTTCTTTCTTTATTTCTTGTGGTGAAAGACTCCGTGAAGCCCCTCTCCATCCACAGGCACACAGCTCAACTAGCCACACCCTGCCATCCTCCTCAAACACTGATCTGTGTCCTCCCTCCACCTTCCTCAGTCACTCATTCAACCCCTCCCTTTCCACCCTATCCCAGCTGGACTTCTCTACCTTGTCTGTATATTGGAGAGCTGACTAGACAGAAACAACAGTCAGGCTGAAAACCCAGATCCCAGATCAATGCTTTCCCCAATTTTACTTTACAATATATTTTGAACTGTAGTTGTTTGTCATCTCTTCAGTAGGCAGAAGGTTACATCTGGGAAAACCACAAAGCTCTACATTACTCACAGGCAGGCCTGAGAGAGAAGATCTCTGGACACAACTAAAATGCATAATTGTTATTATAACGGAAATTTTGAGCACTAAATTAATAATGGAAACTAGAACTAACAGTTCACGAAGCTAAAAAGACTAACTTCCACTATTTTTATATAGACTTCAAGTTGGTGCACCAAAGAATTTTGAAATATATTAATTCTCCCTAGCCTCAGAGAAAGAATGTTACAATACTAACTACTTATAGTAGCAAGTACTGGGAATTTCAACATTGAGGGGAAAATAGTGGTAATGGCAACTCGTGGCTGAATAACTGGAGCCCAAACTATAGTATTTATGTTTGGATGACTGGACAGTACGAAAGTTTAAAGGAGTGGTATTCGATAAACAAGCACACTGGGTTTAGGGAGGGAGTTACCATTTTTCGACTCAAGTGCCAGAGGAAATGACAATATACTTCCAAATCAAAATGGAATACTACTTGGAGACAAGCCTGCAAATGGTGCTGTCCCTATGCACTTACCATCCTGGTCCTTCTAGATGATAGAGGTCACGGGTTTGCAATTTGCTGTAGAAGTGAGTTGATGAATGATGATGGGGAACGTTACACTATTTCTATTCAAGGTTACATTAGAATAAGGGCAGAGAATTTTCTTATCAGGATGTTTCCAGCTCAGAGGAGGCAGCATTGCTAGAACTGGTTCTGGAAATTGATGTAGGTCAAATGACAGCAGGGAGCAATTAGGGAACAATACCTAAAGTATCATATTAGTTATAGCATAGAACAACCAACAATTACAGTAAAACAAGTTAATTGAAAGATGGCCAATTTTAGTGGCGTATGGATAAATCTGTAACAGGTAAATTGGAATCAAAAACTGTCTGGCAATCTAACAAAAATGCCTTTAATGAGGAGGATGCTTGGGTCCATTCAAGGCACATTTGGAAGAGGGAGAAATGCAAAGCAACCAAAGCCAGAGGTGAAATGCCTTCATGCAACTGACAACTCTGGCATGTTATATTTTCCCCATATGATATTTGTTCCTAAAATTATTCCAGTAGAACTCACGTTCAGAATTAAACTGGGTAGATATTACCCAGCTTCTAATCCTTACTTTCTCTTTTTCTTCTTGTTCTTTTCTTTTTGCTTCAGCTTTTGCCTTCTTTTCTGCTTCTTTCCTTGCCTTTTCTTCTTCTTTAAACTTTTTTATTCGAGGATCACAGCTGTAAGCAGTGTCTGTCAAGCAAATCACCACATAAAATGTTGTATTTCAGTAGTGTACGGTATTGTATGCTGCAAGAGTTCACTGGTAAATATTGGCAGTATATTTTCATGCATGACAGACTTACAGATCAGTACTTAACACAATTAAACCCAAAGGCATGGAACAGACCAATACAATAAATTATTTTGAAAAAGTTATTAAAACAATAATATTGAAAGGGGAGGACAGTGCACAGCTATGGATTAAATAATCTTTCACTGTGCTGTACCAGCCTACGATTCTAAAATAGGTGAATTTGTAACATTGTCCATTTCCTTTCAACCATCTGAAATGAGCACGTTTGTTACACGAAGTGTCAAGTGCTCAAACAGAACTAAGTGGCTGCCAAACAGAAATAATGATTATTTTGAAATTACGTAATATTAGAAGGCACCATTGCAGAGTATATTATCATATCTTGAAATTCAGTGATTTTTTTTAACGACTATGTAAATACGACAACTAAAAGCCCCACAAATAGGAATACTGTTTTGGGTAACATTAGTTGGGATAAGAGTATTGATGACCAGGACTCTAGAAGAACTCTATGCTTCATCAAATTATACCATGATATCTGTCACACTCATTTGAACAAGCCATATAATGTCTCATATAAAAGGAAGCTATCTCCAATAGTACACTGCATTGAAGTAATAATAGTCCTAAATGTGCTAAATTCCCAGGGGTTGGACTTAAATCCACAAATTTCAGATGCAAACAAAATTAATACAAGATAAGTAAAGCAGACACTTCGCAGTTTTGTTACTTGCTTCTCAAGCTTGTCATTCCCTAAATCATAATTGCAAGAAAAGAAATCCCATTACAAATAACCACATCTTAACTGCCTGAACCTCTTTCCAGTATATTTAATATTATAAGAACTAAACAAATAATTAATCCATTTGAGAATACAAAACTATCCTTCTGCTTTATGCTCAGACAGTGATTTGTTTAATGCTGAACTCTAGTGCAATAAAAATAGTATCCCAAATACTGAAGTGTTACCACTCGCAAACCTAAAATGCAAAATTCGCAATTAGTTCATAAACAAATATATCCAAAAATGTTGTCTATAGATTATTTTGACTAACATTTAACTTGTCCTCCTGCAATCTAGACTAATCATCTCTTATTCCACTAATTATTCACTTGGGTTTTTCACTTTTTCTTCATTCAAACACAGGATGTCAGTGTTGCTGGGAAGACCAGCACTTATTTCTAATTACTCCAGAGAGATAGTGACAAGCTGTCTTCTTAAAATGCCGCAGTCAATGTGAACTAGGTACACCCACCGTGATGTCAGGTAGGGAGTTCCAAGATTTTGACCCAGCACAAGGAAGGAACATTTCAAAGCATTTCAAATACATTTCAAAGCAAACATGGAAGGAGTTGGAGATGCCAGTGTTCCATGTCCTTCCATGTTGCAGAGGTGATGGATTTAGGAGGGATATTGAAATAATCTTAGTGAATTGCTGCAGTGCATCTTGCTTCTGCTGCCACACTGCATCACAGTTGAAGGCAGTGAATATTTGATGTGATCCACGGGATGCTAATCAAGTAGGTAGCTATAGCCTAAATGCTATCAAGCTCAACTGATGTTAGAGCCACACAATTCCAGGTAAACAAAGAGCATTAATTGTTCTCCCAACTTGGCCTTGAAGGTAATAAAAAGACTCTCAGGAGTCATTCACAGCAGAATACCTAGCATTCAACCTGCTGTTTTAGCCACAATTATTTATTCAACTGGTTCAGTTAAGTTTCTGGTGGCCCCCCCAAATTATTGACAGCTGGTGATTTTACAATGATAATACCACTCCTGTTGTCCAGCAATTGTGTGGCACAAAGGTTACTTATCACTATCAAACCAAATATAAATATTATCTTCTGCACATGCACAAAGACGTATTTGTGAAATGAACTACATACTGTGCAATCGTGTGCAACAAACCTCACTCTGACCTTATGCAGAAGGGGAGGACACTGATAATACAGATGAAAATGTTTTCCGTTGAAGGAGACTGCCTTGAGGAACATTTGGAGTAACAACCTGGGGCAGAGATGATTGGCCTCTGCAATTGAAAAATCTAGCCTCAATTCCTATTTGCTTAAAATTTTACTTGGTTTCCAAGTCACACTCAGTCAAAGTCTACCTAATATTGAAGCTCACAAACAGATCCTCAATGTGTGTAAAGCACAGGATCTTAATACAAATATACAAGGCAGGAAGATGATTAGGCTATTCAGCCCCTCGAGCTTGCTTGGTCATTCAGTAAGATCATGGCTGATCTAACCTCTCTACTTTTGTATTGAAATCCCTTCAAATCCATATTCCCATCTTTCCTCGATTACCCTTAAACCCCTTGCTTAACAAGAATCTACCTACCTCGATCGTAAAAATATTCAAGTACTCTGCATCCACCATCTTTTCATGTTAAAAAAGTTCAAAAAACTCAAACCTCAGGAAAGAAAAGAAACTGCCTAATCTGTTTTAAAATGGGTGACCCTAACTTGTAAACAGTGGCCCCTAGTTCTAATCCTCCTATAAAAGGAAACATCTTCTCCACATTTACCCTGTCAAGTATCCTAATGATTTTATGTTTCAATCTCGTTGTCTCTTACTCCTAAATTCAAGAGGATAGAAGCCTAGTCTGTACAATGTTTCCTCACAAGACAACCTGCCTATGCCCAGTATTAGTCTAATAAACCTTTGCTCTATTACCCCCAGCAATTTAGATCCACCCTTAAATAAAGGTGACCAACATTGTGCTCAGTACTCCCAATGCTGTCACATCAGTGCCAGTGTATATTGAAGAATAACTTCTCTACTTTTGTATTCAAATCCCCTCACAATAACTGACAGCATTCTGCTGCTTTCCTACCTACTTGCTGTACCTACATTCTGACCGTTTGCGATTCTTGCAAAACATTACAATATTCATCCATTTATTTCAGGACCTTGATGTTGAGACAAATACACTATTTGCCAAGACCCTCTAAATTTTTCCTTCTGTCCTCCACTCAACGCATCTCAATAGTGGTGTAATTGAGATAGTGATAACTAAAAGCAAGAGACAAAGGGGAAGGTCTGTTGAATCTTATCTTACAAAAAAAAATATATTCTTCTCCTATTAGTTCAGTTAACCATTGCTTTGTATTAATTTATTAGTTCAATTATGCAATTTAGTAAGCAGAAAATTTTACACCTGAAATACTATACTAGCAGTAACTCAAATTCAAAAAGTATTTTCCAATTGCCGAAGCTTATAAAGAAGTCTTCAAAAATCATCTAAACTTACCAACTAGTGTTCTTATCCTATTCATTTCCTCTTTTTTCCTTTGTGCACGCGCTGCCCTGTTTTGTTTCTCAATCCATTTTCTCTCATCTCGGCTACAAACAGAAAAATCACTAAAAGCATTAACGAATATACATTCTTTAATCTTTGAACAAGTACGGATGAGGTTCCAAATCATGCTAAGTTTGTGCTGAAACTGTTCAATCTATCAATTCGTCTATGTATATTTCAAGAACTGCAGGTTACAGACAAGCCATCAAATTTGCAAAATTTGACCAAAATTATAAATGTAGTTAAGAGTAGCATTTATTAAATTAGAAACAGTTGGAAATACATATCAAACGAACTTCAAGTTTTGACAATGCAAACAACAAATTAAGGGGACATTATGGCCTGGTGGTATTATTGCTGGACTGTTAATCCAGAGATCCAGGAATGTTCTGGGGATGGTGGTTCAAATCCCACCTTGGCAGACAGTGGAATTTGAATGCAATCAATAAACAAATCTAGAAGAGTGTAATGATGACCATGAATCCACTGACGAGTGGTTCACTAATGTCCTTTAACGATGAAACCTGCCAGCCTTACCTGCAATGTGACTGACACTTAATTTCCTGCCGGCCTAGCCAGTGATGCCCTCATCCAGTAAACAAATACATAAAAAAAAAACTGGGAGAAGCAGGCTCAGTTTAATGGATTCTTTTTGAAAAAGCAAAAAGGACAAATATTTCTAAAATTTAAAAAAATCATGTATTTTTAATTCATTCACAGGATGTGGGCCTCACTGGCTAGACCATCATTTATTGCCCAGAGGGCAGTTAAGAGTCAACCACATTGCTGTGGGTCTGGAGTCACATATAGGCCAGGCAAGGATGGCAGTTTCCTTCCTGAAAGGGTGTTATTGAACCAGATGAGCTTTTCCAACATGGTCATCATTAGACTTTTAATTCCAGATTTTTAGTGAATTCCAAATCTTCCATCTTTTAGGATGGGATGTGAACCTGGATCCCCTCAACATTACCTGGGTCTCAATTAGCAGTGCAGCAATAACACCACTAGGCCATCGCCTCCCCTTAATAATTTTATAATTATCAATTATTAAACTATTTAAAACATAAAAGTATTAAGTCAAGTCTAAATCACACTTGGGGTGGCATAGTGGTATTCTAACATGTTGTACCATGGATTGGAACGATTCCTGTTTATTCTTGCTATTCTCACTTTAAGTTTGGAAACTGCGGCAATAACCTACAATTACACCATGATGGTAAAAGTTGAAACTGAAATATTAATTTACAAAAACTGCGTAAGCTGACCCAGTGGTGAATGCGTTGGGTGTTATGCACAAATGGGAAGATTCAGGTTTCAAACCAAAGTCCGCATGGAAATATTTGAACAAAGTTGAAATTTTGGCATAGGCCCCAGACTTGGTATTAGCTTCTACAGGGACTGAGTGGTGTAGAGGAGGAAACTTCACAGGCAGTTAGTATTAATGTTTCTGATCTTTAACCAGAAATTCTGACTTGAAGTGCAGTTATAAGGATGCCAATTCTGTTAACTGGATCGTACTCAGATGATCCCATCGTCAATTATCCTGTTAAACCTGCTGAGTTCAAACAAAGAATGACCATTTAAGGGGAAATATGCAGTTACATTAAAAAAAATTCCAGCATGAATCGTCTTTTGTTTTAATTGGATGGGAAGATACGATGGTTGGGGTAGAGGAAGAAGGTGTACATCTATCCAATTTTATCCAGGATCTTGCCTCCTTTGAAGCGGGCAAGCTGAGACATAATATTCCATCTCAGTTCTTTTTTCAAACATTTTGAGTGCTTCATTAATTAATAACAGTAAAGCTTCAATTGGCTAATTTGGATTTTGGTGAGCCAATGGCTCCACTAAGTTGGAGGATGTACACGCAATGTTTCTCCAATAATTATGTCAATTTTTTAAGAAATATCAGACAGAAACAAATGTATGACTAAGAGATCACATACCATTCTGCTTTCTCTTTTTCTTCTTCGTCTAAGTAAGAGAATTCCCGCCAAGAATCAAAATTATACCTGAACGTTTTTTAAAAAAATCTAAGCATTAGCCATGAACCAATCTAGCAAATATATGACAAGATACTACATAATGATCATATTGAACAAAATGAAGCTAAGCGCAGCTCCACAGCAATTAAGAGTTTGTGCAGTTTGGAGAATTCATTCAAGCACCGATGACAACATTCTAAACATCTTAAATAAAGTCAGAGTGGTGTAAATGCTCAGCACATAATTTAAATCTACTTTCTCAGTGGAAACTAATGTTCCGGCCCAATGTCCGTTCTTTAGGTTAGGTGTTTCATCCAGATCTGTTGAAAGGTCATCAGCCTGAAATGTTAACTCTGTGAAACAGTTTTCTCTCTGAAGATGCAACCAGACTTGCTGAATATTTCCAAAATTTTGCTTCATTTCAGTTTTCCAGTCTTTTGCTTTTGTACTTTGAAATTTACCTGGCATGCCTACAGGCAGAATAAACCTCCATATATGGTCCAACAGCACATATTTAGGATGTCCTAAGTATTTCACAACTAATGAATTGCTTTATGATGCGCAGTCACTTATCGATTGGAAACCAATTCACACACAGCAAGCTCTCAGAAAGTAGGCTGTTCCATTATATCTAAACAGCTAGGGGCCTAGTCTAACATTATACCTAACAGACAGTACCTTCAACAACATTCACTCAACATTATATGAAATATCAGCCAGGTTACATGTTGGAAGGCTGCTTTAAACCACAACCTTCTGACTGGGAAGTAAATGTGTTGCCAACTGTATCAAATACATTTTATATACCATATGTAGTAGATATGTATCTTTTTTAGGAGAGGCAGAAAGGCAAATTCTAAGCACTTATTGTGTTAACCCCTATAAGTAGTACACATCATACACAAACATAATAACTTTAGACAATTCGACGATGCTTGAGATACTGAGAGGAATAGCTATGGTGAAGAACATTTGTAGAGGAGGAAAAACACTGCAATGTTTTTGTGGAAATCAATTTTCCTTTGTATTATTGAATTTGTTTTGGTAAAAAAGTTACCAGGCCCAGCCTTTGCAATGTACAGTATTCAACACATTTGGTTACTCCCATTATTTGTTGCTTATAAAATTTCTGGATTTAACTCTGCCAACACAACAGTAATTTAGTATTGCATGTAAATACTACATTTAAATACTAAACCTCTTTATAATGTCACTCCAGTGTCAGTGAACCCACAGAACTGTGTGCCTTTTAAAGCTTTCTTGATTCTGTTTGAATAAGCTACAAAAGGATCAAGATTAAACTTACTATTTTGGGGTTGTTTTTGATTCAGTCTGCTTCCAAATTATGCTGCCAACTTGAAAATGCCATCCAGTGATTATTGTTCAACAGCGTGATGTCATGCTACAAATCAATGTGATTGTGTGATCAGCTTATGATGGCCAGGTGAGCACATTTGCTAAAGTGACTGCCCACAATTTCTGAAACACTCAGGAGTACCTAGAATTTAGTCCACATTCCAGAAAAGATTTGAAAACTTCTCTAAGGAAATCACAGAAGAGATTTACTACAATGTAATTCATCATTCCTGGAGCCAGTTGCATCAACAGACTGAAAGAGCTAGGTTAGAGCATTACAGCAGAAAAAGAAGAGGAGACTTGATAAAGCTATATAAGATCATTGAAGATAGAGTAATTAAAGGGAAAATATTTCCAGTGGTGGAGGATTGCTATCAGAGGTCACAGGTGTAACGTGATTGGCAAAATAACCAGAGATTACAAAAACCTTTAAAACAAAACAGAAAGAATTAGGAATTGGAACACACTACCAAAATGAGATAAACTGAACAAGAAGTAGGGGAAAAAATAAAAGCAGGGATGAGGGGAAAAGACAGGAGTGGAGTTAACTCCATTGCTCTTCAAAAGGGCTGGCATCCTTCAGAGGCAGATAATTCTGTGATTTTATGAAACATACAACATAATGAAACATATCAAGAATTTCCCTGTGCCTTTCATGATGTCAGAACACCCTAGAATGTTTCACAATAAGTACACTAATAAGTTCGCTATTCTAATTTAGGAAAACATAGCAGTCAATAACATGTTCTAAAAGCTAAAGCTAAATGATTAGGTAACATTTTTTGAGTGACATTAGTTGAAAGAGAAATGTTTTCCTGGACCAACTAGAGAAAGTTCCACCTTTCTTCAAATTGTGCAATAGGATCTTTTGCATCCACAAGAAACCAGATGGAAGCTAATTTTTAATATTTCTGATAGCATTTCTGACACACACCAGTCTTCAGCCTTCCAAAGAGGTAACAATCTAGATGATACACTCAAGTTTCCAGTGTGATTTACAAGTGAGAGTACTTCCACTAAGCCATATCTATTGACTAGTTTGAGAGTCAAATTTTTAAAACATCAGTATTAAAATAAGATGTGTTGATCTGATAGTTTAGCATTCTTTTAATTGTCCAGTGTTTTTGATGTTAGAAGTATTTATGATTTAGCAATTTATTTATTTTGATTTATTAGTGTTATGTGTACTAGGTATAGTGAAAAGTTTTGTTTTATGAGCAGGCAGATAGATCATACCATACAAAGTTGATACGGTGATAGAACAGGGCAAGGAATACAATGTAACAGCTTCAGAGAAGGTGCACAAAAGCAAGATCAACATTAGATTTGAAATTTGAGAGGTCCATTCAGAAGTCTAATAACAGCAGGGAAGATGCTGATCTTGAACCAGTTGGTTCATGTGTTTAAGCTGTGGATCTTCTACCTGACAGAAGGGGTTGGAAGAGATTAAAATCAGGCTGGGAGGGGTCCATGGTGACGGTGGCTACCTTTCCAAAGCAGTGAGAAGTGTAGATGGAGTTAATGGATGGGAGGTTGGCTTGTGTGATGGAGTAGGCTGTATTCACAACTCTCAGTTGTTTCTTATGGTCCTGGGCAGAGCAGTTGCCACACCAAGATGCAATGCATCCGGACAGAATATTTTCTATGGTGCATCTATAAAAGCTGATAAGAGTCCTTACAGACATGTCAAATTTCCTTAGCCTCCTAAGAAATAGAGGCAGTATCGTGCCTTGAGCATCGCATAAACATGGGTTGTCCAGGGCAGACTGGTGGTGATGATCACTCCTAGGGACTTGACACTCTCATCCATCCCCACCTCAGTTCCACTGATGTAGATAGGAACATGCCATTCACCAATTTACACTCAAAATCGATTAGAATGAATCGACATAATTTCCAAATGCTCATCTAATAGGCAGCTATGACCAACATTAAAATACAGATTAGATGTTAATTACCTGATTGCCTACTTAAACAAGGGAATCTGTACACAATACAGTGTACCCATTAAACAGAGGGGTTCTTGTGGTGAAGTGGTAGCATTCTCTGTGCCTGAAAGCCCAGGTTCAAGTCCCATATGCTCCAGAGATGTGTCATATCTCTCAACAGGTTGATTAAAAATGTCTTCCCAGCAAACAGATAAGAAAATTTCTGGGTCCTGTTCTGTGTAGAGTAAAATTCCCTCAGTTAAGTAGAAAATCAGAGAAGACTCATGGTCTCAGCCAGAATTTAACCTTTAATAAATGATGTGGTGATACAGGGTTGTCCTAGGATCAGACAAAAACAAAACCCTCCCTTTTAAAAAAGAAAACTATAAAATAAAATAAACCTGTAATTAAATAACGTTACTGCCAGTACCCTAATGCTCTAGTAATGGCAATATCCATCAGTTGCTGAAAGTACCAAGCACACTGGTGAACGCTGCCTATTCTTTACAAGGCTGTGGAAGAGAAACGGGTAAATGGAACAAGTACACCCATGGGATGTGCAGCTAGAAATATATCAGTGGATTAAAAAGAAGTGCTCGAAAAGCACAGCATATCTGGCAATAACTATGGACAGTGAAACAAAGTTGGCGATTTTTCATTGAAGAATCACATCTGACTGGAAACATTAACTCGGTTTCTCTCTCCACAGATATTGCGAGATCTGCTGAGTTTCTCCAGTACTTTCTGTTTTTATTTCAGATTTTCCAGGATCCCAGCATTTTGCTTTGGTGACTGTGGCTATCAGGTTAAGTAATTTGTACGTTCAAGTTTTTTTCCAGAGCAACTAGTGTCTGAATTATCAGAAGTAGACTTTAGTACTACTCAGTGTCATAGTTCAGGCAGGAATCTTGGTCACCTCAGTTATACAGGGCGACCAGCAAGAGCATTGCTCAGTTGTATAGACCCTCGCTGAGTAATTGCCTGGAGTATTTTGGACAGTTCTGATCCCTTTATCTAAGGAAGAATATACTTGCCACCGAGGGAGTGCAACGGAGGTTCATCTGCTTAATGTGGCACGTGGAATTGTTTTACGAGTAGTGACTGAGGATTTATCCTTTACACTTTTGAAGATTGAGGTATGATCTCATTGAAACTTAAATTTTTACAGCACATGACAGGGTGAATATAAACAGGAGGTTTCCCTGGCTGGTGACCTAAAACCAGGTGACATAATCTCAAGCTAAGAGGTATGTCATTTTATACCAATAAGATGAGGAATTCTTCACTCAGAGTGGGGTGAATCATTGGAATTCTCTGGAGGGCTGTGGAAGCTTAGTTATTGAGTAGGTTCAACACAAAAGTCACTTCTGGAGATTTATGGCATTAAGGGATAAGGAAACAGTGTGGGAAAGGGCATTAAGGAGACCTAGAATGGCAGGACAGGCTGGGCGGACTGAATGCCTACTCCTGTTCCTAGGTAGGAGTTCTAACCTGCCAATAATTTCACAAAAGGAAGGAAATGAAGAAAATGGGTGAGAGAAAAAATGCAAAGTTGTGGGTTGAAAATAATTGATTAGTGGGGATAAATTAATGAACACAAGAAAATCTACCTACGAAAGTACGCTCCTATCTACATCAATGGAACTGAGATGGAGATGGTCGAGAGTGTCAAGTCCCTAGGAGTGACAATCACCACTGGGCACTCCACTCTCTCTACCAACGGCAAAGAATCTTTCAGCCAACTGTGTTTTGCAGCTAGCTCACTAACTCTCTTCTGCCACCTTTAAACCTTCCTCATTCCTTTTGCTAAAATGTTATACATACTTTGCAGATAAACACCAATCAACATCTAAAATACAGTACATTAGGAGACAAAATAAACTTACCAGAATGAATAAAAAGAGTCTACTTCTTCGAAGGAAGAATTCAAATTGCCCAGTTTAGGAACATGTTTCTTTTTGGACCATCTGAGGAATAACATTTGTATTTTTCTTCATCAAATGCCATCACAAATACAACCCCAAAGCAAATTTTATATATAACAAATGAAACTAAATGAAGTATTAGTATTAGAAAGAAGAACTGTTAAACCACATTCGACAACCTGAAACTGAAATAGAAACTAAAAAGAAATTAAGAAAAATCTTGTGCACTGAAAAAGTACAAGACACACTAGATTTATACAAAGACATCTCTAGAAAACTTGGGACAGAGTGCAGAAAACTGGTTAGTGTATGGTAAAAATTAACTTTGAAATAGAGATGCTGATTGAACAATGCATTTTATGAAATTATACTACCTCATTGAGAAATAAAAGAATGGACAAATATATTGACCATTAGTGAGTTTTTAATGAATAAAAAGGTCTAAGAAGGGACCATTGCTTTCAAAATTTTTGTACATTATCCCAAAGCAAAGCAAATCATCTCACACGGAGGGAACGGAGTAAAGTTAGAAAACCTAGGTCACTAAGCATGTTATCCCTCAATTCCCACAAATGAGCAAATACTGCAGTACTAGCTCCATTTTGGAAATATTTTATTTACACCATTTCAATGTTATCCATATCTGTATGAATCTACAGATTATGATCAAATTAAAGAATAGTCTATGTTCAACTGCAGGCTGTTACTCATAAGGTCTTTCTGGATGTATTGCCACGTTGGTTATAAAGCTGGCTCACAATTATGAAATATTATGTCTTGTATGATGTATTTATATATTATGTTATGTATAGAGTTCTGCAGTGTAGAATTTTAAATATGGTTTAGTTACTTCTGGTTGGAAAATAAAAGCAGACACAAAGCCCGACTGTTCCTGCTGGGATTCCAAAACAACGATTTTCAAATACATTCCAAATGAAATACAACTGCACATGCTGATAACAGAACTGTACTTATGCTCATTTAAATAAATTTTCTTAGTTCCTGGGTGATTCAATGTTCTCAAATTCAACACAATTTATTGAATGCATTCAACTGATTCTTTGCATTAGGAATAATGCAAAATTAGAATTTGAAATACCAAAATACCCAAACAAAGTTGAAAGCTATCACCATAAGTCAGCTTTATCCCAAACTGATGCAGTGGAGCATCAGTAGTGGAGAGAGTGGACGCGGTACCAATCAAGCAGGCTGTTTGTCCTGGACAGTGTTAAACTTCTTGAGTGTTGCTGGAGCTGAATCCATCTAAGCAAGTGATGACTATTCTATCATACTACCACCTTGTGCATGGTAGATGGACAGGCTTTGGAAGTAAGGAGGCAAGGTACTCACCACAGTACTCCTAGCTTCTGACCTGCTCGTGTAGCCACTGTTTACGTGGCAAGTCAGTTGAGTTTCTGGTCAACAATGACATGCAGGATGTTGATTGTGGGGGATTCAGTGATGGCAACACCATTGAATGTCAAGGGACAGTGGGTTAGATTGTCTCTTATTGGAGATGGTCATTGTCTGGCATTTGTGTTGTGCAAATGTTACTGGCCATTTGCCAGGCCAATCCAGATCTTGTTGCATTTGAACATGGACTGCTTCAGTATCTGAGGAGTCGCAAATGGTGTTGAATATTGTGCAATCATCAGCGAATATTCTTATTTCTGACCTTATGATGGAGGAATGGTCGTTGATGAAGCAGCTGAAGATGGTTTGGTGCTAGGACTCTACTCTGAGAAATTCCTGCAGAGATGTATTGAAGCGGAGATGATCGACCTCCACCAACCACAGTCATCCTACGTACCAGTAAGACACCAACCGGCGGAGAGTTTGACTGTAGTTTTGCTAGGGCTTCTTGACACCCAACTCGGTCGAATACGACCCTGATGTCAAGAGCTGTAACTCTTATCTAACCTCTGGAATTGAGTTCCTTAGTCCATGTTTGAACCAAGGCTGTACAAGGTTATGAGCTGAGTGGCCATAGCTTAATCCCAAAATGGGAGTCACTGAGCAGGTTATTACCCAACAGGTGCTGCTTGATTGCACTATTAGTTACACTTTCCATCACTTTACTCATGATCCAGCATAGACTGATAGGGTGGTAAATCTTTGCAACAACTGGATAAATATTTTGTAAATTGTGATCAGGGATTACTAAGATAAACGTGCCACAGTGATCACAATTTGCAACTTGCAATACCTCTAACAATGTGTCACATTATGACAAAAGCACAACTTAATAATATTACCTCATGCATCTTATTGAGACAGGCATGAATGATTTTGGCTACCAAGCATTAGGATTTCACATTTGCCACTCACCTGGCATTCCGTTCAAAAGCTGCTGAAAATACCTCAATGAAATTCTCTTTTGCCTCACTTTTAGAAGGTATTGTATTGTCAAATGTAGGATCCACACTGTCAAATGCTCGGCGTTTCAAGGGATCTGATAGTATTTCATTGGCTGCAAGGTTGTGAAAATGCTATTAACAAATTAAATAATGAAAATACAAAACAACCCATCAACAGTTACGAAACAAACTGACATAAAGTTAATTACAATGAAATCCCTCCATCGCTTTTACACTTCAGATATAATTGAAATTTTTCACAAATTAGGGTTTTCTACATTACACCAGGGGTTTAAGTTATCTGGCCTTCAGATTCAATAGAAGTAACAATAAAAATGTGACAATAAAAGATATTTGCTCCATTTTACTTATGATCCACAGAAGTACAATCTTACCTTTGGTAATACATGTAAAATAATCATTGTCCCCTTCACCTATTTGTTCACCAGCAGCTTTCCTTTTGTCAGGGTGATGTTTCAATACCATTGTCTTATCTGTAAGCAAATATAGTGGCTTAAAATTGAATTGCATACATTTCTGAGCAAATTAATGTTTTAAACATTCAACTTACTGAAAACTGCATTTACAATCCTGAATGAATCACATCCAAACGGTCTGTTCAAGGGTTTCTGAGATAGTCATGCATGCACCGGGAGAGATTAGGCTCCATTTCCATGTCTGTTTCTATCAGTTTAGTTTCAGTCTAATATCTATTCACAATTTCTTAACTCCATCAGGTGGTGATAAGCAACAATCGGGCTTCCAAAAGCCAACTATTTACAACCACCGCTCATTGCTCCATTATAAATTACCTTCAAGAGAAATCAGAGATAACAAGGTGTGGAGCTGGATGAACACAGCAGGCCAAGCAGCATCATAGGAGCAGGAAAGCTTGATGTTTCGGGCCACATTTTTAAAATGGTGCTAAAATAGAGACCTATTATGTATTGCATGGATTGTGTAGAAACATGGAGGCTCAGTACAGCACTGCTGCCTCACAGCGCCAGGGGCTTGATTCATTCAATTCCGCCCTTGGGCAACTGTCTGAGTGGAGTTTGCACATTCTCCCCGTGTCTGTGTGGGTTACTTCAGCTGCTTTAGTTTCCTCCCACAGTCCAACGATGTGCAGGTTAGGTGATTTGGCCACATTCAGTTGAGCAGAGTGTGCTAAGTCTGGGTGGGACAATCTACAGAGGCTCGGTGTGGACCCGATGGGCCGAATGGCTGGTTTCTACACTCTAGGAATCCTATGATTCAATGAATGGCTATTTTTATGTCAGATTGTACTTTCTATGCAAAGAAACACATCCTAAGAGATACTATTGATCGACTCCCAAAACAAAACTATTTATAGATTGGGTTGTTAAATCCAATCTGTGAACCAGCTAGAGTTTATGAGTGGATATTGAGATTCATAAAACAAAATAAGTGTTCAACTGCACATTATTATATGCTATTTCTGCTGTTTTAACACACAATTTGTGAAAATCAGCACCAATGACAGTATGTCACTATTTTCTTTCAAGTCGTCGACAGTTATTTTAACAGCTCAGAGAGGGATGTCCATGACATGCATCCTAATATTTAAAAGGGGATCCATTTACAATAATGTTTAAATCTCCTGGTTTGCACATAATTGATGACATAACTGAGGCTCTAGCTTTGAAGAATCAATGCTGGAAGATTGCTGGGTTTATAACTATGTTAAACATAGTTATACGTTAATACTGATAATCCTGATCATACTAAAATTCATTTGAGCTAGGCATCAGTGAGATTAACAAATGCAAAATTAAACATTTATATTATGTGCCTCATGATAAGAAGTCGTGTTGAGATTTTCTTGAATTCATATTGCTGTTCCTGAGCCACTCATTTCATACCCCTCATATGGTCAAGCAATGTTACAAAGGTAAATTTAATTGATTTCCTTCAAGGGAAAAGAACTATTATACAGAATTCTGAATAAATACCTACAATTGATTTTATTTACCCCAAAAATAATTATCAAAAACCCAAAGGTAACTGTTTCAATGAAATATGGCCAATTACACGATGGAATGACCCAAAATTGCTGTTATGGTACATGTTTAGATGCAAATGCCGCAGCAATTTCAAGCAAGGGCTGATAAGCGATTCAGCACAAATTCAAAGATCACGGTCTGAAATTCAGTTTTGTCATTAGCTTTGCAAAATTGGCATCATTTTGGCACAGTCATGAAAAGTGTGAAGTTCTTGTGTATTCATGGTTGGTCTAGGAACATAGGAAGTAGGAGCAAGAGCAGGCAATTTAGCCCTTTGAGCCCACTCTGCCATTTAACATGATCGTGGCTGATCTTATCCCTGTCTCAACTCCACTCTCCTGTCTGCTCTTCACAGCCCTGTGTCCTGCTTTTCATCAGAAAACATCTGTTTCTTTGTTGAATCTTTTGATTGATTCTGCCTCCACTGTGGTCTGTGGAAGTGAGTCCACAGATTCACAACCCTCTGAAAGAAGTAGTTTCTCTTCATCTCAGTTTTGAACCTACCACTTCTCACTCTATATGTATGACCTCTTGTTTGAAACTGTCCCACAGGGAGGACATCTGGTCCATATCAACCTTATCAATCCCCCTTAGCATTTCATATATCTCAATTAGATACCCCGCCTCATTCTTCTCAATTCCAGCAGGTACAAGCCCAAGCTATTCAACTGCTCCTCATATGACAGCCCTTTCATCCTTGGAATCAACCTTGTGAACCTCCTCTGAATTGCCTCCAGTGCCATCCTCAAGTAAGGAGGCCAAAACTAGACATAATACGCCCAGATCCCTCTGCACTGACACACTTCGAATCTAATGCCCATTGAAATAATAACTTGCCCTTTTATTTTTCCAGCCAAAATGAACAACTTCGCTTTTATCCATGTTAAACACCATCTGCCGGATTCTGGCCCATTCTCCTAGCCTATCAGTTCCCACCTGTAAACTCTCTCTCTTCCATACCGCCTGCTTTCCCACCTATGTTAATATCACCTGCGAACTTTGCTACGTTCCACTCTGTTCCTGTTTGCAGATCATGTGTCTAGATTGTAAATAGTTGAGGTTGGAGAACTGGGCCCTGCGGCACCCCACTGGTTACAGTTCACCATGCAGAGAAGGACCTGTTTATCCTGATCTCCTGCTTTCTATCAGTCAGCCAATCCTCTATCCAAACCATTACTCTACCCTTAACCCAGTGAGATCTAACCTTCTGGAACAAACTTTTACGTGGCACTTTGTCAAACGAACTATACTCAATACAGAAAGTTAGGGCTTATAGAGTCAGAGTTATACAGCCCAGAAACAGACCCTTCAGTCCAACTTGGCCACACCAACTAGATATCCTGAACTGATTTAGTCCCATTTGTCAGCATTTGGCCCATATCCCTCTAAACCCTTCAAGTTCATGTACCCATCCAGGTGGCTTTTAAATGTTATAACTGTACCTGCCTCCACCGGCAGCTCATTCCATACACGCAACACCCTCTGCATGAAAATGTTACCCCTCAGGTCCTTTTCAAATGCTTCCCCTCTCACCTTAAACCCATGCCCTCTAGTTTAGGACTCTGCTACACCGAGAAAAGGCTTTGGCTATTCACCCTATCCACACCCCTCATGATTTTATAACCCTTTGTAAAGTCACCCCTCAGCTTCCAACACTCATGGAAAAAAAGTGCACCAGGCTAATCAACTTTTCTCTATAGCTCAAACCCTTCAAACGTGGCAACATCCCTGTAAATTTTTTCTGCATCCTTTCACGTTTAACATCTTTCCTACAGCAGGAAGTCCAGAATTGAACTAAGTATTCTAAAAGTGGCCTAACCAATGTCGTGTGCATCCACATGATATCACAATTCCTATACTCAACGCACTGACCAATGAAGCCAAACGTGCCAAATGCCTTCTTCACTATACTGTCTACCTGCGACTCCACTTTTAAAGGACCTACACACCTGCATCCTCAGTCTCTTTGTTTCGATAACACTCCCGAGGGCCCTGCCATTAACTGGAAAAGTTACTGGTAACTGGCAAAACAACACCTCACATTTATCTAAATGAAACTCCATCTGCCACACCTTGTGGCAATTACATTTCATATGTTCAACAACTCGCAGCACGAATATCAACATCAAAACAAATACAAGAAACTAACAGCAAACTCTAGGCCAATATCAAATATGAACAAATGTGTTATTACATCACTTCCACATAATGTTGTTATATCAAAATTAAATGTCTAGGCACTCCAACACCTCTCCTACCAAGATCAGAGGGTCGACAAAGCATTTTCTATTTACTTTCCAACTCTTTGAATAGAAGTTAAGCCTAATAAATACATTTTGATTGACAAATTTAAATCAGTTGAAAATATAACAAAGAATGGCACAAAAATAAGTGGGAACAAAAACAAATTATATCAGAAAAATACTTACGTGCAGCTTTGATTTGCCTTTGTGTTGCTTTGTACCTCAAAAGTACAAGTCCCAGAACTGCGTAATGATCTTGATTCTATGAACAATATAAAATAATTAATTATCAAAATGATGGAAGTAGTATAGAGGTGGACATTGCAGATTAACCAATAAACTATTCCACTCAGTACACAATGAGTTGTTAAGATTTAATAGTTTCCTGTTTATTTCATGACCTAGAAGGAAAAATAAACTGTTCCTGTCTTTAACATTAACATATTAGTAATTCTACAGTTTATTCTGAATTTGCAGCTCGAGAGTAGTATTTTTAAATCAAACCCGATCACCTTAACAGTGGTGGAAACGAAAGCCAGTTTGCAAAAGTAGTAAATGTAGACAAAGTATTTATTAAAAGTTGTTAATAATGGGATAATTGGTTTTTCTTATCTCCAAACTATCCTGATGATCATGGGTGATCGATCTTTTGGGCACTGTTGGTGCTTAAAGTCATGTGCTATTGGTAGTTTATGGTGAAGATCATATTCGGTTAACTACAGGACAGTATGTTGTGTTCAATTCAATAACAGTATAAATAAAAATCTAATTTGAATTATTAAATAATCCATGGATGTTTTTTGCTGCGGAGAATTCTATCCCTTCCTGTGTGCGCCATTCATTTTGGAACCATTCCTCTGAAAACAGAAGCCACAACTTTTCGTAGGTAGAAGAATTGATCCAGAGAAACCATGCTGTCAAGTGAAGGTGTAGAGAAGAAAAGTACTGGATATACGAAATGAAAGAAATTTAAAACCTGAGCAGCAAAAATTTCTTCAGCAAGCTGCTGCTTTTTGTGTGGGGAACAAGTACAACTTATAAACAAAATAAGTTAAGAAAGATGGATGCAAAGGTTTATAACTGTTGGATCAGGCGTATTTTAAATTAAAATAGTCAAATGGGTCAGGAAACACAAGTCAAGATGAATAGATTAGAGATAAACTCAGACTCATACGTCGGTGTTCCATAACTTAAAGATTTTGTTTGGGGGCCTGGAGTTGAAATTTTAAACATTACCATTAGAACATTTAACAAATTAATGCACACCTTCCAGTCCTTTGGGTCGAGTGTTTTCAACAATGGATATTCCTCTATTTGTAATTCTTCATCTTCTGACTCAGATGATGATTCTTTCTCGTCTTCCAGCTCATGAAAGGAGGCCGACACACTCCTCGCCCGGCGCTTTACAAGGGCTTCAAACCATCTTCCAACTGGTTCCACTGGACGTAGCACAGAAGCTACAAGTAAAAACAGAAATAGCTTGCAAGGCCCCACTACATACAGACATCCTTATTCTAGCAACCTTAAATAACACTTCTAAGCACTGACATGCAAGTTAAAATCTATGGAACCTAATGCAAAGGACCAAAAGCAATTCTGTAAACCATCATGGCTGAAAGAGTACAAGATTGATGTCAAAAGAGTAGAAGAATGATGATACAGGTGACCAGGAGGCCCACTCCTTTGATTTTTAAAGTATAACCAATGTAAGAAGCAAATGTTGAGGGTGTAAGCGGCTTCATGGCACTGCAGAGAGAAAGAAAGAATGAGTTACAGTAAGAGACAATGAATGATGTGAACATGGTGGCCCATACAGTGTGTAAAGAATCACAGAGAGGCTGACACAGTTCATCACTAAGGAACAGAAATGGACAGCAACTTTGAGAATCTGAGCATGCAAAATTAAAAGTGGACATCCAAGACTTGATGTCCAATATAACCCATTCATTGCTAGATCAGTATCTTCTTAGACTTGGCATTGAAATTGATGTAAAGGTGTGGAGATGCGGTATTTACCCACTAGACACCCCTAAACATGTCAGAAAAAGTTAGGTACAAGTAAATTTTTAAGTGCATAACTCTTAATGACTGACAAACAACTGCTCTAACACTGAAAACTAAATTTTAACAAGTGTGGAATCCAATTTTTTTCACATTTTAATTATTGTTGGAGGTTAAAAATGTATTACTTTTAACTTTTTCTTTGTCTTTATCTCCCTTAATCCCGACCTTCTTTCTCTATAGTTATGCTGCTTCCTGTACATGATTTTTACAATAAATTAAAATATCCAATTTATACTTACTGGTTTAGACTATGCATGTCTCAGTGAGGATTCTTCAATCTGACATTGTTAATTGCCCTGCTCTCAGATGCCACACTCTATTAGACACCTAATTACAGCAAGTTGTCACTGAAAAGCCCACAAAGAAACTGTAGGCTTTTACCACCGTAGTGAACAGCAAGCGCTGTTTCTTCACAGCTAACTGCAAAATCCAGGACAATGTCTACCCCAAAAACCAACACACTACAACGTCCCTTCATCAGATACATCAAAAATTAAACCTGGGAATTCAAAGAGCCAAAGTCAGCATACACTGCAACAATATCTCAGCAATTTTGTAACTGAAAATGGTTAAGAGTGCTCTATATATTACGTAAGTTAATTTTTCCTTGCAGGAACTGGAGCGGATTCTCTGTTGATGGTAGGGTACATTTGTATGTGATACAGAAACCTAGTTTTGAAAATGCATCTTTCAGAGAACAAGTCATCACAATCCAGGAAAAAAAATCTTCATTAGGGCTCCTTCAACTCCAAAAGAACAAAACAGATCAGTAGATAAAAGGTACTGCAGATGCTGGAGAATCCGAGATAACAAGCGTGGGGCTGGATGAACACAGCAGGTCAAGCAGCATCATAGGAGCAGGAAAACTTGACATTGATCAGTACACTACATTTAAGCCTGAGGTTGTAGGCATGCTCACCAAGCCAGTGGGTTTGGTTGCAAACATTTCGTCACCCTGCTAGGGAACATCGTCAGTGCGCCTCCGGCGAAGTGTCAGTGTTCTGTCCCGCTTGTTATTTATATGCATTGGTTTGCTGGGGTAGTTGGTATTACTTCCGGTTTTGTTTCTCAGTGGTTTGTACACAGTGTCTGGCTCCATCCCCGCCTCTTTGACTTGTCTGCCTCCTCTCCTCTATCCATCTTCTATCCGCCTCCCCCTCTCTCCCTATTTATTTCAGAACCCTCTTCCCCTCCCCCATTTCTGATGAAGGGTCTCGGCCCGAAACGTCAAGCTTTCCTGCTCCTGTGATGCTGCTTGGCCTGCTGTGTTCATCCAGCTCCACACCTTGTTATCTCTCATTCAACGCGATTGTTGATAGAGTTCCGGTTGGAATGCCAGGCCTCCAGGAATTCCCTGGCACGTCTCTGTTTGGCTTGTGCGATTATCGATGTGTTGTCCCAGTCAAATTCATGTTCCTCATTATCTGTGTGTAGTCAGACAAGTGAGAATTGGTTGTGTCTCTTGGTGGCTAGTTGGTGTTCATGTATCCGTACAGTCAATTTCTTCCAGTTTGGCCTATGAAGTGTTTCTTGGCTTGGCGAGCATGTCTACAACCTCATCCATAGCCTAAGCTACAAATCTTCTCACAAACTTTATACATTTAAGCCAAGTTAGGGAATGTAATAAGTGTTAGGTGTCACTCTGGAGAACATTGAGAAAGGACAACATTTCCGTTATGGAGCCCAAACACCTATAAAATTACTAAAATTTGCTTTATAAGCACATACCATTCTTAGAATGTCAATAAAGTTGACCAGTGAAAAAAAACCCAATAGCCCTTGTTTTAGCACAGTCACACAGCAGTGAATACAGTATGCAATGTTTTTGGAAAATAAGTACAGTGTTACCATCAGAAGTTCTCAGCACTTGGGCAATGAATGAATATTTGAATTATTTTGTCCCAATAGGCAACACAACAGTAATCCTACATGCTATAATTTTTCAAATGGTACCGTAATACTCTTTAACTTAGTTTATTATTCGCCAATTTGATTGTTTGTTGGTATTTTCACAAAATCACATTTTCAATTACTGGTTGTAAGATTTTCTGAGATGGTCGTCTTAGGCTAGCGATAACACACTTGAACCCATGACGTGACTCAGTGGCAAGCCACATTTGAGTACTTATTCCAAGTTGATGCTTCAACATTACAGTGAGTTCACCACTGTCAGAGATACTACTTTACAGATAGGACAATAAATCAATGTTTGCCTTTTCAGATGAATACGAAAAGATCCCTCTTTGTTATTCAAAGAAGAACGAGGGAACTTTTCTGGTGTTCTTAGTAATAGTTATCTCTTGATCAGACATCAATAAAAATTGTTAGATTGGACATTTGTCTCTTTATGGTTTGTAGGATTTTGCTGTGTTTCCTGAAATTACAAAATTCTGAAATAATGACTATCAGGCACTTTGGGATAGACACACCCACTGCTTTGTAAATAGTTTTATTTTTCACTGCCTGACAGCTCGATGGCTTGAATCTTTTCATTTCACTTTTATGGTAGACTCAGTAATGCTTCATACTTGTTGAATGCAATGGCAGTAGCTGATTTTCAGCTAAAGAGAAAGGGCAAACAGGAACTGTGGTCCACTTTGGGACAGTAGTGACATGAAAACTGTCAACATTGGTCATCAGCGCAACTGTTAGAAATTGTTAGAGTCTGCACATGCACTCTTAAACATAAAAATCCAAAAGTTGCTATTCTATGCTCCCTCTCTGCAACGATTTATAAATTACTGAGCAAGCAAGAACTTACTTTTTCACTGAAAATACTTGAAACAAAAAGTGACACCTTGTTGATCAGGGTGTAGCTGTTTTTAATTATGTACTAAATTCATAATTACTTCTGAGACTCTTTGCAGCTGAAAAAAACAATTTTACTTGTGGTATATCAAACTCCACTATGAAAAAACCTAACATTTTAAAATCACTTTAAATTCTAAAAGTTTAATGTTTCCATTTTTACTTTAATTCCATATTTATGTCCAAATTTTTATTTTGATCTCAAATGTGACACATTGAAAAATTAAACCGAATCTTAGGTTTTTAACTTCCTCATTCATTATCTGAGAATACTTCAATGTGAATATGCTTGATGCCTTCATTGTTGCTAGATATCGGAGTTCCCCTTGGCACCACATTCAAATTACCATTTGAAAAAGAGAAATACACACCAGTGACTGCAAAATACAGGCTATAATTTATCAACTCGAGCTGATTTCGCTATAAAGAAGTTCTTTCACATTGGTTCCAGAAATTTAAGACTTGTAACAAATATTAAACTAAGTATTTTCTTTGAAAAGAATAACTGATTTTGACTAGTTTGGAAAGAAACTTAGGAATGATTACTCAAGACACACAGTTAAAACATTACCAGTATTAAAATATAACCTACAAATTATAACCAAGATTTTTCATGAAAGTTATTAAAGATGTCTAGAATATCTAGAATTATTTGAAGTTACTGTCATTTTGCAAAAATTGGAATTTTGAAGAAGTAATATATGTGCCTTTTACTATAACTGCATGGCATGTCTTCAGGCTTGTGCAGATTATTTTTAATGTGTTCCTGTTAGGACTATTATTCACATTATAACTCAGCATAGGGATTAAAAACGTGTGGCAAGTCAGATCACTGCATTTTAATTAGCTCAGATTCGATTTATCAATGGATTCATCCTTTCTATTGCATATTCCCGAAGTAAATTCAAAGGATAGATGTTATAATAACTATTGACCAGCCAGACATTTGCTGTAAAGTATACACCATTCCATGCTCAATTTTCCGTCAAAAATTGAGCACTGGGAGCCCTTGTAGACAAACTACTTTCAACATGAATACTCTTTCAATTAATTTATTGTTCAAGAAGCAAAGGAATCAGATGTATTTAATGAAGTTGCAAAGATCTGAAGACAACTTAGTCTACCTAATTCATCGGCAAACCACCTCTGCTACTATCTCCATCTACTCTTATCCCTGACTGCTGCAAAGCTTCAATGCCATCACCCCATCATTCTGTACTTCCTACCTCCATCTCCCTCACTACATTTTCACATATCATTTCTTTACAAAAACTGAGATGTAAGATGTAAATCAATAATGAGTGCAGTTTAAAAAGACTGACAAGCATTGGAGAAATCAAGTCTACATGTGATATTCAGGAAGATGGTTTCAAGGAGGTTTGGGAAGGAGATGAACAATGTTGTGAACAGTGAATGGTCTTGTTAGTGGAAAAGATATGGAGTTTGAAGATCAGCTCCAGATCAAGCAGGATTCCAAGGTTTCACAAAATTTGATTCAGCCAGGGTAAATAACAAACCTGGGGTGGAGTATGTGGCAAATGAGCAAATTGTACAACAAGGTATTGACTTCGGTCTTCCTGATTTTGTTAGTCACTATTCCCTTAGTCTTTTTCACCCATCAAAATTCTTGGTTCATTTTTTTTCTGACCTCCAAAGGTAATATTTACATTGAATGTAACAGCAGAGAGGGAACCAAAGAATATGATTGTTCTTTCAAATCTGAACTATTTTCTTACATGAATAGTCTCTATGAAGCCCAAGTCAGGCCAATAACTGAACCGTTGTCTCATGGAAAGGTTACAAAGTAAAACTAGTCACGTGGCGATCTTCATCCTATCTACAGCTTCCAACATCACATCAAAACTATTCTCGCTTTCTACTTTTATCAACACTATTGTCGTCACCACTGCTGTTTTTTCTTCATTTTTGTAGTTCCAACTATACTAACTTTCACACTATTCTGCCACTCTCACATCCTTATGGTATTTAAATTGATGGGACAGTCTCCATTAATTCATTTCTTTCTGAAACTTAAAATTGTAGAATTTCTTATCTCTCATTTTCTTTCCTTGCTTCAACGCTTTCGAACTGTTTTAAAACTCAAGCACATCCAGCCCCATGCTTGTTATCTCATACCCTAGTTTAATTCTTCTTTCTAACTCGAACTATCGCGCGTTTCTCCACTAGGGGTCTTCGAACTTCGTTTGATTTTCTCAATTTTTAAAGGAATATATCCAACTATTCCACGTCAGTTAAAATTACAATAACAGGCTTGTATCCACTGGATTTTATAAGACTAAGTCATACAAATGGCAAAAGTTGAATACGTATGCAATGTCTCAACGTATGAAAATTGACGTTAAAAACTGTCAACGAAAGCTGAAATTAATAGTTTGCATTCATTGCATTTACTCCTAGAGTTTCTGTAATTCGGAATTGAAACACACCCATTTAGTCTCTCCTGTTGCATTTTGAAAACACCAATATTTTGTTTCATAACATTCTTTGCTCCTGGAAAACTGAACACAAGTTACACGGTGCCTTCCATGGATTCTATACATTATGGATCATTATCAATCTCTTCAGGGTTTCCAATTCAATCTTCATCAAGACAGTTACTCTAAATATGGTAACCTAGACAATGCCGTCTTAGATAACCTTCCTAAAATGTGCAGAAACTTCAACTGTTTCGTGACTTAATCATTTGACGAAACGCGAAGCAATGCCACCGTGATTCAGGCCAGTTACAGCCGTATTCAAAGACGAGAGAGCGCACTTTCAGCCTGATTTCTGATTTATCTTAGTCTCTCGGTCTGAGGAGTCTCAGGGCCCAGAACAGAGAGGGGCGACACTTTCTCTCCCTAAACTCTTACCTGGCAGGTTTTTAAAGACGGCGGTGGTACGGCCTTCCTGCGCCTCGCACAACATCGTTAATGCACTCACTCCCTGGCCACACAAACTCTGTACACAGGACCATCAAACACAAGCTGTTAGCTCCTTCCCCCCGCCACTCTCAGTCAAAGAGCAGCCGCCACCACCGGCTCCGCATGGACGCAACAACCGGCCGGCTACCCTCACACTAGCATTTCTGGGTCATTCCCTCCGCGTGCAGAACATTAATTCCTCCGTCCGAGCACTAAGGTCTTCAAAGAAACGTTCCGGAGAGCAATTTTACCAATGCATGCTGAGCGGGCGCTAGTGGCTCAGTGATAGTGTCCCTTTCCCTAGGTTAGAATTCAAGCCCCAACCTCCCCCGACGTGCGTCATATCATTCGTGAACAGATTGATTTAAAAATGTCTACTATTGCATCCTAGATAGAGATAAAAGGTACTGCAGATGCTGGAGAATCCGAGATAACAAGCATGGGGCTGGATGAACAAAGCAGGTCAAGCAGCATCATAAGAGCAGGAAAACTTGACGTTTCGGGCCTAAACCCTTCATCAGAAAGGCTTCATCTACTATTGCATCCTGTCGGGATTGAATCTAGAACTGGGGGCACATCTGAAAAATAAGAGGGATGTTACTTACATCTGAGATGAGAGTTTTTTTATGAAAGCATTTTACTTAATTGAAGTGGAATTTTTAAGTTGATTTTGAAATAAATTGTTGCTACATCCAAGTAGATAGTCGATGATGACAAATGATTACCATCAGGTAAATCTTAACTAATGTTAAATCCATAAATGGCTTCTCTTCCCACTTTGGCTTTCTGAGAGGGTGTTGAAACTTTTCGAATTACCTGTGGAGGCTCAGTCTTTAAATATGTTTAAGGTAGAGACTGGTAGATTTCTGAATACTAGTGGTGTACAGCGTTTATGCGGATACAATGAGTAAAAGACGTTGAAGTGTTCAATCAGCAATAATCATTTGAATGGTGGACATTCGGGCCGAATGACCTATTCCTGTTCTTATAAGTAATTCACATGAATGTAGTGCCTTTAACGTAAATTAACACCCTAGAAGTTTCATGGACGTGGGTGTCAAAGGAGGAGTCTGTGAGTTGCGGAGAGTTAGAGAGAATTGCAGAGTTTAGGATTTCGATTGTTGACATCACATTCGGTAATGCTGGACGAAAGGAGTGGGTGATGCACATAGCATCAAAGTTACAGGAATAGGATACACCGAAGGTGGAGAACGGTAAGATACAGATAGCAGTTTGTGGATGGTGGGGCCAAACAAGAGATTATTAGAATTGTTGAAAAACAGAAAATTCTGGAGAATTTCAGCAAGTCTGGTATCATCTGTGGTGAGAGAAACAAAGTTAGCATTTTAACATAACGAGTCCAACGTCATTCTTCTTTGTTTTTATAATATTGGAATAATCAAGTCTCACACAGCTAGTAACGGCATGGATGAGAGATTCGGTGACAGATGGGCTGAGGTAGAGGTGGGTGCTGTGGTGGTGAATGTAATTGGTCTTTGTCTGCTCAGAGATTATGGGGTCAAAAGCATGTGAACATGTGGCCAAATTTCAGTCGAGTTTTATTTTGCCACTAGTTTTGCTGTCTTGCCTGGCAAAAAAAGCGCGAGTTTGTGGCACGATTAAACAAGATATCTTTGATTTTTCCGGTATTCAACTGGAATTAGCTGTGACTTATCCAACATGTGGGTCAGGCACGCAAACTGACCATTAGTGGAGATTGTGTTGGAAGAGGTTGAAATGGGCGTGGTGTGCATCCATGTAGAAATGTATACTATTTGTTTAGATAGTGATACCTCAAAAAGGAGATGTAGACGTTGGGGGTGGGGACAAAAATGGGTTTGTTTGCTCGCAGAACACCAGGGTGGGAAGAGAAGCTGTTATTGGAAACTTAACATTGGTTAAGATTTAGCTGGCGGTAATCATAGTTTACATCAATTATTTACTTGGAAGTAGCAACAATTTATTTCAAAATCAACTAAAATTTCCACTGCTATGAAATGAAATGCTTTCATCAATAATAACTAGTCTCACATTAACATGTGTTGTGGTCGGATATGTTGTTCCAGCACCATTTTTTGCCCATCAGAAAGATGGCGACGCTGGGACCAAGTAGTCACAGAGCAGATACTGTTAAGGTAATTTCCGGTGCTGTGCACTTTGGGAGTCGGGTCTGGTAAAGTGCTGTGTAACGAACCGAGTTTAGGTTGAGGCTGAGTTAGGACTGTTGCCTTGGTCATGCCAGATTATTTGGGAACCGATCAGCGCAAAGCTAAGGAAGAAAAAGAAGAAGAAAAGCCTATTCGAGGTGAGTTGATGACTTAAACCGGTGTAGGGAATGCAGGTGGGGGAGAGCTTTTCGTCGGGTTTGAGCGCAGAGGCCTTGTTGGTGTGGCGTCCAGGAGCAGGCTTCTGACTCCTGGGGTCATGGCCATTATTTCATTTTCTTTATCCAAGATCATCAATCTCTACTCTGAGCTGTTAAGTCAGTTCTACTCGTGCCATTTTGCTGCGCCCAAATTGACTGCCAGACAGCCTTGAATATATTCAGTGACCCAAGTTCTATTGCCTGTTGAAGTAAATTCCAAAGACTAACGACCCTTTGGGAAAATAGATTTCTCACGTTCCTTTTAAATCGGAAATTCTTCATCCTTAAACTGTATTTCCGCCTGTTCTATGTATCCCCTGCTTCTGATTTTTGCAGTAAGTGTAAGTTTTTGTAAAGAATAAAACTGCGTCCATGGCAGTGGTTGTGCGGGCGAGCCTTGACTTTGCAAGGATAGCAAAACTGAGGATTGCACTTTCCAAATTTGGAGTAGGGAAGAAAACCCTCAACAAATTTTCGACGGCAGACTCATCCAAAAGTTTCAACTTGACACCTTTGCATGAAAAACGTGTAAGTTGCCAGATTTTCATGCTGATTTTTGGGACTTTTGAGTTACTAGCTCACCCCAGTGTTAGATCGGTTGACATCAAAGCAAGATTTTATGAATACTTTTTTGACATTATAGTGATTGGGTGTTGTAGTGAGGAGTATTGTTGCTTTTATTGGGAAGTGGGCCTTTTTAATGTGAACAGTGCAGCAATAATAGCAGCTATCATTTAGGTTGAAAGTTTCCCATCCATTAAAATCAATGTTTGGTGAAAGTAGCCATGCAAGCAGTTGGAGGCTTCAAAGCCCATTGTACCTTGGAGCAAATATTTAATAACTGGAATGACATCTGTATCCACTGTTGGATTTGTACTAATTCTTTGACTATAGACACCATAGATGAAATTTAAGCTTATCTCTTGAATTGTCTGGAAATAATGATTTGTGGGTATTACACCATTTTTTTTCATAAAACAAAATCTAAAGTTTACTTCATGAAATGGAAGCAGCACGCAAACAACTTCTCAGTGGCCTTCCAAGTCACTGGCATGGTCCAAAACATGATTTTTAAAAATTTATGACATCTTGCTCCTCTTTGTGGTACCTTTCTTCATCTGGTGAACCTGTATGGACTGTCACTTAATTGGTCAGTTCTAAAGCCTTGGGGTTAGTGGGGCTTGGTTAATTCAGTTACTCTATGTCTAAGATTTGATGCAGAGTAATGCCAGCACTCTGGGTTCAATCCCTATGCCTGTGATAGTTCATGAAGACTTGACTTTTGCCTTGCCCGTGCTTGATGCAGAATTGAGCTCTGTATAGCAACTAGTCTAACAGTGGGAGACGTCTATGGTTCCTTATGGTTAATTGTCTTTACCTAAAGTAACTTGCTATTTATTGACTTGCATAAAGACATCCTTGTCATTAAAATTGAGATCATATTCAGTTGCCTTTCCTTCTTTAGTCAGCTAATGAAATCCCCCATATCCCACACTATCCTAGCTTTGATGTAAGTGCATACTGTGTCACCCATAGCCACTCGTGCCCTTAATGAGCCTAACTTCAAGTATTTTAGCTTCATTTTAAACTGATTATTTTCCTTTTAATTTTATTTCTGAAAGTAATTTCCATGGTATCATCAATTACATCACTTTTCAGCCCAGCTATCATTCCAATGATTTTTAATTCCAGATAATATACTTTTCATTTCTGATTATATCTTCTCTTGTTTGATTACAGCTTTAGATGAAGGGGATATTGCCCTCCTGAAGACTTATGTAAGTATTCTTGTGTGTTCAGTTGCCATTCTTACAAATTGTACATTTAAACATTTACAATAATTACAAAAACTAAATGATCATATGTTGTTTGTTGCTGTTTGCACAAAGTTTCATTCAAACAAGGAACTAAATTATAAACAAATCGTGCTTGAAGTTAATACTCATGATGGAATCAGGATATTTACAAAGTGAATAATAAGTGTAAAGAAAGCAACAAACCCGATCCCAGTTGAACTCCTGCATTTTAAAAATTAGTCAGCACGGAGTCAAATGATTGCTGTGGCCATGTTTCTTGCCTTCTCTTTGAAGAATCCCAGTTCTCTGCTCCTTCCTCAGAAAATCAACCTGCTATATGAAAGAACTGGGCTCACCACCTAGAGTGTGTTTTTATCTGCTCGGATTCGGTTACCTGCATGACTGCATCAGGTCAGGGGTTTTCAGGTTGAAGTATTAATTTAATAGGACCCGTTCAGACTGTGGTCTCCCTTCCTACTTTGACCTACGAGGACACTTTTGAAACACTGGAGCTAAGGTCAGGATGAGAGAGACTCTCGTATGGAAATATGTGGGAAACACCTGCGGCAGCAAAGTTTACACGATTTGCACTGCTTCACCCACCCTGGTCTATCCAACAATGGAATTTTGCTGCTCAGCCTTGCTTAGGAGCTGCCATGCAAACGTATTCAACATTCAACTTCAGGAAGCCATGGGGTTTTTTTTTTAAAGCAAGGCAATTTGAGCAGCTTCCTATGCTGGTGCATTTTGAGCTCCTGGTGTCTGCACAGAAAAGATCATCTTCAAAGAACACTGCTGCTGACAATTAACAAAGCACTCCCATTGACAGAATCTCGAAAAAGCCACACACTTGGTTTAGATCATAATGGAATGTGCACCACACCCTGCACACTAACAACAGATCTACCACTTGATGGCGCACCCTCCTGGTTGATTCTAAACATCACTAATGGCAACCTGGTTACTGATCAATATGATAAAGCCCCACAGTTCAACCTTTCATGGAAAATCCAGACAATCATCAATCATCTGAGGACGGATGGTGGGGGGTGAAATATGGCCATTTGCTCCAAAAGAGAAATATGAAGAAAATTTCAATTTTTCCAGGACTATCTAATTCTCACCATTCTTCAATGGCAACTTCCAGATCTGTGGCAAGGACAAGAGCAGCATAACTGCAGGTTCCGCTCAACCACACACCATCCAGATCTGGAATTCTGTCACTGTTCTTCCACTGTCACTGAGTCAAAATTCTCAAACTTCTTCCTTGTATACCTAGGCCTGAAGGAATCGAGCAGTTCAAAATTCAACTTAACATCACCATGTCAAGGGAAAATAGAAATGGGCAATAAATGCTGGCCTAACCAGCAATGTTCACATCTCATGAAGTGGTTTATGTATGATATTGGTTAGAATACATGTTTTTTATAAGCTTTATTTCAGTCAAAGGTAGAAATAAGGACATTTGTGGGCTAGGTGGTTTTATTAAGAATTTTTTCTCTTAGAATGTAGGCCATTTTAAAATCACCAGAAAAGTTAATTTGTTTGTTATTTTAAATGGAGTAAAAAAAAAATATCAGATTTTATTGACCCCAGTGATGGAGCTTCTTAATATCTGGTTCATGTCAGTTCGTGCCTGATTTTTGTGGCAATAATGTGACTATCTTTCCCATTTTTCATATTTTGTAGGGTCAGAGTACCTATTCCAGACAAATCAAACAAGTAGAGGATGACATCCAGCAGCTTCTCAAGAAAATTAATGAGCTGACCGGTATGTTTCAGTAAAACCAGTTAAGAGCTACTTTGATCTTTCACACGAAGAATAAGAGGTGACTTGATTGAAACATTATAAGAGGGAACCTAACAAGTAGATGTGGAGAAAATGTTTACTGTATTGGGAAAGCTACAACTAGGGCTCAAAACCTGAAAAGCAAGGGTTATCCATTTAAAAAGATAAGGTGAATTTCTGTTTGTAGGTTGATAGTCTTTGGAATTGTCTTCCCAAAAAAGTGCTGGAAGCAGAGCCCTTGAATATTTTTTAAGACAGAGGTATGTAGTTTCTTGTTAAGCAGGAGTTTGAAAGATAATTGAGTAGATAGGAATGTGGATTTGAAGTTACAGTCATTTTAGCCATATTCTTAACAAATGGCAAAGTAGGTCCAAGAGACTGGCATCAGGCGGAGGGAAGAAAATGTATAAAATTCTAAACTTTTCTAGCAGTATTTAATTAATATTGTTAATATAATGCCTTTTTGATCCAAATTCATTTAAAAAAACAATTTTAATAAGAATTTCATTAGTCTTGAAGAGTATGTGTTGGGTGATCTGAGATTGCAACACTTTAGTAGAATTCTAACATTTTATCTCATTGTTAAAGGAAAGAAGTTTTAATTTGGATCAGCTTATATGTGCATGGGTTAAGTATTGTCGTTTATGCCGTCACTTGAAACACCTGAGCCTTGTAAATTATTGCTAATCCCACTACCAAAAAATAATTTAGTGGGTCTGCTTTCTTTTTTCTCTTTCATCTGCGCACTGAATTAATTTTCAACTGTTTCACTTCTAGCGTCCCTTACTATTCTCTTCTACATTTTAAAGTTTCTTTTTATGCCTGTCAGAACTGAAGTTGCAGATCAAGAGTTTCCTTATTAAGCTCCCCCTCGTACAGCATGCTTTCATATATCAAGTTTTTTTTTTATTCATTCGCTCACAGGATATAGGCATTGTTGGCTGGACAAGTATTTATTGCCCATCCCTAGATGCCCATGAGAAGGTGTGGTGAGCTGCCTTCTTGAACGAATGAAATCCATTTACTGCAGGTACTCCCAAAGGGAAGGAATTCCAGAATTTTGACTCAGTGACACTGAAGGAACAGCAATTATATTCTAAGTCAGGATGGTGGGTTGCTTGGAGGGGATCTTGCAGATTGTGGTGTTTACAAGTATCTGCTGCCCTTGTCCTTCTAAACAATAGGTCTTGGGTTTGCAAAGTACTGTCAAGGGAGCCTTGGTGAATTTCTGCAGTGCATCCCATAGACCAGTATATGTTTGCAGCTACTGAGTGAATGTGATAGAGGTACTGAATGTTTTGTGGATTTGGTGCCATCAGGCAGATTGCTTTGTCCTGGATGGTGTTAAGTTTCTTGAGTAGCCATTGTATTTATATGACTAGTCCAGTTCACTTTCTGGTCAAATGTAACTCCAGGTTTTGATGTCAATTCAGAAATGGTAATGCCATTGATAGTTGACACGCAGTGTTTTAGATCCTTTCTTGTTGGAGATTGTCATTGCCTGGCATTTGTATGGAGTAAATGATACTTGTCACTTTGTAGCCTAAGCCTAGATATTGTCCAGGTCATGCTGCATTTGGGCATAGACTTCTTCAGTTTCTGAGGAGTCTTGAATGGTGCTGAATATTGTAAAGTCACAGCAAACATCCCACTTTTTGGGTTCCAGACTGTTGGAGCCACTGGCTAAAAGACCCTCTGTCTTCTTTATTGCCAAATGGAAAAGCAGACCTCATCTTGAGAATAATTTACTTGATCTATTCAGAGATTATCTCTTTCCTCTTTCTTTTTCAGTATGCATCTGCACCAATCATTTTCTTTTCCTTCTCCCCAGTCCTCTGTTTGTGACTGTCGTTCTTGTCCTAAGTCTCATGGCTTCTTTCTGAACCTGCTTCAAGTTGGTGCTGCTTTGAGGCCTGGGTTGTATAATCACATGGACAACTATTTCAAATTTCCTTACAATGCTGGGTCAAAGGTATCACACTGTTTATTACTGGATATGGAATTTTTGATTCATTAGTTGTCTGATAGCTGTTAACTTTGTTTTAAATAGCTTTGATTGACTTATTAAAGCAAAATACTGCAGATGCTGGAAATCTGAAATAAAAATAAAGTGCTGAGGAAGCTCAGCAAATTTGGCAGCATCTGTGAAGAAAGAAACAGAGTGAATGTTTCAAGTCCATTAAGACAATTTTTGGATTTCTTGCTCAATAAATTAATTATACTGCAACCCTCTGTTTAAAAAAAAAATTCCAAATTTTGTAATGCTGGACCGTATTTTAGTTTAATCAGATGAGAAAATTACATGGTTACTTTAGATATCAAACCAATATGGATAACCTTTTTTCTGCTTTCCATGTAGAACTTTGATTTCTTTCGTATCAAAATTCCTACTTTTAAAGTTTGGAATTTCCTGCTTTGTGATCTCTACATTATACATCATAAACCAATAACTTTTTAAATTTTGAGACACCATCTGAATCACATTTAACATATGTTTGGTTACTTACTTCCTGAGGTATGCATTTTGTTTTACAAATATTTGATGTACAAGGGGATTATCACTGGATTGCAATGGTTCAAGAAGGCAGCTTGTCAGAACTTTCTCAAGGAAAATTAGAGATGCATAGCAAATGCTGGCATTACCAGTGACATTTGCATCCCATTTTTAACATTTCACTTATTGTACTGTCCAGTTTAACTTCAGCCAAAATAAATATAAACTTTTTTTTTAAGATCGGATTCCTTTTGTCTGTAGGTATCAAGGAGTCTGATACAGGTCTGGCTCCTCCAGCACTATGGGATCTGGCAGCTGACAAACAAACCCTGCAAAGTGAGCAGCCATTGCAAGTTGCAAGGTATGAATTTTAAAATAATCTTAAAACTGAAGTTCTGAATTTCCAGATATTGGTGGGGTTGCTTCCTTGTCATCTTGAACTCAAAACCTGTATATTTTGAGGTTGTAGACATGCTCGCCGAGCCGGTGGGTTTGGTTGCAAACATCTTGTCACCCTGCTAGGTAACATCGTCAGTGCGCCTCCAGTGAAGTGTCGGTGTTCTGTCCTGCTTATTTTTATATGCCTTGCTTTGCTGGGGTGGTTGGTATTACTTCCGGTTTTGTTTCTCAGTGGTTCATGCACCCTGTCTAGTTCAATGTGTTTGTTGATGGAATTTCAGTTGGAATACCAGGCCTCCAGGAATTCCCTGGAGTGTCTCTGTTTGGCTTGGGCTCTTATCAATGTGTTGTCCGTGTGTAGTGAGACAAGTGAGAATTGATCGTGTCTCTTGGTATAGCTAGTTGGTGTTCGTGTATCTGTATTTCGATTTTCTTCTAGTTTGGCCTATGTTTGGTTGCGTAGCAGAGATGTTTCAGAAACAGATTTTTGTCCTCACAATAAAGGTAAAAGATAAAGTCAACATTGTCCCAAAGGACGAGAGTGCTGCTGTGTTGTTAGAGATGATTGGTGGTGTGACATGAGGGTTACCACGCTTCAGGTGAGGGGAAAATCTGTAAAGATGGCTCCTTCATGGTAATCTCAGGCATGTGAATTTCTACAGGCAGACATCATTCCACCATTTCTGTTACTATGTCGTAACCGTTCAGAACTTTGTATAACCATCTGTGTTTGACGTCCATGTTCACATAATAGTGACTGCGTTCTGTCATATTGTCTGCAGTTCTGGTTGTCACACTGTGGAAAGGATGTGGATTCTTTAGATAGGGTTTAAAGAAGGTTTACCAGGATATTGCCTGAATAGGTGTGTACTAGCTATAAAGAAAAGTTGGACAAACTTAGATTGTTCTGCTTAAGCCTGGAAGGCTGTGGGATGACCTTACAGAAGTATATGAAATTGATTGGCATGAATAGACTGGATAGGTGGAGTCTTTTTCTGAAGATGGAAATGTCAGATACCAGGGGGCACAGGCTTAAGGTGAGAAGGAGGGAGAAGATTTAAAGGAAATGTGCAAGATGAATATTTTACATAGAGGTTGGTAGGGTATTAGAATGCACTGCCAGGGGAGGTAGTCTAAAGGGCAATAAATGCTTGCCAGCCAATGATGCCCACATCCCTCAAGTGAATAAAAACACAGAAATGATAGCAATGTTTAAAAAGCTTTTAGATGGATAAATGAACAGGCAGAGAATAGAAGGATATCGACCACGTGCAAGCATATGGCATTAGTTTAGAATGGCATTGTGGTCAGCACAGACAAAGGGTGTGTTCCTGTGCTGTATGTACTGTTCTATGTTCTGATAATCTCCCAAGTTTTAAAACCCGATACATTCCAATTAAACAATTTGAATATGGAGAAATGTTAAGTGTGGGAGCGACTTATTTTAAAAATGTCATTTTGAACCTGAAGGATGTAAATTGATTTCCTCTAAGTTTTCTTTGGTAATATATTTCAAGAGTAGGAAAGTGAACGTTTTTACTGTTGCTAATGTGGGCAGTCATCCTGTCGGTACATTTATTGAAATTCAACAAAAATATATAATTTTTTTTATCCTGCACCTTTACCTTGCTATCCAAAGATTCTGTATTGTGCTAGTTCCAATTTAGTACACAGTTGACATGTCTAGTGAACAAATCTTTCTGATATTGGTCCCTATTTGGATGATCCGAACTTCCAAACAGAAAGAATGGAGGACTTGTCACTTGCCATGACAATGATGTTTTTGAAGATGTGTTAGAAGCTGTAAAGGGATGTCTGGCATTGCTGCTACTATAAATCCACACCTATGACATCATGCTTGTACTTACTGAAGCTTAATAAAATGTGAATAAAATCCCCCTTTTTTTTTTCTTTTTATAGATGTACAAAGATCATTAATGCAGATTCAGAAGATCCTAAGTACATAATTAACGTGAAGCAGTTTGCAAAATTTGTAGTTGATTTGAGTGACCAGGTGGCTCCTACGGACATTGAGGAAGGAATGAGAGTTGGGTATGGACAAAATCTTTAATTTTTCTATGTGCCAGCTGATATGCACTTCTTATATTATGTTTTACTGACTTAGCGATTTTATACGTTTAAACAAATCAAACTTAAGCAAGTTTCAGATTCACGGTTGCATTAAGATTCAATTTATATCTGTTAGAATCAACAAAGTCAATATAAATATATTTTACATGAATTTGCAGCACATTTTAAAATACTTCTTTGAATATTTTGACAGCGTGGATCGAAACAAGTATCAAATCCATATTCCACTGCCTCCAAAGATTGATCCCACGGTTACCATGATGCAAGTAAGTCCAGCAGCAAAAACTTAGAATATATATCATGCTTTTAGCATGATAAAACATTCCAAGGTGAAATGCACAGGGCTAATAAATGAACAGGACTTGGTTCGGAAAGTCCTGATTTATACTGTCACTTTACTGCCTGGAAGAACAAGAGCAGCAAGCGCTTAGGAACATCACAGCATTGAGACTTCAAAATATCTTGTCCATTCATTCATTGTTTCTGGGTTAAAATACTGAAATTGCTTAACAGCAATGTGAATGTACCTTAAGCTAGACTGCATTAGTTCAAAAAGGTAGCTTACTGATACCTTCTGGGAAGGAAAATGTATGCTTTTCTTGTGGTCGATGATAGGTGAGTAGTCAGCTAAGACAGTGTTGAAATAGTTGCATCTGGAGGTATCAAATGCATGAAAAAGGGTCCCAGCAGCAGCTAGTTAGTGACAAAAGCTAGCAATACTAGAAGTGAAAGCAGGCAGTCTTGGTGAAGAGGATGTCGGTTTAAAGCACAAATCAGAGTCAAGTAGAGCAATGAGATTACAAATGATCTGGTTCAGGTGGCGACAGTAGCCAGGAAGCATGTTTGAAACTGTGAGCAGTGAACAGAGATTATAGTCTGACCAAAGATAGTAGCATTGATCCTCTCAATATTTGATTGGAGGGAATTTCAGCTCTTCCAAGACTGATGTTGAGCAGCCTGACAAATCAAGCAGTGGAGTGATCAAGTGAGGGGGAGCTGGATTGTTGACAGTATATGTGAACTGACTTAGAATAAATATATTCAGTGATCTTGGGTCTCCAAAGGTTAACCCATCCAAATGGGGGTTCAGAAGAAAATACAGCATAAGAGATTGTCTATGGCTGTATCCGTAGAGTTAAGAGTGGAATCAGCTGGACAACGGAGTTTGTCATTGAGAAGAAAGTGTCAAAGACTGCAGACAAGTCAAGAGAAATGGTAAGGGATATACATCAGGTAATTAGATGTGTTTTTTAGGGCCACTTCAATTCTGTGGTGAAGTAGAAACCTAATCAAAGGTGTTCAAACTTGGAATTGAGACATGTGGGACTTTAGAGATGGAATATTAGTTAGTAGTTAGTAAGGGCAGCAAAATAAAAATGTTTCTTTTGGGGCAGTAGAGAATGGATGGTTCGGATTTGAAATGGACAGCAGATAGTATCTGAGGGGTAACCAGAGAACCCATTGCATTGCAAGTTTAGTTATTAATTGGATAAATCTCAAAGGCTTCTCCAATAAAATCCTGAATATTAACTCTGTATTGTTGATTTCAGACCTCATTGTCAGGAGTACTGATTCAGGAATGAAGTTTCAAAGCAGGTTACATTTGTTTTTTCTAAAACTTGATTAGTGGCTCAGGTGTTTTTTTTAGTTTAATTTAGTTTTGTATTATGGTGAGTTACCAATCCTTTCAAATCTTTCGCCCAAGATGAATATACAGTTTTGAGGCCTGTCATTTGTACTTAGAATCAATTTGAAATGCTCAGAAAACAGTTTTTATGTTTAGAGAGGTGCATTATATTATTAGAGCCATGTCAATGTATTTTTTCAGTTTTTTGTTTCCACTAACTGAGCAGAACAGCGACTGAAAGAATAATACCTTTAGTTATGTGAACTAACCTTTACTAATCCTAGTATTTTCATTGTTCACTATTTGACAGTTTTTTTTAAAAGGTACTTGATTTTGAGTGTTTAAACCTGCATGGACCGTAATAATTTTATTCTCTTCTTTCCATAATACTACTGACATCTTCTGCTCTGGTTCTTCTGGGCAGTAAAGGTGACAGTTTAAATCAGCACCTTCTGAACTAAATCCTGTTCATTTGTCATCCCACTGCTTACTGACCTATGTTGGCTTGTGGTCCTTGTGTGCTTTTAAAAAATATTAAAATCTCCATTCTTAAATTCAAATTTCTTCATGGTCTCATCCCTTCCTAAATAGTAAAAATAGTATTTGCAGGCTAAATTTGTAAACCAGTACAGTAATCAATGCTTCAAATGCATTTTCAGGTGGAAGAAAAGCCAGATGTGACATACAGTGATGTTGGTGGCTGCAAAGAACAGATTGAGAAATTGAGGGAGGTAGTGGAAACTCCTTTGCTGCATGTAAGTATACATCTCGTATCATATCATTTGCTTAAGATTTACTCTTTTACTATTGAGTCTGTGCAATAATGTCAGTGAATACCAAAGTTGTTTTCAAGGAATGGGGAATGTGGATAGCCAATAAACTGGATTGGTTTTGTTATTTTAACATGGCTGCACTAACTTTATTTTACAAGCTGCTAAATATAGTCCTTTATGAGAAGGAATATTGTATTAAATCACTGTCTTGACTTTCAGCCAGAACGCTTTGTGAACCTTGGTATTGAACCACCAAAGGGAGTGCTGCTATTCGGACCACCAGGAACAGGGAAAACACTGTGTGCACGAGCTGTGGCAAACAGGACAGATGCTTGCTTCATAAGAGTGATTGGGTCTGAACTGGTACAAAAGTATGTGGGAGAGGTAAAAAACCAATAACTTTATGACACTTCTTTGAGTGGTGTGGGTACTCTGTCTTTGTCTGAAATATGGCAATTCACACCTCACTCAAGTAGAGGCAGATATGCACTACTTGAGTAGGCCTTAGTCTTTGAAGATCTGTTCCTTGAATAAGACATTCGTGAAAGTAATCGTGCAAATTTGATCACCCATTTCAGCTCTAACAATTTTTCTGTGAAAATTTAAATTGCTAGTCTCTGGAATGATGGAAATCACTTTACTAAGTAAAAGACAAAGAAACTGCAGATGCTGGAATCCAAGGTAGGCAAACAGGAGGCTGGAAGAACAGCAGGCCAGGTAGCATCTGGAGCAAAGGAGCAGTCAACGTTTCAGGTATTACCCTGCTTCAGGACTGGTAAGGTCTGAAGGAGGGTAATACCCGAAATGTTGACTGCTCCTTTCCCCCAGATGCTGCCTGACTTTACTAAGTAGACTGCAGCAGCTAATAATTTGTTGGAAGTTAATATAGTAGAGGTCATTTTACTTATTACACAAATAGAGTTGTTCCAGATATATTTAGTAATTTTTATTCCATTTTTAGGGTGCTCGGATGGTCCGTGAACTTTTTGAGATGGCCAGAACAAAGAAGGCTTGTTTAATATTCTTTGATGAGATTGATGCAATTGGAGGTACTTGTATCTAATTTCTTCAGCAAAATGTGTCTTTGGGCTAAATAACTATTTGAAACAGTGTAAGGAAATTTTTAAGTCAGTAGACTGGTCACATGGTTGTAGCATGCCATTAGATGACGACACTCATCTGGGAACTATTTGTTGACTTGATCAAAATGTTTTGGCACTATCAACATTAATTGTAAATGCTGCTAAACAATGTTTCTTTACTGAAACCTCACGCTGCCAAAATATGAACTAAAGGAATTAACTGATCGGGACAGATGCAAGAAAGCTTCCTTTGAAATTTGGCAATGATTTTTACCACGTGAAAGAAACACACTGGCAAGTCTATTTTGATCAAGGCATTGCCATGGAAAGTGCACTAAGGAGCTATGTTCCACTTTAAGTTCACCAAAGGTGCAATGTTTGGACATCATCTTTTTGTGTAGAAGACAACAGGCTTATGGATTTGTGGCTTCTGGCAAGTGTACACAAACTATATATTGTGAGCTCAACTGATCACCTTAAATAGGTTGGTGAAATTTTTAGTACACTTTGGATTGGTCAACAAGTTCCCTTTAAAATTTAGCATTATTGCATCTGTACTGATGAGTAAAGGTCAAAGGTTCTTGAATAGATTTGTAGCTTGGGTTGTGGATGCTGTGTGAACTAGCAAACTAACCACAGTAAAGGTCAAAAGCTTCAACAGTATGCGTCTCTTCTTTTTAGTTTAGTTTAAAAGAGATGCATGCCATGGAGTCAAAATTCCTATGAAATCTGCCTGTCAGTTTCTGTCCTGAAGGTCTCTCTTAGTTGAGCACACTGTTTTCATTACGTGTATATTGCACCACTTTAATTATTCAAAAAAAATTGCCTGCTTTCTGTATTTTGTACCTTCTGATTTAATATGTTGAGCATATGCATTAGCATTTGAAAGGCAATTTTTTTTTTCCTCCAAGGTGCTCGTTTCGATGATGGTGCTGGTGGTGACAATGAGGTTCAACGTACAATGCTGGAGCTTATTAACCAACTTGATGGATTTGACCCCAGGGGCAACATTAAAGTACTGATGGCCACAAACAGACCTGATACATTAGATCCAGCTCTGATGAGACCTGGACGTTTAGACCGTAAAATTGAATTTAGTTTACCAGATCTTGAGGTATGGAGAAATGCTACCTAATACACTTTTGAATATTAATTTTATGAATCTGAAAAAAAATTGCAACTATTTTACAAATCTCTATTGAATTTCTATAGTCCTTATATAAAACAACCATTTTTGTATATGTTGTAAACTAGTGAAAAATGACGAAGTTGTAACATTGCTACACTTTAGGTTCACCTGTAAACTGAGTTCCAGACTGCCAGTTTTGCCCTATAAATGTTCTTGCCATGATTTGAAATCATCAAATGTGGAAAAAACAGTTTATTCTATCCAATGGCAGCGTATTAAGATATGGCACATAAACTACAATTTAAGCTGCTTTTGATTTTCAATTCAGGGCCGAACTCACATTTTCAAAATCCATGCACGTTCCATGAGTGTAGAGAGAGACATAAGATTTGAATTGCTTGCTCGGCTGTGTCCTAACAGTACTGGTGAGTTAATGTGTTTTAAAAATTGACTTTAAAAATACTTTGTGAACTTTTTCAATTCCAAGATGTTTAGATCGGAATGTTTACAAATGCCAATACAGCTAATTCTGCAATAATGTGTTTTGTTAATGTGAATTGGCTGTAACGCGATTGATGAATAGTGGACCCTGTTTGGATAATGTGAACTTTCTACTGTACAATATAGCAATTATTTTTCTATAGCAATTTCCCTCTCCCTCGATTTTCAATTGCATGAGGTCACACAAGAATGCAAATAGAATATAGGAGAACTACCTGTATTCAAAAACCTGTTAGGAGGAACACAAATATGCTATTTAGCCGAAGTCTGTCTCATCATTTAATATGATCATGGCTAATCCTCTTCACTTTTTTCTCCATACCCTGGTCCAGCCTTGGCAGTATTTTGTTTCAGTGAGAGAGCCCCTCATTCTTCAAAACTCCAGTGAATACAGGCTTAGTTAATCTAACTTCTCATATATTTATAAAGAGAGTGCAGGAGTGTCAGATCTTGGGTAAGGTGACTAAAATTACACACAGTACCCCAGGTGTGGTCTCACAATTGTACAGCTGCAGTAAGTTGTCCTGAAGGCCATATACCATTCCTAAATGCTTGCTTTCAGTGGCTGGAGTACAAGGACGGCCATGTCCTTTGGCTATCAACTCTCCCCAATCTACAACAGAATTTGTTATAGCTGACCATAGCTCCTGCTTCTGTGGCATTTAAACTGTTTGTTACATCCAAAGTCTTGAGGTTGTTCAGATGATGCGCTACCCTTTTTACCCAACATTCACCAACCCCTGATTCCAAAGCAAGGGGTTAGCAAGTGACACACAATGATGCTGAGATTTGAAAATCTTCCTATCTAGGACTATATAACTCATCTATAAAATTATACTTTGGCCAGCCCCTACTAGTTTAGTTTTTAGGACAAATCTAGTGACTACCAGGGTGCAACAAATGATGTGATATAACCATGCTTTGCTATATTTTTCACCTCTTTGCAGGAGCTGAGATCCGCAGTGTTTGTACAGAAGCTGGAATGTTTGCTATTCGTGCACGTCGGAAAATTGCTACAGAGAAGGATTTTTTGGAAGCGGTGAATAAAGTTATCAAGTCATATGCCAAGTTCAGTGCTACTCCACGATACATGACCTACAACTAATTTTCTGCACGATTGTAATATTTGAATTCTATAAGCCTGTTGTGCTTTTCAGTAGCTGTAACAAGTGGGATGACGTTTTACGCAACTTTGTGTTGGTCCATTTATGACAAATAAATTGAAATTTCAATGTGTAGTCTGGTAACTGCTACAAAGTAGATGATTGTGAAAGAAGTAGGAATGTAAGTGGCTAGATTTTATACTTACCCATCAGTGGGTTTGGGGTTGAGAAGAGTGGCTTTCCTGCTGACCTGACATTTTACTGGGGATGAGGCCACTTAGCTCACCACAGACCTTACAATATTTTATCCAGTGAAGGGATGAAGAAACCCATGTCATGCAGGAAGCACAGTGGCGTTAGCTGCATAAACTCATTAGGCAGGTAAACAGGAGGAGCACCATAAATTCTGATAATCCAACATACTGCCTTACATATGTTTAGATAAAAACTTAAATGTATAAATTTGTCATGTAATTGTGTGGATGATTGGCTGATGGATTCTTGTCACAGTGAGGAAGATATTGTGGGTGAGGTAAATATTGGCAGGCAGAACCTGTTGGTCCCATTGCTAAACTCAAATGTCTGCTGCTTTTTGAGAGACCTGATGACTGGCTCAACCTCCTTAATTTGTGCCTTTTGGTGATAAGTGATGGAAATCCAACTCCATGCTAGGGTAGGTTATTCCTTTCTTCAAATCCCGTTTTGACACAGTCCCATGGTCCATAGTTCTCTTGCAAAAGAGATGCTGTGAAAATGTTACCAACTCTGGTTGGATGGTTTTGTGCAAGTTTTATACAACCTGTCCCTATTCCCCATCTAGCCCCACACCACTTGGAAATTGAGCAAACTTTGTGACAAATAAAAATAAAATGCTGCATATACTTGAACTTCTGATGAAAGATCCTTTATTAAAATGTTAACTGTCTACACATGCTACCAAATCTGACTCCTCTTCATTTCCTATCAGTCAAGGGATGAGGTCCTTAGCAGGAGACCAAATCAGTGCTATCAGGTTCATATTCTTAAAATTCCTACCGTGTGGAAGCTGGCCATTCAGTCCATTGAGTCCACACTGACCCTCCAACGAGCACCCCATCTAGATCCACGCCACTATCCCATCCCTATAACCCTATATTTCTCATGGCTAACCCACCTAACCTGCACATTTTTGGACTGTGGGAGGAAACCAGAGCACCTTGGGGAAACACACACAGACATAGAGAGAATGTGCAAACTCTGTACCGACAATTGCCTGAGGCGTGAATCAGTAGTCATAAGTTATGTTGGAGTCATTGCAGTGCAATGAAAAAGGCAGAAGTTGGATTGAAGTGAAGATTTTAGCACAGTGTTGCAGGGAAAAACGGGACCTTTACTGAGGAAAATTGAAAGGGAGAAGTAATGATGTTTAAGGTTTAATGGGTAGAAATTGAGATTGGGATTGGGATTGGGATCATGAAAACTGATTCGAAGGAGAGTAAAATTCAATTACAATATCTGGTAGTATAGGAGCTCAAACGTAGAATGTAAAAAGGATCAATGAAGAGGAGATGGGTCACAGATGTAATGAGTTTAGCAAGGACAGGAAAAAATAGGTTGCAGGGGCATGCGTGACAGGCAAAAGAAAGCCGTGAATACAGCCATGTTAATTGTATTAATCTGGAATACAAACTCCTGGCACCGGATAGTTGTGGAGCTACAGAAGAGTAAGGAGATTTGGCCAGCGAGAAAGGAAGCACATATTTTAAGCATTTAATTAAAATCTTGGAAGATTGGATGATTTTAGGTGAAAATAACATTTATCTGGTTTTAACCATTAGTGTGGTATGTTCTTAAATTAAAAGTGGAGACAAATGATAGGAATCCAGGCTCTAATATTTTGCTGAAACAAGGACATTTAATAATAAAGGTATTTATTGAAGAAACACAGTGGCCAAGGGATCATGATGAACGATGTAAAGAATGGCAGGTGAGGTGGTGAAATTAGAACATTGAAGTAATTGTACTCAGAGATGGGTTAGAAAAGACATGGATAAATATTTTAGCAGTGAAATGCCTGAGGAGGGATCAAAGGAAGGTAGTGTATGAAAACATATAAAAGGTATTCAACAAGGAGCCCAAGTTATAAGATGGGCCAGTTGAATGTCATTTCCAGATGTTCAGTCAAGTAGCGTAAATATTTTTTTCCAGGCTGAGCTAAAAGCAATCAAATAGTCCTCCATTTACATTATTGGTGAATCACTGAAATGTTGCCAGTGCATTTTTAATTCCAAAGGCATAGCTTTGCCCCCAAAATCCATCCAGTCACAAAAGCCAAGATTTGTTTAGCTCTAAGTTAACGGAACTTGCCAATATTTTTGCAAATTGATTTTTGTGACAAACCAATTCAGTGAATACAATTCTCCAATTTTGGAATAGTATTCAACTTTTGTTACCTCACTGACTTTGTGAGCTTTGTGCCTTTGCAACGCTTCAGTTTCGGCACCTTCATGATAGTAGCTAGAATTCACCTATAAGTCAGTTCAATAATGTCATACACCATCATGAACTTTATCTCTTCCCACACTTGATCTAATCTTTGGATTGAAATTGAAAGGGTGTTGTTTTATAGGTAATGCACCCTCCACATTAACATGGACAGCCAAAACTGTTTCCTGGCCTAGTCCCACAAATTGGTTTATTGTTCTGTAAAAACTTTCATGTGTCACCTCACTAGATAAAGCATGATGCTAACATTTTTGGTTTTGAAGCATTTTTCCCCAAATCTGATTGTTTGGTCAACTTTTGACTTTTTCATTTCTGATTCATTCTTCAAATTGTTCTGACATTTCTAATTCACTCCCATTCACTTTTACGTTTTTACTACCATATGTAGACTTTTCTCCCATCATCCCTGTCATAAAATATTTTTGACATGTTAACAAGACAAATTCACTGATTCTCTTTCCTAGCTGGAGTACTCACTATATTATTCACAACACAGGCATTTTTTTTTCTGACTTAAGTTCCAGTCAACCTGTAATGTTTCTGTAGACACAAATAACATACTTATACCTTGTATCCAGCAATAATATTTCAAACTTCAACCTTTAGTGGTTCTAGTTTTCATTGTTTGTTGAACACCCTTCAAGTGCTTTTTAGCCAATTCATTTGCTTTGTTCAGTTTTGTCGGAATCACAGTCTCCAAAGGACCAAACCCTGAGGACTCATGAAGCGCACCCTAAATAGAAAAGAGTAACACAGGAATTCCTTTCATCATTGGAACGATTATGGGTAATCAAAAGATGTGAATTTTTATTCTCAAACTACTCACCATGTCTTCAAATATTTGCAACATAAAATTAAACTTTAAACATTTGTACTTCTTTGGATTATACATACTCTTTTTTTTTAAAAAGTCTGAATTCTGTTTTGCACTACCACTTTTGGAATAATTCTCCTATAGGCACTGCTTCAAAGAAATCTTGTAGAACCTTCCATAATCATTCCTATTCCTGGTTTTAGGTAGGTACCCGACCCAATCTATTAACAGCCTGCTAAATTGTTCTTTAAAAAGTAGTATTGGAATTAAAGGTACAAGATTTAACAAACGGGTTCCCCACTTCCAGACATTTATGGTACATAGACAAATTTTGACAATATCTTTATCTAACTGTAACCCTGATCAGTATAAATGTTTTACTATTTTAACTCTTACCTCTCATACATAAGTGACCTGCATTTCTTTGCAATAATCCTACTTTTTCTTCACTCATGGGATATGAGTGTCATTGGTTAGGCCATCGTTTATTGAGAAGGCGGAGATCAGCTGCTTTCTTGAATTGTGGCAGTCTATGTGCTGTAGGTACACACACAATGCCATCAAGGAGGGAATTCTAGGATTTTGACCCAGCAACACAAAGAATAGCAATCTATTTCCAAGTCAGGATGGGGAGTCCCGGGAGTCCCTTGGAGTGGGACTTGCATGTGGGGTTGTTCTCATGTATCCACTGCCCTTGTCTCTGAAGTAAGAAGCGGTCATGGGTTTGAAGAACCTGTCGAAAGGCAATTCAATAGTGTTGAAGGGAGACAAATTCTGCAAAAGTGGTGCCAATCAAGTAGTCAGCATTGTTGTGGATGATATTAAGTTTCTTGGAACAGCACTCATTTAAGTAAGTGGTGAATATTTCATCATATTCCTCACTTGTGCCTTTTGGACAGAATTTGAGGAATCATGAGGCAAGTTACCCCTGAATTCTAAGACTCTGACTTGCTTTTGTAGCCACTGTACTCATATGGTTAGTCCAGCTCAGTTTCTGCTCAATGCCAATTCCACAGATTGCTGATAATGGGGGAATTCAGTGATGACAATGCCATTGAATGTTAAGGGGTGATGGTTACATTGTCATTCATTGGAGATGGTCATTACCTGGCATTTGTGTGGCATGAATGTTACTTGTCCAGCCCAAACTTGGATATTGTCTTGATCTCGCTGCATTTGGACCTGGGCTGCTTCAAATTCTGAAGAGTTCTGAATGGTACTGACCATTGTGTAATCATCAAATATCTGCTCTCGTGATAGGCAAGTGGTTGCTGAAGAAGCAGCTGAGGATGACTGTGCCTAGGAAACTATCCAGAGAGGCTTACCCCTTATTCCCATTGACTCTAGTTTTCATAGTACTTTATGATGCCACAGTCAAATACAATGTTGATGTCAAAGGGTATTTGCAGCAGGTAGCTTGGCAAGGATGAGGGCAAGTGTGTTTTTCCCCTATTTTTGGTTACCTCAATACATACTGCACAGCCAGTCTTATCGCTATATCCTTTTGGACTCAACCACCTCACCTCGGAAATTTGGTTCTTTCATCTTTGTTTGAACCAAGGTTGCAGTGAGGTAAAGAGCTGAGTTTGGCAGAACGCAAACTGGGTGTCACACACCAGGTTATTGCTAAGCAGGCACTGCTTGATAACACTGTTGATGTCACCTTCCATCACTTTATTGATGCTCACAAGCAGACAGATGGGGTGGTAAGTGGCTGCATTGGATTTGTCCTGCATTATGTACACAGGACATATCTGGGTGATTTTCTAAATTGGCAGGTAGATGCCAGTGTTAGGCTAGGTGTGGAGTTATTTCTGAAGTACAAGTCTTTTGTCACTATTGCCAGAAAGTTTTTGGGGCCCATAGCCTTTGTAGTATCTAGTGCCTCCAGTTGTTTTTTGGTAACATTAAGAGTAAAATGAATTGGCTGAAGACTGGCATCTGTAATGCCGGTACCTCTGAAAGATGCCAAAATGGATCATTCCCTTAGCATCTCAGGTTGAAGATTACTGCGATATTTTTTGCATTGACATGGTGGGCTCGCCTTTTGTTGAGGATGAGAATATTTGCAGAGCCTCCTCCACTGAATCATTTAATTGTCACCATCATTCACAAGGGTTTATAAAATATTAATCAGGCCACAGGTGAATACTAGGCACAGTGCTGGTTACTAGACTAGCAGAAGGATGTGATTGCACTGGGAAAAAAAAAAGTGTAGATATTTCCTGCACATGTCTCAGTAATGAAGAGATACCAGATATACTTGGTGTGGAGGCAACAATGTGATTGAGGTATACAAAATTATGAAAGTCATAGACTGCGTAGGTTAGGAGAAGCTTGTCCCCATGGAAAACATGGCTGCAACCAGACAGCATGTTTAAATGTAAGGGGTAAGTGGTTTAGAGAAGATCTGAGAAAAAAAAAAAATTTTACCTACTGGCTGGTAGACATTGGAATATGCTTTCTGACAGGGTAGTGGAGATAGGTACTCTCAACATTTAAGCAGGTAAACAAGTGATTAGTGTTTGTTAGTCAGCATTAACATTGTAGACAAAACAGATCTGATCCAATAACTACGGAATGACTTGGGTCTATCTCTTCTCGCTCATGGTGTTTGGCACACAAGTAGTCCTGTGTGGTAGCTTCCGCCAATTGACATCTATAAGAAAAAATACTTTTTCAGCTCCTGGCATACTATCCTGCAATCTTCATTGAACCATGGGTTGATCCAAAGGTTTGATGGCAATGGGATAGAGTATATGCTAGGCCCTTTGATTGCAAATTGTGCTGTAGTATGATTCTGGTGCTGAGGGTTATTCCCCACACATTATGGATACCTAGTCTTGCATTGCTAGAGCTGCATGCTGTCTAACCCAGGGAGCAGGGAGATAACATTTTATATCATTATGTGACATTGTCAATATGAAGGCAGGACTTGGTCTGCATAGGCACACAGCTTAAGTCACTCTTACTAATACTCACATGGCACGGTAAGGATAAACTCAAGTATGTTTCTCTCTTCCTTTTGGAAGCCCCATCACCATATGCCACAGACCCAGTCTTGCCATGTCCCTTATCTCTCAACCAGCTCAAATCACTAATACTACTACTAATTCACTCTTGGTTACAGACATTGAAATCTCCCACTGTCTGGGAGGCATGATTCTGTAAATATAATTAGGTCAGGTTGTTGGTGGATTAGTCTCCCATGTTTGGCACTAGTGCACAGATGGTAAATAGGACTTTAGAGTCAACAGGCCTGTATTGGTCAATGTCAAATGGTTTGATGATTTCATGGCACAGATCTTCTAGTAATTGTTACAACAAAGTAGGTTACTAGGACATTTCAGATTACATGTAGCCCAGACCAGGTGAGGACAATATTTTTTTTAAACTCCCTCAGTAAAGGACACTAGTAAATAAGATTTCTCCCTCCAACCCTGACAATTGACAACTAGTTCAGGGGCACCAGCCTCTTAATTCCAGATTTTTATTGAATCCAGTTTCCACCCTACCACATGGCAGGATTTGAATCCAGGTCCCCAGAACATTGCCTCCCCTTAACAAACCCAACAGATGAATACCCATATCCATTCCTCATAGTGAGATGTTAATGGGATAGCATCCCATTAATATTTATGCTCCTTATCTTCCTACACAGGGGTATGTGGAAACGGTCTTGAACTTCCTGCCTGAATGGGATTGGGTGGGGAAAGTTTGTAAGGGTGTGAGACATCTGTAATTCTGTAAGGGGATGAAACTTCTGTAAGAGGGTGAAACTTCTGTGAAGGTATGAAACTTCTGTTTATACTGAAGTGGCCAGGTCAGTGACCTTTTGTTCAAGCCAGACATTTCGGCGGCTTGAAATCGCATTCGGTCACTGTCACTTCGGTGACTTGAAAACGCATCCTGCTGTTACCAGTCACTTGACGAACGATCGATGCTGTATCCTCTTCCCTTCATGTTCCGAATATAGTAATTGTTTTTGTCTGTATTAGCCAATTCATACATAGAGTATAAAAAGCGGAGACCGTCCGCTGTTCAGGGAGAATCGCTTAGAGAACTCAACACTCTGTGCCAGGTTGTGTACAGTAATTCTCCACAGCTTGTACTTGCTTAATAATAAAGGATTGTATTTTTGTAGCCAGGTCACTGTCTTGCTATTGCATCAAGTCCGTGAGGGTCTCTGAAAATGAACTTAAGAGTATTTGAAGTTATTGCCTTTCAAGTAATAACAAATTGCATCAGAAACAATGTGTGAATGAGTAGGCCATTTGGTAAAGTTGTTTTAACTCCAAACCCATTGAAAAGGAGGAGGCTGGTTTATATTTAGTCCATCTTTAAATAAGAATGGAACAAACTGAATTTTCAAAAAATGTTGTTCATTAGCAGAATTTCCAACTTTGTGTCATATAATTAGTCAGGAAGAAATGCCCCAATTGGGCATGAGATCTAGCCACAAGTCAGGATACCATCCAAAATATAGTTCTTGTAGCATTTCAGTTTCTTTTAAACTCCATTGTTAATTTAACTACACTTGGCGAGGCCAAAATTCTTGAAACTGCCAGTTAAATGTCCCCAACATGAAACAAATTCTTATCGAAGGAATTGATTTTACTACTCCCACTGCAACTTCATTTACCAAAACACCTTTAACCCAACTCTGTATAAATTAGACTAGTTTGCAACCTCTATATATTTCTCCACTTAAATATTTTCTCCTCCATTAACTTCTCTAGGAGACAAATAGCACCGGTGACTGACGACCCAATATTTCTAAGTATCTTTATTAGTTTAATCTCCTTGTAAACAAATTCCTATTAGCATCCAAGAACTTTTTTAAAAATAAATCACCGTGGCTGCCAAAACATTCACGAATTAATCACCGAATCCCCTCCAGATACAAACCAAAAACCTCATGCAACTCGTTCAAATCCAAACTGAAAATAACCTTAGACCAGTTGTGTGACCTATGTTGAAAGCAAAAAACAGAAATTGCTGGAAGTGTTCAGCAGGTCCGGCAGCACTTGTGGAGAAATCAGTTAACATTACAGGTCCAGTGACCCTTTCTCAGAGTGCTGAGGAAGGGTCACCAGCACCAAAATGTTAACTCCAATTTCTCTTCACAGGGGCTGCAGGACTTGAGCTTTTCCAGCAATTTCTGTTTTTGTTTGATTTACAGCATCCACAGTTATTTCAGTTTTTATATTGTTAAACTTGTCCAAGTTATCCGATATTTCAACTAAAAACCTACCACTATTTTGAGCATTCAAGAAAAATGCAAAGACAATAGACTCTTATGACTGACTACTGCAGCTCCCCAAAACTTCCTTTCTTTTCACAGCGGATGTGCATGGCCTAAAGTTTATGCAGAGAATTATACATTCAACATCAACTATCTCTTACTTCACAAGTTGAGATAACTTGGTTGAAATAGTGAGATACCTAATTTCATAAAGGAGTCCTTCAATCAGAAGCTTTTCACTTCCCACTTCATCTGTTTTCTTATAAACTGTAGATTATCCAGTAACACCGTTGCTTAGCAATTAGCAACATAAGATTACAGGAATACACATCAAAATTGTGAAACATCAGTACAAAAAGTGTTTGAGGTAGACACAAAATAAAGACAAACAATGCCAGGACAAGAGGGCATAGCCTCAAGATTAGAGGGAGCAGATTTAGGACTGAATTGAGAAGGAACTTCTTCACCCAGAGGGTTGTTAATCTATGGAATTCTTTGACAAGTGAAGTAGTTGACGCTACTTCAGTAAATGTTTTTAAAGCTAAGGTAGATTTTTTTTGAACAAAAGGAATTAAGGAATACTGTGAGAGGGTGGGTAAGTGGATCTGAGTCCACAAAAAGATCAGCCATAATCTTGTTGAGTGGCGGAGCAGGCTCAAAGGGCTGGAAGGCCTACTCCTGCTCCTGGTTCTTGTGTTCTTATGTAAAAAGAAACTCTATTCCAAGCCCTAATGTTTGGCTCAGAATGAGTTTTTGGTTAGTTGCTGCTTTAGCTAATAGCTTAGCTGTCAAAAACTTGATTGAGCTGAAGAAAGGCAAGTCAAGTGCCTTTGTCTCCTCTCTATCCAGGGTACAGAAGCTGGAGAATTTGGCAAGGTAACTTGCCAAAGTTACATGTTACAATGGATCAAATTCAAATCCTTAAGTCATATTTAGCATTTACGACAACAATGCATATTGCTTTCCATTATAGACATTTAATCCATAACATCCGCTGCTGTTTACTTACTGGTTATAGCATAATCAGCTCCATCACTGAAGGTTCTGAGAGATAAATGTTTTCACCCCCTATGTTAATTTTAATTTGTTAGTAAACTGTATATCAAAAATATACAATTTTTAACAAAACTTGATAGTGTGGTGCAAGGAAGTGCTTAGCTTACATCAAAAATACAATTCTGGATCCTGGAAATTCTAAAAATAACAGAGATAGAGAAGCTTTTAGAATATTATTGGTTTCTTTACAACATTGTTGAATGTTTAAATACTTCAGCTGTTGTGATGTAATTTGTCACAGCTGTCAAACGTGAGCAGAGTTTTCAGAGCAAGCTCTTGAATGTGGGTTGCAATGGAAGCTGTTGAAAATTTTCTTCAGCACCACTTTCTGAGCAATCAGGTGGCAAAAAAAAAAACCTGAAGAGGTAGGTAATCTGAATTGTGTTAAGTTAAAATATTGTGGAGGTATGTGCTCGACTGAACGCCCTATTCACTTGTTTACTGAAGCTCAGTTAGTTTTTTGAAAAGTTGGCAGTACACAGATAGCAGCACTTTAATATTATCTAACATTTTCAATGCTAGGGGCTTGATTCGAACACAGTGAACATCTCCTTACGAGAGAGAGACCATTGACCATTCACAAGAGAATACCTACAGAAAATTTAAATTCATAACAGTTGAATCTTAAGATGAACCCCTGTGAATTCCATTTCAAAAAGAAGTTTTTTAGCCTTAGTTTAACCTTCAGCTAACTTTAACCCAATAGATGAATCACCACAAAACATACAAGTTTTGATCTTTCCCTTAACTTCAGAAAAACACTCTTCCTGATTCCAAGGAAGAAAATGGCAGACTATGGAGAAAAAAAAAGAGAGGAGTGGCCTCTCTCTGTGCTGTAACCATTGTGTGATTGGAACATATTTTACAAACGGAATTGCAAAAAGGAAAGTTTCCAGGAATTGCGTACTTGAGCTACTGACCTGCCCTCCTGTACTGAATGGCTTGGTGCATTGACACAATGCTTCTAATGCCTCTCCAAAGCAATGCTTGGCTATCAATGAGAATTTGGAGAAATTAGAAAACATACACATTTGGACTTTAAACAATGATTAATCACAACTATCAAACAAAGCAATAAATTGCATTTTACTATTCAACTATATTTACTTTTTAAACATTTGAACAAAGATTTTGATTCTTCATTAGAAGAATAAAATCTGACAAATGAATCATCAGTTTTGATATCTGCAACTAGATTTGTTCTTATACCCACCTGGTAATAAAAAGTGACACTTACACCCATGCTAACTTCCAACTGAACAGGTTTCATAGATCTTTTGTTCACCTTTTAGTACTGATCACTTAAAATGTAATAAATAAAACTTAAAATAAACCCCTTGTGTTCTTTCTGCTGTGCTAAAGGAGAGTTCCCTTCTGGGATTTGGCAAGTGTTTCACTACATGCTTTATTACACAGAACTTTGAGTAATTAACTTATCTGAAAATTGCAGAACTCATAAGTACAGTGTGAAGTGTTCTGTTACAGACAATTGCTTAATTACCTGGAAAACCTGCATGAACTTTTCAGCCAGGTATTTAGAATAAAAGTCTCCCAAGATCAGAAATTACATTGAAAAATTCAAATTACTCCACAAGGGGATAATCCGAGAGTTAGTTATCAAATTCTCTTTTTAGGGCTTGTAATGTTTGAAAGGGGGAAAAAAGTTTCTATTATAAATTTAGTTTTCTGTAACAGAAGCATTTTTTAAAAAAAAAAAATCAGCACTGAAACAAGCTATTTGGTCAAATCAGTCCATGCAGGCATTTGTGCTCCACTAGACTAAATATGCCAAGAGTGGTAATTAGAGTCTGATTATATTATTTCCTGTTAAGGCTGAACTCCGTAATTCTAGTCAGCAATTACAATCCCAGATCTTTCAGAAATGCAGTACAAATCGAAAACGGAACAGTTCACTCGTAGTGCAGGATAGTCAGGCTTGGGAAGTCAAACCACACCCCCTTCTGCAGCAACATCATATTGTGTGATTTAAAGGTCCAGCAGCATAACCAACCACAGACAGCTGCTGTTAAGGTTAAGTATGTAAAAATGTGAGATTGTGGTGGCCTGTAGGTAGAATGCCAGTTAAGTAATGGAGTGCTTGGAGTGCACTGAATTTGGAAGCAGGGAACTGGGTTCAGACAATGGGGCTGGTGGTGGTCTAGTCCCAGGGTCAGCTGAGGTCAGGGATTGGAAGGTGTAGTGGAGGAGTGTACTTTGGGTGTATTTAATTATCCAGCAGTTAAGCTAGGTTTTTAAAATTGTCTAACTGGATGGCTAGTAGCTTACTGAAACAGCACCCTCTGAGCTGTCCACCTTTTAAATGGAGTCTTTCAGAGTTTTGCAGACACATGGGAATAGTCATTGGAATCTTCTCAATTTCTTGGACAGTTCTGAGTCTGGTCAGTGTAGGTTTTCATGCGATCCTGATATACAGCTGCAGTTTGTGCTGCTCCATTGGCTGTGTGATCATTAGAATGGTCAATGGTCAGGCCTGAGTGATCAGTACTGAGCAAATGGATGGAGTGGTGGATTGAGAAGGTTCCAGGTACTGTTGGACTTCATGCTAGGGTTTTTTTTTAAAAAAGGCAACAGATGTAATTGTGTTAATTTTCCAAAGTTTGTTAGATGCTGGAAAGACTCCAGACTTGAAAGTAGCAAATTGTACCCCTCTATTCAAGCAAGGCAGAAAACTACAGGTCAATTAGCTTGTCAACTGTCATGGAGAAGGTGTTTGAATTGACCATTAAAAGATGGTTGTAACTGAGCATCTGGAAAAGCTCAAGGTAAATTAGGAAAAAAAGCAGCATGATTTATGAAAAGGAGCGAATGTTTAAACAATTCATTGGGAATTCTTAGTATCATGATGGATAAAAGAAAAGACCATTGATGCTACCTGGATTTCCAAAAGGCATTTGACAAAATTTCACATAAAAAAGGCTATTGCACAATATTAGCAGCTTGTGACGTTGGGGGTAACGTGCTACTATGGAAAGAAGATTGAGCTTTCTGCAAGCCAGATTACAAGTGCTTTTTTCCCCCCACCGATTGGCAAAATGTAACAAGTCCTGTGGGGCTGTGCAGGGCCAGCAATTTTTTTTACAATTCATATCAAAAGATGTAGATAAGGGAAGCCAGCCACACAGGCAAAATTTGCAGAATACACAAAAAGGTAGGTAGGAAGGAAAATATATTGAGAGGACATTTATATCAGTCTGCATCCTTAAGAGAACATGCCAAAGCCTGGAAGATGCAGCATGTGGGGAAAATGTGAATCACATGGGCAGAAAGAACAAAAAAAGTATTGTTTAAACTGAACAATTGCAGAATTTTGAGATGCTGATGTTTTAGAACAAGAAGTTACAGCACAGGAACAGGCCCTTCAGCCTTCCACGCCCACGTCGACATGCTGCCGATCAAACTAAAACCCCCTACACTTCCAGGGACCATGTCGCTCTATTCTCATCCTATTCATGTATTTGCCAAGACGCCCTTTAAAAGTCATTATCGTATCTGCTTCCACTACCTCACGCCAGAAAACAAACTTACTTCATACATCACCTTTAAACCTCACCCCTCGCACCTTAAACCTATGCCCCCTCGTAATTGACTCTTCCACTCTGGGAAAGAGCTTCTGACTGTCCACTCTGTCCATGCCCTTCATAGTCTTCTAGACCTCTATCAAGTCACCCCTCAAATTTTGTCATTCTAGTGAGAATAACCCAAGTTTCTTCAACCTTCCCTAATAGCTAATGCCCTCCATACCAGGCAACATCCTGGTAAATCTTTTCTGTACCCTCCCCAAAGCCACTACATCCTTCTGGTCGTGTGGCAACCAGAATTGAACACAATATCCCAAATGTGGCCTATAAAAAGGTTCTATGAAGCTGCAATATTACCTGCTAGTTTTTAAACTCAATGCCCCAGCCTTGTTGACAACCTTCTCCACCTACATGGCCACTTTCAGTGACCCCGTGTACCTGTACACCAAGATCCCTCTGCCTATCAGTACTCTGAAGGGTTCTGCCATTTACCATATATTTTCCATTTGGATTAGACCTTCCAAAATGCACCACCTCACATTTTTCCGGATTAAACGCCATCTGCCATCTCTCTGCCTATATCACCAACCGATCTATATCCTTTGACAGTCCTCAGTTATCCGCAATTCCAACAACCGGTATCATCGGCAAACTTAAAATCAGACCAGTTATATTTTCCTCCAAATCATTTATATTTATTACAAATAGCAAGAGGTCCAAACACTGATCCCTGAGGAATGCCAGTGGTCACAGCTTTCCAATCAGAAATGCACCCTTCCACTGCTACCCTCTGTCTTCTATGACAGAGTCAGTCTTTTTTAATCCATTTTGCAAGTTCACCTCTGACTCCGTGTGACTTTACCTTGTGTATCAGCCTACCATGAGGGACCTTGTCAAAGGCCTACTGAAGTTTATGTAGGCAACGTCCACTGCCCTACCCTCAAAAAACTCAACTAAGTTAGTAAGACATGACCTCTCCTTCACAAAACAAAGTTGCCTCTCATGAAGATGCCCACTTATTTCCAAGTGGGAGAAAATCCAGTCTCAAAGAATCCTCTCTAATAATTTCCCTATCACCGACGTAAGGCTTACCAGCCTGTAGCTAGCTGGATTATCCTTGCCACCCTTCTTAAAGGAACAGCATTGAAGAACAGCCAACTGTCTGTATCCTCACTGGCATCAAGGGAGGTCCTAAAGATTTCCTCAAGGCTCCAGCAATTTTCTTCCTTTGCCTTGCCTAGTATTCTGGGGTATATCCCATCAGGTCCTGGGGACTCTTCTACTTTAACTTTTTTCAAGACCCCAATACCTCCTCCCTTTTGATCTCAACATGACCCAAACAATCTACACACCCTTCCCCAGACTCATCATCCACTAAGTCCTCCTCTTTGGTGAACACTGACACAAAATACTCTTAGTACCTCACCCATTTCCTCTGGCTCCATGCAAATTCCATTCCCTGTCCTCAAGTGGGCCAACCCTCTCCCTGGCTACTTTCTTGCTCCTTATACACATATAAAAAGTCTTGGGATTTTCCTTAATCCTGTTGGCCATTTCATGACCCCTTTAGCTCTCCTGCTTGCTTAAGTTTCTTTTGACTTTCCTTGTATTCTACCCTTGCTTCGTGTTCCCAGCCTCCTAGCCTTGATGAATGCTTCCTTTTTCTTTTTGATTAGGCTCACAGTATCTCTCATATTCCAAGGTTCCCTAAACTTGCCATACTTATCTTTCATCTTTACAGGAACGTGCCGGTCCTGAGTTCCCCAGCAACTTACACTTGAAAGCCTTCCACACACCAAATATCGATTTGCCCTCAAACATCTGCCTCCATTCTACAGCTCCTGCCTAATACCGTGGTAGTTAGCCTTCTCCCAATTTAGGACTTTCACCTGACAACTACACTTATCTTTACCCATTAACACCTTACAGCTTACTGAATTGTGATCACTGTTCCCAAGCCACTCCCTTACAGTGACGACAACCACCTGGCCAGGCTCATTCCACAATACTAGGTCCAGTACAGCCCCTTTCCTAGTTGGACTATCTACATACTGTTTCAAGAAGCCCTCCTGGATGCTCCTTACAAACTCTGACCCATCTGCGCTCCAAGCACTGAGTCCCAGTCAATATATGGGAAGTTAAAAATCAACCTCAGTTGTTACTTTTACATCTTGTGAAATTCTACATATCTGTTCTTCTATCTCCTGCTGGCAGTTGGGAGGCCTATAGTAAACCCCAAAACATTGTGATTGCACCCTTCCTGTTCCTGAGCTCTACCCATATTGCCCCGCTGTATGACCCATCCGAGGTGCCCTCCCACAGTACAGCTGTGATATTCTCTTTAACAAGTAGTGCAATTCCCCCACTCCTTTTCCATCCCCTGAACGATCTGTTTCCTGGAACGTTAAGCTGCCAATCTTGTCCTTCCCTTAACCAAGTCTCTGAAATAGCAACATCATAGTTCAAGTACTAATCCGATCTCTAAATTCACTTGCCTTACCTGTTACACTTCTTGCATTGAAACAGATGCACTCGAATCCAACAGACCCACTTTGATCAGCGATTGACCTACCTGCTCTTCCTGAGTATTACTGGCCCCATTCTCTAGTTCCTTTTCAGTCAATTCACCTTTACTTTGGTTCCTAAATCCCTGCCAAGCTAGTTTAAATCATCCCAAATGACACTTAACAGCCCCTCCACAAACTACTTTCTGGAAGCAGTGATTGCACTGATGCAGATCTTCCCCACGTCAGCCAATCAACGTCACCACTCTGTTGCTCTCTTCTGGGTGAATGAGTCACAAAAATTAGTGTACATATACAGCAAGTGATTAATGTGGCTAGCTTTCACAGAGGGATTGAACATAAAAGATAGGATGTTTCAAATATTCAGGGCATTGGAGAGGCAGCACATCAAATTTGTGCTTTTTTGGTCTTATTTAAAAAGGTAGAATCTAAATATGTGTTGGAGGTGGCTCAGAACAGCTTCACTAGATGGAGACTTCAAATGAGCAGGTTATCTTATAGAAATAATCCACAGGATGGGTTTGTTTCCAATGGAGTTTAGAAGAGTAGAGTTAGGGATGAATTCATTGAAGTTCAAGATTCTGAATGGAGTTGGAAAGGATATACTCTCTTGTGGGCAAGTCCAAGACTAGGGAACACTGTTCAAAAAAACACAATGGCCACCCTTTAAGACAGAGAAGATTGGTAATTTTCTCTCTGGGTTATGCAACTTTGAAACAGTTTCAGAAGGTGCCAGAATCACAATTTTGTTAGATTAAGGAATCAAAGAATCACCAGAGGTAGATGGAAATGTGGAATTCAGAACACAGACAGATCAGCCATGATCTCATTGAATGGAGGTGTGGTTCGAAAGGTCAAATGGTCTACTTCTGCCTCTAATTTGTATGGCCCTATTTTCTAGTCAGTCTGGTGATTTCTTGACCACTTTTTAGGAAAGGGGTTTCAAGGCACTAGGATTTTGTGCATAAAATCCTATCAGTTGTCTAAAGGAATAGTGAATTAGATCTTTTAGTGAAACAAGCAAATTAAAAGGTTTTTCAGAATGTGTGTGGGAAGAACACGAGCGGTCTAAACATCCTTACTCGTAACAAATGACAGTCAGGATTAGCAACTGCAAAAATAATTGAAAGCCTTTATAAAAAGTTTAAGTTGATAAAGAACGTTTGCGGAAGTAAAAGTCACAGGAGCACAGTTCGCAATATTGATCTTTTATAATTAATACAAAAATACCTTTCAAAAACAAATTGCATATAACTTGTAAATTTACATTCATGACAAGTTTCAGACAGTTAATAGCCAATATAAAAATACAAATTACAGATTTTCTCATATGGCCAAAACGTTATGCATTTTATACTGTTCATTTCCAGATGTCAGAGGGAATGAAGATAAGTTCCTGAATTACTAATAGGTGGTGTAAATCAGCAAAGAAGTCACCAGCTCAAAACTGAAGGAATTTGGACCACAGTGTGGATTTTAATTCTTGCCTTTAGGCTAGACCAAGGTCAAACTATAACTGAGAATTTAGTTATAAGTTTGAACAGCAAACAAAGGACACTTGCTACCATCAAGACAATTCAGGCAAAAATACACATCGATTAAATTGTTTTAGATATACCAAGGAACACATTCATTGATTCAAACTACTAGTCCAGCAACGGTCTATGTTCAACCTGTTCAAAATAAAACTGTATGACAGTCTGTGCTTAGTCTAGATACTTTTCACTTCAAACAAACATGGTACTTGTTACTGTTAAACAGCAAGACTGGACATTTGAAGTTAACTTACTAGCAATGACAAGTAAACAAGGTTAAGACGATGACAGCTGTTTGCTGAACCTCAGGAATTAGGAGAAACACCAGTTATCTGCTGTCAGTTAACCCATTTTGAAAATGCATAAAAACAGAGGTTTGATTTTCTTTCCCCCCACCAAGAAGTGCAAGCAACACTGAAATAGGATGACAGAAGAAACAAAATAAACTTAATTTTTTCATTCTGGAGCTCCACTTGTTAGAAAAACAGAGAAGCAATTTCTTTTTGGGTAAAAACAGTGTCAAATTATTTAAGTTAGAAAATAACTGTCTCACTAGAACCTTGACCCTTCCTAGACTGAACTAGACAAATCTTACACCAGCTATATTTAAATACCAATTTCAAAACATTTAGAGACATGTTCATATTTACTTGTGAAAGGACACGGTTTCAAAAGAAATTGCTTGCTTTCAGTAATAGTTTCAAAACAGTAGCAAACTAAGTTTTCCCCCCCAAGGAAGTCTCACCAATCCACAGAACATACTGGTAAGCATGATCTGTTAAATATACTCTGCATGCAAGAAACTATTTTGCAGATAAATGTCAAATATAGCTGGAGAAGCCAAAAAAGTGGTAAAGCAATTTTAGCAACTAAAATCACCTATGTTGTTACTGAAAACTTGCAGAATATACTTAAGAAAAACTTCTTGGTTGTATCTCCATTTTAAGTAACACCAAATGACTTGTAAAATCATACCAATAATACACCGCTAATTTGGGATTATAACATATTTTAAACACAAAGTGACTTCCCAAAATAAAGTGATGAAAAATAGCCAGAGAGATTTAGATGAAATTCAAAGTTTTTTAAAAAACAATAAATAAATATAAATAAACTAGACAGATGGATGGGTATGGGAATAATGGAAGCAATAAAGTTAGAGCACCAAACTTTATTTATACTATTTCAAAATCCAATTTTGCAGTTGGAGGAACAATGATCAGAAACAAAATCCTACACAGTTTGTACATGGTCTGCAAGACATCTAACCTCAGCTGGGATAGGCCAAAGAGCACTACATTTGGCTTCAGCATTCCTTGACAGATTGGGGGTGGGGCAGCAAGAAATGATCAAGCTTTTAATTCCCAATTCAACTTCAGTGGATTCAACTTCATTCCTTTAAGTAAAGAAGGGACTAAAAGAGAAAAGAGCAGTAATGCTTTTCTTTATCACCTAAATGAAAAGATAGCGAGCAGCACTGAAACAAATGTTTTGTTTATCCTGTTAGAGAATGTAACATATCTTAAAAATGCAGAAAAGATATTAAAAAGGTCTGTAACTTAAGTTTATGATACGTTTATTACCTTAGTGGCATGAAATCATGTCAAAGGATTTTACTAAGAGAAGTCAATAGGAATGAACCAGTCAGAATTATATTTCAGAATTGTTTTACAGAATGATGTTTTCCAAATAATTTTTCTTCACAGTGGTTATGTCTGGATAGGTACAGAAGAGAGTTCTGAATCATTAATCCATTATGTGAATGGCAGAGCAGAAGTACAGATGCATATTAGTGGTACATGACTGAGTGAATAAGGGAAGGAGGAAAGGAGTTAAGCTGAAGATACTAAATCACCTATGCAAAGTTTACAAGGCCAACTGAAGTACTGTTGAGACGTTTTAACAACACCAACTTATGGGGCTGAAATTTCAAATAATGGATCACCAAGGCATCAAAAAAAAAAAAACAAAAGCACATTAGTGACCAACTTAATTCAGGTCATTAAAACATATACATTTAAGTTTTGCTATTCTTAAATATTTTATTTACACAGGGCAAAGTTACATTTTGAAATCTAGTCTGAAAAGCTACCCAATGGTTGTTTACATACTGGTCATAAAATGGTGGTTCCACTTGACTGTCTGTGCACCAGATGGAGTAACGAAGAACGTGGGAGCAGTACTTTGTTTAGAAGGCTAACTACTAATCCATACATCTTAGATTTGGTAAAATTAATTTTTCAGGCAGAAGTAAAGAAGGGAGCAATTTGGGCAGTGATGAAAAAAGAGAAAAGCAATCATTTGGTTTGATTGTTTTCCATTCCAGTGAGACAAATATCACATACATAGATATAGATCTTTATGCAGACATATAATGAAAATAAATTTAAGCATTAAAAGAGAAGTTCGGAAGAAGTGGTTACTAACAGCTATCAAGCACTATGGAAGTTGCTCACATCTCAAACTCTTACCAAAACGAAAATAATTTAAAATCCACATGTGTGGTACAAACAATTAAACTAGTCTTGATGGGATAATTTCCTCTAACATTCTTGAAACAGTTACCACTCTTGAAAATGAGGTGATATTTTCTTGCAATTTTTATAGTTTCCAGATGGTCTGCATCAAAATGAAGTACTATAATAAATTACTTTACTTCAGCAAGACAGTCAGTTCAAGAGGACGACGTTTCTGTGGAGGAGCCTCCTCTCAAAGACGCTAACTCCTGACAATGAAGAACAGCATCATGCACAGAATGAAACAGGAGACTTCTTGGAATTGATTCGTCAAAAAAATTCAATCTAGTCAGATTTTCCACAACGGAGTCTACAAGTAAAACAAAAAATAAAAGTGAAAACAGAATTTAAATATGAGACAATAATCTGTAAGCAAAATAAGCTGTGAAGTTTTTTGAGATGGTAACATCCTTGAACAAGCAATGCTACGCTTTGGACTGCGAGGTCTTCGATGACATCAATTATAAACAATGATTGCTATATATAAAAGCAAAAACACTAGCCAATTTGTAGTCTAGTTTTATTGCCACATTTCACTGAGTACTTTAGCTTGAAACTAAAGCACATTGCACTTCCGGACAATGGACAAAAATGTAACTGACTGTTTCCTATGAAATACAGATAAGTATTACATTAAATGAATAAAGCATGTTGTAATCAATCAGGATTCTTAAGAGGAAAACCGTGATTGCAAAGATGAGATGTTTTCCAAAAGTGACTGTTACAAAACCATCATTAACGACTGGCCCGAGGCCTGGATGGCTTCTTTTTGAAGCATACGTTTTCCTCAGGTCTCAGTCTAAAGTTAACTGACTAATGGAAATCACATTTCCTCTCCTAAATGTGAATGTTCAATTTCAAACCATTTCTCAACACTAATTGTCTCAAACACAAAATCCACAGGGTATTGGAAACAATGGATATGAATGTGGTTGGGTGCGGTCAAGGCACACTTGCTGTTAATGTTGCAATCTAGATCTGGCCACAGTACCTCTGTGAATGATTACTACAAAAACCAAATGCTCATGACCAAAATATTTTGAACAAGCTGTTACAAACATGACATTTCAACATCTCCCCAGCAGCATCACACTTACCTCTGCATCCAGCTATGAAGACGTTGATTCCAATGCTGTCATATTCCTTTATTATCTAAAAATGAAGATTAAAAGTAAAACAAATATCAATTGAGGTTAAATATTGGCATGCATTAACCAGGATGTTAATAAAGGTCCAGGTTTAGCCTCTTCCAGTGGTTTGTTGTTGGTCCAGGATACTGTGTAGGCAGAGACCACAGATCAAGAATTAGATGTGTCGAGTTAATTAAATTCGAATCAGGTCAACAGGAACATTTTCAAAAGCAAGATGCAAGAACGGTCCCTGTTCTTCCATCTATGCACAAAATAGGAGTTACTGCATAAATCAGCTCAGCTGCAATACACCCCCATTGCAAGAGAACAATTCGTGATTAAGAATTCATGATAATAAGTGAGTGAGGTTCAAGAGGTTGTGTTTCTACAAACAAAAACATTTGATTTGTGCAAGAAGAAGTGACAAGCATCTTTCAGATTAATTAGATGAATTGGGAGCACTAGAACAAACTATTGAACATAATGAACCATAAATTCCTCTTTGCTTTAAGTGCATTCACTTCATAGAATGTTAAGCTTTGTCTAATGGTTGCATTTTTTGCATCTTAGTAAAATAGAGCTTCTAGCCTTGCTACTTGACCAAACAACATATATGCCATTAAATTACAGCATGAAAATAGCAGGCTCTTCTATCCACTTTAAGAGTTCATCTTCCACTTGAGCAGTCATGTCACCCTTGCCTCCCAACTGCAATGTAGCCTGTGAAATCATGCATGTTGCAGCCAGCTTGCCAGTCACATAGGTAGATATGGAAACCTGTGACACAGGCACATCTAAATGAACTGCTCACTGGAGGGAATCAAGTGTATTGAAAACTGTACAACTGTATTAATCCAGACAAGTTGCAAATATTTTCCACTACTGCCCAATTTGTAGTCAAGCTTCTGGTGAAAGACATCTTTAACCAAGAAAACGAGATATATTTGCAATAGAGGGACAAAGGTTGACAAGATTGATGATGAGAATGGGAGGTTTGTCACATGCACAGTGATTAAATCACTAGGGCAGTAATCATTGGAGTTTAGAATGATAAGAGGGGATTTCACTAAAGCAGGGATGAGGTTTCCTTTCACTGGGGAATACAGAATACCGTGGTCACCAACTCAGGATACAGAGTAGGCTATTTCAGACTGAGATAAGGAGAGATTTCTTGGAGGAATGCCCTACCACAGCAGGTTGTAGAGGAAATATCACCGAATATGTTTGAGAGATACAGCTGTGAAGATTGGAAACAAGTCAATTTTCAGGTCAGATGCGTTTTAATGAAAATCAGAAGCTTAAGATTTTATAGTTTAACAAACTGTAGAGGGGGGAAAAAAGAGCTGGGAGAAAGTTTGGGAAAAGACAGATGATTAAATCATGAAAGTCAGAGTATAAAACAAAAAAAAAAAGAAAAAACATAACAGGTCACCTTGAACAAGACGCATGGAGAGTAAAGAGAATTATTGTTCACAGCTCATCCAGAGAGAGATCATGTGAGAACAGTTACAACAGAACTGGAGGTGGAAGGAAGGTAAAATAGAAGAAGTCTTCAGTGGCCCAAGGGTTCAGTGAAAGTAAAATAAGTGTACACCAAGGATATTATCACACCACCTGCTGTAGACTAGCAAGGTAAACATTTGAAGTGTGCATTTGCAGGTTGTGTCAATGTTAAAGTCAAAAAAAGTGTGTAAAGTGACTCAAAGTTGGTCTCCTTATTGCCAGCCATGGATCAGTGGTAGCATACTCAAACTTAAGTCAAAAGATGGAGGGTTTAAATCTTAGTTGAAGGACTGAAGTACATAATTTAAGATGATACTTTGGTGCAGTACTGGGGTGAGCTGAATTACTAGAGATGTCTCATTTCAGACAGGCACTAAACTAAGGCCCCAAATGCCATCTCAAGTAGTGCAGGTGATTTCTCCAATATTTATCCTGCAGGTAACACCCAAAACAGAGAAACATCTCTGAACAAGTCGATTAACAACATCCCTATTAGCATCTTTTAACTAAAAATGCTCAATTAGGGTCCCCTCAATGCCTCCTCTGGGAGGAAGAGGATGGTTCTGCTTGTTTTTTGGGTGGTGCTAGGTCCTACCAAAAATGTGGCTGCAGAAACTATCATTTGTTAGAAATTCTGTGATCCTTTGTGCACTTTTGGATGCATTCAGACAAATTATACCACAAAAACATTGCAACTAAATAATAGTATTTAAGCATCTTGTTCAGATTTTTAACTGTCATCTTTTTTAAAAAAGGATCTTTTTAGGGATCAGGTTGTAGACATGCTCGCTGAGCCAGTGGGTTTGGATGTGAATGTCTCGTCACCCTGCTAGGTAACGTGGTCAGTGCGCCTCCACTAAAGTGTCTGTATTCTGTCCTGCTTGTTATTTATATGCCTCAGTATTACTTCCGGTTCTGAAGTACTTCCACCGGTTCAGCGAGCATGTCTACAACCCGAGCTACAAATCTTTGAAAACTTTAAACATTTACGGGTGCAAGCTGGCCCGCAGATGGGAAACAAATGCCATCCAACTGAGCATGACCCGCAAACTAAGCTTTGTGGTAGTTCCTGCTTTCTGAAGTATAAAGTATAAACCACAGGCACAGAGGACAGCGGAACAGAACGGCCGCAGAATGATGAGGGTTATGATCAAAATGATGCCCACAACCACCACCACAAATACGAGTGAGAAACTGCGTGCCAAAACAACTCCGTACTCCAACGCAACCGACCAGGAATGGACATCCCCACTGGAAAATTCCATCAGCATATAACAAAAGACCAGGGTAGCCCTTCAAGAAAAACTGTCCAAAAATCACTCCCATCACAATAACAGAGGTACCACAGATTAACAGATTAAAAGCATCTTGGACTGACCACTTACACTGATGACTGTCCTGGTACGCGGACTGCATTATAACTACAGAGACGCCAAAAAGACACTTCCTGGCTGCGCTGGAACCAACAGTAAAGAACAACGGACTCACTGAAGTAGTACACCAGACCATCAGACAGACGACAGTCCCAACACGGAGCAAAAAGAGAAAATGGAACACATTCATAACAGAAGAGGAGCAAGCCCTGGAAAGGCTCAAGACAGGAGCATTGTAATTTACCAGCAGACAAAGGGCACATGACAGTAATGGTCAATAGAACCCACTATGTTGAGAAAGCTAGTGCACTACTAGCAGATACCACACCTACTAACAGATTGCGATATACCTGACGAGTTCAGGAACCACATTACAACAACCCTGAAGAAATTACACAACTTGGGAGACATCAGCAAGATGGACTACCAAAAAAAAAAAGACGACAGAGGGATCCAACACATCCAGATTTTACGAACTCCCCAAAAGGTACACAAACTGGCACCCCCACCTCAGACCCATTGTGTCACCACCAGGCACACCAACATATTGACTTGCCAAAGAACTACAACAGAAATTGAAATACTTAGTGGACAACCCACCCACTCATCAAGAATTCCTCAACATCATGGACAGGAGGATAGAAGAGGATGAGATGATGAAATCCCTCTATGTAACAGCACTATTTACATCTATAAACAAACAATCGACCTAGCCAGAGAAACAACTGCCATACTGCTGGATAAATCAGGCACGCAGCCCAGGACACCATCATGGAAATTACTAGAGCTGTGCCTCAACCCACTTCACTTTCAACAACATATTCAAACAAAATCAATGGAACATGAATAGGATACCCAATATCAGGGCTGACTGCAGAAGCAGTAATGCAAATGTTAGAACTGACAGCGCTCCCCACTATACGATCCAAACTTTGGGTCCAACATGTAGACAACACTTTCATAAATTAAACGCGCAAAACTAGAAGAACCCCAATGATACAAAAACTTACCGGAATAAAATTCACAAAAAAAAAAGGACAACCACAGACTACTCTTCCTGGACATAAATGCTAGAATGCAAAAACAGGGAACTCCAGACCAGCGTATATAGAAAGACCATACATATGGACCAAATACTCAGTTACACTAGCAACCACCCCAACACCCACAAATGGAGCTGCATCAGCACACTACTTAAACAAGCCACAACACTTCGCAGCAACCTGGAACTACCTAAGCAGGACAGGAGCACCTACATGGAATCTTCAAAAGGAATGGACACCCAAAAAGCACAATCCGCCATTACCTCTGGGACAGACCGCGACAAGAAGACTCAACACAACCAGACTCACTAAGTCACTCATCACCCTACCATACATCAAGGACACTTCAGAGATGATCACAAGATTACTCAGACCCCTAGGTATCAAAGTGGCCCACAAACTGACAACCATCCTATGACAGCTGCTGGAAAACTTAAAAAAGGATCCCATACCCAAAACCAGCAAAACTGAGGTAATATACAAAATACCATGCAAGGACTGAGAGAAACACTATATAGACCAAACTGGAAGAAAACTGGCAATACAGACACAGGAACACCAACTAGCCACCAAGAGACATGACTAATTCTCACTTGTCTCACTACACATGGACAATGAGGGACAATACATCCATAAATCACAAGCCAAAAAATGCATGCCAAGGAATTCCAGGAGGCCTGGTATTCCAACCGGAACTCCATCAATGAACACGTTGAATTAAACCCTGTGTTCAAACCAAACCACTGAGAAACAAAACTGGAAGTAATACCAACCACCCCAGCAAACCAAGGCATATAAATAACAAGCAGGACAGAATGCCAATGCTTCACTGGAGGCACACTGACAATGTTACCTGGCAGAGTGATGAAACATTTGCATCCAAACGCACCAGCTTGGCAAGTATGTCTATAATCTCATCCACAACCTGAGCTACAAGTCTTCGAAAAAAAAAAAAACTTTAGATCTAGGGATCACAGGTCTTTTCTCTTAAAAAAGCTTGCGCAATACTTGGAACAACTTTTCTGTTAATACAATAGATTGCATTACACAAAAACTAACATCCATAGATGAATCCTCAGCATAAGCCAAGTTCCTCTGAGACAAACCATGACAGACAATCTTTACTAGAGAGAGACAACAGTTACATTCAAAAGACATTCCATGCATTGAATCTTGTAGTAAAATCGTTGGGACTAGATAACTATATAGATATCAAATTCAAATCAGACTTAACAGCAAAAAATTAGCAATCAGCAAGAAATTACATTATTCAGAGGCAAAGAAAAACTGAAAGAATATTTTCTCAGTCTAACAAAAGCAACGTGGCTGATGATTCATTAAGAAAACAAGTTTTGCTTATGGAGAGGAGCTATCATAGGATTTTTTTTTAAATATACATACATAAAATATCCTACATAATTAAGAGAAACTGTCACCTATTAATCGCAAATGTTTGCAAATTAATGCATTATTTCAATACTTGACAAAAGCCACACTTAGCCGAGTATTAATAAGTTAAGTGTAGACCAGATGAATAAATCACCGAATTGTATGGTGCGACATCCAGATGCTTGTAGAGGGATCAGATTCAGAGTACACAAATTTCCAAGTCAGTGATTATTAACTCAAGTCCCATTAAAATTAGCACTTACTATTTTAAGCACCTTTGTTCCAACACTGTCTACAAAATTGACTGGGCTGAAATCCAGAATTAAATTGTGTGTGTCAGCTGCTGATTTAATAAAGGCTGTCAGTTTAAGGTTTGCATCAGATTCCGCAATATTCACTCTCGAAGCTCCATTCTGAACGGCTTCATTTGGAACTTCTTCAGACACAGCATCCTGTTTTGCATCCTCTCTCTGCACAGCAAACAAAGATAGACCATGAGAAAGCACCTCACTACAGACTGCCTATTAACACTACTATAATCATTCAATTAGATGGTCGGAAAGTAGGGTTGATCTTTACAATATACGAAAGCTAAATACATTCAACTGAGCAATTTTGTTTTTGAAGTCTAGATCAATGTCCAGTTATGTATTGCCAGGACAGTAGAACAAGATAGTCACCTAGCCACATGAACAGTGCAGGCAGCAATGGTTTAATCCCTGGTGCTCAGCAGCCGTAAGGCACAACTTGGTGTGAAGCATTTTCAGTCCGAAAATATTATTTTTACAAATGGATTCTTAAGCCAACAGTTGCAATATACAACAGCAGAAAAGTAAAGGTGAAACTTCAAACAATGTGTCGGTGTTTACAGTGGGGCAGCAGTTCACAAGGGCTCATGTTCAATATCTCTTCCAAACAAGAGCACCAGCATCTGGAAATTGGTTTTAGAAACATGTAGATGTTGTTACATTACAATTAAACAACTTGGTATTTTAGACATCTGAAAATCTAATAGACTGTAGGGGCTTCATTCAAGCTTATATTCAACTAAGACTAGCTTTCCAGGTGACTTGTACTGTTCTCTGCCAGTTTTATGGTCCTATTGGGAGTTTTGCATGCTTTGATAAAATTTTTAACTTTTCAGATAACTTCAAGAATACATGGGCTCAATTTTCAGTGCGTTACCTCAGTGAGGCATGACATTCCCAAAATTAAGTCTTGAAATAGAAGAAACGTACTGTGATATTTCTATTTCCCCATTTTAGGATACTTCTTCCTTTTCTTTCCGCCAACAGAGCATTCTTCTTAGCTCTTGCTTCAAGTCTTTTCTTTGCCAATAATATTGCAGCTGGATCTATTTCAGTCTGAAAGAATGAAGAAAACATTTCTTTGACACACAGACACACACAATGAATTCATTTATGATTTTCAGCAAGATGTCATTGCAAACTTCTCATTGCTCACCTTTTTATACAAAGCATTCACATACGTATCAACATTTGCAAAGTAAAGAGAAGCATTTGATTGGAATATCTTTATTCCGGGGACTTCTTGTACCTAAAATATAAAACATTTTCCATCATATTAAAAGGCATGAAACAGTTGCTGGTTAATCAAATCCATAATTCCAATCTACTTTCCAATTCACTCAAAAACAACTATCAGGGAGACACTGGATTCTCACCTCCTCGTATGCCTCTATGTCCAAGTAGATATCTGTATTAGGTATCTGACCAAGTATTCCACTCTTAGGACTGCAAAAAGAATTTGGACTTACTGTTACATTAGTTAAAAAATTAGCATATTACTATGGCTGGTAAGGATGATTTAACAAAAGATATGGCTCAAAACTTAATTCTTAAAACCTTTAAGTGAATACAGACCAAAACAAATCTGTAAACTACAACTTTGCTAAATACACTTTATAAATGCAAAGTTCTTTTAAAAATCCTCAAGTGTTTCACAGCAAACACAAAACATTAGAACAATTGACCAGAAGAGTAGTCAGAAAGATAGATTTTACAGGGCATCTTAAAAGGTGGTGGTGAGATGGGGAGGTTGCGAGAGGAAATTCAAACCTAGGACCTGTGCAGTAATAGAAGTACTCTGTGGTGGACTGAAGAAAATCAGGGATGTGCAAGAGTTCAGAATTGGAGAAGTACACTCAAATAAGGAATGAGAAAACAATAAGTTCAGGAGATATACAGAGGAACAGAAGAACTTGAAATGTCTATACATTCCTACAGGCAAATGAGTAGATAATAGGCTTACATGATAGTCTCAATGCCCAAGTGCAGGAATCTTTGCAAGAACTATATAAAGCATTAGGTAGGCCATTCAGTACAGTATCTCATTGTGGCCACCATTTTAGAGTTAGTCAATTGCAGGTCAGAGGAGGTACAAGGATGTTATCCAGACAAGAAATTTAGCTACGAGAAAAGTTCATACAGCTGAACTTGTATCACTTTAAAAGAAAGCAGAAGGTAGACTTAATTAAGGTATATAAAATTGAGGACCCTGTATAGTGGATAGATATCACCTTTTTGATACGAGTAGGAACTAAATAGTTGGCTTAGATCTAAAGCAATTAGTCATACGATTTGGGGCGGTGGGAGAAAGAACTGGAGTACTTTTTTCTCCCCCAAAGTGCAGCTCTAGAACCCTCTGTCTGAAAATGCAGTTGAACTAGAAACTCTCAGATTTAAAAAAAAAAAAAAGTGTTAGATTTATACTTGGGAGCACAAATCTATATGGCTATGGGCCAGGAGCTAGAAAGTGAGATTAGCAATTTTTTGTGCTGACATGGATACAAGGGGATTGAGCAAATTCAGAACCTGAAGGAAGGTTACTGATCCAAAAGATTAACTCCATTTTCTCCCCACAGTTGCTCCCAGACCTGCTGAGTTTCTCCAGCAATTTTTATTTTTCTGTATCTGCAAACTTTGAGCCCTCTGCATACTTTGCTCTACCACTCATCTTGGCGTCATCTATGTGTGGTTTCCAACTCCAAATCATGTAAATTATAAAACAATCGTAGTCTCAGCACTGATCCCTGAGGCACACCAGTAGTCTCCGTTCGTCAACTAGAAAGGCACTCATTTATCCCCACTCTTTGCTTCCTTTTAGTTAATCAATCCTAGATCCGTGCTAATACATTGCTTGTAACACCATGCACCTTTATCTTATGCAGCAGCCTTTTGTGCAGCACCTTGCTGAGTTGGATGAGAATGGTGTGATTAATGTATTAAGGGCACAGACTGGACAAGGAGAAAGGTGGTTTGGGGGGGGGGGGGGGTGTGGAAAGAAGTGGCTCAGTGGGGTCAGCACTGCTACCTCCCAGTGCCAGGGACCCAGATACAATTCCAGCTTTAGGCAGCCGTGTGGGGAGTTTGCCCATGTTCCCCATATCTTCCCAGTTTTCTCCAGATGCTCTGGTTTCTTCCCACAATCCCAAGCTGTGCAGGTTAGTTGGATCGGCCATGCTAAATTGCCCTGTAGTGTACAAGAATGTGCATGCTAGGTGGATTAGCCATAGGAAATGTAGGGATGGGGTGGGGTGGGATTCTCTTCAGTGGGTTGGTGTGGACTTGATAGGCCAAATGCCCTGCTTCCACACTATAGGGATTCTATGAATAATTTATCACATACACAAGTGTGGCTTTTTTACAAAAAAAAACTTCAGTGCTGATGGCGGTTGCGGAAGCATGCTTTAAAGGATTTACAGATTAAACTGGAGAAGATGGACACGTATTTTAAAGTCAACATAGCCAGAGACTGAGGAAAGCTAAAATGGAGATTCGAAGTGTTGTAGTGGTTTGCTAGAGTGAAATTAGACTGTTACCCAAGGGGAATAGCAATAAGTGAATTATGGGACCAGGAGGGAGGATCCCTAGTTGCTTGCCATCCAATGTTATCTTGAAAAGGGCCACATAATTTAGTTTGTGATGTGATGTGATGTGATGTGATGTGATGTGATGTGCTTATTTAAAAAAAAAATTCACAACTTTTGAATATTAAGTCAGTTAACAAATTTAAGTAGGCATCCATTAAAGTACTACATAATAAGTACAGTATGATAAATAAAGGGAAGGTCTCGTCTATTATTATTCAGGTCACATTAGGCCCAGTGCTCTATCTATATTCATGATTTAGTTGAAGATGTTGAGGAATAATTTGCAAGTTTTTGAATGATAAAAACAGATCCAGATGTGTGGTAGAAGCTGGTAATTAAACAAAAGCAGTGTTGATCACGTGAACAGAATCACCAAACATGATTTACACATAAATCAGAATTATGATGAAACATTTTCATATTAGCTCAACTTTAAAAAGGATCACAATTACTAGAGAAACGTTTGCTAAAGGTAGACAGAAGATAACAGGGTGGATTCAAGAATGATCCTTTACAGTATAAACCTACTATTTTACCCCTACAGAAGACCACAATAGGTCTTATCCATAGGATTCAAAGCTTAAACACTTAAGGTTACTCAGTTAGGATTAAGTAGTTTGGCCTACAAACTTCACAGAACAGTAGATCCAGGTATGATTTAATTGTCTCTTCTTCATTTTATATAGCTCAGTTGTACAGGCTAAAATTTAGGGTGGCTTTGTAATACCAGAGGTCACATGCTTAAGTTATACAGTGGGACAAACAGGTTAGGTGCTGGGCAAATCATCTTTTTCTGAAGAACAGCAGACCTGAGAGCATGTTGTTAGTTTGAGAGGCCAGTGCAAATTCATTATGTACTTTCATGACAACTGAACCAGATCCGTGCTGGGCTGGAGACCCTTCATTACTAAAAAACGTAGATACCAGTTTATCTAAGTCAGATCCACACAGCTTCCTCAACTAATTTTTTATAGCAAACAATGAGAATAGTAGTTTCCAGATCTGTTCCCTGGAATCAATCGCAGGTTTTTGATTTGGTTTCACACTGTCACCAGGAGACCACACAGCACATAAAAAAAGGTAGGAAGTCCATTTTTATATGATTCATTATGCATTAGAACTAAACAAGACAAGCTTTTAATTAAGAGATTGTAGGAACTACCGATGCTAGAGAATCTGAGATAACAAGGTGTAGAGCTAGATGAACACAGCAGGCCAAGCAGCATCAGAGGAGCAGGAAAGCTGATGTTTCGGGTCTGGACCCTTCTTCAGAAAATGATTAAACCACCTTTTTTTCTTGTCCAACATTTTACATTTGCAGCATACCTCCTAATGGATATTTCAGCTAGCAATAAGGAACGCACCAACTGCAAAGGCAAAATTCTAAACAGCCCAGCAAAATTATGACAATGTCTACTGTGCATATAGTTCAATGACAAATGACAACGGCGTTATAACTAAATCATATACTGCTCAAAGTAGTGAGAAAGCAAGCACTAAATAACAAAATTCAAAAAACGTAAAGAAATACCATTTCAGTTATCATGGCACATTTCTTTTTCTAACCTTTGAGTTCGGTAAACAACTGTAATAATGGCAAATAACACTGCAACCAGGAGTCCAAAGTCCAATCCCAAAATGAAAGAGGATGCAAATGCTACAGTCCACAATGCCTGGATCAGAAGAAGATTGTATTCAGTAAAACAAAACATTCATTCATATGCTGAAAAATAAAATAATTGAAGACAAACTAGAGGTGAAGGGTATGGGTTTAGATCCACAAATGTACCATTTGGAGCAGATTCTACCACGAGTCCTGAGCCGGTTCACTAGCAACATCTGCCCAACTACCGCTTTGCCGTCACCTTGTCACCACGTGCACCAGACCCACCAACATAGGAACCGCTACTCTTTTAGGCACCATCTCTTCGCCACTGAGCCCGCTTTGCCGATACAGAGTCCCATGCAGAACCCATGCTCACCCAACGAGTCGTCGAGTGGCTCCATTGCTGCCTCGCCAATAACCAGGAATCCTCTCCCTGGGCCTACCATGACTGCATCTAAGAGTCCCTGCTCCGGGCATACCATGCTATAAATAGCCATTAAGGCAGAAACTACATTTAAAAAAGGAAACTGGATAGGTATTACAAAGAAAAAAAAAAAAAAAAAAAGAATAACAGCAGGTAAAACAAAAAGTGACCACTGTATTACTTCAGTTGAAGAGCTAACACCAACACAACCGAGGGATTTGAGTCTGCCCTAAAAATTGCAATGCTTTCAGTTATTTTGACTCAGTGTAGCAATGTTCTTAGCATACTAACTTCAACAAACCAACTTGAAATTTATTACATCTTTCAAATTGTTTTATTAAGTTTTAGTTAACTGCTACTTAACACTGCATCACCTAGTAACATGCAAGTGCTACTGTTGTGTAATCATCATGCAGTAAACTGTTTACTGCAAGGAGAACTCAGGTAAAGAGAACATTTTAAATAATTTAAAATCAGAGTAAATCAAACAAACCGGCCAGTCTAGGCCTTTAAAAATTTAATATTCAAAAACTGTTCAAATCTATGCAAAACTGATGTCCATATCTCAAACAAACAAGCTACTACAAAATCCTTTGGGTTGAGCACTGGACTTTGATTTAAGGTCACAGAATGTGGCTGAAGGGAAAGTCGGCTCAATGTTCTGGGGTACATACACCATAGGAATGATAAAAAGGAGGGGAGAAAGAGTGGTGTTTTTGATTAGGGAAAACACCATGGCAGTACTCAGAGGATATTCCTGGGAGATCTTTCAGTGAAGCTATAATGGGTAGAACTAAGAAACAAGAAGGTGGTGATCACTTTTATGGGATTATACTACAGGCCCCAGTCAGCAGGAAGTTGTGGAACAAAAATGCAGGAAGATCACAGATAGCTGAGAGAATAATAGGGTTGTAATAGTAAAGGATTTTAACTTTCCAAACAGAGTGGGGCAGCCATAGTGTTAAGGGCTTGGAAGGGGAGGAATTCATTAAGTGTATTCAAGAAAACTCTCTCAATCAATATGTCGATGCCACTACAAGAGAAGGGGCAAAACTCTACCATCTCTTGGGAAACAAGGTAGGGCAAGTGACTGATGTGTTAGTCAGGGAGCACATTGGGACCAGTGACCATAATTCTATTAAAGTAGTTGCGGGAAAGGCTGGGTCTGGGCTACATGTTAAAGGTCTAAACCGGGGCAAAGCCTAATTTTGATGCGATTAGACAGGAACTTTCAAAAAGTTGATTGGTGGAGGTTGTTCACAGGTAAAGTGACATCTGTGAAGTGGGAGGCTTTCAAAAGCAAAATAACGAGTTCAGAGACAGCATGCTCTTGGTGTGAAATGCAAGGCTGACAGCAGTAGGAAACACTGGATGACTAGAGATATTGAGGCCGCGGTCAAGAAAAAAGTAGAAGGCATGCATTAGGTATAGACAGCTGGGATCAAATACTCAAGGGATTCACAGGGGGTATAGGAGTATACTCGAGGGAAATCAGGGCAAAAAACGGAACATGAGATAGCTTCAGCAGGAAAGGTTAATGAGAATCCAGAGAGTTCTACAAAGGTAAAAAAAGTAGCTAAGGAGAAAATAGTGCCCCTTAAAAAAGTTTTTTTTTGGGGGGGGGGCAGGGGGAAAAAAAAATAAAGAGAGCCTGCACAAATAGTGTTAAGTACTTACTGGTCGAGAAAGACACGGAAGCTGGGGAACTCAGGGAAAATAAATGGCGCTGTCTTGAAAAAAAAAAAAGTCCACATTATAGAATAGGTAGTGCTGGAGGTCTTAAAAGCATAGAGATAAATAAATCCCTGGGACCTGATGAAGCGTATCCCAGGACAGAGTGGGAAGGTGGGAAGAAATTGTGGGGTTCTAGCAGAGATATTTGCATCATCAACAGCCACAGGTGAGGTGCCAGAGACTGGAGGGTGCTGCAAGAAAAAGCCAGGCAGCTACAGACTGCCAAGCCTGATATCTGTGATGGGTAGGCTGTTGGAGGGGATTAAGAGACAGGATCTACATGCATTTGGAAAGACAAGGACTGTTTAGGGATAATCGGCATGGCTTTGGGTATGGGAAAATTTTTTATTTCTTAATAGAATGAGGGCACCACTGGCTAGGCAGCATTTATTGTCCATCCCTAATTGCCCGGAGGGGGCCTCAGTCAACCACATTGCCGTGGTTCTGGAGGAGTTAAATGTAGGCCAGACCAGGTAAGGATGGCAGTTTCCTTCCCTAAAAGGGCATTAATGAACCAGATGGGTTTTTTCTGACAATTGACAATGGTCATCATGAGATTCTTAAATTTTAGATATTTTACATGGAGTTCAAATTCCACCATCTGCTGTGGTGGGATTAGAACCCAAGTCCCTAGAACGTTATCTGGATCTCTGGATTAACACTCCAGTGATATTACCACTAGGCTATCGTCTCCCAAATTTGATTGAGTATTTTGATGAGGTGACCAAGAAGATAGGCTAAGGCAGCAATTAAGACACCAAAATTGGCAGTATAGTGGACAGCAAAGACAACTACAACAGAACCTGATCAACTGGGCCAGTGGGCCGAGGAATGGCAGATAAAGTTTAATTTAGATAAAAGTGAGGTGTCGTATTTTGGCAAAACAAACGGGGGCAGGACTTACTGTTAATGGTAGGGCCCTGGGGAGTAGAACAGAGACACCAAGGGGTACAGGTACATAGTTCATTGAAAAGTGTTGTAACAGGTAGACAGGGTGTTGAAGGTAGTACTTGTTACGCTTGCCTTCATTGGTCAAAGCATTGACCATAGGAGTTGGGATGTCATGTTACGGTTGTACAAGACACTGTTAAAGTCACATTTGGAGTACTACGTACAATTCTGGTTGTCCTACTGTAGGAAGGAGATTAAACTAAAAAAGGTGTGGAAAAGACTTACAATTATGACACCAAAACTGGAATGTTATAAAGGAGGGGCTGGGACTTCTTTTCCAGGAGGCCAAGTGTGACCTTACAGAGGTTTATAAAATCATGACAGGCATAGATAAAGGTGAATTGCAAGGTCTTTTCCCTTGGGGGGTGAGCCAGGGGGTGGGAAGGGAAGAGTTCAAAGCTAGAGGGTATAGGTTAAAGGTGAGAGAGGAGAAAGTTTTGAAAAGGGTCCGATGGGCAACTTTTTCATGCAGAGGGTAGTGCGTATATGGAACAAGCTACCAGAGGAAGTGGTACAGCCAAGTACAATTACAATATTCAAAAAAACATTTGGACAGGTACATGAATAGGACACGTTTAGAGCTAAATGGGACTAGTTCAGATTAGGAGACCTGAATCAGCATGAACTAGTTGGGACCAAAAGGGTCCGTTTTCGTGCTGTGTGACTAATTCCAGGGGCTTTGGAAATAGGTCAAATTTTGTAAGATAGTTCTTGTTATGGGATACTGCAGGAACAAATTGCCATGCAGGTTGTTATAGGAGAGTAAGTCATTTGTTGAGATGCAATCTTGTCTAACTTCAGCGATTAACAGCATCTAAACTTTTTAATTCATTCCCCTTCTTTTATGCCATCTCATTACATCAAAAGCACTTCAGTTACATCAATAACATACTGCACTACTGTTCTGTTTCCAGTTGTATATTCAGTAGTGGGGAGTGGGTTAATGTTTCCAGAGTTAGTACTAGGACAGAGTATGGAAAGGTTCAAGTATCTAACTTCAGGCACAGCAGATAAAAGGGGACAACTATGAGAAGGGTCATCAACGCATGACTGAAGGTGTTGTACTTAAATGCAAACAGTATTTAAAAACAAAAGACGAATGAGCTTATAGTGCAGACTGAAATTGGCAAGTCTGATATTGTGGGTATCAGGGCTGGGAAACAAAATATCTATTGAAAGGAGAGGGCAGCGTTGCCATGATTGTAAGAAATTGATAAGAAGTGATAGAGTTGGAAGGTGTGGAATCTGTGTGGGTTGAGACGAGGAACACCCAGCAAAAGGTAAAAAAGACAATGATGAGAGATGTCTAGGCTTTCTAGTAGTAGTCAGAAATTGGGGAAGAAACTAAATTAGGAGATAGAAAAGGTACGTAAGAAAGGCACTTACACGATAGTTATGAGAGACTTCCACATGCAGGCGGACTGATAAAATCAGGTTGATAGCAGATCTGAAGAAAAGAAATTCATAGAATGGCTACAAGATGGTTTCTTGGAATAGGTTGTGGTAGAGCCCACCATGGAACAAGCAATTCTGGATATAGTGATGTGTAATGAGGCAGACTTGATTAGGGACATGAAAGTGATGGATCCCCTAGGGGAGAGTGACAATAACATGATAGAATTCACACAGCAGTTTAAGGAGAAGATTACTCATTTGTAATACTGTTACATTTGATTCAATGGCAATTACAAAGATATGAGGAAGAAGCTAGCCAGAGCTGATTGGAAGGAAAGCCTAGCAGGGAAGATGGTACAGCAGCAACGGCAGGGGCTTTGGGGGGGAATTTGAGGCACAGCAAAAATTCATCCCAAAGACAAAACATATTAAGGGATGAGGCAAATATGGCTGATAAGGGAAGTCATGGACAGCATAAAAAGCAAAAAAGAGAAAGCATATAATGTGATGAGGATTAGTATGAAGTCAGACAGTTAAGAAGCCTTTTAAAAACCAGCAGAGGAAAACTAAAAGCACAAAAAGGGGGGAGGTGGAGGTTGAATAGATGAAGAAATATGAAGGTAAGCTAGCTATAAAAGATGATTGCAAGATTTTTTTTTTAAAAAAAGACATCTAAAAGAGAGAGAGAAGCGGGAGTGTACGTTGCATCACTGGAAAATGATGCTGTAGAAGTAGTAATGGGAAACAAATGGCAGAGGAACCGAATAGGTACTTTGCCTCTTTTCACAGAAGACACCAGAAACATATCAAAACTTGAAGTCAGTCAGGGTGCACAGGTGAGCGTACTGGCCAGCACCAGGGTGGTGGTGTGGGGTAGCTGAAGATAGATAAATCACCCAGACTGGATGGGCTACGGCCAGAGTTCTGAAGGAGATAGCGGAAGAGAGATTATAGAAGCATTGGCAGTGATCTTTCAGGAATCACTGGAGTCAGAGAAAGTCCCAGGAGGACTGGAAAGTGAGTAATCTAATACTCGTTTAAGGGAGGCAGGCAGAAGATAGGTAACTATAAGCCAATTAGCCTGATCTCAGTCATTTGCTAAGATTCTGAAGTCCATTAAGGATGAGATTGCGGAGTACTTGGAAGCACATGGTGAAATATGAAATCAAGGGAAGGCATATCTGACAAATGTTAGAATTTTTTTTAGGAGGTAAGAAGCCAACTAGAAAAGGAAGTGTCAGTGGACATGATCTATATGGATTTACAAAAGGCTGTTGACAAGATGTCACACAGGAGGCTGCTAAATAAGACAAGAGCCCAAGAGAGCGTTAGGGACAAGGAACAGGCATGGAGGGAGGATTGGCCGACTGGTAGAACACAAAAAATAGGGATAGAGGTCTTTTTCAGGATGGCAACGGGCGACTAGTGGAGTTCTGGAGGGGTCAGGATTGGGACCTTAATTGTTAGTGTATGTTCTCTATTCATGACAATCTTGAAGGAAGTGAGGGCATTGTGTAACCTGCAAAAATTAGCAACGAAGATTGTTGGAGGGACAAGTAGTGGGAAAACTGCGTAAGGACATGCTATGTGAGTGGGAAAAGTACCAGCAGATGGAATACATTGTGGCAAAGCGTGGAGTCATACATTTTGGTACAAAGAACACAGGGGTAGACAATTTCGTAAACCGGGAAAAACTTCGGAAATCTGAAATGCAAAGGGACTTGGGAGTCCTAGGATTTTCTTAACATTAACATGCAAGCTCAGCTAGCTTTAGGAAGGCGAAGGCAAATGCTATGTTCACATTCATTTCAAGAGGGCTAACAAACAAGAGCAAAGGTGCACTGTTGAGCCTGTACAGGGCTCTAGTCAAACCACATCTGGAAAATTGTGGGCAACTTTGGCCTCCTTAACAAAGGATAGATGTGCTGGCAATGGAGGTGGTCCAGGGGCGGTTTATAAGAACATCCTGGAGATGAAGGGCTTGTCACACAAGGAGCGGTCGAGGACCCCGGATCAATACTTGGTGTTTAGAAGGGTGTTGGGGTATGTGGCGAGTTTAGTGGCGGTGGTGGGAATCTGATTGAAGCTTACAGGGTACTGAGACACCTGGATAGAGTGGTTGAGAAGATGTTTCCACTAGTAGGACAGACTCGGGCCTAGGAGCACAGCCTCAGGGTGAAGGGAAGACCCTTTATAACAGGAGTTTGGCCAGAATGTGGCGACTCTATGGAACTTGTTATTGCCTAGGGCTGTAGAGGCCAAGTCACTAAAAAAAAGTGTATTTAAGGCAGAGACAGATAGGCTCTTGATTAATAAGGGGTTCGAGGATTACAAGGAGGAGACAGAAGAATGTTTCTCGATCCCATTAGGCATGATAGAATGGCAGAGCAGACTCCAAGGGCTGAATGGCCTAATTGTGCTCCTACATGGTCTTAAGTGGATAAAGTAAGGGAACATTTCTCCAGAATTTTTCAACTCATGCACATGTACTGATCATTGATTTTTAGCCACTTACGTAGAAACAATTTGCATGAATCAGACACCAATGTACTTTCTACATCAGAAATTTTCTGAATCAGATCAATGCACAACTTTGACTTATTTCAAATTGCTATGGATCTCTCCTTTTAAGGAGTTCCACCACTTTTGAAAAAAGCCTGCCACACCAATACTTTCACTTATACATTCACCAATTCAGAAACCAGAATTTTTTTTTAAAAAAATGTATACAAGTACAAAAAAGAAAATAATGCTAACATAGAAACATAGAAATTAGGAGCAGGAGGCCATCTGGCCCTTCAAATCTGCTCTGCCACTCTTCACGATCATGGCTGATCGTCCAACTCAACAGCATAATCCAGCTTTGTCTCCATAACTTTTGATCCCATTCACTCCAAGTGCTATATCTTGTCGCCTCTTGAATACATTCAATGCTTTCGCCTAACTGCTTTCTGTGGTAGTGAACTCCACAAGCTCACCACTCTTTGGTGAAAGAAATGTCTCATTTCCATCCTAAATCATCTGCCCAGAATCCTCATACCGTGACCCCTGCTCTGGACACACCCATCAGGAACATCCTCCCTACATCTACCCTGTCCAGTCCTTGTTAAAATTTTAAGTCTCTATGAGATCCCCCTCATTTGTCTTTGATTTATCAGTGATTAGACTTCAGTTTAATGCAAAAACCCGAGAACCTGGAAACGTTCTCTTCACAGCAGAGAAAGGTTGAGGAACGATTCGATGAAGCTATTCACTAAGGGTCAAAAATGTTGTTAGGGATAAACCGTTTTTATTTTAAGGATGGTCAATAATCAGAGTATAAATTTAAAGTTAATTAGCAAAAAGGCTCAGGTGGAACAGGAAGAATGGTTTTTGTGCAAATTATTTAGAATGCACTTCCTGAAAGTGGTCAAAACAAGATTTTAGTAACTACATTTTCTTGACTAGGAAAACATTTACAGCAATATGGAGAAACAGCAGGGATGAAATGCCAAGGCTAGTCATTTGAAACAGCAATGTGTTGAATGTTTCCTAGTTGCAAAACAAAATAAGTAACTACTGTAGAATAATTAGAATTTCATACTTCAGCACAAGAGCGAAAGGCAGGAAACAAATTTTATTGACGACATGAAATGCTTAATAAGATACTTCAACTGCAACAACCTCACTGCTCACTGGCACGTTACAAATCATCCAGCTTCTGGAACAAAATCTCAAAAAAAAAAGCACATTTACACCATTCACTGTGGGTGCACAGTTTTTAAAAACATTTAAATTAAAAATAATTTGTGCACTATGGATGCTTTAAGTGAAGACCACTGCAAAATTGCCGCAACTAAAGAAGCAATGCTGTCGTTTGGAATCAGGGCAGCATTCACGGAATCTCTGAAATCACTGTCCTTTCGCCACTAAAGATTTTTGAAAACTAAATTACAACATACAGGAGCCCCCAATTTATGAACATCCAATTTACAAATGCAATCCCATACAACGGTGTCATTTTAAAGATCCAATATATGAATGTTTCCTGTACTTATGAACAGCTATTTTTCATTGTCTTGCATGGTATTCCAAGTTGCCATACAAATCTAAATCGCAAACAGACTCCAGAACAGAACTTGTTTGCAACCTAGAGACTGCCTGTATGCTGTTTAACCTCGTCCTCATACCTGAATCTGTAAACTTTCAGGCGTATACTACACAGCAGAAAATGGATACCCAAATGGAGAAATGCCTCAAACTCGGGTGCATTTGCCATGGGTGACATGCTTCATGTCCTTACAGAAACCTAGAAATATATACCATAATTATGCTGCTTTCTTTTTTTAAAATTGGAGGGAAAGAGAGGGCAGTTTTCAGCTATACTGTTCTTCAGTCCACAAGTCACTTGAGAAAAATAGAAAATGTATGAAAGCAAAATTAGAAATTACTATTTTTTAATGTAATCAGTAAACATTTACTAAGTATTCTTTAAGGAAAATGTTATCTTTATAGGTGGGATTGCAAAATAGGTTTGCACATTCATAAAGATATTTCAGTAAACCCTAAGCAAATTAGTGAGAAATTTTAATGTTGTCAGCCACTTTCTTATCAATTTCTAAGAAAGACACCAGTCCTCAATTCAAAAGAAATAGGATTTACAGGTGGGTATATATAATTTATGCATTGCCCTACCTAGTTACTACTGGGGAAGAGCAAAAACTAAGTCACATGCATATTAACTATTAAATTAAATCAGTTAAGGCACAACACCAAGCAATTGATAGAATACAAAGCTGGTAATGTGGCTATAATTGTGGGGGATCTTCAAGCAAAGCCTCTATACCATCCGTAAAGCTGGGAGCTTATGGACATTTGTCTTGCATCTATCTTGATTAGTAAGGGGATCAAAAGGTTATGGGGAGAAGGCAGGAGGATGGGGTTGAGAAATATATCAGCCATGATCAAACATGGACCAAAACTGGAGTCAAATGGCCTTATTCTGCTCAAATCTTATGATTTTCTCTGCAATTTACTACATACACCTGGAAAGGCAATTTGCAAAAGATTAAATGTCACTAATTTCCTCAGATCATCTCTAAACCAGGCAATTTAATTACTTTCTTGATTTACTCAAATGTCTTTACTGTTGATGTCCTGCAAAACAAGTAACAGGTAAAATTATTAAGATACTGAAAGCAATCTGCAATACCAATATTCCTCACTTTGACAATACATACTTTCAACAAATACATCCAACATATTGCAGTACTTACAAATTCAATTTTGCAGATTCGCCAGAGAGATGGCATATCCCGGAACTGCTTAAATACCCCTTTCAGGTTCACCATCACAATTGCAGCTAGCACAGTCTACAAGAAATTATTAAGTCAGAGGTTTGAGAATGCTGCAAATTAATTTGACATTAAGAACCATCACCTGTAATATCAAAACATTTTAAAGTTCTTCTTTTACAAATTTGAATTATTTACAATCCAAATTCTAACACATGACAGTTTAGCAAGTTTAACCAAAATTCTACGCAAAAAAAAAATCACAAAATGAGTGGAACGATACTTATTCTTTGAATTACATTTTAACATCCAAATCAATGCCCTTATCATATTGTGCATCACTTAACACCTGTGCTCAATAACACAGTGGCTCCTGATCTGGAGTGCCTCAATTTAAAAGATTCTCATTCTTGATTTAAACTATACTCAATAGCTTCACTCATCATCTCCATTAGCTCTTCCCATCCTACAGTCCACCAAGATCTCATGCTACTTCAATTCTTCCTGCTTGTGCATCAGATTTTAAAACTGCTCCACAAATGGCAACCACACCTTCAGCTACTAGGGTCTCAAGCTCGAATTCCCTTCCTAAAATTCTTCACTACTCTAGCACTCTCCTCCTTTAAACACTGTTTTAAAATACAACATTTTCATCACCTGCCCCAATATCTCCTTACTGGTTCAATAAAGAGTTTGTGAAGCTTTAGGATGTTTAGTACTTTGGATACACTATCATTGCACGCTGTTGATAATGCTTATTATTATTCTCTACCCAGCCCCCTCACTTCTCAGCACTGGGGGGGGGAGGAGGAAGAAAGCATTTTTTTTTAAAAAAACACAAGTTTCCAGTTTTTTTTTAATTCAAGAGATGTGGGCATTACTGGCAAGACCGCCATTTATTGTCCATCTCCGGTAGCTGAAGATGATAGCAGTGAGCTATTTTATACCACTTCAGTCCTTGGGTTGTAGCAACATCTCAACACAGTTGGTAATGAAGAGAGGCACAGATATTAAAATTGTTGTTTGCCTGCCTCCTGCATTAGTCCATTATCTGGTGCAAAGGTCACTTCATACAACATTATTGTTCTACCAAGTTGAAAAAAGAAAACAAAAGTATTTAAAGAAACTTATATTGCTGAGTCTGTTCTAGAACTTGATCAGGCTCTTAAAGTGAAACCACCACCACCCCTCCATGTGGGCCTCACGTTAACAGCACAGACATTGTTAAAGTATCTCAAATACAATCAGCAAATGACCTTGCTGCCGCCTTTAGAACATAGAACAGTACAGGCCCTTCAGCCCACAATACTGTGTAGACCTATTATCCTGCTGCAAGATCAAAACTAACCTCCATCCCCTTCATTTTACTACCATCCACGTGCCAATCCAAGAGTTGCCCAAATGTCCCTAGTGTATCTGGCTCTACCACCTCCGCTGGCAGTGCATTCCACACAGCCACCACTCTGTGCAAAGAACCTACCTGACATCTCCCCTACCTTCCTCCAAAATCACCTTAAAACTATGCCCCCTCATGATAGCCATTTCTACCCTGGGAAAAAGTCTCTGGCTATCCATTCTATGCCTCTCGTCATCTTGTACACCTTTATCAAGTCACTTCTCCTCCTCCTTCACTCCGATGAAAAAAGCCCTAGCTCCGTCAGGCTTTCCTCAAATCGGACCTGCCCTCCATACCAGGCTGCTTTCTGGTAAATCTCCTCTGCCCCCTCTCTAAAGCATCCTTCCTATAATGAGGCAGCCAGCACTGAACACAATATTCCAAGTGTGGTCTAACCAGGGTTTTAGGGCTGCAGCATAACCTGTAGCTCTTAAACTCAATCCCTCTGATAATGAAAGCCAACAAACCATACACTTTACAACCCTATCAACTTGGGTCGCAACTTTGAGGGATCTATGGACGTGGACCCCAAGATCCCTCCGTTCCTCCACACTGCTGAGAATCCTACCATTAACCCTGTATTCTACATTCAAATTTGACCTTCCAAAATGAATAGCTTCACACTTTTCCAGGTTGGATTCCATCTGCCACTTCTTTGCCTAGCTTTACATCCTGTCAATGTCCCATTGCAACCTACAACAGCCCTTCAACACTATCCACAACTCCAACCTCTCATCAGCAAACTTACTAACCCACCCTTCCACTTTCTCACCCAAGTCATTTGTAAAAAATCAAAGAGCAGAGGTCCCAGAACAGATCCCCGCAGAACACCACTGGTCACTGAGCTCCAGGCTGAATACTTTCACCTTCTGTATTCTATGGGCAGCCAATTCGGTATCCAGACACCCAAATTTCCCTGAATCCCATGCCTCCTTACTTTCTGAATGAGCCTACCATGGGGAACCTTATGAAACACCATGCTAAAATCCATATACACCACATCCACTGCTGTACCTTCAATGCGTTTTGACACATTCTCATAGAATTTACCAAGGCTTGTGAGGCATGACCTGCCTCTCAAAGTCATGCTGACTATCTCTAATCAAACTATACTTTTCCAAATAATCACAAATACTCCCAGAATCCTCTCCAATAATTTGCTCACCACAGAACACTGACTGGTCTGTAATTCCCACATTATCCCTATTCCCTTTCTTGAACAAGGGAGGGATGTTTGCATCTTCACTGTCCTCTGGAGTAGTACCAGATGATTGGAGGGAGGCAGAGATCACAAAAGGTGCAGCAATCTCTTCTATTGCTTCCCGTAGTAACCTGGGTATATCCCATCTGGCCCATGGGACTTATCTAGCTTTGTGTTTTTCAAAATTTCTAGCACATCCTCCTTCCTAACAACTTGTTTGAGCATATCAGCCTGTTTCACGCTGTCTCTCTCACTAGTGAATACTGAAGCAACGTATTCGTTAAGGACCTCCCTTACCTCTGACTCCAGGCACAAGTTCCCTCCACTATCCCGGATTGGCCCTCCCCTCACTCTGGCCATCTTTTGCTCCTCACATAAGTATAGAATGCCTGAGGGTTTTCCTTAATCCTACCCAGCAAGGCCTTTTCATACCCTTTTCTAGCTGTAAATCCATTCTTCAGTTCCTTGTAACTCTCTAGAGCTCTGTCCAATCCTTGCTTCCTCAACCTTCAGTAAGTTTCCTTCTTCCTCTTGACTAGATGTTCCACATGTCTTGTCATCCAAGGTTCTTTCACCTTACCATCCCTTCCGTGCCTCAGTGGGACAAACCTATCCAGCACTCGCAGCAAGTGCTCCCTAAACAACCTCCACATTTCTGTCGTGCATTTCCCTAAGAACATCTGTTTTTAAGTTTATGCTCCGCAGCTCCTGCCTAATAACATTGTAATTCCCCCTCCCCCAATTAAATACTTTCCTATACCGTGTGCTCATTTCCCTCTCCATGACTATAGTGAAGTTCAGGGAGTTGTGACCACTATCACCGAAACTTTCTCCCAGCAAGAGATCCGACACCTGGCCTGGTTTTTTGCCAAGCACTAAATCCAATATGTCCTCCCCTCTAGTCGGTCTATCCACAAATTGAGTCAGGAATCCTTCCTGGACACACCTTACAAAATCTGCTCCCTCCAAACTATTTATGCCAAGGAGGTTCCAGTCGATATTAGGGAAGTTGAAGTCAGCCATGACAACAACCCTATTACTTCTGCACCTTTCCACAATCTGCCCCGTGTCTCTGTTGCTATGGCTTGGAGGGGGGGGGGGGGGGGGGTAGGGGGAGCGGTGTCTATAGAACACTCCCAATAAAGCGACTGCTCCTGTCCCGTTTCGGATTTCCACGCATACTGACTCAGTAGACAAACCCTCCCTCGACAACCTCTCTTTCTGCAGCCGTGATACTATCCCTGATTAGCAATGCCACTGCCACACCTTTTACCTACCTCCCGCTTTCTTTTGAAATGTCTAAACCCCAGAACATCCAACAACCATTCCTGCCTCTGTGATATCCAAATCTCTGTAGTGGCCACAACAACATCTTCATTCTTTATTCATTTCTGGAATGAGGGCTTTGCTGGCTAGGCAGCATTTGTTGCCCACCCATAATTGCCCAGAAGGCAGTTCAGAGTCAACCACATTCCTGTGGGTTTGGAATCACATAGGCCAAATCAAGTAAGGATGGCAGTTTCTTTCCCTAAAGGGGATTAATGAACCAGATGGGTTTTTCCAACAATTGACAGTGGATTCATGGTCATCATTAGATTCTTAATTCTAGATACTTATTGATTTCAAACCCCACCATCTGCCGTGGTGGGATTTGAACCCAGGTCCCCAGAATGTTCTCTGGGTCTCTGGATTAACAGTCCAGCTATAATACCACTAGGCCATCGCCTCCATTTAGCTCCAAGTACTGATCCAAGCTCTAAGTTCATCACCTTTATTCCTGACACTTCTTGCATTAAAATAGACACACTTCAACCCGTCACACTGACTGCAACTTTGCCCTAATCAACTGTCTACACTTCTTCACAGACGCTCTGCATGCTGTATCTGCCTGTACACCAGCTACCCCACCCTCTGATCTGTAGCTCCAGTTCCCATCCCCCTGCCAAGCTAATTTAAACCCTCTCAAGAACTCTAGCAAACCTCCCGCCCAGGGTATTTGTGCCCCTCCAGTTTGGGGGCAACCCATCCTTCCTGTACAGGTCCCACCCTCCCCAGAAGGTGTCCCACATATTTGAAATCCTCCCCTCCTACACCAGCTCTGTAGCCACGTGTTCAGCTGCTCTCGCTCTCTATCCTAGCCTCACTAGCCCGTAGCACCAGGAGTAATCCTGAGATTACTATTCTGCTCATCCTGCTTTTTAGCTTCCAACCTAACTCGCTATGTTCACTTTTCAGGTCCTCATCCCTTTTCCTGGTTATGTCATTGGTACCAATGTGTACCACAACTTCTGGCTGCTCACCCTCCCCATTTAAGAATCCCATAGACTCGATCCAAGACATCCCTGACCCTGGCACCCGGGAGGCAACATACCATCCAGAAGTCTCGTTCGCGACCACAGAATCTCCTGTCTGTTCCCCTAACCATTGTATCTCCTGTCACTATCGCTCTTTTATTCACCCCCATTCCCTTTTGAGCCACAGAGTCAGACTCCGTGCCAGAGACGTGGCCATTATGACTTGCCTCTGGTAGGTCATCTCTACCCCTGCTCCCTCCCACCCCAACAGTATCCAAAGTGGTAAACTTATTGAGGGGAACGCCCACGAGTTAATTTTAATTTACAGTCAGCTACAAAGTCAAATGATCACTGGGTAGGTTTCCCTTTCCAATTCAACTGCTCTCATGTGGTTTCCACCAGATGAATGGAATAAAAACTCATTGTCAAATAACTGATCATACAATACACCAATTTTCTCAATGCCAAAATGTCAAATCAAGCACTCAGATGTGCAAACAGAATTGCTACAACCCAGAAAGAGGTGAGTCTATTATTTGTGCTAATTCTGTAACAGAAATACACTTAGTCCCAAACCCCTGCCTACTTCCTGCACATTCCTTTTCAGATATCAATTCAATTCCCTCATGAATGCCTCAATTGAACTTAACTCCACTACACAATGCACAACAGATCCTAATTCACTGTATGACGAAGTTTTTCCCTCATGTTTCCACTGCTTTCTTTTGGTAAATATTTCAAATTTGTGACTTGTACCTGATCCTTCCACCAATGATGACAGTTACACTCAGACCCCTCATATTTTGAATAGCTCTATTGAAACTCCTCCTACTCTTTTCCAAGGGAAGAAAATCTCAACTTGTACAATAGATCAACACTGAAGAGAGTGGCATTTAGAGGTAGGGCTGAGGTACAAAGAACGAACAGTATATCACAGGGACAGGTCCTTTAGCCCTCAACCTGCACCAGCAGATCAAATATTGATGACTTTGCATTTTGCCAATGTACATCCCAACATCCATATGAAACAGATGACAAATTTAAAATTGCATTTCAGAAACCTACTGGCCAATTGAGTATACTTCTGGATCAAGTGATCAAGGTAAAAATTGGAATCATTTAATAAGTGGATATCCTGTTTCAAGAGAACACATGATGCTTGTGGAAGTCAGAGCTAAGGTGAGCTAAAGTTTTCTTCAGTATTTTGTGATCTTGCACATTGAAGTCAACTGCACACTTTAATACGCCAAAGTTAGAAGGAATGGGAAACCTCACAAATGCACTTATTTGTGAATTATTATGGGTTCCACAAAACTGAATAAAAGTGCTACATGACATTCATGTGGCTAGTTATTGAAACATTCATTTTATCAACTAATTATAGCAAACTCCAATTTGTTTTTAAACCAGAAGGAACCCTCCTGAATTACTTTAATTCATCACAATTGGATTGAAAAGAAAATTAAAAGGTCCCTAGATTAACAACACGCAGCATGCATGCACAAACACTGGGGAAGGTCAGACTCAACTGTAATGCTGGTGGTAGTTAAATACAAATTAATAGTAAAAACACTGATTAGATTTAGAGAACAAGTGTTTGTATAGCCAACAGCAGCCAGGAGGAAAGAACATTTTAAAGTGAAGTGAAAAGTCTTTTTTATGAAAAAGATATTTTAACAACAAAGTTGAATGAAAACACCAAACCTAGACATACCTGAGGTAAAGTTTCGAAGAGATAACCAAAAGCAACAATGATCAACAACACGACTAAAGCAGATATTCCGCCAGCAATCTACAAAAACAAAACAAAAATCAAATAAAAAGGCCTGGAAACATTCTTCCCCTCACCCCTCCCAATCAGGATTCACAGGGTTGTCATATGGTTAGCTTCCAAAGATCAACAGTAACTACCCTCTAACAGTTGCTTGAAGCCCTATAATATTCTCAAATGAGCTCCCTGTCACGAGCTTAGGTGGAAAGAGTCACTAGGCACACAGCATTAAAAACTAAAACTGGAGATCTTGGCAACATTAACTAGAATAAAAGGACCATAATGTTATAGCCCAAATGAAAAGTCAACATCTGGGAATTAGTATGATTGAAGAGTAGGATATATTTAAACACAAAACGGAAGCAATACATATTAAATACATAAGACTATAAGACATAAGAGCAGAAAATGACCCTTCAACCGATTCATTCAGGCAGCTCAATTGAGACATGTTGTGGCTGATCTGACAATCCTCAATTCCACTTACTTGCTCCCCCCATCCCTCCCGTGACATTTGTTTCTTCTGCAGAATAAAAAAAATCTCAGTCTTGAATATACATATGTGGCCTCAACAGTCCTCTGTGACAAAGAAGAAATGCCTCAGTCATAAATTTGACCCCTTATTCTGAGATCATGCCCACTACTCCTAGACTTTCCCACAAGAAACAAATCTTCTGCATCTACCCTGTCAGGCTCACCAAGAATACTGTAGTTTCATTAAGGTCTTCAGCATTCCAACGAGTACAGGCCTAATCTACTCAAAAGGGTCCCTCCATAACGGTTATCATCCTGGTGAACATTCTCTAGTCTGCCTCCAACGTTGGTATATCTTTCCTAAGATAAAAGAGGCCTAAAACTGTTAAGTATTCCAGCTGTGGTCAGACCAGTCCCTTGTACAGTTTTAGCGACTTTCATACTTCATTGGAAATAAAAGGCTAATATTCCACATACTTTCCCTATTACTTCTTGAACTTGGATGCTAGCTTTGTGATTCATGGACAAAGTCTCCCAAATCCTACTGTTCTGTAACCTTCTGCAGTCTTTCGCCATTCAAATATTATTTAGCTCCTTTATTCTTCCCGCCAAAATGCATTACCTTACATTTTCCCATATTATCTTCCATCTGATCACTCACTTAAATCAGTCTGCACAGGATGAATCATTCTCACCACTTGCCTTCTTATGTATTGTCAATAAACGTCCAGGGATTGCAAGAGCGTCAAACTGAAACGAAGCTGCTATGCTCATTTACCCCAAGGAAGGACCTGCACCAGTTACTGGTCAAAAGTTAAAGTAGAGCTGGACGTAATGCTGCAAAACAGCTATCATTTCCCTGTTAAGAAGCTGACTCAGTTGCCAGCTTGATCAATGCTCCAAAACTGAACAGCTTTGTCAAAGAGTCAATATAACTCAAGACAGTCAGTTGACAAAAGCCAAGCAAAACTCACCAAAAGCACACTTTTCACTAAATGGAATGCCAACGGGTGCTTCTAGCAAATCCCACTGGTCTAGGAGTCCAAGATGCTGACCACAATTGTTAGTTCGATTGCTATTGTTTTAAATTGACCCTCTGAGCATACTACCAGCCCCAGGAGATACTTCCAATGAGGTGTTTTTTTTGACCAGTGCAGATGCAACAGGCCTGTCTGTGTTTCAAAATGTCTAAATCTACAATTTCTGAAGGGGGGAAAAGTTATTAAAAAGAGGATATTTGACATATGGAGGATATTTTGATCCAAAGGTCTACCTCAGATTCATGGTAACAGTCAAAAGGGGTTTTAAATTCCTGCAGAGTTTGGTCTCAACTTGAAAAATATAAAATTTTGTTCAAACACCCCAAATTCTACAGCCATGTCACCAAAAACTGCACAGCAACCCACAGAAAATTATGGTGACCACCAATTTTCCGAAACTCAAGAATGTTTTAGACATTTAGCATTTCCTAGGCATGGTTAATAAGCGGTTAAATCTCTCTCAAACCACCTTTTCATCACAGAAGCTGCAAGAGACCTGCAGAAGCCAGTGGTACCGCGGAGTTCAGCAGGATAGGGTTACTTGAATAGATTAAACAACTGGTCCCTCATGATGGGCTGGCCCATGACAATCTGAAATTGTCCACTGCCGTCAGAGTGGATGCCTCTTCTACTGGCTTTGGAACTATTCTTATTCAACTCTAATCTGATAGAATTAGAAAAGCACCAGTTTACTTTGCACCTTGCTTCTTGACAGAGACGGAGCAAAAAAAGGTATGCAAACAGTCATGTGGGCCTGACTGCTGGAGCTACATTTTCAGGTTGTAATTGACTTCAAACCCTTGAGTGTCCTTTTAAAATGTCAAAGAGATCAAGATACTCATGCGAGTCCAGCAGTTTATGCACTCAGTCAGAAACTGACAGTCTTTATGGACTATCCTCAAGCTAATGAGGATGTTGAATGTGTGGTTAAGATACTTATGACAAGAATATCAGCCAGATCTTGGCACTACTCAACTGCACAGAGCCTCAAGTTTACAAAATGGCCTCCAATTTTCAGTTTTCTACCTTGAAACCCCATATTACACATGGGGCAAACCACAGAATAGGTTAGTCAACTATATAAATTAATTGGTTCAATTCTCAGAACTGGGCTACAACAGTTTCCCTTGGTACTAGGTCAGCAGGTTTGCATTAGAAACAGATAATCCAAAGACAAAAAAACCATCACTAGACAATTGAAGTGAAAGGAGTGTCATCCAGACTTTGTTTGGTCTCCTGTAGAAACAGGATTGTTCTCATTTGGCTACTGTCAGTCAGTCACAGATGACCACTTCAAATACCATATCTGAGATGTTGTTAACTGCTTAACCAGTCCATAGACCATCCACTCTTCTATATTACTCTAATCTATGGAAAGTGGACAGTACAGCCTCTACAGGACTTAAATCCATAAGTAAGAGACTTTGGGGGAAAATTGGAAAGGTTAGAAAGAAAATGTTAATAGAATTCCATTTAGTTAAATGTTTTTGTGTTAAAGGTCACACTTTCTGACATGAAATGAGAATATATTGGGGAAAAAAAAAGTGATAGGTTTATCTGCATATTCATTAGACCTTGAGACAAGCTGGGATATATACATGACCAACAAGTCTGCTACTGTATCTACGCAAAAAATGTAAATAAAAGATTGTTTGATGAAACCCACTACTGTCCAGCCTGCACTTGTCTGAATATTTAACCAACTTAGATAAAATTAAAACCCATAAACCTACTTGCCATTTAGAAGGGCTATCAGCTAGTAGTAAGCGTCTTACGGTCTTGTATGTCAAAAGATCAAACTAATAAACTCCCTATGAAACAAACCAACATTCTATACTTTATTGTCTAGTGTGTACAGAAAAATTTAAAAAGAACATGCTTATCTAAAAATTAGTTAGTGCTCGCCACTGAACAGTAGAGGCTGCAAATTTATACCTCAGTTTTTCCTCCAGTGCTCTCTTGCACAAGGCTTCGGGACATTGAGGTGGTGACAGGAAATGTTTGGAAAAAGGATCCAAAAGTATTGCAAATACCTAATGCAATAAGTTCCTAGAGAAAGAATTTTTAAAAAAATCTGTTTGAAAAGTTTGGAAAAAAAAATTACATACATTTTCTGATAAAAAGGATAAAGTTAGCAACAAAACATGCAAATGGAAAATACGTTCAACCTTGTTATTTTGCACAAACTGTTGTTCACTTTTTTAAAGTGGACATGCTATCTAGAAATCGATATACAAGTTGACAACGTCAAAGATAGAAATATTCTTGTCAGCATTATATATCTATTCCAATGCAAGGGTTAGAAGGATACTCTTACTGTAAGGGTCCCAGTTTATTTAAAGATATTGCTTTCCCCTTATTGCAACATTTCCACCCTTCATCACCCAACCAACCTAATAACTGCATTTGCAAGAGGGCAGACACACAACCAGTCAATAGGCATAAAAATGATGATTCAAATAAATTTACGCAATTCAGAGATCAGGAAAACTTTCAGTACGTAATACTTAAAAGTTTTATAACAAATGAAAGTTTCCCCAACAAGGTCTCAGGTGTCATTACTAGTAAGCCCTTTTATCATTAGATTTGCCAAAGCTTTGATTATAAAATTGGAGATATATAAAACTGCACTTATTACCTGATTACCATCTACACTGTAACCATGCTTCATAGCAAATATTTTTGCCATCGATACAGTCATTGAGAATCCAACTACTGCAATTGCAATACAATCCATGAATATTTCAGACAGTAGACTGAAGTCAGGTAGAACTGGAGCTCTCAAACTGAAAAATGACAAATACACCAATATTAGCTGCTCTGCATTTAAAATTCTGGGATCATTGTGAAGCTACAAAAAACACATTCTAAACGCAGACCAATAAATTGGCTTGTGACCAAGATGATTGATGAGCAAGTACAGAGGCAAAAGATGTGATTGCCTGCATCAGTTCACAAAAGTGAAAATTAATTTCAATAAAATTAGAACATTTAATAAGGAAGCAGGGTACAAACTGCACTCCATTCATTTAGGAAGTAGAACAGGTGAACAATGGCTAATAATTCTGTTATCTACAAGCTAACAATGGCTCAACTTCTTATCCTCGACACATCAGTTAATTATACAGAAAACTGCAACAATTCAGCTGGAAAAAGATAAAGATAAATGGTCTTTGATCACATCTCAGGATAACAATCAAGGATCAGTGCTGAAGTACAGAGACTGACCCCAATGTTAAACAAGAACGAACAGGAGAATGCCATCTTGTGCAAAATATGACAAAGGCAAATACAGAATATTTTAAATTGAGAGAACAGGACAGAAATATTGAAATTGATTTAAAAAAATTCGAGACAATCCTGAAATTTTTCTTTGCAAAAATACAATGAACGCCAGTGTAAAGAGAGAATAAGCTTGTGTATTTATTAATTATCCAATTAAACTATTGATGGTTTAGAATACAATAGATATTTATTTCATCCACAGGGCATGGGCAAAACTATGAAAGGGTCTAGCAATGGGTCAACTGGTACCACTTAATTGTGAAACAGAAGGTTGTAAATACAAGTTCTACTTCAGTAATTTCATTTCAAAAGTCCAGGCTGACACATTAGCCCAGTACTGAAGGAGTTCTAGGTTTTCTCAGGTGTCATCTTTCAGATGAGATATTAAACCAAGACTTGTCTGCATTGTCAAGTGTAAGATTCCATGGCACTATTTCAAAAAGCAAAAGTTTTCAACTGTGTCCCGAATTGTAAAGTGAAGACTGTTATAGCCCTAGTGGTTTACAAGGCTGTTTTCTCATGAGAAAAATGGCGGCAAGTTTAAACGGAGGGTGAGGGGATAGGTTGAGAAGGCAGAACTTTTATGGTAACCTCAAGGTGATGAGGGAACTGAACCTACATGGTTGGCATCACTTTGCACTGCAAATCTGCCAATTAGCTAACCGCAAATACTGAGCTACATAATGGCATATACAGAACAAATAAATAAATGAAGAATTGGAAGAACAGAATCTATAGTAAGTAATCCTTGCTGAGAAAACAAAATTATTCAGATTTGATTGCTTAATGAACAAATTCAATGATGCTCCATTCCCCTTTTAATGGACTATAATAGTGTCAGAAGTTTGAAATTATTTTAAAACATTACCACTGCTAGATCATACTACACAATGATCGAGTAGATGCAGCAGCCATTTGGCCCAAACTGCTTATGCTGCTCTTTGAAAGAGCTATCTAATCACTCCCATTCTCTGCTCCTTCTCCATAATTTTTCCAATTATGGACACAATTTCTTCTGAAAATTACTACCAAATCTACCTTCAGCGTTCGTTCATGGATTATATTCCCTCTAAAGTAAAATTGTCACATGTTTCTATAACTAGCAAGACAGAAGTCTTAACATATTGACACAATGATACTTTATTCCTATCTATTGAAAATAGAGTTGTCTCAACTAATTAATGGTAATGTGCTCAGTTCCATACAGGATCACAATCTTGCAATAGGCTACTGCACTCCACTTCTTTCTGGATATTTACAAGCAGAATAGCTTCTTTATTATTTTTCGAAGAGGGATTAGAGTCCCACACAAAACCTAATTCAACTTGCTCAATATTATATTCCCGAATATCTCCAAGTTGTGAGTCAAAGGAATTACAGTAAATATTTGAAACACGAAACATTTATTGTAGGGGTTATTTATGACCAAGTAGTCTGAATAAGCATAACATGTATGTGGGAAATTGTACCTTGTAAATCATGCATTCTCTAATAGCTGGTTCTGCCCCATTAACCCACACCTTACTATTTCTGACAACCACTTGTTTGAGGCCAAGTCATGACCAGAGAGGAAAGATGACTAGCAATTTATTTTGCATGCTCCAAAAATGCTGTCACGTACTCAAGTGGAATTTGGTGCTAGCAAACAATTTGCTAGCACCTGTAACATTTGGGATAGCTAACTCTTCAATGGTTCATTTATGTTGGGTGACATCTTAAACTAGGAATTCTGGTCTAACCTTGACTCTTGAAGAAATTACATCCTCTTCTTCCCATTCCAGTGCTATAAAGCAATAACTTTATCCATCCTAATTTAAAGACTTGGGTCACTCCCCACAATTGTTCAGTGAGCAAAAACATGCAATATCTCCATCCCACCCCTGGAAAAGAAAATAGCCTCAAGTTATGAACATACAAACAAGGAGTAAGGCACTCTGCCCTTTGAGCCTGCTACACCATTCAATAATTTCACGATTGTCAGGTCAATCTCATTTCCTTCATTCCCTAATAAGTTTCATAATTGGAAGTTCATTCCTATTCAGGATTGAACCAGTGTCCTCACAACACTACCTTCTCATATGCAAATAAATCCAGTCATCCACCCCACTTCAATCCAGGAAAGTTTTATTTCACCATTGACTTATTATTTCTGTTAGTACAGCACCAAAAACCTAGCCCAAAGACACTCACCGTTTTTCCACACCATGTCACCTCTTTTACTCCTTTCTAATCAAGGTCATGTTATACCTATGTCTTCTTACAATGCTTTTAAAAAAAAAAAACACGACAGCCTTGACTTTGTATGCAACCATTGGATGTTTTGATTTGTATTGTAGCATTCTGAAACAAATTTGATTAATTAGCCCTATGTTTTCCCTACCCAGTAGGTATATGACCAACAATATTCACTTCATAGTTCTCATGCAGGTTCATCCCAGCAGAAACACCGGTGCCAATAATTACCTAAAGAGAAAAACAAATTCATAACCAACATTTGAATTGGGAAAAAGGTACTGTATCCAAAAGTACTATAAAAATTTAAAAAATTGCTTCCATCTCTAGTCTCCTGTGCCTGAGTTTTTGACTGGTTTCTAGAACCGATTTCAAAGAATTAGGAGGTGGGGATGCAGTTTGGATGTGGTGGAAAGGGAAGAAAAACCAGAATAAATGGCATGGCTGGGCCACTCCAAAGACTGCTTAACTAGCCAAGTTCACTGTTCGTAGTGGGTCAGAGGTGCCACACCCACTTTAGAGTCAGAAGACTCAAGTTTTTAAAAAAAAAAACCACACTAGAAATTTCTTATAAGCATCCAATGATACAAAACAACAGTTCATTTGGCCCATCATGTTTATACTGATCCTTTTGAAAGAGCTGTCCATTTAGCTTCTTTCATTATCAAGATTATCAAGTAGGTTTATCAAGATTTTCCAAATGATTGTAGTGCACTGTCAAAAAACTTCTCATGCCAATTGCTTCATTTGACAGTGACCTGTCCCCTCTGGTTACTGAATCTCCAGTCAATGATCATTATTTCTCATCATTTATTCTATCAAAATTCTTGATTTTGAACACCTCTTTTAAAAAGAGGCTTCTTTTGCTCATCTTTAGGAAAAAGAACCCAAACTTTTCTAATCTAGCTCTGTAGCTGAAACTTTCAATCCTGGCACAATTCTAGTCTGATATCACAGAGAAACTCTGGTCATCCTTCAGCTGTGCTGTTAAAGCAGAGCCCCTGATTGTCTTCTCAGATTAACACAAAACAGGGCATCTTTCCATGATATCATCACAAATTAAAATTTTCCCCAGAACCTTAGCAACATTGGTTAAGCAAATTGGCTGCTTGTTATTGTCTGTCAGATCATACAGCACGTGCATTGATATTGTTTGCCACACTAGGACAGTGGTTGCAATACTTATTACAGCACTTTCTGTAAAATATTTGGAGGTGTCTCAAGATCATAAATGGAGAGATACAAGTGCAATTTCGTCAGTCAGTCAAAAGTTACCCAATTCTACAGGTGCAGTCACTTATTGGTGGGTAAGGAAGATTACCTCCAAACATTAGGGAGAGAAGCAAAGAAATGCAAGTGTTTAGGGTAGAGCCCAATTTCCCTTGTGCCTTACATGTTAGCCTTTATGTTTCAGCTAGTCTTCCATTAATAATTCATATGCTTAAAGGACTTGAGGAAATAATTTGAACCAAGGTGTGAATATGGGTGCACCACCGATTAAAAAAATAAATTTCTAATGACGTTTGGCAGAGGAACCAATTGTGCAAGCCAAAAAAAAAACAAAAACAAAAACAACTTAAAAAGGGAAGAAAAAGAATTTTCTTACCATAATAAGTTCAACAGGAATGGGAACTGGAAGCTTATCTTTGTATCGTACATTTATTTCTTTTACCACCAGCAGGAAGACAATGCAAACTGCCCCAAGAGCTACTGTTGTAACATTACTTCCTTTAATATTAGTACACACAGCAATAAAAGTCTGGAACATAAAACAGAATTGGCCATCAACAAAAGGGACTTGAAAAACTGTAATGTGACATTTTAACAAATGTGAGATTTTATCTTGAGCAGGCAAATAAAACACAAGTCACTACTCTACCAGAACCTCTCAGCTGACAGAAAACAAATAGCCAGAAAAGAATAAGATTTATCTTTGACTCAGAAGAGAAGCCAGTTATTAGGACATGAAACTATCATGTTCACTATTAAAAATAGCAGGAAAGAACACTAGACAAATAATTAAACAAGTGGAAAAGTCAATTCAATTTTTTCTCCACCAAAATTCAATTCAAAACAAAAAAACAACTTGATTTTCATGTTTGTGAAAATAGCTAGTTTTTTTTTTTTTAAATCCTGTATATAGCTACTTACATTAATTGCTGACAGGGGTCCACCAAACCTTTGAGTTTGGATTCCCAGAAGATACTTCAACTGGGACAGAAAGACGTGCAAAGCTGCAGCAGCAGTGAAACCTCGCACTAAAGGTTCTGCCAAGTAAACGACGACAAACCCAAATCGTATAACCCCAAGGCACAACTGTTTAAAAAGGAGACAAATTAATTTGATAATATCTGGTTTATTTCTATCAAAGTAAAATAAATTTTACTTTGTCATCACTGTCAGCAGGCTACACCAGGTTCCTTGAACTAGCAAAGCAGGACAGGGTTACTAATTCCAAAGAAAATTTATCCATTGCAGCCACACAAAAACTAATTATAGTCAATGTTTAATCGAAAAAAAATAAAAAATGTCAATACAGACAAGTACCAATAATTCATAGTAAAGCACACAAGTTTACATTGCCTTTTTCCTTGACTAGCTTAATCTCCTGATTACCTGCATAATTCCTGAAAGGAAAGCTGTTGCAGATGCTATTTTAACTCTCACTGCAGCTCTTGTTTCATGAAATCCAGTGCGATTAGTTGCATTCATAGAAGTAACATCAAACATTTGATCAGGTGTAAGTCTTATAACAACACCACCAACCATCAAACTGATTATTGCAAAGGGACCTAGGATAAAAGAACAAAAAAGGTAACTTCACTTGGAGATTAAGGCCAAAAAGACTTCAATTAATGCTAGAGATTGTACCTTAGTTGTGTATTTTTAAGCTTGTTCTTTTGTCCAAACTCCAAAATATTAGCAAGACTTTTGACAATCAATGGGTAAATAAGATTCTGCTTTGAGCATTGAAAATAACGAATACTAAATATTAAACAGATTCTGGAATTGGGTATTAAATTTGGAACTTCTCAAACAAGGACTTAAAAAAATTCACCCAAGATAACAGTTTGATTTACTCGTTTTATTCGTAAAGTGAGCCTCAATTACAGATACTTGTGGCTTTTCACTCCCTTAATCTCAAAGTTACATCTGATCACTTCCTTCTACCCTCATTCTGACCTTCTTCTAGTCTGTTTAAATCCCATCTCCAACCACATTTCATTCTGGAATAAACTCTCAAGCCTAGCCTTTGGCTTGTGATTTGCCATAATACTTCTGCAGTTTTTAAAATCTATTCTGCCATTCCACCACGTTCACTTCCAATGTTCCCTTCGCCCCCAATTTCTAGTACAATCCATATTCTGCTTACGTGTCCCTACCTCAAGAACAGAAGTCTCAGTTCAGGTCTCACCCACCAGAGAGGTGTCACATCATGCCTGATTAAAAATGATTTCCAGTGCAGACAAAAGGGCTGAATGACATCCTTCTGCAATTCTCTAACACCTATCAATATCCTGGCATGGCCATTTGTTGTTTCAAGTTAGAGACACAGACAGTGTGGAACAAATGGTTAACCATCCTAGGTCTAGCTGGACCATAATTCTGGGACTCCCTTCCTACGCTCTACGAACAAAGATAAATCCTGGTTTCCTTGATGACCACAAACTTGCACTCTTATCTCCCACCTTTTCTACTGCCACTCGAAGTCCTTCATGAACTTTGTAATTAAGAATGCAGCCATACATTCTACTGCCTCTGTTGAATTTCACCGTGACCCTTACCATCAAGGTCAAACTGCAGAAAAGCTTTCTTTGGCCTCAAGCCCTGAGCTAGTGCCTAGTTTCCTTACAATTGACACTCAATCTCTCAAGGCACTTCTGTCCACGAATACCACAATTTGCTCCCTTGAATCCACTCAACTTCATTTCATTGCTTTCATGCTGTCTGTAACTGCATGAGCATTCCAGGTTTCAGATAGTATCCTCATCCCATTCAAAACAGCCACAAGCTTTCTTAAAAATACTCACTCGACCATTTTATCAAATTTACTGTCTAAACATCATCTTTCCCTTTTAAATCCTGATGTGTGTTGTCAACATTCAAATTCATACCTATCTTTTCTGCAACCCAGGTTTTGGATTTCTTTCCCGCCACAGCACTGAAAATTGTAACTGAAGTGACAACATCTTCAAAGACTGTGGTACACTATCCACTGCTGTCTTCTCTGCAACCTTTGACATAATAATCTCTTCACCAGGATCCAGATCAGTGGGACTGCTCTCAAGTGGTTCTACTTGTAAATTATTCTATCACAACCAGACAACCTCCGGATCCAACGCACCATCCTCCGACACTTCCGCCATCTGCAATCAGACCCCACCAAAGACATCTTTCCCTCCCCACCCTTATCTGCCTTCCGGAGGGACCACTCCCTCAGTGACTCCCTTGTCCGCTCCACACTCCCCTTCAGCCCCACCACACCCGGCACTTTTCCCTGCAACCGCAGGAAGTGCTACACCTGCCCCCACACCTCCTCCCTCACCCCAATCCCAGGCCCCAAGAAGACTTTCCACATCAGGCAGATGTTCACCTGCGCATCTGCCAATGTGGTATACTGCATCCGCTGTACCTGTTGTGGCTTCCTCTACATCGGGGAAACCAAGCGGAGGCTTGGGGACCGCTTTGCAGAACACCTGCGCTCAGTTCGCAACAAACAACTGCACCTCCCAGTCGCGAACCATTTCAACTCCCCCTCCCATTCCTCAGATGACATGTCCATCCTGGGCCTCCTGCAATGCCACAGTGATGCCACCCGAACGCAGCAGGAACAACAAATCATATTCAGCCTGGGAACCCTGCAGCCCAATGGCATCAATGTGGATTTCACAAGCTTCAAAATATCCCCTCCCCCAACCGCATCCCAAAACCAGCCCAGCTCATCTCCACCTCCCTAACCTGTTTTTCCTCTCACCTATCCCCTCCTCCCACCTCAAGCCCCACCCCCATCTCCTATCTACTAACATCATCCCGTCCCCTTGACCTGTCCGTCCTCCCTGGACTGACCTATCTCCTCCCTACCCCCCACCTACACTCACCTTTACTGGCTCCATCCCCGCCTCTTTGACCTGTCTGCCTCCTCTCCTCTATCCGCCTCCCCCTCTCTCCCTATTTATTTCAGAACCCTCTTCCCCTCCCCCATTTCTGATGAAGGGTCTAGGCCCAAAACGTCAAGTTTTCCTGCTCCTACGATGCTGTTTGGCCTGTGTTCATCCAGCCCCACGCCTTGTTATCTCGGATTCTCCAGCATCTGCAGTACCTTTTATCTCAGACAACCTTCAAAAATGGTTTTCCTTCCTTTTAGTGCCAATCCCTTCCGGCTTCCACACCAATATCCCACCCCATTATGATAAAATCCAAATATGCAAGATCAGGTTCAACAGACACTTAACACCTAGTTCCAACATGCCACAAGTTCCTCAATTCTTACTGCTGTCAGACTGCTTGTCTGACATCCATTCCAGCTACTAACTTAATTCTCATCATTAACTAAATCCTCTTTCCTGTCTCAACTTGAACCAAAAACTGTTCTCACTAAGTTGGACAGACCTCAGATGAGATCAGCTTTCAAGTTCTACATCCTCGCCATCACAAAAATAACTAACTTCCATCTCAAATGTTTCCTATTCATGCATACTTTCAACACTGCCAGATTCAATGATCTTCTGATTGGACTCCTTTCCAAACTTCAGTTAACCATTTTCTCAAATTTTATAGACTTGATCTATACTGGCTTCTGATTCTCCATGCCTCCATTGTTGGATTCAAGATATATAAATGGATACCTCTCCTCCCATCTGCATTCCAAAGTTTCTTGAGCACCTTCCTAGTCCCTTTGGATCACAGCTGAAGCCCAAGTCTTTTGATTGGATTGGCTTATTGTCAGGTGTACTGCAATACAGGCAGATCACAACAAGCAAAAGGATGTACAGATCAAAATGACTTACAGGCACACAGGTTACATTATTTGAGGCTAGCCTCAATTCAACAGTCTAATAACAGCCACAAAGAAGCTGTTCCTGAGCCGGCCCGTGCACGTTCAGGCTTCTGTACCTTCTTCCTAACAGAAGGCGTGGTCGGTCATCACCAGCACGCAATGGGTCTTTGAGGGTGTTGGCTGCCTTCCTGCAGCAGCAAGCTGTGTAAATAGAGTCCATGGACGGGAGGTTGGCTTCCAAAATGGCCTGGCTGTGCACACCACCTTCTGTCGTTTCTTGCAGTCCCAGCAAACACTGACATCAGACTAACGAGCCGATAACTGTTAAGCATTTCCTTTGTACCCTTTTTAAAAGGCACTTTCTTTCCTCCAGTTCTCTAACACCTCACTGGTGTCTGAAGATTGGAAAATAATCCTCACAGTATCTGCCATTTCCTCGGACCTCCAACATCCTAGGGAACAATCCATCCAGCCCTGGCAACTTGTCAACTTTCAAAGATCTAACTCCACTAACATTTCTTCTAATTATGATTAATTTGTCCAATGTTTCATAGTCTTCCTCTTCGTTTACTATAACCATGCCATCCCTTTCCTTTGCGAATATAGAGACAAAAAACAAAACCATTTAAAATTCTTCCCATATCCTCTCTACCTTCACACAAGTTCCCTTCATTTCTGTTCAGTCTCACTTTCTCAGGTATCCTTTTGCTTTTTATACACCAGTAAAACATTTTTCGGTTTTTAATCTTGCTTGCAAATACTTTGTCATGCCCTCTTTGATTTCCTAATTTGTTTTAAACTTGATCCTATTACTTTCTATACTCCTCTTGGCTATTTTCAATTTTTATTTTGTGATTATCACAATATCCGTTTAATCTTCCCCTGCATTTTTCTAGACAACCACAGGGGTCTGGATTTAGCAGTACCATTCTTATTTTTGGAGAGGACACGTCTGCTTTGTGCCTAAAGGATCTCATTTCAAGTGCCTCCCACTGGTTTAATCAGTTACCGTTAGCAACCCTGCCCAGTTGACTATAGCTATATCACTTCTGTTTTGTTACATTTGCCTTTCCCCAGTCAGAAACTTTTACACTTGATTTAATCGTTGTGCTTTTCCATAAATTTTAAAATCTAATCAAAGTGGGGTCGCTATCCCCCAATGTCACTCCACCCATGTGTCCATCTTCATTTCCCAAAACTAAATCCAGAATTGAGTCTTCTCCTACAGATCTTCCTGGACGCAGTACATGAATTTTTGACCCAGTTGATATTGGGATAGTTAATGTCTCCTGCTATTGTCTTCTTACTCTTGCAGGCGGAAGTTTGTCTACATATGATGTTCTATCTCTGTCACAATTTGGGGGTCTGTAGTATACTCCTAATAGGAAGGCTGACCTTTTTAAATTCCTAAACTCAACCCAAAATCCTCATTTGTTAACACATTTAGTACATCACCCCTTCTCAATTGCAATTGATTCTTTAACCAATACTGCTAACACCACCCCCGCCTTCTTTTCTCACCCACTCAATCCTGCCTGAAACTCTATCCAGGCATATTCAGCTGCCAAAGTTGCCCCTCCTTTTGCCAGGTTTCTGTTGAGGCAACGACATTGTGCTGCCATGTGTTTGTGTACCTTTAATTCATCTACTCTGTAATACTCCCTGCACTGATTCATGTACAGCTCAACCCCAATTTTCTTTGCAGGACGCTTTTTAATCTTCATTTCGTTTGTCTTTACTAGTTGTGACATTTATATAGCTTTTTTAAAAAACAAAAGCAAAGAATCTGGATGAAGGAACTGATGGTACTGTTGCTAAGTTTGCAAATGAGACAAAGATAGTTGGAAGAACAGGTAGTATTAAGGAAGCAAGGAGGCTGCAGAAAGACATGGACACACTAGGCAATTGGGCAAGTAAGTGCAGATGGAATATGATGTGATAAAGTGTGAGATCACACATTTTGGTAAGAAGAGGGGTAGATTTTTTCCTAAATCAGGGAAGGCTTCAGAAATCGGAAGAGAAGGGATTTGGGAGTCCTAGAACAGGTGGTTAGGAAGGCAAATTGGCACTCATTTCAAGACAGCTAGAAAACAAAAGTAGAGGTGTAGTGCTGAGGCTATGAAAGGCTCTGATCAGACTGTATTTGGAATATTGAGAGCAGTTTTGGGCTCCTTATCTAAGGAAAGAGGTGCTAGCACTGGAGGGGGTCCAGGGGAGGTTTAAAAGAATGATTCTGGGCCTGGATAGAGAAAATGTTTCAACTAAGGTGAAGGCTAGGACCCAAGATCAGAGCATCATGGTGAAGGGATGACCCTTTAGAACCAAGACGAGGAAGAATTTCTTCAGCCAGAGGGTGGTGACTCCATGGATCTCAACCTCCACACCCTTCTGTAGCACAGTCATTGAGTGCATTTGAGACAGAGATAGATAGGCTATTCACTAGTATGGGGATCATGGGTTACAAAGTAAAGGCGAGAACGGGGTTGAGAAACACTTCAATCATGATTAAGCAATGGAGCTGACTCTTTGGGCTAAACGGCCTAATTCTGCTGTTATATCTTATGCTCTTAACGTTACAGATGCCATCTAGTCAAGTTGACCAAGTAGACCAACATATCAAAACTCACACACAACATACCTACTGATACATGTCTTGAAGTCCCAAAGACCATGTATAATAAAACAGGAAAAACTGCAGAATAGAGCCCAAACACAGGTGGCACAGCTGCCAACAGGGCATAAGCTAAACCTACAAAAAAGAAAAAGTACAACTGGTGTTATTTATCAACAAGATAAAAGACCATTAAATGGAGGGAGGAACCAAAGAAAGCAAAACTAACATGGTTTGTCATTGTCACTGGACTTGAAATGTTAGTTGTATTTTTCTCTACAGATTATGCCAGAACTGCTGCATCTTTCAGCCTTCTGTTTCCAATTTTCGGCATCCTAGGTTCCTTGTTTTGTTAAAATATTGGTTGCAATTCTTAAGTTTTTCAAGTTATTTACACAAAGATATAATGCAGTTGACTTAAAAAAGGTGTCAAAAGTACTTCCACAAGTATTAAAATTCAACTTTATAATTCAATATTCTATGCAAATAATGAGAGATCTTGTCCAAAATTGCTACAAGGAGTAAAATTGATAAAGTGTAGTGCCTGGATTTATCTAACACATACTTTAAAATAACTGACAACAGGTCATTGAATCAAATGTTGCAGAGGACAGGAGGCTCACTTTTGGCTTGCTCGAATCAGTCAACGGTAAAACTATTTATATTAGGAAGTAGCATTAAAGTTAACAAGATGCAAAAACTGATTTAGAAACATAGTTTTAACATCAATTATAACAAAGCTTTTGTTGAAAAGAATCAGCGCTATAATTTCCACATTGTAAGTACCCCAACAATGCTCATTAATTTCACTCCTTTGCAATTTTGTTTTTGCTAAGGCAGTGATATCTTGCCATTGGAGTAATTAACACCACCAAGATTGTAATGCAGACTATGATAGTCTTGGAAACTTAAATCAGAAAATGCTGGCAGTAATCAACTGGCAGTCTGTGGAGAAATAAGTAACATTTCACGTTAATGACATTTCAACAGAATTAGGAAGAGTTAGAAATATAATAATTTTTGAACAAGCAGCTGGAGGGAAAGGGTTAGGGGGAAAGTCTGTTATAGGTTGGAAGATGGGAGGTATCTAAAGATCTAGTCAGAAGGCCAAAGGTAATAGCAATGGAACAAGTACATCAGAAGATCTACAGCATGTAGACGATGTTAGATTCTGCAGTGTTAATACTAACTGCATTGGACACTGCCCAAATCTGATGCCATATCAGATTAGGGTCTCTCTCAGCAACAACGTCCATCATACCAATGTAACTTGCAAACTAGATCATGATTAAGACAAGACTCTCTTCTAATGAGAAGACCAAGTCATGTCCCTCTACCACTCCAGACTAGCCAGGCCTTTTAGATTTCAATCTAAAAAAGAAAACCATGGTAGCAAATCTACCCAAATGCATCCTCCAAGGGTGATGTGACAAGAATCTGTTTTACAGTGTGCTGCTGTATAAAGTGATATTAAAAGAAGCGGAATAAAGGTGTGAAGACAGTGAAATAACAAAGTGTACGAGGGCAGAGGTCTCAGTCAATGAGACCAGCTCTCTCCACCTACTGCACTGTTTCAGTGATGCTCAAGGAATAGAATGGCATTTCATCTTTCAATTAGAAAATTTCAGACTACAATCACCGCCCACCACTGCACAGTCCTTTGTTTTGAATGCTACTGCACTGATGAAAGGGTCATTGAAAATATTAATCTTTCTTTCTCACTAATGCTGTCACACTTGAGTATTTCTAGTGATTTTGGTTATTAAAACTCTGCTTTTTGCTTAGTGCCATTGAAGTGATCCTAAACAACTTTACTAGACTGAATGTATTAAATAGTTTGATGGGCATTGAGGTGGCAAAGTTATAGAGTACTTTTCAGGGAAATGAAACTTAGAAATTGTTCCTTCTGTCTATTGACTAATATTGTGTTGTCATATTATCCATAAAGAAATAGGAACTAAAAACATGTTAGGGTATCACATTTCATTGCTGCGCTAGTCACATGTCAAGACATAATAAAATCAACTATATCAAACACATTGCGAGGTGTAAGAAATAGAGAGAAGCTCCAGCATGGTTATTTCTGATATGGGAAGATGATGATAGAGGTGAACTTTAAGAAGTGATGATACCTGATTAAGAGTGGTACTTTGAAGAAGCCCTCAAGCGTCGGAAAGGAGATGAGCTGGTTATTTACTTAATTGCAACACAAACAATGGAGGCTTAAATGTACTTTGTGCATGGGGCTTTACATTTAGAATGAAAAAAAAAGGGTCACGTCACCTGTTCTGCAAGCCTGGGTGGTTTGCTTGGTTAAGTGCAAAAGGTGGCTTAGATAGTTCTTCTGATAAGGTGGTGCAAGTTTTTTTTAAAATGGTTGAAGACAATGGCAGCAATCCCTTGGTTTACAAGGATTGGACCCTAATTTTCCCAAAGTTTTGTAAATATTGTGCTGTGACCTGTCACTTTTTTTTCAAAAAGGATGAAAGGACTTTGGGATCAAAGTTAGCTAATTAACCTTACATCCAGGTAGAAATGCTAATATGGAAGAGGGCAGAGGAAACCACTAGCTGTAATCTGACCTCCCATCAGCATGCTTCCGTAGTCAGACAGGAGACATGTTCTAGTGAAAGAGACAAATCCCACAGCGTTTTAAGGATTCAAATTTGCTTTGGTGCAATGAGAGCAGATTTTATTCCTGGTTTGGATTCAGCAGCTTTCTGCAAAGAGGAAATTTGATGGGGACAGTCACAAAGTTGACACTTGGTGAAACTGGAATATGGGAATTACAGTGCACGATTTGCTATACAAAAGGAGTGTAATTATGTGGAGAGCCCACTGTTTAATAAGCAAAAACAGGGAATACTCCTCTCTTTAAAAAGTAGACAGTAGTGTTTAATTGGTACTTTGTTATTTATTACAGTAAAAGTTTAAGTAGTGAAATCTTGCCATTCTTTTAATTATCAACTGAAAACTTAACTTTTTAACGTTACCTACATCCGAGAGATTATAATAGGAGCTTGTTGCTGTTCATTGACTACACTCAAAAGTAGTCCATTGAACACCAAGTGTCCTGAGGTGGTGATATACATAAATACAAGTCAGTGTGTTATGGAGTGTGATTCAAAGATGGTGGTTGTTAAGAAGGAGTAGATGAGAAGAGCAGCAAGAGGGAAAGGGAGAGAGGCAGCAGGAGGGAGATTGGGAGACTGAGACACTTTGTAGCTCAAAACTTCTACGGCATGACTTTATCTTATAAAATTTCAAATTTCACATTATTTCAAGTATTTCCAAAATTTACTTTTATCTTTTAGTCTCACTGTTGATCATCTCTTTCAGTGATGTGGTTCTTAGCCTTCTGGCTTAGTTTCTTAATATTTATATTTTTGAGAAGATCCGTGATTATGTACAATTCAACAGACAGCAATTACAAAGAATATATAGACTCGATTTTTTTCCTCCTGTCTGTACAACATACATGTGTAATAAATTTTGGTAGCATGTCGGTAGAATAGAGAAAGTACATCTCATGCCATACAATCCAACTAAACATGGGTGAGACCATTGTTTAAACCTAAAATACTGAGCAAAATAAAATTTAATGGTTCTCAAACATTTTCACTTTAAAAACATAAATCATTTTCATATTTACTTTGAGGTAGCTGCATCATTCCAGTGCTCAAACCAGAAATTATGTCTCCGAACACATACTCCTTCACTGGATATTGGGGTAGCCATTCCAGAATGGGAACAAACCTGAAGAGTATTGACTTGGCCTTCTTGGATGAGCAACTATAGAAAACAAAATAAATAAGTAAATAGAACCAAAATAGCATGCTGACAAGGCAGAAGGCAAGGTATTCCTTTCACAGTGCCCTAAGCAGCTTTGGTACAACTTCTTGAAATTTACTCTCTTCCCCATTCTCTAGAATTAACTTGTTTATTTGGTGTTGTCAGGATAAGAGTAATTATGACGTAGAGTAGGGGTCACTCATTTAAGGCAGATGAGGAAGAATTTCTTCTCTCAAGGTTGCAAATTTTTGGAACTGTTTACCATAGAGCTGTTGAGGCTGGATCAAGTATATTCAAGGCTGAGATAGACAGAATTTTAATCAATAATGGTTTAAGAGGTTATGGGAAAAGGCTGAAAAGTGGAGCTGAGGATTATCTGAGCATCCATCATCTCACTAAATGGAAGACGACAGTATGGCCTATTTCTGCTCCTACATGTTGCAGCCCTGAGCTGAGGGTAGACGACTTGAGGAGCTTCCAAAAGACAATTGGATACGTATTTGAAGACTAATATAAAGGATGACAGGGAAAGTGCAAAGCATGGGACAAAAGGGCCCCTCTTGCATTATATGATTCTGTAATTCTTATGCTAAATGGTAGGCATGTTAACATTGGAGACAACAAGGCATCAATTAATCTGTTAATCCCATGAATTACAGCCCATTAACTACATTGGTATATAAACAATCAAACTGACAAACCAAATACAGCGCCCCTTTGCTGGCCTTTTGTTTAAATTCATGAAGTGAGCATTGTGGGCTCACCAGCATCTATTGTGTATCCCTAATTGGCCACAAGGTGGCATCAAGCTGCCTTCTTGAAATACTGCAGTTGATTTGGTGTAGGTACATTGACCGTGTGAAGGAGAGTCTTACAGGTTTTGAGCCCAACACTGAAGGACTGGCCATCTATTTCCAAGTCAGAATGGACAGTGACTAGGAGTGGGAATTTACCAGTGTGGTTATGTACCTGCTGACCTCAGCCTTTTAGACAGGTGTAGTTTGTAAAGTGCAATCTATGGAGACATGAATAAATACCCACAGTGCAGCTTGTAAATGGTGCACATTGCTGCTACTGAACATTAGTGGAGGAGAGAGCAAATGATTTGACACCAGAATTCACAAACAAGTACGCAGATTTGCCCTGGCTGGCAAACTGCTCAAGTACTGTTGGGCCTGTACTCATCCAGACAAGTAGGGATTCCTGACTTGTGCCTCATAGATCATAGACAGGAATTAGTGAGTTCAGAGCTGACCTAAATGACCGGTGGATTGGGAGCGTCTAACCTGCTCTCAAAGAAACAATATTTATACAGCTAATCTATTTCAGGTTCTGGTCAATAGTAATTACCTGGATGTTAATGAGAGCTGGTGATAGAAATGCCATCGAATGGCAAAGGAGCAATGATTAGTCTCTCGTTGGAAACAGCCATTGCATGACATGAATTACTTTCCACTTTTTAGTCCAAGTCTGGGTACGATTCAAAGGAATGGTAACCAGAGCTAAAACATTATCTTTGATTTCTCTTCACAGAAGCTGCTGGAAAAGCTCAGCACGTCTAGCAATTTCTGTTTTGGTTCTGGATATGGTCTTGGCCTTACTGCATTTGGATATGAACTGCATCAGTGTCTGAGGAGTCACAAATGGTATGAATATTGCAGATTCAAACATTTCCACATTTGACATTATGATGGAGGGAAATCTTGATGTAGTACCTGTATAACGTTAGGCCTACGACACTATCCTGTGGAATTCCGGCAGAGATATCCTAGAGTTGAGATTGCTGACCTCCAACTACCACAACCGCTTTCCTTGTGCTGAAATGTGACTCCAAAGAGCTTTCCCTGATTCCCAGTGACTCCAGTTGTGTTAAGGATCCTTGATGCCACGGGCAGTCACTCTCATCTCACCTCTGGAATTCAGCTCTGCGAGTGAGGAGTAGGTGCCAGTGTTACAGCTGTACCACAATAGCTTAGCCAAGGGCACAGCAAGTTCTGCAGCACAAGTCTTCAGTAACACGGCTGGATTCCTGTCAAAGCCAGGAGCCTCTGCAGCACCCAGTGCTATCTGCCATTTCTTGATATCACATGAAGTGAATCAGATTGGCTGAAGGATTGGTGTCTGTGATGCTAGGTCGAATCATCCACTTGAGTCATGTCTGATTGGAAATCGTTTGGCTAATTCTAAAACAATGAGTCAGGGCATGAACACCCACGATCATCATTGAAACCCATTAAAACAAACAAAAAAAAAAAAAAAAAGAGTGTACTTTTTCTTTCTGAAAAAAAGGAATTTACTTTCTGTAAATTCCAAGGAGGTCCTGTTTATGAAGCAAGATTTGATTAACTTGTTGTATGGACAATGGAACTGCTTACTGAGCTTGGGTGTTGCCTTCAATAAAGAAAAATAGTTCTGCTGATGAGTCAAAGGCACAACAGTAAAACAAGGGTCATTGAACATGCACAGAACTAACTTCCTTACTCTTTCACAAGGAAAATATTTAAATAAGTCTTCCAACAAGATAACGTTTATCAGCAAAGATTAAAAAAATTCACATGACTAGTCCCACATCAACTTGTGAATTCAAAACTAGATTACACCACGCTACAACTTCCAACCTACACATCCCTCTTAGAGGGAGAGTTTCAAAAGAGAAACCTGATAAAGCAGGGATGTTTAAAAACTGCCGATGCTGGAGTCAGAGATAAGAGTGTAGAGCTGGAAGAGCACAGCAGGCCAGGCAGCATCAGAGGAGCAGGAAAGTTGACGTTGACGTTTCGGGTTGGGACTGTTCTTCAGAAAGGGATATAGCAGTTGATTTTCCTTTATTCTACATTTTGGTAGCTAACAACAGAGCAGGTTACTCATTTGGACAGTAACACAAATGGCTTCAGAAGAAAGGTAACCGATTACATAGTGTCAAAGAAAACAAAAAAAACAAAAAAAAAAACTCAATAGACAAACTGTCATTCCACGTAGTCTTACTCCATTTTAGTTTGTAAACATTGAAGCTCACCATAAAAATAGCAGCTTACAAAAAAACATACCGAAAATACCGAAATAGCTTTGCGCTTCTAGGTAGCTTGGGTTTCTCCTTCCTATGTAGATAGCCTTCTAAAGTCTCCTGATTAAAAACCGGCCGGTTGACATTGAAGCTTGGGTGGCTCATTTCAACAACATCCATGCTGGAAATGAAGTTCCCAATCAAATGTTCAAGAATTGTAAAAGGTGTTTTAAGTGTCTCTTCTCAGGAACCACTTTGAAAAGGAAACAAACAATGGCATTTAGTTTATTTTTTTGTCATGTTGGCAAGCAGAAGAATTACACATTGGTACTCTACTACCAAACAAGTAAGATTTGAAAACTTGAACCCATCACATCAGAAACAGTGTGTAATGCTTATTTGAAAATGATAAGCACCACATTATACAGAACAAGACTAATATTAAACTACTGGAGGAGCTTTTGCTTAAAATATACCACATTATACATTTGTAACTGGCTTAGGACATATTGATCATAAAGCAAACTTTCAAAATCTAGTTCAGTGAAATTGAATTTATTTGATTAAAATAAGGTCAGACAGCATCTATGCAGCAAGTAACAAATTTAGTAGTTCAAGCCGATGACCAGTCATCGGATCTGGAAAGAGTTATAGATTTAACTATTAAATATGTACAAGGCCAGTTGATAAAGTACAAGCAGCAAAAAAATCTCCATTAGGGTACAGGACAAGAACAATCAAATGCCAGAATGGATACTTTCTAGTACCTACGATATATTGTTGTTTTATGTGATTACACAATGTCTTTTTACGTACAGATCAAGACTAAGGAGACAAAATAAAAAGACAGCAAAGAAGTTGACAAAGAAGAGGACTAATTTAACTGTACCAGAATACTACTCCAGGATTCTCTCGACAAATTCATAAAAATTCTCCTCCACATCCACAAGCAAGAAATTCTCTTGTCACTAATGTTGAGACCATATGTTTAGCTGTCTTAATCAGCTCCTCTGCCCATGAGGCTAAACCAGACCAACAAAATTTCCTTCCTTCGTCCTTATGTTAGCTAATAAATAATGACTCCCTCTCCTCAGGCCAGCACACTGTTTTAAAATTAACATTACTTCATTTTAAAAAAGACGACACAGGCATCAGCACCCATGCAAATTATCACACCAATTCCAATCTCCTTTTCCATTTCCAGAATGCATCAACTTCTTGCTACTTCCCAAATTTGTAGCCAGTTTTTCCAAAGTCAATGCTTGACTTCAATTCATGTTTCTACACCCGTCACAGCACTGACAAGGTTCTCAAAATCACAAGTGACAAAATAATGTCATTATGAGCACAGTAAGCTATCTCTTCGTGCCACTCAACTCATCAGCAGCCTCTGGTTTGGCTAGCCACACCATTCTACTCTGATATAAAAGATAAAAGGTACTGCAGATGCTGGAGAATCCGAGATAACAAGCATGGGGCTGGATCAACACAGGTCAAGCAGCATCATAGGAGCAGGAAAAAAGTTTTCCTGCTCCTATGATGCTGCTTGACCTGCTGTGTTCATCCAGCCCCATTCTACTCTGATGCCTGTTTACAGTCATGCAACTGGTTGGAACTATACTCTTGTTTCCATTCCCATCTTTCTCACTGTATCCAGAAAATTAATTGCAACAGTTTCTTTCTACTCCCACACCTTTACTTCTGGAAAGAAGGGTTGATCCTGAGCCTCCACCATTTTTGCTTTTAGGCACTGCTCTTCGACAACGTTATCCGAAAACAAATTCCACAAGTATGCTGATGACACCAACTTCTACCTCACCATTCAATCCCTTCATGGCCTTAGATTTCTTACCTTGTTGGACATCTAATATTATGTGCAGATTTCTTCATTGGCTTTTGTCTTGCCAACATTCTCAGTCCACCCCACAAACTCTGTATGGGAAACAGACTCCAAAAACAACCAAACCAGACCATTTGCAAGTTTGCTATTATACTTGACTGAAGCAAGATTTAGTCCACAAAGCTACACTAATAGCACCCCCACCAACTTCCATAACATCAGATTGACGCAGATTATGTACTGTTAAAACCCTTATTTCTTTATACCTTTAAGCTTGATCATTCCAAAGCATTCCTAGAAATTTAGATCCAGAATAGCAAGCTGGAAACAATAAGGCTAATATCAAATTCAATTAGTAAGAGCTTAATTGAAGCTTTATTTCCTCATTAATACAGAAATACTAAATTCTGTCAACATAAATTTAACAAGGAATTTACATCAGCAAAGAAACATTAAAACAAAACACTTCAAAATAATTGTATCAGAGATAAAAGGTACTGCAGATGCTGGAGAATCCGAGATAACAAGCATGGGGCTGGATGAACACAGCAGGTCAAGCAGCATCATAGG
>JAHRHZ010000045.1:21759233-21771275 GCA_024137785.1 Ginglymostoma cirratum | reverse complement strand
GATCTGTCAGATTAAATGGCTAATGTTTTACACCCTGCTGACAGAACCAATGGGGCTTTAAGGTAGAGCAAAAGGTAGGAGAGGTGATGGCCTGGTGGCATTATCGCTGGACAGTTAATCCAGAGACTCATAACGTTCTGAGGAGCCAGGTTTGAAACCCGCCATGGCAGATGGTAGAATTTGAATTCAATAAAATATCTGGAAGCAAGAGTCTAATGACAACCATGAATCCATCTGATTGACAGAAAACCCCATCTGGTTCATTAATGTCCTTCAAGGAAGGAAAATGCCACCTTATCTGGTCTGGTCTACATGTGTCTCCAGACCCACAGCAATGTGGCTGACTCTGAACTGCCCTCTGGGCAATTAGGGATGGGCAATAAATACTGGCCTAGCCACCGACACTCATCCCATTAATGATTAAAGAATAACTGATGAGAGCAGGAAGGCACAAATTGGTACAGGCCTGACAGGGAGACAAGATAGTTCACGCTTATTATCCTCCCTATGAGAATATTAAATTACCTCCAATTGCAGGTGTTCAAATTCAGAAACACATCAAGGCCGTGGAGATAATGAGGAAGAGATTTCTTATGCCAGAAGAGGCTTTACTACTAAACAGACTGAAGAAGGGTGTCTTTCTCATTAGAACAAAACATGCAAAAAAAAAAATACAAAACAGGTTTGAAAGGGGATTTTGATAAATCTACTTCGTTATATGCAGAAAATGATCAGCAAGATGCAAATAATGAAGGAGTAGTGTGTAGAGTACAACCAGGAAGTGCCTCATAAATGCAATGCATTAGTAGCTTGGTTCGGGTGATCAACTTGAAACCACAAACCAATTTGCTGCTTTACAAGTCAATTGACAAATGTGTCTGAGCCATTCTGTACATGCCTAGAAGTCCAGTAAAATAAAAGTAAATTAGCGATATAGTCAGTGAAGAAAGCTAAGATCACAGAGATCTTGATTAATGGGCTGAGGAGTGGAAGATGGGAATTTAATTTGGACAAAATAGGAGGTATTGCATTTTGTGAAACAAGCAAGAGTAAGACTGATACAGTCAATGGTAGCATCCTGGGTAGTGCAGTCAAACAGAGACACCTAGGGGTTCAGGTACACAGTGCATTGAAAGTTGCATTACAGGTCGACAGGGTGGGTAAGAGTTCGGAGGAAGAGTCACTGGACCTAAAACATTAACTCTGATTTCTCTTAACAGATGCTGCCAGATGTGCTGAGCTTTTCCAGAAGTTTCTGTGTTTGATTAAAGCAACGTTTACCAAGTTTGCCTTCATTGCTCAGATCGACAACAGGAGTTGGGATGTCATGTTGAGGCTGTACAGGATGTTGGTGAGGCCACCTTGTACTGTGTACAATTCCGGTCTTAGGGCCTACCCTCATTTGAATCAGGTCCCTTTGTGGCCAGTTATTGAGGCTAACAGGAATTCGGCAGTTGATGAGATGCCTGATGGATCATCACAAACAGAAACTTGGGTTTCTGGAAGATGATATCCACCTTTCCATTAAGACCCACATTTTCTCTTAACCTACTCTCCGTAGCCTCAGATCTTCACCTCCCTTGCCCACATATCCCACACTTAAGTGGTCCCAGATTTCAGGACATAGAATCTGAGGATTACCTGTGGTCCAAGTCATGGTAATTGCTGTCACAAGAACACCAGAGCCAAAGTTACCACCAGATTGGCTAACAGTTTGCCAGGTATGACCACAGCCCTAGTGAAGGTGAGCAAATCAATCTTCCTCTTCAGAGATTTAACTGGCTCTAGGGATCATTCCCCATCTAATCCTGCTATAGGAAGGATATTATTAAATGGGAAAGAATGCAAAAGTGATTTACGAGAATGTTACTAGGTCTAAAGGTTTTGAGTTACAAAGGAGAGGCTGGTTAGACTGCGCCTTTTTTCCCCTAAAGCATAGGAGAGTGAAGGATGATCTTAGAGATTTATAAAGTCATGAGCGGCATAGATAAAGGTGAATACCAAAAGGTCTTTTCTCTAGGGTAGGGGAAATTCAAAGCTACAAGACCATAAGACATAGGAGCAGAAATTAGGCCATTTGGCCTATCAGGTCTGTTCTGCCATTCAATCATGGCTGGTAAGTTCCTCAACCTCATTCTCCTGCTTTCTCCCTGTAACCCTTGATAAACAAGGACCTATTTATCTCAGTCTTAAACATACTCAATGACCTGGCCTCCACAGCCTTCTGCGGCAGTGAATTCCATAGATTCACCACTCTCTGGCTGAAGAAGTTTCTCCTTATCTCCGTTCTAAAAGGTCTTCCTTTTACTCAAAGGCTGTGCCCTCGGGTTCTAGTCTCTTACCAATGGAAGCATCTTCACAACATCCACTCTGTCCAGGCCATTCAGTATTCTGAAAGTTTCAACTGATCCACCCCAATGCCGCCAATCCTTCCAAACTCCAATGAGTATAGTCCCAGAGTCCTCAAACGTTCCTCAGATGTTAACCTTTTCATTCCTGGGGCCATTCTAGTGAGCCTCCTCTGAACCCACTCCAGGGCCAGTACATCCTTCCTGAGATATGGGGCCCAAAACAGCACACAATACTCCAAACGCGGCCTGACCAGTGCCTTATAAAGCCTCAGTCGTACATCCCTGCTTTTATATTCAAGTCCTCTTAAAATAAATGAGAACATTGCATTTGCCTTCCTGCCTGACTCAACCTGCAAGTTTACCTTGAGAGAATCTTGGATGAGAACTCCCAAGTCTCTTTGCGCTTCAGACTTCTGAATTTTCTCCGCGTTTTGAAAACAGTCCATGCTTTTATTCTTCTTACCAAAGTGCATGACCTCACACTTTCCTAGTAATACTCCATCTGCCACTTCTTTGCCCACTCTCCTAACCTGCCCAAATCCTTCTGCAGCCTCCCCAATATGACTTGTCCCTCTACCTATATTTGTATTGTCTGCAAACTTAGCCAGAATGCCCACAGTTCCTTCAACTAGATCATTAATCTATAAAGTGAAAAGTTGTGGTCCCAACACCGACCCTTGCGGAACATCACTTGTCATCAGCTGGCATCCTGAGAAAGACCCTTTTATCCCCACTCTCTACCTTCTGCCAGACAGAGTGCATAGGTTTAAGGAGAGAGGAGAAAGTTATAAACAGGCCCTGAAGGGCCACTTTTCCACACTGAGGGTGATGTATATACGGAATGAACTACCACAGGAAGTGGTTAGTGCTGATACAGTTACAGTATTTAAAAAGCAATTGGACAGGTACATGAATAGGAAAGCTTGAGAGGGATATGGTCCAAACGCATGCAAGTGGAATTAGTTTAGTTTGGGAAACCTGGTTGGCATGGACAAATTAGACCAAAGAGTCTGTTTCTGTACGACTATTTGGAATGGAATCCACGATACCCATGAAATATTGCCCATGGAGACAAACCTTATGAGGGAGCTGGTGGGATTTAGATTCAGATTCAAATTCAAATAATAGTAAACTTGCAAGTAATATCAAGGAGGGCAGAAAAAGCTTCTTTTCATGTATAAAAAGGAAGAAAGAAGCCAAAGTAAACATAGGCCCCTTAAAGAATGTGGCTGGGGAAATAATAGAGAACCAGGAAATGACCGGAGTTGAATAAATATTCTGCAGACTTCATAGAATACAACTATTAAATATTCAAGGAGCAAAAGGCCAGGAAATGAATACAACTGTCATTTGATTTTTAAAAAATGCTAGGGAAGCTAATGGACCTAAAGACTAATATCTTTCCTTAACCTACTGCAATACATCTTAAAGATATAAAGAAAGTAGCTACAGAGATACTATCAATGCATATACTAATCTTCCAGAAATCCTTCGATTCTGGAAGTGTGCCAGAGAATCGGAAATCTGCCATGTAACACCTTTATTTAAAAAGGAAAAGGAGGAGATCATTAAAAAACAATTACAGACAAATTAGATTAATAGCCATTATTTGGAAAATATTAGAGTCTGTACATAATTTAGTCAAGCACAGTCAGTACGGCTACACAGAGGACAAATGTCTGGCATATTTACTAGAATTCTTGGGAGGTAACAAGCAGGATAGATTAAAGTTATGGATAGAATATCTGGATTTTCATAAAGGGATTTGATCAGGTACCACACATTAGACTACTTAAGATAAGAGCCCACGGTATTGGAGGTAGTATGTTAGCATAGATAGAGGATTGAAAGAGTCCTCTTCGCCAATCTGTCAACCTATAATAAAAAGTGGCATGCCACAAGGATCAGTACAGGGGGTGCAATTATTCACATTATATTGACTAGGGTGAGGAAGGTAAGTATACTATTGCCAAGTTTGTGAATTTGGTTAGGTCAAGTGAACAGGCAAAAACTTGGAGATAGAATATAATGGGGGGTGGGGGAGGGGGAAACATAAGGTTTTGCATTTTGGCAAGGAGAATGGAGAAAAACTGCAAATAGCTACAGACGTAGGGATTTGGATAAATCCTCATCCATGAATGACAAAAAGCTAGCATCCAAACTCAGCAGGTAATAGGAAGACAAATAGAACGTTGGGCTAATACAAGTAGAAGGTTTTGCTAAAGCAGTAAGGACACTAGTCACACCACAGCTGGAAGAGTTTCAATTAAACAGTGGAATTTTACTAGCTTGAAGTCAGCTACTAGGCAATAGCCAAGGCCACCCATCTGAAGGATGACAGGCACTGCAGCTGGGGCAATCCACAGGAAGGACCCTTTGCATACCCAGTTGTCAAAAGCCCCCAGGACAGGGCAGCATACCTGGTCCAGCCATGGCATAGAGTAATACAGCATGGAAATAGGCCCTTTAGCCCAATCTGGTCCTGCTGACCAAGATGCCCACTCAGCTAGAACCAATTGCCCATATTTGGTCCATATCCCTCAACTCTTCTCATCCATGTACTTATCCAAGTGTTTTTTTTAAATTTGCTATTGTACCTGCCTCAACCACTTTCTCTGACAGTCCATTCCATATATGCACAACTCTCTACATGAAGAAATTGCCCCTCAGGTCCTTCTTAAATCTATCCTCTCACCTTGAACCTATGCCTTCTATTTTTGTGTTCTGCCCCGCTTCAGATCCCAGCCTGACCAACCCAGCCCTTAGAGCTGATGCTGATCCTTAAGTTATAGACCTGAATTAACAACTTCCTTTATCTACACTATTCTAACATGTCAGAGGTTGCTCACCTTGGAGAGCTGCTGCAGATATGGATATGGTCCAATGTCAGAAAAAACCCGTCTGATTCAAGAATTTCCTTTGGGAAGGAAATCTGTCATGCTTACCTGGCTGGCCTGCGTGCAACTCCAGATCCACAGTAGTGGGGGTTAACTCTTAACTGGTCTCTGGGCAATTAGGGATCAGCAATAAATGCTGGTCTAGCCAGAGATACCCAGATCCATGAGAACACCAACACCAACACCAAAAACAAACAGCAGTTTGGGCCCCCCTTTCTAAGAAACATACACTGGCATTGGAGCCAGTTCAAAGGTGGTTCATTCAGCTGATCCCAGGCAAGGAGGGGTTGAGTAGACTGGGTGTGTACTCATTAGACCATAGAAGAAGCGGTCTTATTGAAACATACAAGACTTTAAGAGAATAGATCTTTAATCAGAGAATCAAGGGTTACGGGGCAAAGGGCAGAAAAGTTGATTTGAGGATTATCAGATCAGTCATGATCTCATTGAATGGCTGAACGGCCTACTTCTGCTCTTGTGTATAATGATCTTAATGGTGACACGATCATTATTTGTAAAAGAAACATTTAGTTCAATGACATCTTTTATACAAGAAAACCTGCCATCTCTTAACCACTCTGATATACATAGAGTCACAGAGCCATAAAGTCAGACACCGTAGAAACAGACCCTTTGGCCCAATTCAACCATGCCAACCAGGTTTCCTAAACTAAACTAATCCATTTTTACCTGCATTTGGCCTATATCCCTCAACTCTCCTATCCACAAACCTGTCCAAATGTCTTTTAGATGTTTGATTGTACCCACTTCTACTGGCAGCTTGTTCCACTCGTGCACCATATGAAAACACTGCCCCTCAGGTCCTTTGTATGTCTTTTCCTTGTCATCTTAAACCTATACCCTCTAGCTCTAGACACGCCTACCTTGGGGAAAAGATCTCGGCTATTCACCTCACCTATGCCTGTAACGATTTTAATAACCTCTGTAGAAGGTCACCCCTCAGCCTCCTACTCTCTTAGGGGAAGAAAATATCCCAGTCTATCCAACCTCTCCTTATAATTCTTACTGACATCCTTGTTAATCTCTTTGGCACACTCTTCTGTTTAACCCCTCTCCTGTAGCAGGATGGCCAGAATTGTTTGCAGTACTCTAAACGGGGCCTTACAAATGTCTTGTACAACAATAACATGACGTCGCAACTCCTGAACTCAATGCTCTGACTGATGGAGGCAAGCATTCTAGATGCCATCTTCATCACCCTGTCTACCTACAATGCCACTTTCAAATAACTATGCACTTGCACCTTTAGGTCAGTTTGACATTTCCCAGGCTACCATTAACTGTGAAAATCCTGCCCTGGACCTGGAGGAACACAGCAGGCCAGGCAGCATCAGAGGAGCAGAAAAATTGGTGTTTCAGGTCAGGACTCTTCTTCAGAAATGAGGAGGAGGAAGGGAGCTGGGAAATAAATGGGGGGGCGGGGCTGGGAAGGCAGGTGGGATGGTGATAGGTGAGTGCAGGTAGGGAGTGATGGGGCAGATAGGTGGGAGAGAAGATGGACAGGTCAAGGATGCAGGGATGAGAGGGAGGCTTGGACATGGGATGGGGATGGGGAAATTTTATGGTGAATTCATGTTTAGGTCATTGGGCTGTAGGTTCCCAAAGCAGAATAGGAGGTGCTGCTCCTCAAGTTTGTGGGTGGCATCATTGTGACAATGAAAGCGGCCCAGGATGGACATGTCACCTAGGGAATTGGCAGGGAATAAAATGATTGGCGACCAGAAGGTGCTGTCGTTTATCACATACACAGTTTTGTAGAGCATCGGTGCCGTCTCACCCATCCGGCCTCTTCTGCATTGGGAGTAGCGGATACAGTAGACCAAACTGACGGATGTGGAGATGAACCCCTGTCTGATATGAAAGGTTTGTTTTGGGCCTTGAATGTAGACGAAGGGAAAGGTGTAGTACTTCCTGTATTTGCAGGGAAAGGTGCCAGGTGTGGTGGGGTTAGTGGGTAGTGTGGAGTGGATGAGGGAGTCGCAGTGACAGCGGTCCCTATGAAAGGAAGATAGGGGTGCAGAGAGAAATATCTCTTTGGTTGTGGGGTCTGATTGTAGGTGGCAGAATTGCTGGAGAATGATACGCTGGATGCGGAGGTTGGTGGGTGATGTCAGGACAAGGGGGATTCCATCTATTTTTGTTGGGGGAACAGTGCGAGGACAGAGGTGCAGGAAATGCAAGAAATGCAGTTGGGGCTGTGGGGGAAAAAAGTTACAGTCCTCGAAATAGGAGCACATCTGGGGTGTTCGGGTTTGAAACGCCCCATCTTGGGAGCAAACGTGGCAAAGGCAGAGGAATTGGGAATATGGGTTTGCATTCTTGCAGGAGGGTGGGTGAGAGGAGGCATAGTCCAGGTAACTGTGGGAGTCTGTGGGCTCGAAATAGGTGTCAGTTTTGAGGTGGTCAGAGATGGAGGCGGAGAGGTCCAGGCAGGGGAGGAAGGTATCGGAGATGGTCCAGGTAAATTTGAGGTTGGGGTGAAAGGTGTTTGTAAAGTTTTTCATCCTGCACAGGATACACACCCTCAAATAACACTTTTTCTCCACCCTATCTGACAATAAAAACCCACTTGCGTTTACCACCAAACACAGGCCTCTTCCACCTTCCAAGGCCTCCACTTCCACTTTGGAAGTCGCCGACTCCACTCCTGCTGCTCACGTCACTTGTGCTGCTGCCAAGACTCCTGATGCCGATGATACTGCTGTCACTGACTCCACCCCCATACCTAGCTCCAGCTCTAAACTTAGCCCCAGCTGCAAGCCCTGTCAGGTATTCACCACCCCACCCCAGACCTCGCCTTCACTGACGACAAACGGTCAGTCCTCAGCAAAGGACTCACCTTCGTTTTCCTGTACGCACACAATGAAAACTGTTCGCACCTGAATCTCAAACACTTTCTGCCGCCTCAGCCTCCGTGTTTATTTCCTCAACCGGGAGTCTAAGCCACCCTCTGCAGGCTCCTTCTCCCATCTCCAACAAGCCTCATCTTCCTGGGCACCATGGCCTCATCCCCTCCCTTGACCTCTTCATTTCCATGAGCCATCACAATATCAATCACCTCAATCTCTCCACCCCCTCACTCATTCTAACCTCGCCCCCATGGAAAGCTCAGACCTCCCTTCCCTCCACTCCAACCCTAACTTTACCATCAAACTAGTAGATTTGGGGAGGGGGGGGGTGGTGGCAGTACTGGTATGGCACACTGACCTTTACATAGCCAAGGCCCAGCACCAACTCTGACCCCTCCCCTACCACCCATGACCGCCAAACCATCATCTCAGACCATTACCTCATCACTTCAGTGCGAGGTGACCTCCCATTCACTGCCTCCAACTTCATCGTTCTCCAACCTCGCACCGCCCGTTTCTATCTCCCTCCCAAAATCCACCAACCTTACTGCCCTGGTCAACCCATTGTCTCCGCCTGCTCTTGCCCCACCGAATTAATCTCCGCTTACCTTGACTCTGTTGCACACCACCACCACCCCCCACTCCGGACCAGGAACTCCCCACCTACGTCCAGAACACCACACACACACCCTCCACCTCCTCCAAGACTTGCAGTTCCCTGGCCACCCAACACCTCATCTTCATAATGGTCATTCGATCCCTGTATACTTGAATCCCCCGCACAAGTGGCCTAAAAGCCCTCCACTTCTTCCTCTCCCACAGGCCCAATCAGTCCCCCTCCACCAACACCCTCATCTGCTTAACCAAACTCATCCTTACCTTTAGCTTCTCCTTCAACTTCTTCCACTTCCGACCGACTAAGTGGGTGGCCATGGGACCCACGTGGGCCCCAAGCTATGCTCACCTCTTTGTAGAGTACGTAGAACAGTCCCATTTCCGCTGTTACACTTGTGCTATTCCTCACCTCTTCCTCCGCTACAATGACTGTATTGGCATTCCTTGTGCTCCCATGAGGATCTTGAACAGGTCATCAACTTTACCAACACCTTTCAGCCCTACCACAAATTCAACAGACCATCTCCCTCTCCTTTCGGGATCTCTCCACCTCTGGGGACCGCCTCAAAACTGACGTCTATTTCAAGCCCACTGACTCCCACAGTTACCTGGATGACATCTCCTCTCACCCACCCTCCTGCAAGAATGCAATCCCATACTCCCACTTTAACTTTGCAACACCTGCTCCCAAGATGGGGCGTTTCTCACCCACGTCCTCCTATTTCAAGGACTGTAACTCTTCCCCACCTTCCCACCCCAACATCTGTGTTCCTTGCACTTCTGCCCGCACACCCTGTTCTCCCCAACAAAAATAAAGACAGAATGGCCTTCGTCCTCACATCACCCCACCAACATCCGCATCCAGTGTATCATTCTCCAGTGCTTCCGCCACCTACAATCCAACTCCACAACCAAAGAGATAATTCCCTCCCCACCCCATATGCCTTTGATATGAACCGCTATCTCCACAATTCTCTCATCCACTCCACACTCCCCACGAACCTCACCACACCTGGCACCTTTCCCCTCCCCTACATTCAAGGCCCAAAATAAACCTTTAACGTCAGACAGGGGTTCACTTACAAATCCGTCAACTTGATCTACTGTATCCGCTACTCCCAACGTAAAAGGAGGCCGGATAGGCAAGATAGTTTTGTACAGCATCTGTGCTCTGTATGTGGTAAGTGACGACACCTTCCGGTCGCCAATCATTTTAACTCCCGCATCCCACTCCCTGAGTGACGGTCCATCCCAGGCCGCCTCCATCGTCACAATGACGCCACCCGCAAACTTGAGCAGCAGCACCTCATTCTGCTTCGGAAGCCTACAGCCTAAAGCCTAAACGTGGAATTCACCAGTTTTAAAATCCCCCCCACCCCCAGCCTCATTCCATGTCCAAGCCTCCCTCTCATCCCCGCCCCCTTGACCTGACAACCTGTCCATCTTCTCTCCCACTTATCCACCCCACCACTCCCTACGTGTACTTACCTATCACCATCTCACCCACCTTTCCCAACGCCACCATTCCTCTATTTCCCAGCTCCCTTCCTCCTTCCTATTTCTGAAGGAGAGTCCCGACCCGAAACGTCAACTTTCCTGCTCCTCTGATGCTGCCTGGTTCCCCCAGCTCCATACTGTGTTGTCTCTGATTCCAGCATCTGCAGTTCCTGCTATCTCAGTCCTGCCCTGGTGTGTCTTACCAACATGCAACACCTTGCATTCACCCAAATTAAACTCCATTTGCCATTCTTCAGCCCACTGGCCCTGATGATCAAAGTGCCATTGCATCCTTAGATAACTTTCTTCACTGTCCACTACACCACCAATTTTGGTGTCATCTGCAAACTTACTCCTCTAGTCTCACCCAAATAATTTATATAAATGACAAACAGCGGACCCAGCACTAATCCTTGCAGCATGTGACCCACAGCATACTAAATGCCCTCTGAAATGGTGTAGCAAGCCATTCTGGCACTGCCAGCAATGCCTGCATCCCATGAAAGATGGGAGAAAATTAGTGTTCTTACATTAGCAGAACACTGAAAGCATACATAACTGAAATTTAGCCAGAGCAAAATTGCAAATCAAGTCTGTTGTAAAGAAATATTTACAGTGGGCTTGTCTTTTGAAAAAAATGCACTTTCAGAATTTTTGGCAAAAGTTAAGGTGTCATGAACAACAAGGATCACCTCATGTCAGTACTACCAAACAAATTGGCTCAAGCCATTTATGCTTTTCTCCATGAGAATGTCTAACAGAAGCTGGAGTACTGATGAGAATACGTACTTGGGGTAAACTCACTGATTATTCTAATTACACGAATGGTTTTAATTAAAATTATATTCCTATAATACAAGTAATTCTATGCAACAGCATTTTTAAAGCATGAGCAATGCAACCAAAATGAATTTCTACATGGAATTTTCTGCAGTCAATAAAACGAAACTGGAAGAAATAGAATCCCTCTACATCAAGAAATTTAAACTGTCAGCTCCACACAAAGTTCAAAGCAATCAAATCCTTAGAGACAAGCTTTTAGCTGTAATTCTATTTCAAACATAAAAACCATACACCTGACAAACACTTATTTAATCTCAAAATCTGCAAAGTTAGTTTACTTAGCTATCATAAATGTCACGATCAGTATCTAGTTATATACCCACTCAGTAATTTAACTGCCAGCAACATTGAAGAGCTCTCCGGTTTACATTTAGAACGGCTCTGATGAAAGGTTATCAACTATTTTCACCAATCTTCAGGTGCTGCCTAAACTGTGAAAAATACTTCTATTTAGATTCTCCTGATTTTTGTTCCCAGATTAGAGGGCAGATAAGATTCCTTAGGTGAACCAGCTGCACATGGCTTTGGGCAGGGTTTAGTACTGTCCAGTCCAAAGTCACGTTTTTGTTCTGAAGAAAAGTCACTGGACCCAAAACATCCATAGATGCTGCCGGACTTGCAGAGTTTTTTAAAAATCTCCCAGCAACTTCTGCTTTTGTTTCACTCTTGATGGTTTCAGCTAGTTTACACATCTCATTTTTATTTGAAGTGAATCTTCTACTCCAAATTATTTGCCTTTCACTGTCAGAAGGGAGGTTTAACTTTAACTCGTTTGACATTTGCCTAATTTACATGGCTTTCAGTGGAAACTGGATGCTTTGCAACAATTTTCTTTTCCATGAGGGTTATTAATTTATAGTACCTTGTCTGGCATCTGATAACCAGCTGTGGGGCTGGATGAACACAGCAGGTCGAGCAGCACCATAGGAGCAGGAAAACTTGACGTTTCGGGCCTAAACCCTTCATCAG
>JAHRHZ010000045.1:21742460-21758833 GCA_024137785.1 Ginglymostoma cirratum | reverse complement strand
GTTATCTCGGATTCTCCAGCATCTGCAGTACCTTTTATCTCTGGCATCTGATAAGGTACCTTTAAAAAAAAACTTATACAACAATGCCTTTTCAAGTTATGAAGCACAGAACCAGTGTTTTATTCTCATTTGTAAACAAAATGTAACTATAAATGTGATAAAGTAAACGCCAAAACAATTATATTCTGGAAATAGCAGATTGACCCGAAATGCTCTCTAGTTCCTTCCTCCATTGACCCAAGTACTTCCCATAACTGAAGTTTTCGTTTCAGATCAAGACTCTAAGGTATTTTACTTTAATCTGTAAATCAAAACAAAACAACTTACTTTCCACAACAGACACAGACATTCTAGACCTTTACTCTCGATGCATTAGTCTTTATACCGCATTTCCTCTTTAATGTAGCTCACATCACAGGCTTGATGCGAAGTTTCGAGTCACATGACTACCCGAGTTATGTGGCTTGAAATTCTGTTTAAAAGACACTGTCTTAGCATTCATTCTTTTTATCTTGCCTATTCCATATTTTTTAAAATTCCATGTTGTTATTCGCAAACTTTGTGTTGTTCTAATAAAAGGTAGGCAGCCAGGCCGTTTACAATGTCGAGTACTTTTGTTTGTTAGTTAGATATTTGCTAAGCGTCCTTTCCAGCTCCATTCCCAATCTCTTATCACAATAAAAGAACAGCGGATACTGAAAATCAAACAAGAACAAAAATTGTCGGAAAAACTCGCACAGTCAGTGGGAAGGGTCAGTGGTCACGACATACTAACTCTGCTTTTCTCCAGATGCTACCAGACCTGCTAAGTTTTTCCGCAATTTCTGTTTTTGCTCTTAGTACAATAGTTTGCTTGTTATCTCTTTGAAGCAACGTCTCTGATCGTCCAGCGATATTATTCAGCATGTTATTTCGGCTTTATCAAGGATTTCGTCTCCCGTATAGTGTTTGGTTTAGTTAATAAGGTTAAGCTATTTATTAGCACCCTCCTACTCCCAAAAGTAAAAGCGACTTCCGTCCGCATCTGCCAATCCTTGAGACATTTTTAAGTCGCCTTGGATCTCAAAATTGAGCAAATTTTCCATTCCTCATCCAAGCCAGCAACTAAATTCATTTCATACAGGCGAAAGACTTTAAGGTGTCAAAGCATATGGTATGCGATTTCCGAGCAGCAAAACCTAGGAGTGAGCTATCCAATATTAAATATCTTGTTGCTATCTAGTTAGTAACATGACAACTCCTCGCTAGACAATATTCGTAATTGTATCTACACATGTCTCTGACCGGTCTGTTTTATCAGTCTTGCTCACTTTATTCAACACGGGAGTTTCCATTATTTAAAGGAGAGGAGTCGATAGCTGTCTCACTCCCCCAACACTTATCTGTGCAATGCCATGACCTTTATGCCTAATCACTACAGATGATAAAACCGACAGCAATGAGCTTGAAACATCGGGTGGCAATAAATCTGACTAAGAAAGTAGGAGATATGAAACTCTCACTGCTGAAAGACTCCGAAACCGACTCACCTTCCAAGTGTTTTCACCACCGTCCTCTGACCGAAAAGTCACCCACACCACACACCAAAACCGGCCCTACTCCATTTTCTCGGCGACAACCCCGCCCCGGCACGAGCCGTCTCCACTCCGAATCTGATTGGTTGACAGTGCGGATCCGTGACGTAGTGCCCACCCCTTCGCAGTCTGGTTCGCAGAACGAACCGTTCGTGTGTAGCTGTATGTTTGTGTTAGTCTTTCAGTCGTTCTGGAAGGATCTAAGTTAAAGGGTTAGTGCTATACCGACTCCCCGTTGAGAGGCTAATACAAGGCTAGATTTAATACAGCCATACATAACACTTACGCTCCACGCCACATGCTTTTCCCTACCCGAATGATCTTGGTGGCGGAAGACTACTAAAATGATGACTACTGAATATTCAGACAAAGTTAAATTGGTGTCCTCATGCGTTGCCACAGCATTTTTCACAATTACAGATGGTCTAATCTGCTTTACGACTAGTTGAGTATTCTTTCAAGTGCTGCTGAAATGTGAGAAACGCATCCAATGTGGAAGGAGGTCGATACATATTTGTTCGAGGCCTCTATGAGATTCTCAACGGTTTTCTTTTGATTTTTTTAAGGGTTCCTTTTTCATTCTCGCTTACCTCTTTCAATTTATGATGTAGTCACACAGTAACAAGACCACAGTCTCTGCGGGAATCCACATGGCATATCCTGTTAATCAAAAAAATGACCCACTTCTCCATACTCTCTTTTAGGTCCACCAACCTCTACCAGTACTAATATGAGACTAATGGTGTTCCACAGAGATTGGTATTGGTTCTACTTTTGTTTGTCAATTATATAAATGACATGGATGAGAATATAGGAGGCATGGTTAGTAAGTTTGCAGATGACACCAAAGTTGATGGTATAATGGACAGTGAAGAAGGCTATCTAAGATTACAAGGTCAATTGAGGAGTGACAGATGGAGTTTAATTCAGATAAATGTGAGGCATGCGTTTTGGTAAGACAAACATAACATAAGAACTAGGAGCAGGAGTAGGCCATCTGGCCCCTCGAGCTTGCCCCGTCATTTAATAAGATCATGGCTGATCTTTGAGACTCAGCTCCACTTACCCACCCACTCACCATAACCCTTAATTCCTTTACTGGTCAAAAATTTATCTAGCCTTGCCTTAAAAACATTCAGTGAGGTAACTTCAACCACTTCACTGGGCAGGGAATTCCACAGATTCGCAACCCGTTGGGTGAAGAAGTTCCTCCTGACCTCAGTCCTACATCTGCTTCCCTTATTTTGAGGCAATGCCCTCTAGTCCGAGTTTCACCTGCTACGGGAAACAACCTCCCTGCCTCCACCTTATCTACTCCCTTCATAATCTTATATGTTTCTATAAGATCTCCCCTCATTCTTCTGAATTCCAATGAGTATAATCCCAGTCTACTCAGTCTTTCCTCATAATCCAACCCTCCCAACTCTGGAATCAACTGAGTGAATCTCCTCTGCACCCCCTCCAGTGCTAGTATATCTCTTCTTAAGTAAGGAGACCAAAACTGCACCCAGTACTCCAGGTGTGGCCTCACCAGGACCCTATACAGCTGCAGCATAGCCACCCTGTTTTTAAACTCCATCCCTCGAGCAATGGCAGGCAAAACTCCATTTGCCTTTTTAATCACCTGCTGAACCTGCAATCCCAACTTCAGCGATTCATGGGAACATGGTCGACATAGACTGGTTGGACCAAAGGGTCTGTTTCAAAGCTGTATGATCCCATAAGTGGCTGATAAATTCCTGTTTATAGATCCTTCCTAAAATATATAACAGATATATATATTTGTGACTTTCCAGTCTGATGAAACTTCCAGAATCTAACAAATTTTGGAAAATTAACACCAAAACATTTCTAACCTCATTAGCTACCTCTTTGAAGATCTTTGGATGAAGTCCATCAGGACGCAGGGTTTAGCTTGCAGCCTCATCAGTTTGCTCAGGACTGCTCCCTACGCTTTTGCCTTCGATTTACAGCTATTACTGGAATGTTTTGAATCCTCTGTAGTCATGACAAAAGCAAAATATGTGTTCATTCCTTTTGCCGTTTCTGTATTATCTATAATTCCCATCCTATTCTCACTCTGTAGAGGACCAATGTTCACTTCTTTCCTTTCTAAGTACCAAAAGAATGTCTTGCTATACATCTCTATATTTCCAGCTAGCTTCCTATCATACTCTAATGTCTTCTGATTAATCTTATTTTCATTCTGTGTCCTTCTTTATATTTTGTCCAAATATCTGACCTGACACTTATTTGTGCTCAGTTATATGCTTTCTTTCTTTACAAGGTTGATACATTCTTCAATTTCTTTAGTGAACCAGAGATGATGGGTCCTTCCCTTTGAATTTTTTTCTCTATTGTAGGAATGTAATTAAATATTCCCTTAAATGTTATAGTCAATTAGGACCATCTCTGATGTTGAAACCGTCATGAAGCATTACGTTGTATTCCATTTTTCCTTCATATATTAATTACTTCTATCACTGTGAAACTATTTTAATGTATATAATTTCAATTCTGCTTTAATCTGATGTTGTAAAAACTTGTCTTCTAGTATTCAGGAAGAGCTTTATTTTGAATACTTGCAAGTGTCTTTGTCACCTTTTCTTTATTTACCAGTCTTTGTTAGTCAGTTCTGTATCACTGTTCAACTGTATCAACTGTATAAAGCTTGAAAGTGTATTTTCTGGTTATTTGGTGGTAATTTACTTCTTCCAGCTCTGATTTTTTTTCTTGTGAAGCACTTGTAGTTTTAAAATTATTTAGAGGTTTAAAATTCTGTAATCTTCTAATGAAAGTCTTCTGATGAAACTTTTAATAGTCTTTGAAATGTATCAAGGTTTGTAAACTCTACTAAATACATTTTTTCTGAGGCATGAAACGGCTGTAGTACAAGAAATATTTGAATAGCTTGGGCTTGTAATCGATGGAGTTCGGAGGAATGAAGGAGGAATCTGATTGAGGTGCATAAAATGCTAAAGGGGTTTGATAAAGTGGATGTTGAACAGATGTCCTCCCTTGTGGGACAGCATCAAACAGAAAGACTGAGAAGAGGTAGGTTCAAAACTGAGGTGAGAAGAAACTGCTTCTCTCATTGAGGTGTGAATCTGTGAAACTCACTGTCCCAGAGTGTAGTGGAGGCAGAATCAATTAGTAGATTCAAGAGAGAAATAGATTTTTTTTTTCCCCAATTGTGGGATGTGGGCATCACTGGCCAGTCAGCATTTATTGCTTGTCCCTAGTCATCATTGAGAAGGTGGTGGTGAGCTGTCTTTTTAAACCACTGCAGTCCACATGCTGTAGTTTGACACACAATGCCATTAGGAAGTGCGTTCCAGGATTTTGTCCCAGTGACAGCGAGGGAGTGACAATATATTTCGAAGTCAGGATGGTGAGTAACTTGAAGAACAACTTGTAGCTGGTAGTGTTCCTATGTATCTGCTGCTATTCTGCTACTAGATGGAAGTTGTCCTGGGTTTGCAAAGTGCTGTCTAAAGATCTTTAGTGAATTTCTGCAGTGCTAGTAGAAAGTACACAGTGCTGCTACTGAGCATCCGTGGTGTAGGGAGTGAATACTTGAGGACATGTTGCTGATTAAGCAGAATGCTTTGTCCTGGATGGTGTCAAATTTTTTGAGTGTTGTTGGAACTAGAACCATCTACGCAATTGGAGAGCATTCATCACACTCCTGACTTATGCTTTTTAGATGGTAGCGAGGCTGTGTGGACTCAGGAAGTGAGTTATTCACTGCAGTATTCCTAGCCTCTGACCTGCTCTTGCAGCCAGTGTTTATGTGAAAGACCAGTTGAGTTTCTAGGCGACAGTACCTTGAATGTCACGGAGCAGTGATTAAATTATTTGAGACAGTCATTGCCTGGCATTTGTGGGCTGAATTTTACTTGCAGCTTGTCAGTCCAAGCCTGGACATTGTCCATATCTTTTTGCATTTGAACATGGACTGCTTCAATATCTGAGGAGTCACTTAAAGTGCTAAACTTTGTACAATCCAACTCCCTCACTTCTGAACTTATGATGGAGACTACGTCATTGATGAAACAGCCGAAGATGGTTGGACCTAGGACACTAACCTGGGGAACTCCTGCAGAGATATCCTGGAGCTTAGATGACTGATCTCCATCAACCACAACTATCTTTCTGTGTGCCAGGTGTGATGCCAAACGTGAAGAGTTTGCCCCAGATACCCATTAATTCCAGTTTTGCTAGGGCTAGTTGATGCCACACTCAGTCAACTGTGATGTTAATGTCAGGGGCTCTCACTCTCCCCTCACCTCTGGAATTCAGTTCCTTTTTTTCATGCTTAAACTAAGGCTGTAATGAGGGCAGGAGCTGAGTGGCCCTTGAACAACCGAAATTGAACATCACTGAGCAGGTTAGTGCTGAGCAGATACTGTTTGATAGCACCGTTGATGACACCTTCCATCAGGAAAAGACCTTTGCTATTCACCTTATCTATGCCCCTCATGATTTTATAAATCTCTATAAGGTCACATGTCAAACTCCTATGCTCCTGTGAAAAAAGTCCCAGCCAATCCAGCCTCTCCTTATAGCTCAAACCTTACAGACCTGGCAACATCCTTGTAAATCTTTTCTGAACGCTATCTAATTAATAATAACTCTCCCGTAACAGGGCGACCAGAAGTGTACACAGTACTCCAAAGTGCCCTCACCAAAGTCATGTACAACCTCAACATGACCTCCCAACTCCCATACTCAATGGTTTAAGCAATGAAGACAAGCATACTAAATGCCTTATTAACCACCCTGCCTACCTGTGACGCGACTTTCAAGAACTATAGTGGCAGAGGCTGGGTTGTTAAGTACATTCAAGGCCGAGATAGTCAGACTTTTGATTGTTATGGGAATTAAGGGTAATGGGGAAAATGCAGGAAAGTGGAGTTGAGGGTTATCAGATCAGCCATGAACTCATTGAATAGTAGAGCAAATGTGATTGGCTAAATGGCCTACTAGTGCTCCTACAACTAATGGTCTAATAGTCTTTTTATCTACAAGAATTAAAATCAAAGACTTCTACCTTTTATTTTTCTTCTTGCGAGGTTGCTCACCTTTTAGAACAAAATGTAGGTTTGTCCCATTTCCCTCCTTAGTATGTTTCACACTTTTGTCCTGTCAAAATGCTATATTTGTCCTCTTAACCATTACGTATTACAATTTTTAATTTTTTAAATTTAATTGCCCTGAAATGGCTTTAGTCATCTTAATCTTTTACCACAGTAGACAGTTTAAATTTGTTTGATATTCCCAAATTTGATATATAGTTATGGCCTCATTTTAATGTTTGCAGCTATATCTTATGGTGCCTGTTTGTGACTGAAGCAATGCACATTTTACTATTAAGTATTCTTTTTTATTTTTCTAGACTTGATCTCACTCTGTGATGCCTGGGTACCATGTTGGGTGGAATGCGGCCACTATTTCTGTTCTCAATGCAGCTTACGGGGCTGCTCTGTGGTCTGTGTTGGAGGATGGACTACAAATAGACCACAGCAGGATAGGTTCTTGTATAACAGAATGTAGTTTATTACATCTAGAACTACATATAGGTTACATTAACCCTTAGGCATGTTAACTTTGCTAGCAGGGTGTAGGTAGGACATGCACTAGACTGCTGTCTACCTGTACTGCCCCCAAATGCCCAATGCGCCATCCAATGGCTATGTTATACTTACGACTGAGGAAACATTTTTCAGATTGGTCACACCATGATTGTGTTTTCCCAGACTTTGTGGGAGCTTTCTGCAGCCAATACACTTGCCCCCATGTAGTTTGAATGCTACATGCAGTAAGCAAATGAGATAGCTAACCAGAGGAGAATACCTTTGCTCAACTTTGATTTCTTGTACATTAATTTGAAAGGGCAGATTTGTTTGGTTTAAAGTCTTATCTGTAAAAGTAAACTTCAGCAGATTCACATACAAACATGAGAAGGGAAACAGAGTTTTAATTTCAAAAATATGTTATATTCATAAAAACATCTCTGTGTACATACATAGTCACTAAAGCAGTTCAGTTCTGTACGGTAGCATATGAAGAAACAAACAAACATTGGAGTTTGACTCGATCCAACAAACAAACCAAAGGCATTTCTTTGTTGTAAAGACTATATTTACATACATTTGAGGCACCGGGAGGGTCTGATAACTAAATGGATCCCCATTTAACTTCAGCAGAAAGATCTTAGACAGTGATCTTTCCCCATTGCACCTTGGCAGCAGCTGCTCCAAGCTTTAGTGCATCCCTCAGCACATAGTCCTGGACTTTGGAATGTGCCAGTCTGCAACACTCATTCGAAGTCAACTCCTTGCTCTGGAAGACCAACAAGTTTCAGGCACACCAAAGTGTGTCCTTCACTCAGTTGACAGTCCTCCAGGCACAGTCAACGTTTGTCTCGGTGTGCATTTTGGGGAACACATGGTAAGAGCCCCACATCATAGAGCTGCTCGAGATGAACCTCTACAAAAAGCACTGCATCTCTCTCCAGACTTCCTTTGCAAAGGCACATTCCAGCAGGAGAAATGTGACAGTCTTGACCCCCCTCCACCGCAGCTACTTTGAGGGCAGTGTGTGGTGGTGCAGAGAGTCAGGCTCATATGAAAGATCTCACTGGTAGCACCCTTCTCACTACCAGCCAAGTGATGTCTTGATGCGTGTTGGAAAGTTCTGGTGATGAGGTATTCTACCAAATGACTTTGACAGTCTGCTCAGGGAACAACTTGACAGGATCCAGCCTCTCCTTTTGCCGTAGGTTCTCAAGGATGCTACATGCTGACCACTTTCTGATGGACTTCTGGTCAAAGGTATTTTTCTTTGCAAATTTCTCCACAAAGAACAGGTGATACAGAACAGTCCAACTATTTGGATCGTTCTGTGACAATAAGGCCAGTCACATCCTTCACAATATCGGGGACAGGTAGAACTTCAGTATTGGTGACACTTTGCGTACTGAGGTCTACATTCAGCTTGATGCATCCACACACAAAGGTGGCCATCAGGATGAAGGCAATGTTGGGTATGTTCTTCCCCCTCCCATCCAGAGTTTTGTACATGGTGTCCCTGCGGATGCAGTCCGTCTCAGACCTCCACATGAAACAGAAGAAGGCTCGGGTGATGGCAACAGCACAAGTTCGGGAAATGGGCCAGACCTGCGCCATGTACAACAACAGAGAGAGTGCTTGATGACCAGATTTTTACCTACAATGGAGAGGGAGCATTGCTCCCAGTAGCCCAGTTTCTGCCTCACCTTGGCAATGCGCTCCTCCCAAGAAGTTGCACACATCTTCGCCCCTCTGAACCATATTCCCACACCTTAAGGTAACAGGTCCTGATGGTGAAGGGGATAAATGATCGGTTGGCCCAGTTCCCAAAGAACATAGCCTCGCTCTTGCCTTGACTTATCTTGGCTCCTGAGGTCAATTTGAACTGGTCGCAGATGCTCATGAATCTGCACACTGACAGCAGATCCGAGCAAAAAACAACAATGTCATGCATGTACAGGGAGGCTTTGACCTGCAGGCCTCCACTGCCTGGAATAATTACCCCTCTCATGCGGGCATCCTTCCTGATGGAGTCAGCAATAGGTCAAATACAACACACAAACAAGGCAGAAGAGAGTGGGCAGCCCTGTCTGACTCCAGATCTGATTGGGAAGCTTTCTGATTCCCACCCATTGATATAGACTGCACATAGACGTTGGTGTAGAGCAGTTGGATCAATTTACCAATTCGCAGCCCCAAAGCCTATTTTGGAGAGCATGCCCCATATGGAGGTGTGAGATATCCTGTCAAAAACCTTCTCCCGGTCCAGGCATCCACCCTCCTGTCCTACACATAGACGATCGTATCCCTCAAGAGCACAAGGTTCTCAGAGATCATCCTGCCTGGTACAGCACAGGTTTAGTTGGACTGAATCACTGATTCCAGACCAGACCTGACCTAGTTGGTGATGATCTCAAACGGGATTTTGTGATCTGCATTCAGCAGTGAAATTTTTCGGCAATCACTAATTTCCTCCCTTTTGCCCTTCCACTTGTAAATGATGGTGATGATACCTTTCCTCATGGATTCGCATGTGCTACCTGCCAGAAGTTCACTGTCTTACCCTCCAGCATCTCCTGGCCAATCAAATCCAACAGAGCTGAATACAACTTGGCTGGTAAGCTGTCACTTCTGGGATTTTTATTCTTTTCTAAGGACTCAAGGGCCTTGGTCAGCTCATCCAGTGATAATGGTCCAGCCTCTTCCCATGATCTCCGTGATCGAGGACAGGAACGACTGGGAGGTTGAGCTGTCTGTGCCTATCTCACATAAAAGGATTTGCTAATCCTTAGGATGTCAGACTAAGATGACATTACTGAGTTATCTTCTTCCTTCAGGCTGCTTAGCACAGAGCTCTCCTTATGCACCTTCTGGAAGAAAAAATGTGAGCACACCTCATCCTGCTCCATGGTATGGACCCTGGACCAGAAGATTATCTTGAAGGCCTCTGAGACAAAGAGCGAGCAGGAGTAGGTTCTACATGCTTTTCTGGAGTTTGGACTGTTTTCCCTGTCTCTCTCACCTTCTGAACACCCTTGAGGATAAAGAACCTCTTAATCTTCCCCTTGACAATCTCCCATCTGTTCGATGGAGACTCAAAGAGGGGCTTCACGGTTCTCCAATCTGTGTAATCCCTTTTGAGCTCCTCAGTGGTATCTGGGGTTAACTGCTGTCAGCCACTCCGGATCATCCATCACTTTGATGATGCATTGAAATCTGCGCACAGAATGACTGGTCTGGATGGTGCCAGCAGCAGTGGGAATTGCTGCAGGACAGCCAGCCGCTCTTTCTTTACCACTGGGGCGTATACGTTAATTAGTCTCAGGGGAGCATTTCTATATATAACGTCTGCTACAAGGAGGCACCAATCACCACCTCCTTAACTTTGGAGTTGGTGAAGCTCCCTCCTCACAGCAGAATACCCAGACCAGTGGAACAGCAATTGTTTCCCCCTGTCAAAATCAAAGGCCCGTGGGCCCATAAGCTCGACCATTTCTTGTGGCTGCTGAGGTGCAGTATCCCACACTTCTGCAGAAACAGGAGGTCCACTTTGATATTGGCTAGGTAAGCCAAAGTGGAAACGCATCATGTAGTAAATTTAATGTTATGCATGTTAGTACTGGCAATTTTAAAACCTATTTTGAGTTTATAGAAATACCCGTACACCCAAGGCCCATTCACCTGCAGTCTTGTCACTGGGGGAGTCCCCGCATCCTCAGGGTGTGGGTGAACTGTGGACACTCTCAGCACTCAGGTATCCATCCTGTTCCTCCCTGGGGGAGCGAGGACGAAGCCAAGAAGTTCCAGTTCAGAGTCCAACAGAGGGACTGTCTGGCTTTGCTCCTGATTTGGAGCGTCACTGCTCCCAGTTGCATGGAGCTGTGGTGTAGTGGTTATCCCCTTGTTACGGAAGATTGGAGATTGGGCTTCACTGGGCCCATCGTGATATCCATCATTTCCAGGTTGGGGAGTGCTCCTCACCTTCCCCATGGCGTTGTGATTCTGTTTCTGTTGGTGGCCATCCCTCTGCACGTTTTTGTCGTCAGCGGAACTGCTGCTGTGTCTGTCATGCAGCTGCCTCTTTCCATTTGGTTGTGGGACAGTGGGGGTGTGATGCATTTTCCTTTTGTGGTTGTTTCCTACTGGTATTCACTCCCCCGCCTCCTTTGTTTCCTCCTCCTCCATTAACTCTGTCTGTTCAGAGCAAGTTGGGTCAGTTGCTGTGTCTCTATGCTGGTTACCTTTTCTTCCTGTCCAGCCTGATCCTCCCTCTGGGTGCCCCTCGTTTCAGTTTTCTTGCTGGAGTGTGGCACATTACTGTTCTTTTGGGGTCAACGGCTCACACTGCCACTTCCAGCCATCTGAACGTATATGGCCCCCTCCCCAACCTTGGGCAGGCCTTGTACAGGTGGCAGGTTGCAGCCCTTGGACTCTACACAGTCCTCATCATGTGACCCTCCTGTTTGCAGTTCCTACAGAGGGTCACTTTGCAGTCCGTTGCCGTGTGCCCTGACCTCCCACAGGTTTGACACACTCTAGGCTGCTCCATGTAAGTCAGCTAGCCTTGGCTCTCTCCGATCGTGAAGCTGGAGGGCAGCTGGAGGATGTTCCCAGGGTCACCTTGACCTACTGCTTGTTGGTCCGGATTCTGAAAGGTTCCACTACATCGGTGTTGCCTCCTTCAAGCTGTATGTACCTTCCCAGGAAGGTCAGTACATCTGCTGACGGGACATGGGGTTCGTACAGAAGGATTGTAAGAACCCAGCTCCTCTGTGCAGAGAGAACAAACAATGGTGCTGTAGACAGGACATAGAGGGAACCCTCACCTCCTTTCTCTTCAAATACCTTCGGAAGACACTCACATTGCTTCATGCTCCTGAAGGTCAGGAAGTAGCCCCACTGGGGAAATCCTGCTTAGCTCAACTGACGAGTCTCCAAGTTCTGCTCACAATTACAATCCAGTGGTGATCTCAAGATCTTCTTCTGATGATGAAGGTTCTCAGCTCGCACTCATCTTGTGAGAACTACCTTTTGGATCATGGTATACCCCCTGCCAGGTAAGGGAAACAGATAGGAATAAGAATGAACAGGTTAATGGAGAGACCAAAATCTGGTCTCCAATATTCTGCAAAATGCATAGCATCATTTGTCGTGATAGGCTGGATGTTACATAAGTAAGTAAGGGTGAGGCAAAGCTATGAATGTGAGGTATGAGTTGTGACTCGTATAAAAGAATGAAGGATGATGGTATGATAATTTCAGTGTCTGAGATTAGGAACAATTGTAAGGATGTGACATTTGAAGATGAACTTACTGACCATTATCATTTGTCTCAGTTCATTGAACATTTGTGGCATTACATCCAGGCCCTCAGGGCTATACACCTTGTATCAACCCCAGCAGCTACCTGGTCCCACTGCTTTAAGATGTCTGTCTGGAGTGTCTCTTGGATTTAAGTGGTGCCAATCTGAATGAACTCAGATCCCCTTCTTAGGCATGTAGCACCGATGTGTTTCACATGAACTGCATACAGATGTAAATAAACTGAGATAACAAGATGCAGAGCTGGATGAACACAGCAGGTTAAGAAGCATCAGAGGAGCAGGCCGGCTGGTGTTTCGGGCCTAGACCCTTCTTCAGAAGAGGGGTCTAGGCCCGAAACGTCAGCCTTCCTGCTCCTCTGATGCTGCTTGGCCTGCTGTGTTTATCCAGCTCTGCACCTTGTTATCTCAGATTCTCCAGCATCTGCAGTTCCTACTATCTCTGTAAATAAGCTGACTTCATTTTTTAAAAAACATGACAACATCAGCTCAAGGCTATGAACTTTTTTTGATCTCATACCAAATCCTGCAAAGTCAGCTCCCGTATGTCTTTAAACTCGACCTATTATCTGCGTTCTATCATATTGTTCTGGTAAACATGTGGTCTATAGCCTTTTTGACCTAATTTCAGGAGGTCTGCTTACTTACCAAAGAACATGCAAACTTAGCCAAACCCACGTGCAAAAATCACAGAGGAAAAGCAGTTTAGAGATCCACCTGGAGACAAGTGTTCTAACTTTATCGTTTCTTTCAATTATTTTATGATCCATTTCTACAAAGTAGACTTCATCCTTGAGAATGGCTTATGGATGCTTTGCATGTGTTTTGTTTTGTTTTTGTGTTGTGCTTTCGGCAACGGTTTCTGTTAAGTCTAAAGAAGTGTTTACCCGAGTTCCAATATCTGATCGGGAGGCAAATCTGGCTGTAGATTATGCAGTGAATGCTTACAACATAAAGTCTGACAATCTTTACCTTTTCAAACAGATGCAACTTAGAAGTGCCAAGTATAAGGTAAGTAATCATTACCCAAGAAACGGATGATTGCTCCTGTAATTAGCAAATTACCCATTAAACTATCAATTACTTGCATAGCTAACAATTACTGTTTAACATATTATTGAACCACATTTGTGTGTAATTTGACAGAAGAACTACTAAAGAGAGTAAATAGTCTGTAAATTTTTGGATTTTAGGTATATTAAATTTACAAAAGTTGATTTAAACTTGAATGGAAAGCTTGATGAATGAACAATCCTCGATTCAGGTTACTCTATGCTGAATTTACCGTACTGTTCTCGCCACTGTTTTCACAACTGTGAGAGATCCAACCTGTGTTATGACAAACTGTACAACTCGTTGTGAAAATCATTCGCATAATAGTGTTTCTAGTGATCTGCGTATCTTAACTCAGCTACAGTAGCGTGCTTAGCATTTGAAAGATTCCGAAAGTGCGAGAATGAAAAATCACTGGCATTGTTGGGTAGAAATATTATGGCTAGGATTTTCTATTTTTGATGAAAGGAGTAGGGCAAGCTTAATGTGCTGGACATTCCCCATTAGCACCTCTGAGAAAGCTAGAGAGATCAAATGCCTCTCGGTGCTTAAGGAGTCTCCTGGTAGGTATTTCAGAGGATCACTTCCAGGGACGGCCTGAATTTGTCGGTAATAAGAGAATGGAAACACTGTACCCTGCCTGAAATTGCCGGTAATAACAAAATGAAAGCGCTGTAATGAAATGTAATGTAAACTACAGTGGCTGCAAACTGGCTGGTGGAATGTGGAAGACTTTAGATAACCTTGGACGATGCCCTTGAGCAGATCTGGATCTTGAAGGCAGGGATTTAGAATGCACCACCTCTTCACCTGAAGTGCTAAAATCCTGCACCTGAAGCATTCTAACCTGCAAGGCTGTGGAGTAGTTCATCCAGTTAGTATAGACACAATAGCCTTAATGTCCTCTGGCTGAGGTGCAACTGCGAGATCTCAATTGGACTGGCAGTGGTAGCAGTGCAAATCATGTAAACCTGAGAAAACATAGCAGGTTCATGCTCCATAGTGCCACTGGCACTTTCCTGGGGCAGCACCTCAGGTGTGGTTGTAATCTGCTGGAGCATGGATTAGTGGACTACTGAGGGAGTCTATATCTTCTGTCAGTTATGAAGATCCACATCCATCATAGCTGCAATTTGTGCCTGAGTGCCAGCAGCAGTGGATCTTTGACCTTCTGAGCTGCAGCACTGATATATTAGTAAGACTTTAACCTGTACTGCACTGAAAGCTGAGACAGTAAGTTCAATCAGATGCTGCATTGTGGTTTAGTCTGGCAATGCTAAAATGGAGTAGTTCACAACTTTCACAGTAGAAAAGGGGCTCAAAGCATCACACAATACCCTGCGTCACATAGAACCAGACTTCTCAATGCTCCTCACCAGTGACTGACAGTTTGCAAAAGTAAGGCTAAGAAACTTAAGCTTTCTTCACAATGTCACTCAGTACTTCTGTTTTAATTCATTCAGGAGATGAGGGCATCGCTGGCTAGGCCAGCATTTACTACCCATCCTTCATTGCCCAGAAGGCAGTAATGAGTCAACCACATTGCTGTGGGTCTGGAGTCACATGTAGGCCAGGTAAGGATGGCAGTTTCCTTCCCTAAAGGACATTAGTGAACCAGATGGACTTTTCCCCAACAATCAGCAGTGGATTCATGGTCATCATTAGACTCTTCATTCCAGACATTCCATCTGCTGTGGTGAGGTTTGAACCCAAGTTCCCAGAACATTACCTGGGTCTCTAGATTAACAGTCCTGCAATAATATCACAAGGCCATTGCCTCCCCACACAGTACACAGTAGTACTGTGGAATTGTGGCTGCACTGGAGATGTTTATTATTATGCCACAGTTAAGAAAAGAGGTGTGTAGACAATTTTTATCTGTTGCATATCTCTAATCAATGTAGACAAACTGCAAATAACAGGTCCCATGCCCAAAGTCAGGGTGACAAAGTTCATGGATATGAAATTACTGAATCAACCAGGCCTAAAACAAAACTTCATGTGACTTCTTATACTCTCCATTAATATGAGCTGTGATATTACAGTTGTTACAGTTACTCTTTTGAGATTAATTTAATTCCTGTAATTGAAATACGAAGGAAATGTGCAATTATTAAAATGTCTGTTTTACACTTTGTGGAAATTTGTACATTAGCCTTCCAGGCCAAGTTTTAAATGCTGAACAGGAAGATATTCACTGGTCTTTGTTTGGCCATTATAAATGTTTGGCACATTATTTTGATGTAACATATAGATTAAATCAATTCTTTGTTAAAGTTGTCATTAAATAGAATTTTAGAATTCCAACTGTCCTCGCGGAAGGATGCCTGGATAATGTTTTCTGACATTTTCTACGTCATGGTAGGTACTTTAGCGGTTATGTTCCTAGATTTGCAATCCAGAGATTTGGATTAATTGACTGAATTTCTCATAATCCCTCTCTAGACCCATCCCCCACCGTCCTGGCTAAAATATAGTGGATCAGCTCATCATAATCTTGACAGCTGTCTGCAACAACGTAATGCTGCGAGCAGCATTAATTGCTTTAAGGCAAATTCCTGCCCCTATTAAAAAGAAGTCGTGTCTTAAAGAGCCAATAGTCAATTGGATTGGCCAGCAGCTCTGGAACTGTAGCAAAGCCACCTAGGAATAGTGGCAGAGATAAAAGGTACTGCAGATGCTGGAGAATCTGAGATAACAAGCATGGGGCTGGATGAACACAGCAGGTCAAGCAGCATCATAGGAGCAGGAAAACTTGACGTTTCGGGCCTAAACCCTTCATCAGAAATGGGGGAGGGGAAGAGGGTTCTGAAATAAATAGGGAGAGAGGGGGAGGCGGATAGAGGATGGAT
>JAHRHZ010000045.1:21581476-21723615 GCA_024137785.1 Ginglymostoma cirratum | reverse complement strand
CCCCCATCTCCTATCTACTAACATCATCCCGCCCCCTTGACCTGTCCGTCCTCCCTGGACTGACCTATCTCCTCCCTACCCCCCTACCTACACTCACCTTTACTGGCTCCATTCCCGCCTCTTCGACTTGTCTGCCTCCTCTCCACCTGTCCTCTCCTCTATCCATCCTCTATCCGCCTCCCCTTCTCTCCCTATTTATTTCAGAACCCTCTTCCCCTCCCCCATTTCTGATGAAGGGTCTAGGCCCGAAACGTCAAGTTTTCCTGCTCCTATGATGATGTTTGACCTGCTCTGTTCATCCAGCCCCACGCTTGTTATCTCAACCTTATCTGGAATCATTGCCAATTTTTCCAGGAAAATATTATCATATGCTTTCTCAATGTTGCTACAGGAATACTTGTGGTCCTCCTTTTGAATGTGTAGGCTATGGGGGTATAAGAAGATGATAAGGGATGCCAGACTAGAAAAGTGCATTGGAAACTGAGACACGACCTTCTGCTTTGTGGCTGGACAATTGTACCAAATAAATATTCAAGTAGAGATTGATTCCCCAAGGTCGTGTTCTTACGTATTCCTGTCTCTATTTCCACAACAGACACAGTTCTGTCAGTTGTTATCAAAATAATCATTGCCCTGATGTTTGGTCCAATGAATATTTTATGCAACAGTAACAATGGTCATGCTGTGCGGTCAGATTGTTGAAGTTACATATATTTTGTTTTTTACTGGGTCATTTAAATCATCCTTTTCCCACACAATATGTGCAGAAACAACATGTCATCCTGCAAATGGATCATGTCCAAAGATGGCAGGAGATAAAAAAAAAGGCAGCAGCAGTCAGTGGCAAAAGTTGACGAAAATCAATAGACAAAACATTATATATTTCCAACCGTTTGATCACAAGCAATAATCATGAAATAAATCCCAACACATTCCTTTAAATGCATGAAAACTTCAATGGCCAATAATTATCCAAACATTTATCCTGTACCCTGCCAAGAACATGACTGGAACTGTCACAGATTTGCAGCAGCAATAATGAATACAACAACATTCTATTCCAGCCCAAATGAAGTTTCAAACCCTAATACTGTCCAATTACATCAAATTCTTTTTATTCTATTTAACCAGCACTACTATTATTTATGTACTCAAGTTTCTTTAGAATACTTTAATGCATCACAATTTGAAACATATGTTTGATATTTTAACCAATAGCAGATAACATTGTTTTTACATGCTTTCTATTACCAAGAAAACTTGGAATATTATAGGATAAATTGGTTAAGTGATTTGGTACATGATAATGATTCTGGTGTTGTTGTGAATATAATTGTTTCTGAATACTGCAATTTTGCACAAAAAATCAGAGGGCATCAGAAAGGTAATTCCTGAGCAAAGCTGAGCAACAACAAAATTCACAGAATCACAGAATTGTTACAGTACTGAAAGTAGCCATTCAGCCCACTGTGCCTTCACTAGTTTTATTACCGAGTGCAAATCTCCTCCCTTTTCTCCATATATCACTATGAACCATTTCTCTCCAAGTAATCCTTCAATGCTCTCTTAATGTTTCAATTGAATCTGCCTCTACCACAATTCCATGCAGTGTATTCCATACCCTTGCTGTGTGTAAAAGTTTTTTCTCACATTACCCTTGCTTCATTTGTACGTCACTTTAAACATATGCTCTCTTGTGCTTTTTGCTTACAAGCAAAAACAAATTCTCTTTATCTACTCTGTCCAGTCTGCTCATGATTCTGAATACCTCTATCAAATCTCCTTTTATCCTTTTTTTCTAAAGAGAACAATCCCAACTTAGATTCATAGAGTCATAGAGCTATGCAGCATGGAAACAGACCCTTTGGTCCAACTCGTCCATGCCAACCAGATATTATAAATTAATCTAGTCCCATTTTTCAGCATTTAGCCCAAATCCCTTTAGACCCTTCCTATTCATATTCCCATCTAGATGCCTTTTAAATGCTGTAATTGTACCAGTCTCTACCACTTCCTCTGGCAGCTCATTCCGTAGACATACCACCCTCTGTGTGAAAATGTTGACCTTAATGTTCATTTTAAGTCTTTCCCCTCTCATCTTGAACCTATGCCTTCTAGTTTTGGATTCCCCCACCCCAAGAAAAAGACCTTGACTATTCACCTATCCATGCTCCTCATGATTTTATTAACTTCTATAACATCTCACCACAGCCTCTGGTGCTCCAGAAAAAATAGCCCCAGCCTATTCAGTCTCTGCTGATAGCTCAAACCCTCCAACCCTGGCAACATCCTTGTAAATCTTTTCTGAACCCTTTCTTCCTATAGCAGGGAGACCAGAATTGAATACAGTATTCCAAAAGTGGTCTAATGAATGTCCTGTGCAGCCTTAAAATGACCTCCCAACTGCTGTACTCAATGCACTGACCAATAAAGGCAAGTATACCAAATGCCTTCTTCACTGTCTTACCTACCTGGGACTCCAATTTCAAGGAACTATGAGCCTGCATTCTAAGATCTCTTTGTTCAGCAATTCTCCTCAAGATCTTACCATTAAGTGTAAAGGCCCTGTCCTGATTTCCCTTTCCAAAATGCAGCAACTCACATTTATCTAAATTAAACCCCATCTGCCACCCCTTGGCCCATTGGCCCATTTGATCAAGGTCTCTCTTCAATCTATCCTGATGACTGGAGTTTCTAATTCCTAGAACCATTCTTGAAAATCACATCTGCACTCTCTCCAATGCATTTACATCTCTCTTATAATGTGGCACCCGCAATTGTACATAGTTCTCCAGCTGAGATTTAACAAGAGTCTTGCATAAGTTCACCATCATCTCCTTGCTCTTGTACTCTATGCCTTAGAAATAAAACTGATGATACTGTATGCTTTATTGACTGCTCTCTCTTCTGATCTTGCCACCTTCAACGATCTATGCAAGTAAACGCTCAGGTCTCTCTACTTCATTGTCCTTTTAGAATTGTAACCCATATATTCTACCTCATACTTCCCTGCATTGAATCTCATCTGCCATCTATCTACCTACTCCAACAACCTGTCGGTATCCTTTTGGAGTTCCACAGTGTCCTCCTAAAAGTTTACAATTCTTGTACAAATTGTGCCACTAACAAAGTTAATTCCCCAAGATAATTTTTCTTTAATTTTAAATATATCGAATTGGTTAAATATAAAGTTAAGATGACAAAATTGGAGAAAGAATGGATTAAATTGGAAGTGAGTGAAAGTAGTGATTAACTCAAGTTGAGTGAAAGTAGTGATTAATATTTTTAATACATTTTTTAAATTCTTAAATTTATGCTACCTTTAATTCAGCAATGTATTAAGAAGTCTGACAATCAAATATTGAAATAATTATTTAAACTTTATTGCATGTAGCAACTAAAATAATGCCTCCCAAGTAAACAAGTTAAGCTTCATAACCCAACTTAGCTATTACCAGATTGATGGTGGAATTTAGTTCCAATTCCAACCAACATTGTCTGTTGTTGGATGTCCAGGGTTCGATCCTTGTGCAGTGTTGTTCTCCCGAGGAATCCTGGAGTTAAATTCTAATACAATTTTTCATCCTTCAAGTTTGTTGTGTGACATTATTGATGATCCTTTAGATTCTTTCATCCAGAATATTGAATCCTCCTCTGGAAACAAGAAGGCTGCACTCTGCCTTCTTATCTGAAGTAGCTTCTTTGTTCTTTGTTACATTTGGTGTTGGCTTGTCTGTTTGAAAACACAGGTTTCCTGTGATTAACTTCTTAAATTTTTCTGCAGGGCAATTATTTGTCTTTGTGGCAAAAGCAGCCATTTATGACACAGTTGTTAAAATAGTTTTGTTCTAAAGCTTTGATTCCTTCTTCTCCCAGGCATGGCTAATTGCTTTCAATTCCTGTATAAGATTGCCTTTGTCCCTTAACAGTTTATTCCAGGCAGGATTATCGATGCATCTTTCAATCAATGAATAGTTATTAAAATTCTGAAGTTTACACGTTATGGAAAATAATATCTTTGAACATTTCTAATATTAGACAAATAATTAAACCAATTATTCTAACATTTTTAACTTGACATTTTGTAACAATACAATGCTGAGATAATGGGAATGATAGATTAATAATGAATAAATGCATTCATTTCTCCAGGCTGTGGGTATATGTGAAGCAGAAGTTTTCTTCGAATTTGGCTTCCAAATTAAAATACCTGAAGCACCTTCATGTAAACTAATAACACCTGTGAAAAGAATTGGTGAGTAACAAACTGGAGAATTATGTTGAAATCAACAGAATGAAAATTAGATGGATTCGTCAATACATGTTCAATTCACTTTACCAGATTAACACTTAGGTGATGAACATTAAAATGTACTCCAGAACATTTGGAAAAAGAACAGTTTAGTTTACACTAAATGGTAGAACTGCAGGTACAAAGAATGTCTGTGGTGGCTCTTCTAATTTCATGCTGTAACTTTAGCATTGGCGGAAACCAGTGTACCCCCTACTTCTTTTCTCTTGAAGTGTAATGCATTTAAATACAGGTAATGTAGTTAAATGCATGGCACCTTTAATTTCTTCGCGCGACTTTGCAGATATCACAACATAAAGGAACCAATTTCTGTATAGATGGTATGGGGACTTTTAGATTGTTGCATGGTCCCACAGCTCAGAGGGAACATGGGTGCAGACATTTGACAAATATGCAAGCTGTTTCTCAGGCTTTCTGCTACTTTTCTGTCAAAATCACAGCAGTGCATTGGGAAAACCTGCACAGAAATGTTATTATGTTGATCTTGAAAGGTAGAAGTGAGGAAGAAGTGAAAACATTAAGAGAGAGAAATTATTTTGAATTTGGATTAATTGAATAGAAAACCATGAAGTGATGCTGAACTTATATAACTTGGTTTGGCCACTATTAGAATAGTATGTGCAGCTTTGAATGCTCCATTATATGAAAGCAAGTAGAGTAGTACAAATGTTACAGAACCTTATATGAAATGATGTAGGAATGAGATGTTACAGTTATAAGTGGTTAGAAATGGAAGAATTTCTCACTGGAACTGAGAATTTAAAGATGTTTTAATGAAATTTTAAAGTTTATTAAATTTTTTAGAAGGAAAATAATGACAAATTGTTAAAACTGGTTGGCAAATCATAAATAAAAGGGGAGTAAACTCAGGATTACAAAAAAGAAGAATGTTAGAAGAAATCCGCTCATGTAATGTGCTATTAGAACATGGAATTCTTTGAAGTAGAAACAGCAACTGATGTTTGAAAAGGAGCAAACAGAATGATGGCTATGATGGCTCAACTGGTGCTTTACTGTGCTACAATATCTGTGCTTCTACAATTGCATCTTTTGAATTCATAGACAGAGTTCCAAACCTGTATAAGCCATGCAACCCATTTATTACCCAGTGCTGCACAGGAATTTCTTGGATTTAAATGCTTGTAAATGCTAAGTTCAGTAAGAGTCACAACAAGATATATCCAAAAAAGATATATGTGATGCCGATGAGTTTTGCCCTAACAGCAGCTACTAATCCCTGAGATAATGTAATAAATTAATTCCTGACAGCAGATGTAGAAAAAACCCTTTGACAATTCAGCCACTAAAACTGTTTACAGTTGATACAACAGAATCATAATACGTCCTGTAATATTTTAGTCCCTACTCTACTAAATGTCATGAATGAAGTGACAAGTTACAGCTATTACGATCTATCATTACAGGCCATGATGTGGAGGCGCAAGTGTTGGACTGGGGTGGACAAGGTCAGAAATCACACGACATCAAGTTACAGTCCAACAGGTTTATTTGAAAACACAAGCTTTCAGAACATAGCCCTTTCATCAGGGGCTATGCTCCAAAAGCTTGTGTTTTCAAATAAACCTGTAGCACTATAACCTGGTGTCATGTGATTTCTGACCTTCTCATTACAGGAGCAGGGTTTAACACCTTAATTGACAGGCATGCTTGAGGTATAAGTGTTTGATTTGTTTGTTATTCTTCACTTCTGACCTTCTCAGTTATGAAATTATTAAAGATATTTTTCACTTCCTTACTTCTTTCTTTGATCTTGTTGCTTTTGCTGAAATTGTCATTGCTCAGGGAGTTTCTTTTACTACTGTTTATTTTGCAATAACCGGAATTCAGTCATTTTTCACAATTTGAGCTGACTGACTCCTGACAGTGTCTGAATGGACTGCTTGAAGCCCTGGAAGGGAATTGAGCAGCCAGACAACAGACTCAGAAGAAATCTGCCGTGCCGAAAACATATGCTGAGGGTGTTTGGAATGATGCAGTGTGAAACTTCCTTGACTCAGTGGGAAAATATCACATTGCCAGGGATGGAAAACAGTCCCAAGAAGAAGGTCCAATGGATCCCTGGACTCGGGTAATTTGGGGGATTTCGATCGGGGTGTGGTGAGGAATGGGTGGTTTGTCTACCTTGGGAAGGAGGCTGAATTCCAGATGGAGAGAAAGTGGCGTACTGCCTTCTGGAGTACCACAAAAGGCACACCCAAAGGCAATATTTCCCACTTCCTCCCTGTCCTCTTATTTAAATGATTGCCTGCGTATTCTTACCTGGCTGCCAATGGCAAACAGTTATGGAATGGACAACATATTGTTGGGGTCATTAGACTTTTAGCAAGTTGGATCAACGCTTACTTATTTATTTAAATATGATGAGTGGGCTGCTGGTTTCTGCTCCTGCTCACTCCCTATATTCAGGGGGTCAGATCAGAGATGGGTGGGAAGATGGTGGACTGGGCAACCTTCTCACCTCAAGGTGCCCTCTCTGCTAAAGACTGACCCAATGAAGGCAGATAAAATCTAGCCCCACGTTTCAAGCACAGAAGTTCATTCCAATCATTGACACTAGTGCGTCACAGTTAATTCAGAATTTTTATTTAACGACATATTCCTTGCCCAGTGGGAGAAATCTGAAGAGGTTACCTTTATCGCAAATTCTACATTAGCTTCCTTACAAGATAGGAGCAGGAGAAGGCCATTTGACCTCTTGAGCCTGCTCTGCCATTCATTATGATCAATGAGCTCAATACCCTAATCCTGCCCTTCCCCTATATTCCTTGATCCCATTAGCCCAAAGAGCTATATCTACTAGCTTCTTGAAAATGCATCATATTTTGGCCTGAAGCACGTTCGGTGGTAGTGAGCTCCACAGGCTGACCTCTCTCTGGGTGAAGAAATTTCTTCTTTTCTCAGTCCTAAAAGGTTTACTGTTTATCCTTAGATTATGATCCCTGGTTCTGACTTCCCCGTCATGAGGAACATCCTTTCTGCATCCAAAGTGGCTAATCCTGTTAGAATTTTAAGGGTTTCTGTGAGATCCCTCCTCATTCTAAACTTCAGCCTTTGATAAGGTTCCACATGGTAGTCCAATTTGTAAAGTTAGATCACATAGGATTCAGCGTTAGCCTGCTGATTGGATACAAAATTGGCTTTACGGTAGGAGACAGAGAGAGGTGGCAGAGAGTTGTTTCTCGGATTGGAGGCCTGTGACCAGCAGTGTTCCACTGAGATCAGTACTGGGTCTATTTTTGTTTGCCATTTATATAAAGGATTTGGATGAGAGTAAGGAGCCATAGTTAATAAGTTTGCAGATGGCAGCAAAATTGGTGGTGTAATGGACAATGAAGAAGGTTAATTAAGATTACAAAGAGATCTTGATCAACTAGGTCAATTGGCCGAGGAGTGGCAGACGGAGTGCAATTTGGATAAGTGCAAGGTATTGCATTTTAATAAGACAAACAAGTGTAGGACTTGTATAGTTAATGGTAGGGCCCTGGGTAGAATTGTAGAACGGAGAGACCTAGAGGTTCAGGTTCATAATTCTTTGAAGTGTGCATCACCGTTAGACACTGTGGTTAAGAAGGCATTTAGCACACTTGCCTTCATTGCTCAGATCTTTTAGTATAGGCATTGGGACAGCATCTTGAGGTTGTACAGAACGTTGGTAAAGCCTCTTATAGGAAGGATATTATTAAATTGGAGAGGGCTCAGAAATGATTTACCAAGATGTTGGTGGGAATGGGGGGGTTTGAGTTATGAAGAGAGGCTGGATAGCCTGGGACTTTTTCGCTGGAGCATAGGACGTTGAGAGGTGACCATACAGAGATTTATAAAATCATGAGGGGCATAGATAAAGTAAATAGCAAATGTCTTTTCCCTCAGGTGGAGCAGTTCAAAACTAGGGTGCATATTTTTAGGGTGAGAGGAGAAGGATTTAAAAAGAACATGAGGGGCAACTTTTCTACACAGAGTGTAGTTAGTTATTGGAATGAATTGCCAGAGGAAGTGGTGGATGCAGGTACAGTTACAATTAGTTGAGTAAATCAGGAGAGCCAGTGGCTTTAGTTTGTTTGGACCTTCAGAAAGTTTTTGAAAAAGTCCCACGTAAGAGAATAATGTGTAAAATTAAAGTGTATGGGATTGGGGGTAGTGTATTGACATGAATAGAAAATTGATTAGCAGACAAGATACAAAGTATATGGTAGGCAGTGACTAGGGATACCACAGGAATGGTTACTAGGACCTCCATTCACAATAAACTTGAATGATGTAGATGAGGTAATTAAATGTAATATCTCAAAATTTGCAGATTATATAAAGCTGAGTGGAAGGATGAGCAGTGAGGAGAATGCTGGGATGTTGCAGTTTAATTTAGACTGAGTGGGTTAATAACCTTAAGCACTCTACAAAATTTAGGACCACCACCTTCTCTCTGCTACTTCACACTCACTCTCACTACAGCTCATGAACTACGACACTCATTGTTATATGCATTATGTACACTCAGCAGCTCTCACCCAGTTTATCTTCTGAAACCACCATTCCTGCCCCCTGCTTCTGTTCACTCAATGGGGGCACCTCAGTACCTCAGCACATCACAGGTACTCAAGTCCCAGTTGGTGAGAGTGAGACTTCTAAGGTGACATAGGGGCATCTTCTCCACCACCCACGTCCTAAGTTACTCATCCGACACCCAGTCTGGTACTCTATGAGCATCTAATTGCAATGTATTTGTGCTAACCATCAATAAAAGTCAGCTAGTATACGTTGAACAAAATGCCGCTTGATTATTGCGAGCTGCTTCATAAGCCATTCTGTCTATAATCTCGTTAGTAATATTCTGAAGGGGTCTTAACATTTTGATGGTGCTCAGGGCTACCTGTGCTGCTTGCCGTCCTATCCTACCTGTCCTTTTTTGATCCTGATATTCCTGACCTACTATTACCCTCATCTTTTCCTGAAGGGAACTTAACTGAGCCTTCAACTCTGCTACGTCTAGGGTGTTAACAGTCGCTAACCCAGATATATAGCCTGCTCTTGCTAACTCTATCAATCCCCTCTTCCTCCCTTTTCTTTCCGATGTGAATTCATTATAACTAAGTTGTTTTTAGAGTATGTGGTCGAAGAGCTGCTGGATTGTGCTATCACACCAGGATGGTACCTGTATGTCCTTCAGGCTAAACACTACCTGTATGTGTCTATATCCTGGTACTAGAGTAACTATCTCTTCCATTTCTTCCAGAACTAATCGTACACCCCCTGTATCTCTCAGATTCACTACACCGTGGCTCTGAGGTAGTTCTGGGGGTCATTGTGGTAGTAAGTTGAGCTGTAGTCATGGCCAGGTTGCCCCTTTAAAGCATCAAAGCTGACCCTGTTTCTGGACACATATCTGAATTTTCCTCAACCTCTCTGATCTTTGGGATAATCCCAGACTTACATTCCACCATAATTCAGTCTACTGGACTCGTACTTACACAATTCGGACCCTCAGGAAATTTTTCCTTGAACCAGGTAAGTCCCCTAAGGATTAATTTTGTTGCAGACCATGTAGTGGATAATTCTGAGATAGTAGGAACTTCAGATGCTGGAGAATCTGAGATAACAAGGTGTAGCGCTGGATGAACACAGCTGGCCAAGGAGCATCATAGGAGCAGGAAAAAGGGCAAAGATTGGAAAGTAGGGTTGGAATTGTCCAGGGACGAGCCATTTTGACACAAAAACCCACATTTCTTCCCAAATTGCGACCATCACTGTGACATTTGTCCAAACGTAATATACATTGCTCACAATCAACCAATGTTATTCCCTCTCATTCATAAAAAAAAACAAAGTATTCACTGCAGAAGGAACCCTCTTCTAAGGAAAATGATAATGATCTTCCACATTCTCATGATGATTCTTCTTCGCACAAAACAAATGTAGTTTCTGCTCTTACATGCAGCCAATCTGATTTTCTTTCTTTCATTGTATTTATAGTTCTAACCTCTTTATCCCCTCAGCCGATTCATGTACATCAAGGGCTGATTCCAGCCTTCCATCCCTTTCTCTCATCCATTTCATTTGGAAGGTGGATATTTCATCCATTTTGTTCCCCTTTTTCTTTTTCCTTTGTTTACGTTTCCATTGGTAAGCCTGTGGAGTCCATCTGACTCCTAAGGAGTTGGGAGATAATGGTGTACCTGCCAGATCTCCTTGGGTTGCTCTGATCCCATGATCCCTGGTTGGGGTTCCAAAACCAGTTCCCAGCCTAAGTTTCCTAATTCCGGAGTATCACATTCTCCCAAAATAATGTGTAAATGGTGATAATTATCCTGTCCCCTTCCAAATAGTTTAAACTGGTTAATATGATACCAGCCACTCTTGTTAGGGGCTGTTAGAAAATTGTATACTGATGGACTTGCTTTGTCTATCACCTCATACAGTCCTGCAAATCTAGGGGCCAGGAAGGATTTTTTTTGATGTACAGGTATCATTACCTGTTGCCCCACCTACAGCTCCATTGCCTTTGGCCAGGAATCAATGTTGTTTCTCTCTTTCCAAATTATTTGCGACCATATAATTTGCTTCTTTTACACTCTCAACCAGCTGCTCTACTCAATTATCTTTCATTATTCCATCTACTTCTGGCTCAGATAGGTCTAATCCTAGCAGCGGCTCCAGGCCTCGCATCTCTCAACTTGTCATCAACCTATAAGGGGTAAATCCTGTAAAGGAAGCTACAATGCTTATTATCATCCGCCATGTGGTCTGGTGCTGCTGCACCATTTTTGCCAACATATTCTTTGAAGTTCGATTCATCCTTTCAACTATGCCACTGGATTGGGCCCTATAGGATAAGTGGAACCTTTGTTTTACTCCTAGCAGTGGCATGACATTCTGCAAACCCTGGGCTGTAAAATGTGTCCCTTGATCTGGTTCAATACTCCTTGGTAAACCCCAACAACTAAAAACCTTTTCTAAACAGACCTTCGCCATGATTTTATTGGTATCAGTTCGAGTGGGAAATGCCTCTACCTATTTGGTGAAGGTATCTACTATCACAAGGATATACTTATATCCTCCAACAGTTGGGGGCAGGGGTCCCACAAAGTCAATAAGTAGATTTGTCCAGGGCCCATCTACTGGCCTTATGGATCTAAGGGCTCCCTTCTTGACATTTTTGTCAGGGTTATTTTGGGCACAAATCAAACTGTTTTTCACGTAATATTCCACATCCCCTTTCACTCATGGCCACTGACATACCTCTCCTAACCTCTCCAAGGTGTTTTTCAACCTTCGGTGTCCATATATATCATGATACCAATAAATCATCAGATTCCATTCTCTCTCTGGTACTACAAATTTCCCTTCACACAGTACTACACCCTCTTTTACGTGTAAGTCTTTTTGTTTCTTATATTTTTCTGACTCCTTCTCTTCTAATACTTTTTGTAATTCCCTATCGTTCCTTTATACTCCTGCTAATTTGATTGGTGCCACTTATTTCTCTTTCTGCGCTCCTATTTTCTCGATCTGTAGCTGCCATTGTCCCTGTTTCGGCTAATTCATCTGCTTTTCTGTTTCACTCTGGTGATAACTTAGGATGAGCTTTCACTTTCATCACTCCATGTTCTTTCTCTTTCGCCTTTTCGAAGATGTACCTCAGCAAGGGATGGACGGTAGGACCTTCCCACCTGCTGACACAAAGCCTCTAGCCACACATAAGGGCAGGTATTTTGTCAGATTGTTGCACATGTACGTACTATCTGAGTAGATAGTAGGGGGAATGTATCTGGGTAGTTCACTATATATGCCACAGCTGCCAACTCAGCTGCTTGAGGGCTATACTATCCAATTCAGGCCCTTCCTCATCTTCCATATAGATACCACAACCAGTACTCTGTTCTCTGTCCTGCACAGACAAAGACCCATCACAAAAATTTTTAAGAATGATTTGTTATTCCCTTCCTGTTCTCCTATTTTTGTCTTTGTCTGTCTCTTGTCTTGGATATTCCCTGTAATCTCTTCACCAGTATTCTCTCCTTGGGATCATTTGCTATCACACATGACACTCATGGGGTGTCCCCTGGTAAATTAAGTTATCTGTTAACATGGCAATACTTTTAACCACTTTTTACCTCTATGTTTCTCCCTTGTAATAACAGTGTCCATCTATCAGTTCTGTTTTGGCTCATTGTGCCATCATTAATATGTCCATCCAGCAGCATCTGAATGAGTGTATGTTCTGTCAAAATTGTCAATGGGTTCAACACTACAATGTAGGTAAAATGTTGTACTGTCCAGAATACTGCCAGTAAATGCCTTTCACATGCCATGTACCCCTGCTCTACTGGTGTGAGCATGTGTGAGACAGAGGCTACTAGTCTCAACTGACCATGTACCTCTTGCAATAAGACTGCTGATATTGTGCAGTCTGTGGTTGCCATCTTCACAGAGAATGGTTCAGCTAGGTTTGGGGTTTTTAGGGCTGGAGCACTCACCAGACACTGTTTCAAAGCTAATATTGCTTGTGTGTGTTCTGGCTTGCATTCCCATGGAGTATTTTTCTTCGGTAACATCATTAGTGGTGCTGCCTTTGTGGCAAAACCATCAATATGGTCTCTACAGCACCCAATCAAGCCCAAAAAAATCTCAATCCCTTCACGTCTGTGGGATAGGAAGTCTAGCTACTGTTTCAGTTCTTTGTTTGTCTATCTCTCTTTTTCCTGGTGTTGACACGACTCTTAAGTAACTCACTTCCTCCCTCATTATCTGAGCCTTTTTTGGATTCACTTTTAACCCAAGCAGTTGTAACTTTAACAGTTGCAACAACTCATTCAAGAGCTGGTAATGCTCTTGCTTGGTTCCTGTTTGCAGAAGCAAATCATCAACATATTGTATCGAGCATTGTGCAACCCATTGCTTAACCATTGATGAAATATTGATGGGGAATTGTGAAATCCCTGTGGCAAAGCTGTCCACATATTTTGCTGTCCCTTAAAAGTAAAAGCAAATTTATACTGATACTCCTTGGACAAAGGGATTGACCAAAATCCATTACCTATTATCCAGCACTGTAAACCAGTTTGCAGATTCACTCTGTTTAATCATGGTTTCAGGGCTAGCAGCCACTGTGGAACCCGTTAAGGGTGTTACTTTAGATAGCACGGTGTGGAGCTGGATGAACACTGCAGGCCAAGCAGCATCAGAGGAGCAGGAAAGCTGATGTTTCAGGTCGAGACCCTTCTTCAGAAAAAGGGTGTTACCTTATTAAGTTCTCAATAATCAATAATCAATAGTCAATCGCCATCTCCCATCCGGTTTCTTTGCCAGCCAAATAGGTGTATTATTTGTTGAGGTGACTCGCCTTAATAACCCTTGTGCTACCAGACTTTGCACTACCTTTTCTATATCACTATCAGCCTGCCTGGGGAACCCATACCGCTTTTGGGGCTTTGGATCTGTGTCCCGTATACATAGCTCCCCTTGCATTTGTCCAAAGTCATGCTTATGTTTGGCAAACAATTCCCAGTTTTGTCCAATAATTCCTTGTACTATCAGGTCCTCACTCATGTCAGTAGAACGGATCCATATTTCTCCCACTGTACAAGTTCTCTCCTTATACTGTCTTGTAGGGATTTCGGCAAAAAAACTGCTCCACACTTATTCCTCACAGTTGCCATATCATACAGTTCACTGGATCAAAACACAGTCCTACTCTAGCCATGTAATTAATTCCTAGATTATGCCTTGATTTTCTGGGAGTTCTATTAATACTATCGGATGCATCAACGCTACTGCTTCTAATTCTATATTTAAAGGTCCAGTCCTACTTGACAATGTCCTGTAAATCCATGCAAAATTATTTCTGTTTCTGTTTTCCAATCGTCACTATTTACAATAGATGTGTTCAGGGTGGTGTGGGATCCTCCTGTGTCCCAAAGGATAGGTTAGCCTCCTACCCTACTGTTCACTAAGAGTCTCCCTGTGCCATCCCATTTTGCATCACACATCCATAATGGAGAGGCCTGAGACTATCACTGAGCATTGGGATACAGCCCACTTGTTATCTCAATTGGTTGCACGTTGTTCTATGGATAGACTGTGGTTCCTCTAGGGGCAAAGGTTGGACCCGTATCTGATTTTCCCCATCCGTCTGGTGTTTGGCCATCCTCTGGCATAGAGTCCTTCCTTGCCACAAATAATACACTTCCATGAGCCCCTGGGGATCCTACCCCTTCCTGCGGCTGTAGTTGGGTCTCCTTGTCCATGTCCATGTCCTCTTTCTACCATTTGATAGGACTTGGGACTGGTCCCTTTCCTTTATTTCTCCATGCTCCCCTTTGATCTCTAAGAGATATCATTCATCCTCCCTGAGGCTTATGCCCTCTTGTCTCCTTCTTCCAAGCTCTGACCATTTTCCTCAACACCCACACCTCAGTGTGTGTGTTGTCAGAGGCGTCAAACATGTCACACACCTTTCGCAGCTTTGCCGTCCCATGGGCCACCAGTGTACGGACCCATCGATTATCAAAAGATGCAGCTAAAATTTACTTGTCTAGCCCTGAGCCGTATATGGCCTGGAACACTAGCCATAGCCTTGTGGCAAACACGGTTGGGTACTCCCTTTACCTCTGTCTACACTTATTGAAGGCTTCCACTGGGTCCCCTCTATTAGTTGCCATGGCTGTCAATACAGCCTCCTTTAACTCATCTAATGTTCCCACTCCTGCATTTTGTGGCTCAGGCAAAGCTGAATGTATAGTGAGATGGGGACACATCAGTATTAATTTTTTCTCCTCCTCATCATCTGACCCGCGTATAGTTCACAGCTTGTGGGTAGCTTGGAACAGCTCCCAGCAGTTACCCCAGGCTGACAATCCCCTACACACTTGGCTGTATCTCTTAGCTGTTAAAAATCGGAAGGGGTGGTGTATGTGATTGTATTTGCCCTCCTAGCACTGCTCGCTGTTGTCTCCTAGTGATCAGGGGGCCATAGGGACAGTGGAATTTTCTCCTGCCCCTCCCTCCATATGGGGACCCCATTCCCCTGGGCCCTTCTCTCCATATCGGGCTGCTTCATCTGCTAGCCCTCCCCAGTCAACGTCACCAGCTTCCTCCTCAAAGGGTGGGGTCACAAATGCCCGTATTTTCCCTCTTTGTGCAGATATCGGACTCTGTAAAGTTTATCTTTGTATAAGCGCTTGAGGTCCCCTTTCGCTCTTATGCTGACTTATGCACTACACTCTTGGCTGTTTTCAAATTGCTACACTGTTTCTTTAACTCTTCCGTCTGCATGTGAGCCTTTTTAGTTTCTTCCTCACTTTTCTCCTTTTCCTTTATCCGTTTCTGACACTGCATTTGATACTGGTTCGTATGTATGAGGTCTACATCTCTCTGGTTTTTTAAATTCCCGACCTTCTCAGTCAGTCTCTTTATCACTTCTTTAACCTCAGCTACCTCTGTTTGCAGCTTCAGCTCTTACTGCTGCTTTTCTGCCCAGTCTTCTAACATAGAGCCTCTTGCTACAGCTTTCTGCACTTCATCAAAGTGCCATTTTCCCATATCATCTTCTGCCATACTCCTGAGAGCATCCCCATGCGTTCCCATTCCCATACCAGTCTGGCCATTATACTCACAGTACTCCGGCCGTTTCCCAGCCACGTAACTGTTGGAGAAATCCTCTCCAGCCAGACTTTCCTGAACTCACCATTCTCTGTTAGCACTAACATTCCTAGTGTGTCCGCTGTTATTTTTGTCCTCAGTACCAAATTTTCACCTGCCCCTTCCCGGCACCCACTTAATCCTGGCCCTAATGTGGCGTGACTGCTGTCTTAATTTCAGGATTAGACAGGGTGTTGGAAAACTCAGAGGTTGTCCAGTCCAGAGTTGAAGTAACTTAAAGTTACTTCTTGTTGACTCCCACCATGGATGCCAAAATTATGTTGCCCATCTCTGAGAGATGCACTTAATACACAGAATAGGATACAACAGAGACACTTAGAGCTCTATAAAACCATAAATCCTTTATTAAGTACTTAAACAAATAACACACTTTTAACTACTGGAGGTATCTCAATCACTGTCTTTCACTACCCTGATTTCCGTAACTAAACCCAAATGTTATTACCTGGGACAGTTCGCAGCTGGCCAGGCTGAAACTGCTCGACGTCTTCACAACGCGTCCTGATGTAGGGTACCTTCTTACAACATGAGTCTTCAAAGTGTTGCTGAACAAAGGGATTTCTTCAGGCTATTTACACACAAGTCTCTGTGCGAAGTACATTCCTTACTTGGAAATATGCATGCACGTGACCAATCTTGAACGTTTTGTTCAAATCTATGTCTTGGTTGGATTTATCCATGCAGGTGAACAATCCCAAATGTTTTGTCCAAATGTATACCTTATCTGATAGAGCCAGCAGTTCCTGGTTTCCTGCAGTTTTAACTCTTAGCAGATCTGACTGACTCAGCGTACTTCCATTCACAAAGCAGCCCATTGTTAGACCTCTTATCAGTTGTTAGTTCCTGTTATTTTCCTGGTATCTTCAGCCTTATCCGACAGCCTACAACTTATTTTGAAATTGCACAAGCTGTTACATCCTTACAAGACTATTCCCTCATTTTTTTAATGCAGGTACTACTGGCATCTGACAAATTTCTATTAAGAAAAGACCCATGCCAGAGACCCTCAGCTCCATCTCCACCTAAACCCCTTAGGAGAAAACCAATAAACCCTCAGAAGATGCAGTGCCCTTGTTTTCACCTGTACCTTCCACCAAGGGGATTATAGCTTGTTAAAATGCAATATTAATGCTGCTTTGTGTCTCTTTAGCATTCAGCTTCCTATCTTACCAAGCCTACCAAACAACATAGAAATGTTGACATGGAAGTCAGAGCAGGCACCTGGAGACTTCAGTTCACTGTTGGCTGCAAAGTGCCTCCATGTTGCTCACCACCAAATAGCATCAAAGGTCACAACCCATGGCCATTAGCTGCATGTGTCCCTTATTCACACTTATTGGCACCTAACATTTGCTAACCCCTCATGACCATCATAGCATCACTCTGATTGACTTGCAGTATGCTTAGGACAGACTTGTAATATGAGATGCACCGGCAACCACCATTGAAAGGCTGCTCCAAGTACACTTTGCCCGAAAGGACAAGTACTCAGCTCAAGGATTGGACTGCGGTACCTGGCGTCCAGGTGTCCACTGCAAGCCGCAATTCCTGCTATCACTTGCTGTTCTCTTGATGCAAAATGCAACTGGAAAATGGCTGTGAAAATGCCCAGTCTGAGCAAAAACAGTGTCAGTTAATAGGCAAAAGCACGGATTCACATTTGCTGGACACCAGGACTTTCATGGAGCAAACATACGAAGCAGGCATTTGCAAATGCCATTTCATGTATTTGCTCCAGAAATTTCATAAATTTCATGTACAATAATGTCTTTACCCATTTGCTCTGCACACAGAGTGAACATGTTTAGGGGTGAAATGTTGGTCAAATGCAAACTTCACCATGACTGGTGCTTGGAAATCTAACTTTGCCACCTCAGTCATGCATAATTTAGCAGCAATGAAGTAAATAGTGGCAAATGGTGGCAAGTGCTGGCTGAAAACATCCCATCAATTGTGAAACTTCCAAGAGTACAGTGGGTGGAGAGGAACATTGTTGCATTATATGTCATGTATGTATTCTACTGAATGCAATGACAATCTTCAGGATTGTTGTGGATTTGGGATGGCAAGGGGGTCAGGGTGCAGCAAGCTCTCTCTTTTTGGTGTAATGTGTTGGTTACTCAGCTGATGCTGCGTCGCTACCAAGTTTTAGCTGATGCTGTGACCAGAACAATAATGGAGCAAATGATAGGGCTTCTGAAGAAGTGGTTCTGCTGCTTGCCGTGGTCTGGGGATTTTTCCAGTATTCTCTGGACAGAGTGTGCATCATCCTGGCATGTTGTGATCAGCGCAACTGGAGCTGGCAACAAGGTGATGTAATTGATACTGAGGAGATATCTCATGAAGAGGGAAACAATGAAATTGGACGAAGCTCTCTTATGTATGACAGAACTCAGCTGCATTGTGCAATATAAACCTGACAGGTCCTGATTACAGCATGTTCAGCAGATACAAGTTGGGTGAAGAAGATCATTGTGGATTGTAAAATAGTTATTGGTCATAATGCCAATAATGTGCTGGTCAGTGACAAGCTGTGAGTCTCCGGGGTCATTAGGACTGAGCAACAGTAACTTAGATAAGGTGTTTAGATGGAATTTTTTTTGATTTGATTTACTATTGTCATGTGTACCGAGATACAATGAAAAGTATTGTTTTGCGTTCTATCCAGACAAATCATGTTACATAAGTATATGAGGGTAATAAGAGAGCTGGACAATTATAAAAGATGTGAGGAGATAATCTGCATGGGACAGCTTGCAAAGAGTCGCACATTCCGATGCCATCTTGGAGAGACCTTTGCTAAGGACAGGTAAACCGTTTGGCATAGTGAGTTAACAGCAGTTAGGATGAATGGATGGGATTGTAAAAGCGAGGGAATGTCATCCATGCTGGCTATATGCTTTGAGCAGCATGGCTTCGTGGCTGTTGTACCATTTCTTTGCCGGTGAGATGCAACAGCAATTGCTAATGCTTGTTTGGAAGCACATCACCACTTATCTTGAGATAAGATCCCCATTGTAAGGACCACAGGAAAACACGTTTCCTCCTTCACATAATTTTTAAAGCCCTAAAAAACTACACTTCCTTGGACTGCCAAAGAGTTGGCAGTATGCTGAAAGGTAATTATTACCTGTTTTGGAACCTTCAAATGTCACTGTTGGTGCATTGTAATGTAGTTGTGTTTCAATGCAGTGATACATCATCTGGATCTGGCCTGTGAAGGTAAGTTAACATTAATATTGACTACCATTATAGAAATATTATCGTGCAATACAGTACTTTTCCATTGAAAAATGTGCCATAATAAACTAAAGTTGTCAACAATATGCCATGTCAGCCAGAGATAGCAAGAACTGCAGATGCTGGAGTCAGAGATAACATAGTGTGGAGCTGGAGGAACACAGCAGGCCAGGCAGCATCAGAGGAACAGGAAAGTTGATGTTTCGGGTCGGGACCCTTCTTCAGAAATGGGGAGGGGCAAGGGAGCTCAGAAATACATAGAGAGAGGAGGGGAGGGGCTAGAGAAAGTAGGTAGGATGGTGATAGGTAAGTGCAGGGAGGGAGTGGTGGGGATTGGTCAGTGAGATGGGAGGGGGGATGGGTGGGAGAGAAGATGGACAGGTTGTGTCAGGTCTAGGAGGCGGGGATGAAAGGGAGGGTTGGACATGGGATGAGGCCAGGAGTGGGGAGATTTTAAAACTGGTGAGTTCCATGTTTAGGCCCTCGGACTGTAGGCTCCCAAGGATGAACTGTTGCTGTTCCAGTTTGTGGGTGGTGTCATTGTGACGCTGGAGGAGGCCCAGGATGGACGTGTCACCCAGGGAGTGGGAGGGGGAGTTGAAATGGTTGGCGACCAGAAGGTGTTGTCTTTTGTCGCGTACAGAGCGCAGATCCTCTACAAAACGGCCTCCGAGTCTACGCTTGGTTTCATCGATGTAGAGGAGGCCGCATTGGGAACAAGCAGGTACAGTAGACCAAGTTGACGGATGTGCAGGTGAACCCCTGTCTGATATGGGAGGATTGTTTTGTGCCTCGAATGTAGGTGAGGGAGGTGGTGTGGGGGCAGGTGTAGCACATCCTACAGTTTCAGGCAAAGGTGCCGGAGATGGTGAGGTTAGTGGGGAGTGTGGAGCGGACGAGGGAGTCATGGACAGAGCGGTCCCTACGAAGGGCAGATAGGGATGGGGAGGGAAATACCTCTTTGGTTGTGGGTTTGGATTGTAAGTGGTGGAAGTGGTGGAGAATGATCCATTGGATGCGGAGGTTGGTGGGGTGTTATGTGAGGACAAAGGGAATTCTGTCTTTGTTTTTGTTGGGGGCAGTAGCGCAGGTCAATTGCATCTCTTGCATTTCCTGCACTTCTGTCCTCACATCCCCACCCCCAACAAAAATAACGACACAAAACAAACCTTTCATATCAGGCAGGGGTTCACCTGCACATCCGTTAACTTGGTCAACTGTATCTGCTGCTCCCAACGTGACCTTTTCTAAATCGGTAAGATCAAGAGTAGACTCAGAGACCGAGGGAGCATCTGCACTCTGTACGTAACAAATGACAACACCTTCCATTTGCTAACCATTTTAACTCCCCCTTCCACTCCCTGGGTGACATGTCCATCCTGGGCCTCCTCCAGTGTCACAATGACACCACCCGCAAACTGGAACAGCAACAGTTCATCCTTGGGAGCCTACAGTCCGATGGCCTAAACATGGAATTCACCAGTTTTAAAATCTCCCCACTCCTGGCCTCATCCCATGTCCAACCCTCCCTCTCATCCCCACCTCCTTGAGTGACACAACCTGTCCAATTTCTCTCCCACCCATCCCCCACTCCTATCCCACTGACCAATCCCCACCACTCCCTACCTGCACTCATGTATCACCATTCCACCTACCTTCCCGAGCCCCACCACTCCTCTCTCTATGTATTTCTGAGTTCCCTTGCCCCTCCCCATTTCTGAAGAAGGTTCCCGACGTGAAACATCAACTTTCTTGCTCCTCTGATGCTGCCTGGTCTGCTGTGTTCCTCCAGCTTCATACTGTGTTAGCCATGTCAGCCACTTTTTTTACATTTCATGTTGTGATTTAAATTATCTGATAGCTCTGTCTGTTAAAACACCCAGGTTTTGGATGTTGAGAAAAAACATTTGCACCATCTTCTTTCCATTGATTGTCAGGCCTGTGAAATAGAAATGAGACACCTTTCTATCTGTCAGTTTCAAAGAATGTAGCTGGAAGCTTTTGTAATGACAACTATAGCCATTATGAGTTTTTGGCTGCTTCTCAAAGGCTTTATTTGGTATCATCTCAGCAGCTGGTCGATTGAACTAACAATGACTGACACTTCTGAGAAGTTATAACAAGAAGTTATATGCCCTTGATATTGTATCTTTGTTTACTAAACAAACAAGCATTTAGAAGATTTTTCTTTATATAGGAATCTTTTTTGTCTTCCCGCTATCAATGACAGTGAATTTAAAATCAGGGTTTTATTAGATTATTAGATGTTTAATTTTGAGTATGGGGGGTATATGGTGGTATGGGTAATGTGTGAGGATGTGGATGTGACATAGGCAGTCTGGGACAATGTGGATATAAGGAGGCTTGTGGTTGCATGGGGAATTGGCTGAGGGTAAGTGGGATGATTTAGGGACTATTTAAAGGATGTTGGGAGTTAGGTTGCTTTAGTGCAGAACCTCCGCCTCCCTGGCCACAATCCTCACAAACGTTATCGCAGCTCACAAAATGCACTGTAAACCCAGCCCTTGTGTAAAAGAGACAAAACTGCTGGGCCTAATCACAAAATTTCAGGGCAGAAATGTGTGGTGGTAGACTTTTCCTGAGCCCACAGGAAAATCCAGCCCCTGATAATTGTTTAGATATGATGCATTTTAATAGCAATGAGATTTTGTTTGGATATAACATAGTGTGGAGCTGGAGGAGCACAGCAGGCCAGGCAGCATCAGAGGAGCAGGAAAGTTGATGTTTCAGGTCAGGAGAAGCCTCCACAAGCAGGATCCCGGCCGGAAACATCAACTTTCCTGTTCCTCTGATGCTGCCTGGCCTGCTGTGGTCCTCCAGTTCCACACTGTGTTATCTCTGAATCCAGCATTGGCAGTTCTTATTATCTCAGATTTCGTTTGGAGCTGCCTTTAATTTTGGACTGCTCATGCAACTTGCCTTTTTATGTTGATAATGAATTGTATCATTGTTTTGCCAGTGGAGACTGTTGCTGTTACTTGTGAAGGTTGCCCAGTATCTGTAAGCCTTGATGATCCCTTGGTGAAAGCATCAGTGGAATTAGCAGTGAAAGCCTTCAACATTGAAAATAAAAAGAAGAGGACGTTCACGCATGGCAAGATTATATACGCAATAAAAGAGGTACAGAGTGAGCCAGTATAAAATAACCAATATATCAATATATTTAAGAAAGAACAATTTACACCATTATTGAGAAAAAAAATAAGGATGTGAAACTAATAGCTCTTTCAAAATGTCTGTGCAGGCACTGTGGATTAAAACGTTCCCTTCTGCGCTGTAAAATTGTATGGATTGAATTTCATAGCTCCCCACTGGTGGGTTTGTGGGCAGAGGTCCCTTTAAATGTAAGGGTACTATGATGGCCCACCCACTAACATTGGCTTTCACTGCAATTTTAACAGCAACAGGGGAAACATGGGTTGGCCCGGCCGCCTTTTAAGGCCCAATTAATAGTCACGTGGGCCTCATCCCACCACAATTGGGATTTAAATAGTGGCAGGAAAGGCGCATGCTGAGTGTCCAGCTCAGAAACTTGCACTGTGTAGGTTGTTGGATGGCAGTCAGAGGTACCTGAGCATTATACTTGCTCCTCTCACTGTGCTCCAAGTAGTACTGCTGCCATCAGAGAGTTACCTGGCATTTGTTTGAGGCAGAACCTCCTGTGCAGATGTCCTTTTTAAATCTCTCTCCTCTCACCTTAAACCTATGCCCCGTAGTCTTGAAATCCCTCATCCTAGAAAAAAGAGATCTACATTTAACCCTATCTATACCCCTTGTGATTTTACAAACCTTGAAAAGGTTATGTCTCAACCTCCTATCCTCCAATGAAAAATGTTCCAGGCTATCCAGCCTTTCTTTATATCTCAAATCTTCCATACCTGGCAACATCATGGTAAATGTCTTCTGAACGCTTTCTAATAATATCCTTCCTATAACAGGAGGATATGCAAGTAACCTGGGTGATGTTAACTGAAGTCAATTAGCAGTTCTGGTTGAAGCAGTAATGTGGAAAACCAAAACCTACTATGTTAACAGCTCCCTGCCCACTGAAGGGAAGCCTTTAGCTATTTAATTGGGAAGGAATTTAATCATCTTTCAGAAATAAGCTAAAAAACTGCCTCAATTCTTGTTTCTATTGGAGTATGCCATATTTACATTTACAGTGTTTGGTCCTTAATTTACTGACACCTGTTTAAAATATGTAAATCCAGATATTTTCAGATGAGAAAGTAAGGAAGCTGAATTGATTTGAGACTTTCTCAAGTGGGTTTGAGGGACGGAGACAGAAAGAAATTGAGAAGAAGAGAAAGACAAAGAATTAACCTCTCCTTGACAGTTCTGTTGAGAGAAGCTTTGTGTAAGTAAGTCATACAGACTAGATGGTCCGGGTTGGGTTAATAGTTCAGGTCGTATAGTTAGTCTCATTGGGCTGTCATCATGAGTGCTATCAATGTAATGAATGGAAAAGTCAGCTCTAGGTTCTGCTATTATGCCGCCATTCCAGCTAGAAAATGCAGAGTTCATCACCAAGTAGAACTTACATTTATATAGAGCCTTTAGCATAGACAAATATCCGAAGATACTTTATAGAAACGTAATCAGATAAAAATTAACATTTAAAAAGGGTCTTAGAGTAGGTGAGTAAGGGGAAGAAGCAGAGAGGTTTAAGCATGAAATTCTAAAGGCTAGATCTTAGAAGACTGATGACATGCACAACCAAAACAGAAATTGCTGGAAAAGCTCAGCATAGAAGAATCCTCAGAATAGAAGGGCCACTCAACCTGAAACATTAACTCTGATTTCTCTCCACAGTTGCTGCCAGACCTCCTGAGCTTTTCCAGCAATTTCTGTTTTCATTTCTGATTTACAGCATCCGCAGCTCTTTTGGTTTTTATAAGGCTGATAACATGGCTGTCAAAGTTGCAACACAGGGATGAGGCATGCACAGGAGACTGGGGTTGGTGGCATGGCTATCGCATGGTATTGGAGTTGGAGATGATGAGAGAGACAGGGTGAGATGAGGCCACCGGTACATGAGAGTTTGGATAAGAATTTTAAATTGGAGGCACTGGGGGAACTGGGAGACAGCGTAAATCAGTACAAGTGCATGGGGGTGATAGGTTTACTTAGAATCCCTACAGTGTGGAAGTAGGCCATTCATCTCAACACCAACCCTCCGAAGAGCATTCCACCCAGATTCACTCCCTCACCCTATCCCAGTAACCTTGCATTTTCTATGGTTAATCCTCCTAACCTACACATCCCTGGATATTTTGGCAATTTAGCATGACCAATCCACCTAATCTGCCATTTTTGGGAGGAAACCCGTGCAGACACAGGGAAAATGTGCAGACTCCACGCAGACAGTCGCCCGAGGGTGGAATTGAACTTGGTTTGCTGGCACTGTGAGGCAGCAGTGCTAACTGCTGAGCCACTGAGCCGTCCCTTTTATCAGTTTTGTTTTACTTTAATTCTTAAACTACTCAAAATGGCACCAGATTGGGGCAACAACTGAGGCTTTTCATTGTATTTTACTTTATTATTCACTGTAAAATGCAAGTGACAATAAATCATTCAGTTCAATAACACTTACCAATCTCAGATTTTAAAGCAAATTAAAAACTGACTTTCTCTTAGAGGATATCCATAACCCTAATCTCCCTATGGCGAATGTGTGTCACAATTACCATGACCACTCAACCCCACATTCCTCTTAACCTTGAAATTCTGTTATTCAGCTGCCCTGCTTGGGTCTTACGTGTTAAACATAACTGATAAGTATACATCTTAAATGACTTCAATGCTCAAGTAAATTACAAAAGTATTGAAAAAAAACAGACAGGGTTTGGTAGCAATGAAAACAAGTTAAATATAGTTCTCTCCCGATTCAGATTTCACATCTGTAACTACCAAAGAAGTACATATTTAAAAGTAAGAAGGAGTTTGATGCAGGTATGGTACAGGCAACAGAGCTTTACACTGCTTTATGCATAATTTCCAGCAAAGAATTAAAATAGTTGAGTTTTGCAGTTACTCATGTTGAAACAATAAGCTGATACTAAAGGCAACATTTTTTGTGGCTGGTATTTTGAATACACTGATTCCAACAAATGGAGAATTACAAGCAGCATACCAGTGCTTTCGCAATACCTTTGGCGAGTGTGTGTACCTGAAAGGCTGGTGCACAAATCCAATTGCAGACTTTTGACTTCACAAAAGCAGCTGATGTTTCTGATTTGCTTTTTCAGGTGGTAATAGGAGAGAAATACTGGGTACATTTTCAAATTCAGGAGACAGAGTGTCAAGAGGACGTAAATGAGCTTTGGTCTAATTGTCCACTTAAAGCCACAGATGAAGCTGTAAGTTCATGTATAATTAATGAACGCTGTACTCCTGAAGATGAATGGGAAATTATATTTAAACAGTTGAAAGTGAAGAATAAAAAGCACACAATGTCAATTGAAATAAACCAGGATGGGGTAACTAACATTATGGATGTCACCAGTAAACATGTCAATGCTGACTGTTTCTTTAAATATTACTGCAAGCATCAGAGAATTAAGAATATGCCGTCCCAAACCTGATTGACACTGAAGGCCAGGAAAGTAACCATTCTTGGTGACACGGTGGAAGCAAGCTGCATTCATGCTGTTAATCCTGGGCCAGTCGGTTAAGGTTTTCTCAGCAAGTTATCACTCTTAACCTTTTAACTCTGTCTGAAAAATGGCAGAGATGGCAATTTTGATAATGAAGCTACTGAAGGATTGGGAGTACATTTGTTACTAAAATGTGATGTCAAATGTGAAACAAACACAAAGATATACAAAACTAGCACCAAATAATGACATGGGTGCTTGCAGAGTTAATAATACTATGTTCATGAAGAACCTGCAATATTAGCTTTGACAAACTTTGTGGGATCGAAAGGGAGATTCCCTAGTAAGCCTTACAATGACAGGCACTTTCACCACCAATGGCATATTGAAGATGCCTGCCCACTTTAGGGGCCTGAAGTCTGGCTGAGGCTGCCTTAATCCAATAAGCAGTAACCCCATCCTACAATGATGTGTACAAGAGCCAAAATGAAACAAAACTAAAACTTATGTTTGAATATTAATAGATCCAGAACATATGACTGCCCAGACCCTGATATGATCCTCATGTGTCCTTTGGCACATAGGTACACCTGATGGGAGCAGAAGTACATTCCTTGACTGGCAGTAATGTTGCTGGAGATCCAAGTGTAAGGTGGCTAGACCCGTCTCAGTTTTGACCCTGCCTCATGCCTCATCCAAGACACTCTGCCCCAAGCAGGCAATCCCAGAACCCCAACTTGACTGGCTTATGGCCCAGTTTCTGACATTTCCACGGACCCCTGCAAAATAAGTGTATGCTTTCAATCTTCTTACAAATTCAGTCTGTTCTATTTTTATCTTCACTTTAATCTCAGTATTTTCTTAACCAATCTACTTATTTCTCTGTATTCAATAAAATTCCCTTAAAATAATTCTAAAACTATCTTATTTATTTACTCCTTCTGTCTTTGATGCTCTACTATCCACTTTGTGGATCAATTCCGCTTTAAAACATACAGAAACCTTCTGTCTAGAAGTTATCTTGAAAGGATTTGTTGAACTAAACAAGAGCAATTTTCAAAATTGATATTTGTGTGTCAATTTAGAGATTTATGCTCACCCAAGAAAATTTGTTTCCAGAAGTCTGTGGTTAGATGTATTAGGATACAAAGGGTGCAATTCAGTGACACCTGTCAAAGTAGGATTTATGACAGGAAAGGCCAAAGAATTGAGCAACAGCACGTGAGTCAGAATCCCAATCATGGAAACCAACAGTAGAATTAAACGTGCAGTCGGAAGACAGTGCTGCAACAAACCCATCTGGACATTTCAAGAAGCCAGTTAAGATTGTTAAGACGGCATTTGCATTCTTCTTAACATCATTAAACATACCTTTTGGAATTAAGTGAATAGTGAACCGGAATCATGGGCAATCAGAACTCTGACCAGTGAAAACTGGCAGTGTTGAAATGAAGGTGATAAATCAGCCATTTTGCAGCCGTCTTTTACAAGGGGAGAGGAGGAGCTCAGAAGGTTGTAGGCTGAAGGGCATAAATCAGACAATAGGGCCTGTGTCTGTACAAGCCCAGGGACATGCACTAGTATTTTAACCCATGGATATCAGCCAGTGAAAGAGCACAATCAAACTCATGGTGATCACAAATCCAATAATGTTGGGTGAGTAAGCTGTAGAAGAGCAGTGAAGAGGGTGGATTCCTCAGGCACCAAAGACACCATTACTATTAAATATTTTTCTGCTGGAATACAGGTTCTCATGAACTATGGTGTCAATTATTTCTTTTTATTTTGCCTCTTGGAATTCTTTGGTTTACCAGTACTAACTCCTCTATGTGAGGAGTCAGTTAGTTTTAGATCTGGGAGGACGGGCTGCATGAGAGCTACTCTGAAGCTGTCTGTTGAAGCCTGTATGACCAAATACTGCGCAAGAGGTTGCCGTATCGCAATTCCACAGATGATTGGCTTCTCTAGATAGGTTATTACACCCATTCTAATGGCACAGGTGTTTGTGAAGGGCTATGTAATCATTACGTGTTATCAGATAGTTCTTTAGAAGCATTCCTGTCAAGAATAGAGCTGGTTGATATTCTACAGAGCTTTAGGAAAAGAAAATCTGTTCCATTTTGACAAAATGAGGTTTTGCCAGCAGGAATGTTCACTGTTTATGCATAGTGTGAGTAACAGTCTGATTGAACAACCTGTTATCAAGCTGTAATATCTATGTAATCCTGTGTTTCCTATTGCCTAAGGTGCTCGGACACTGCTATGCAGAGGTTCTGTTTCCAGCTGGTGAAACTAAAGGCCAGATCAGAGGATTGCCCAAATGTCAGCTGTTTCAGCTGATTACAGATGAAGGTAACACGTAACTATTAATAAATAGTTTAGACAGATAGGATGCAACCTTCCTAGCCATTGAATGAAGTGGGCATTGGAGAGAGGATTGGGAAAATTGTGTAAGATTAGCAGTAAGGAAATTCCCAATATCCAGATCAAAAAGCCCCACTTAAAAAGCAAACATTGAATGGTGAGATGAAATTCTTGCTGGCAAGTGGCAGATGACCTATGTAAATACCCTCCAAACTGACCATGCTTTAACTCCTTGTGTAACTTAGCCATACAGCCCTGAATGATGAGCATTCAGGCCATAGGCTGATATCTGCACAGAATGACCGTGGCACACTTCCTGTGACTATTCCATCCAGGCACCTGACCAGGACCAAGCCCCTGGGACTGATATCGGAAATTGACCTTGTCTTCCTATGCCAAGATGCCCTGACTGACTGGTGCCTCCCTGGGCTTCAGAGAAGACTATTTGTAGTCTTTGAGACATGCCTGTTTGCTTGAAGCGTGCACATTATGTTTGCTGCAGAAGCTGCTGGTTTGTGACAACCTGTGAGAGCTTGGCGATAGCAAAGAACATGTCCCCATGCTGGTGAGCATGATGAGTTGTCTGGCTTTGCGTCCATGATAAATGGCAAGTTTTGAGAGCCTGTAAACTCTGGATTAGGGAGCAAATCACAGCAAGAAAAGGCAAATCAGGGATGCTGCGAGCATCTGCCAAGGTAAAAAAATTGAGTGTGCACTAAGAGAGCAAGAAAGCAGCCCTGAGCAATTTGATCCAATCCATGAATTGGGTGCTTGTCCCTCTGTGCAAAGTATCCTTACAACTAACTAGCAAGGAGCTCATCTCAATGTTTGGAATTATGTTGGAAAATGCAGCTTCTTGTTCCCAATGTCAAGAAAGGCCTTGCCTGACATTTCATGTGATTCTTTCAGATTTCTTGCCATAGCCCCCAAGGTCTGCTTTTTATCTCATTGTGTACATTATCAGACTTTGTTAGTCACTTCACGCGTCATCTCTGGTAGGATACCAGATGGTCTTTATTGTAGCTGAAAGTACTCTTTGTGTGTGGTACGTTTGGGTTAGTGCATAGGTCTTTGGAGCTGTACCAGCCTTTGCTGTAGTGTGTTGCCTATCCCAGTCCTGCCATATGTCTTCTTACTTCTTCATCAAGAATTGAGAATTCTCTTGATGCATCCAGAAAACTACATCTGACATATGTCTGCTATGTTTGAGTGTTCTCGTGATTACCCTGATCATTTGCCTTTCTACAGTGAGTTAAGTTGCCCTCTCAACAGGGATTGTTGCTTTCCATCAAGCTGTGTGTTCAGCACCCTCCAAAATAGTGATAAATACAAATATAATGCACTATATTATGCACTTTGGCACAATTTTTTTTCCTTCTTTTGTTTTTGTAGCCAGAGATCCTTTTATACACCACAACTTTTTTTCCACCACTAAATCACCCATGTTACTTTCTTCCTTTATCCTACACCACTAAATTGATTCAAATCACCTGATTCAAAATCACCTGAATCAATTAGCTGCACAGTCTGTGTGGATTTTGCACATTCTCCCTGTGTCTGTGTGGGTTTCCTCCGACAATCCAAAGATGTGCAACTTAGGCAGATTGGCTATGCTAAATTACCCATAGTGCCTAAAAATGTGCAGGCTAGCTTGATTAGCCAGGGTAAATGCAGGAATACAGGGATAGGGTAGTGGGGTAGGTCCGGGTGATACTCTCCTTCGGAGGATCACTGTGGACTCGATGGACTGAATGCTTCCACCGTGCAGGGATTCTATGTTTCTATGTGCTCCTCTCCAAGGAGGCACAGGAGTGAAAGTAGCCGCGGAGGAGAAGCAGACAGTCAGCAACTACAACCTCCTCTACAACCCACTGCCTGGACCGGTTATTAGCCAACATGGCCAGCCCAGGAGCAAACCCATGAGGAGGTTCTCTTGACTGGCTAAATGACAATCAAAAGCACAACAAAAGATTTTTCAAATAACTAAAAAGGGTATGTAATCAGCACACCCAATATATACATGGTACAAGCAACTTTAGCGTGATTTAAGACTGTGTTTCACTTGTACTTGTTTATTAACTGTTCAAGCATGAGGGGGTCCATCAGCACAATACTTTCCACCGTGTCATTTTTATGATAATGGCCTAATTGCTCATCAGGGATTTATTATCTTTGTGGTTAGTTTATTTAAAACAGTAAAACAAATTATAAGTTAGTAAGTAGCTGTTACAACAAAGCAACTGATTTCCGTTAGTGCGTCTTACAAACCCATTGCAAACAATTTGGTAGGCAGAGCACATGGAGCCCTTAAAGGCGAACCTTCTTAAAAGCAGGTAAACATACAAAATTTAACACTGATATCATTAGGTAGTATACACGGATCAATATAATCAATAAACATAATGCTTTGCCTGGCACTTCCAGCACATTTCAAAGTGTCATATTTGCAATCATCATACATGCAAAACGTGTATGATACTTAAATCCCACTAACTAACCACGTTAGTAAAATAGAAACAAATTTAACTAACATCTGAAAATGACAGATAGAAAGAACCCACTGGCCCATTTATCCTGTGGTGCCTAATGAGGCTCGATATAGACACTCCCCAGATGTCTGGAGCCATGCAACCGACCTTGGAGAAATGAGAAACTAGATAAAAATCCAGGTCAGTTAGATGAACAAATCTCAAATTCCTTTCAAACCTCTTAAGGCAATCAAAACTAATCTTAGAGTTGACACAAATCAGTACATATGGACAGCATGGTGACTCAGTGGTCAGCACTGCTGCCTCACAGCACCAGGGACCAGGGTTCGATTCCACCCTCAGGTGACTGTCTGTGTGGAGTTTGCACATTCTCCCCATGCCTGCATGGGTTTCCTCTGGGTGCTCCAGTTTCCTCCCACAGTCCAAAGATGTGCAGGTGAGGTGTATTGGCCTGCTAAATTCCTCATAGTGTGTAGGGATGTGTAGATTGGGTAGTTTATAGAGGGATGAGTCTGTGGGGGATGGTTTGAGGGTCAAACCAAGGCCCTGTTTCCACACTGTAGGGATTCTATCAAATATAGACATTAATTTACACTATAGGTAATTACTTCAATGTCTGCCTCTTGAAGAAAGATAGTGAATGTTCTGAAATGCTAGATTGACTAATATTCCAATTAGTTTGACTTGTGGAACATACATGGCTTGTGAGCACGGTCTCTGTCTCATCCAAACCTATTCAGTGGAAATAATTGGTTCACATAACATAATTTAGTCTCTTCATTATTTTATAAACCAAAGTCAAATTGCCTTGAACTCTCTTTTTTCTAAAGTAACCAGACATGGTTCTTTGAGACCATTTGAGTAACTGTAGTGTTTTAAATCAGTTCTCAACCATATAAATTTTCACTGAAGTTTTTCCACACAGAGACCAAAACTGGATATAAAACACAACTTAACAATGTTAAGTATTAAACAAAAATTAATTCAGCTATTTATTGATGACATTACTTATCTTAATGGCATTGTATCACCCTAAGGAATACAGCTAGAGCCTAACAAATTATCATCTTGATTCAATGAAGCATTTCCTTTTATTTAGTCCCAGGAAGAAAGGCAATTTTGTTGATTGGAATTTTTCTTCCAAATTTCCTTTAGCAGCAATAATTAACAACCATTTGAACTCAAAGGTGTGGCTGTTTAGAGCATTTACCCACAGAGGGGTTATTTGTAGGTAGAAGGTTGGACTACTACTCTGATGCAATTACATTTTGTAGTCTTAAGAGGCAGCTGGGCTTTGAGCAAAAGTTAGCTTTCTTCAAATTAGTCTCTTTTGTATCTTTCAGGAAGTGGTCATCACAGTGTAAATATGCAGTATGTGATACATGTATATTATTTGATGTACAGATCTTGTTATTGTTAAACAACATATCCCAGATTTACCATGAGCAATATCGTGAGAAATCTTGTAATATAACATAATAGTATATAAACATGGGTCCAATCAAATAAAAAATATTGAGCGCAAAACATTCTGACATATGGTTTATTCTTATACTTCAGAGGAGAAATATAATGCACTTATCCATTCATTCACTACCTTGATCTCTCATTAGAAAGAAGATACTCACTATGCATACAGTAAATCTGCCAACATTTGACACTTTTGTATGAGTTTAGGGGCACCAACAAAATTGAATTCTGAAAACATTTTCCTCCATTTATGGAGTAAACAATGATTAAATTTTTAAAAACACGATTGAAAATCCTCTAATAAGCAGTTTTTTTTCTAGATGTTGATGGGGTTTCATGTGTTGGTTGCCTACTGCTTTTGAGGGTGAACGACCCAAGAGTACATAGGAGTGTAGAGTATGCCATTTCTAAATTCAATGACAACAGCGGGCAGCTTTACAAATTTGCCTTGGCTCGAGTTCTTTCAGCAGGACATGAGGTAAAGCATGTGACTGTGTATTTGACCTTGTCTTCATCATTGATTTACTTATAGATCATTGAACTCAAAACTGACTGTATAAGTAAACTTCAAAATAAACAGAGCAATTCCCAACAAGATCATTACATTGTTATTTTAATAATAAGATATATTCAGATGTAGAGACGCTTAGCACACAGTCTACATTTTTTTAAAAAAAGAAGTTCATAAGTGCTCAGAAAATCTGAATGACAAGAATGTATATAATCAATAGTTGGCACTTCAAATTTTAAAGGAAGTTGTCCATTGTACAAAGGATTTTCTGTCTTTATTGTTTTTAAACACAAATGGTTGGCTGTATCCCCAAAAAGTGTAGTTTTTCTCTATCTATTAGGAAATAGGCAAAAGATATAAATAAACTTACCATTGTAGCATGTATAACATTTGGTATATAGTCCATACTATTAAAAAATAGCTGATATGTAACTTCAATGAACAGTGTCATATAAGCCCTTGTAATATGACTTCAGCCAATCAGTTTCATCAAATATCACAAGAATATTGGAAACAGCAATAGACGTTGAGAAGACCAGAACATTTTCAAAGCAAGAGAACCTATTGCAAGTAAAGAGAAATAAATTATTTAATTTTTAGGTAAATTTATCGCAGATTTTCTGAATGCAATACGTGGATAAGGGTCTGCTACTGTCAGAGTCTTGCCATTATCCATTCATGAGCCATGTCACCGTGCATGGGCATGCTGTTCAATCGTGTGAAGCATTGCCTGCACTTCACCTGATCAGATATCCATCTGATCCATCAGAAATCTACATGTATTACCATCAGTGTCTCTTCAGTCAAGGACATGAACTATAGTAGTTTGTGCTTTGCCTACTGCTACCCAGTTCAGTTTTGTTACCTCAACGCAGAGCAAATATATACAGTCTGCATCTTCAAAGTTTATATGGCTCAGGACTGCAATATGCAATGGATTTACTCAGAGCCACAGGAGAAGGGACACCAATGTTATTTATACGGTAGAATTCAAAACTGTATAGACAGTTGGTCACACATCCTGAAACCCAAAGTAATGGCTTTTTCAGGTAAATTAAAATTCTACAAGCACCTATGTGTGATCTGCACATTTAAGAGAAAGAGGAATGAGGAAACTTAAGGCATTGAACTTACATCATGTAATCTCAAATACTGACAATCTATTAATTGAGTATGCACTGATAATCATATCGTTGAAATTACAGCGTGTGGTATTAAGAAGGAAACTATATAAAATTCATTCGTATCACGTTACATTATCTGCAATTTTAATGGAGGGGTTAAAATAACATGAACATAAAATAAAAAATTTCAATATAAGTTTTAAACCATTAGATTTCAGTATCTCACACAATAATTCCTAAAATCATCTTTAAATCTACTTTTCCTTTTAATATCACTCCAGTGCTGTACATTGGCATTTTTAAAGACCTTAAATTATACGAGTGAATTTATGTTTTACAATTTGGTACAAAGTTGAAATGTTGCAAGGGTAACCTCTGACAGATGATGTCACTAATTAAATATTCACGAAAGAAATAAAACAATGAAGAAAAATTAGAAGGATTACAAGAAAATATCTCAGGTCAATGTAATAGTCATGGTGTCAGTTGATGCTGATCATTAATGTACCTTCTCAAAAGTGGCTCAGTGGTTAGCACTGTTGCTGCATAATAGTAGGGACCTGGGTTCAATTCCACTCTTGGGCAACTGCCTGTTTGGAGCTTGCACATCCTCCTTGTGTCTGTGTGAGTTTGCTCCAGTTTTTCTCTCTCTCAGTTTAAAGATGTGCAGGTTAGGTGGTTTGGCTGTGCTAAATTGCCCATAGTGTCCAGCAATGTGTAGGCTAGGTGGATTAGCCATGGGAAATGCAGGCTAATAGTGATAGGGTAGTGGGGTGGGTTTGGGCGGAATGCTGTTTGGAGGGTTGGTGTGGATTCAATGGGCCAAATGGCCTGTTTCCACATTTTAGGGATTATATGATCTATTCCATAGTTGATTTCAAATAATATATATAATACAAATAATATATTAAAATCAAGAAACCTCTTCTAATCCAAGCTTAATCAAAGCTTCTAATCCAAACAGCAAGAAGCGAACAACATGTAAGGTTTAAAATGTGATACCATAATTAGAAAACAATCACACGACCACATATTAAATGACAGTGAATGATATTTCAGTAATTTTTCACACCTGCACTTTTGTTTTCATAGACTTCTGCAGGAGAGGAAATCACTTTGAATTTTACACTTATTGAAACCACCTGTTTGAACAATAATGATACAGACCCAGACACATGTGGACCAAAGATCCCAGCAACAGCAGTGAGTAGCTTATTCTGTGGATTTTATAACTATTCAGTGCATTTTTGGGTCAGATATCATGGAATGCTATTTCAAGGTGAATTTGACTTTGGCCAGCTATAGTTCACTTTATCACCAGTTTATCATCCACATTCCTACTTTGGTCTGACATACCTATTTTGTTTAGGGCTCTGCTGTCTGTTTATCCAAGCAAAACTCTGATATCTTTGGAGAACTATTATACCACAGATTAACGTGCAATGTGACTCAAGACTGGACATTATATGCAATTGATGTTTTGGTAAGCTCCAACCTATTCATAACAAAATGCATTGTATTTATGTTTTTACTTTAAAAGACTCCCATCAAGCAGCTCAGCTGGTGAGAATGGTCAGAACCAAATGGACCTGGAAAAGCCTAAGTTTGATCTCAGTTTGGATTCAATTAACTGATCTCATATGAATATTGGTTGGGACTCTAAGTTGGACTTTGCAGTCCTCAGTTTGAATCGGCCATAGCTCGAATTTGCACTCCTGATCATTGCTCTGTAATCTTTTTCTTTTCTTCATTGAGGGATGTGGGTATCTCTGTCTAAGTTAGCATTTATTGCCCATCCTTAATTATCCAGAGGGCAATTATAAGTCAAGCACCTTGCTGTGAGTCTGGTATTAAGTAAGGATAGGATCAGACCCACATTCCCTCTAACAGTAACTTGGCTAGTCCTGAAGCCACCTGTCCACTATATTCAGGAGCAAGCAATTTAGAAAAATTAAATTCAGAATCTTGTTAGCTTTAGAATGAGGTCCCAGCACTTCTACATTCAGATTTCTCTTTATTGTTCTGGTATATTGAGAACAGTTGGATTTTTTTCTCCATCCAGATTAAGCAGAACAATTTGTACAAATGCTCGGCAAAACCATTACATCCAATCTTAAGATTTTCCAGGAATGGAGTCAGATCCCAGTATTATACCATTAATTTTAAACCATTTGGAGGCTTCTGTTTCCAAAGTAGGCTATCAGTAGGCCTTTTGAGATGTCATCATTGGCTTATTGCAGAATACTTCATACAATAATAAACAACCAAAATTGGTTCTACTTAGTGATTAATGTTAAGTACTTTCAAGGGCTGCCATAGGTTTGGAAGAAAATGAAAATGTACCTTTATAAAGTCATTTAATTTTCTCCCTGTGGTGCTGTACCAAATTTGTAGTGACGAGCAATGGAGAAGCTTCAGAGGAGAAACTATTAGGTTAAAGTTTCAATTTTTCACGCTTATTTCTGCAAACTTCTCTTGACTTAAGAATCTTTTCCTCACCTGCTGCAAGGTTCAGAATAAGTGAGATTGCATTAGTATGTTCTACGACTAATTATATTTCTCTGAGGTTCTTTTCCTGAGAGCCACATTCATTGAGTTTTAAAAGTTGCAGTGCATCTTTAAGCCACCCTGAACTGCAATACAATACATTGATGCTGAAACTTTCATTGAAAGAGTGACAACAGTCAATGAAATGCAGTGCAAAAATATACCACCCCACACATCGGCAGCTAATGCCCAAAGAACTGTTATCCTAATGATGCTACACTGGTTGTCATGTACTGCATCATTGGCGGAGCAGACAGGATACATAAGGGATAATTTATGTTTGGGTTGCTGTTGGATCCTCTGGTACAACTGCAGCAATTTGGGACTATTGGTTTTCATTCTTCTAAAATGTAAGTGAATTTTTCATAATCCCATGGAAATTACCTTGCATACGTAATCACTACTGTGTTGGATTACATGTTGCAATACTCAACACTGTGTGTAATAACAATGTAAACAGCTTTCATTTAAGGTCCAATCAGCTGGCAGGCAGTTCTTTTATTTCTTGTAGCTGCTATTATCTCTGCAACTAGACTTTAACCATCATTTAGTGGTCAACTTAATCCCAAGGAAGATTCTAAAAATATCTAAAATCATTAATGACCTTTAGAAAGGAATGGCTGAATTTTGATAAATGATGTTCTTTAAGCATAGCTGTCAACATGTTAGTATTTAATTAATTTAGTAGGAACAAGAGTAGATCATTCAATCCCACAGAAATAGATCTTGGTGGACATACACCTCCACTCAATTGTGTCATTGTTCCTCTACATCCCTTGTTGTTATTGACAAAAATCTATCATCCTAATCTTTAAAGCATTAATGACCCAGCATTCACCATCTTTGAGGGAGAATGTCTAAATTCCTACTACTGTTTGTGTGGAAAGTGCTTCCTGATCTCAGTCCTGAATGGTCTAGGTCTAACATTAAAGATTACGTTCTCTTGGTTTTGAAGAAATCATGTATCTATAACTAGAATATCAATTCTTTCTAACATTCAAAAAAAGTCCCTAGTATTACAGTTATTTTATAGTCACACAGTCATACAGCTTGGGAGCAGACCCTTCAGTCAAACTAGTCCAGACCAACCATGTTCCCAAACTGAACTAGTCCCACCTGCCTGCATTTGGCTGATATCCCTCCAAACCTTTCCTAATCATGTACTTATCCAAATGTCTTTTACAAGTTGTAACTGTACATGCATCCACCACTTCTTCTGGCAGATCATTCCACACACTAATCACCCTGTGTGTAAAAAAATTGCCCTGCATGTCCTTTTTAAATCTTTCTCCTCTCACCTTAAAAATATGGCCACTTGTTTTGAACTCTGAAGAACTTGAATTTTTCAGGTTGAACATAAGAACATAAGAACGTAAGAACTGGGAGCAGGAGTAGGCCATCTGGCCCCTCGAGCCTGCCCCGCCATTTAATAAGATCATGGCTGATCTTTTTGAGACTCAGCTCCACTTACCCACCCACTCACCATAACCCTTAATTCCTTTACTGTTCAAAAATTTATCTAGCCTCTGCCTTAAAAACATTCAGTGAGGTAGCTTCAACCGCTTCACTGGGCAGGGAATTCCACAGATTCACAACACTTTGGGTGAAGAAGTTCCTCCTGACCTCAGTCCTACATCGCTTTCCTTTTATTTTGAGGCAATGCCCTCTAGTCCTAGTTTCACCAGCTAGCAGAAACAACCTCCCTGCCTCCACTTTATCCACCTTGAGGGGATTGAACCGTTCAACACATAACCAAATTGGGTTTGCACCACCACACACTTTGCAAAGTAGAACACTTTTATGTAATAAGATGATCCCAAGTGCTGCAAATGAACAATAAGAGGCAAACTTTGACACCGAGCCACAAAAGGCAATACTTGGATAAATAGCCAAATGCATGGTCAAAGAGGTAGGTGTTAAGGAATGTCTTAAAAAAGGAAAGCAACGCAGAGACATTTAGGACAGGAATTCCAGAGCTTAAGGCCTAGGTGGCTGAAGGTATGCTGCATATTGTAGAAGTGGTACTTAAATTGTAAAAGTTTAATTTCTGATAATGTTTCATATGCTAACATGGTTAATAATTAAAACATCTCATTGTTACTTCTCACAGTGTTTTTAAAATTCTGACCCCTGTTTTTAGTTCCCTGTACGGTGCCCACCATCCCAATGTCTTGTAACCTTATCTAGCCTCACAATATTTGAGATGTCTGCACTCCTTCAATTCTGGTCTCTTGGAATATCCTAATTTTAATCACTTCATTGGCAGCAGTGACACCGTCTATTAAGTTCCTAAACTCCTGAATTCCCTCCCTCAACCTAAGCCTTTCTACATCTCTTTTCCCCTTTAAGATGCTTCTTAAAGCCTACTTTTTTGACAATTGTTTGGGTCATTAGTCCTAATATAACCTTGCATGGCTCCATTTCAAATTGTATTTGATGAGGTCCTCTCAAGTGCCTTGTGAGGTTTTGCAACATTAGAATCACCATTTAAATACAAGTTATAATTATAAGTGATGTAAGATTACTTGAACTGTTCTGAAGTGGTAAATTATGCCATAAAAATGAAAGCCCTTCCATTTTCTTTAAATTTCCTCCTAACTTTCATGAATGTTTTTTCCATGTGTTTGGAAGGATCAAAGTTCTGAAACAGTAAACATATTTAGCTGAAAGGAAAGAAACATAGAACCTACCCCTTTTAATTTTTGTGTGATGGAAAGGCTCATCAACAGTGCTATAAAGCACTACCTGCAAAGGAATAACTTGTTCGCTGATACTTATTGTAAATTCTGCAAGGGCCTCTTGGCTCCTGCTTCATTACAGCCTTGGTTCAAACATGGACAAAGGTGCTGAATGTGATTCTCTTCTGACTGACCAAATATAGCATCAAGGAACTCTAGCAGAACTGGCTGCAATGGGAATTAGCAGGAAACTTTCCATTGGTTGAAGTCAGACCTAAAAAGAACAATGGTGTAGTGTTTAAGATTAATCATTCTGTCCGAGCCCATAACTGCAGGAGTTCCTCAGGGTAGCAGTCCCAGCTGAGCCATCTTCAGCTGCTTTATCAATGGCCTTGCGTACATCACAAGGTTAGAAGTGAGGATGTTCACTGATGATTGCACAATGTTCAGCACCATTTGTGACACCTCATATGATAGATACCAAGAGGAAAGTTCCTCTTGTTGGGGAGACTAGAACTAGGGAACACAGTTTAAGAAGGAGATGTCTTCCTTTTATGATGGAGTTCAGGAAAATATTTTGTCTCCATTAGTCTGTGGAATTCTCTTCCCTTGGAATCAGTGGAGGCTGGTTACTTTAAATTATTCAAAGCTGCACTAAATAGATTTTGATTAGCCATGATCATATCAAATGGTGCAGCAGGCACAAAGAGCTAAATGGCTTACTCCTCTCCCTGAACCATGTTTTCCAAGGCTTCTTTCTGGGCCATGAATGACTCTAAGATTATTTGCTATCTAATTCGTACCTTAGACAGTAAAAGGTACTGTTTACTTTGTTATTGCAGTCAATGGCGAGTAGTGTAATGAGGTCAGCCAAGCGGACATCATAGAATATGAGAGAACACAATGTGGAGCTTGGGGGACACAACAGGCCAGCCAGCATCAGAGGTGCAAGAAAGCTGACATTTTGGGTTGGGACCCTTCTTCAGAAATATCATAGAATATGAGTTCCCTGATTGGGGCGTTAACTGGTCCAACTGGGGAGCCCAGCTGACTGATAAGAACACGAGTGTCAGACTTCCAGTTCACTCAGAACTGGCTCTGAAGGAGCTGGAACAGTGTCAAGGAGGCTTCACATGTAAATAAAGGGTGATTTAGTGATGAGATACTGGCCTCTATGGAGTTATTTCAAGTGGTGTAAGCTGTAAAACATCATGAGTTTGTCCTCCCTGGACTGACCTATCTCCTCCCTACCCCCCTACCCACACTCACCTTTACTGGCTCCATCCCCACCTCTTCGACTTGTCTGCCTCCTCTCCACCTATCCTCTCCTCTATCCATCCTCTATCCGCCTCCCCCTCTCTCCCTATTTATTTCAGAACCCTCTTCCCCTCCCCCATTTCTGATGAAGGGTCTAGGTCCAAAACGTCAAGTTTTCCTGCTCCTATGATGCTGCTTGACTTGCTCTGTTCATCCAGCCCCACGCTTGTTAGCTCGGATTCTCCAGCATCTGCAGTACCTATTATCTCTTATCTATGAGTTAAGATGGCTATATATAGGAAGTAATTGCACTATAATGGAGAAAACTATTTGCTGATCCTTAAATTACATCCCTGACATAGATTATAACTCTGTATTTTATGAGCAGTGTTCATCATTAAAACTAGTTTCCATTGACCTTGAACTGTAAATTTACATGCATTTCGTAATTTTAAGCTGATTTCACCAACACAAATTAATCTCCAATTGATGTACAGATCTCATATTTTAGCAATTAGATTTTCTAGCCTTAAAAACTTGGACTGCATATTTATAACTGGCAGTATAATGGATTATATATTAGATTGTATATAATGTACTTATTGTTATGAGATAATGTATCAAATGTCTTATCATGAGCAATGACTCAAGAAATCCATTTGTTACTGCACAGATAAACCAGTAGCGTTGTTAAATATGTCAGGAATTACACGTAACATTTGGATACTCCTCGGAACTATGCAATTTTTCTTCATATAAAGATGCAATCTATTAAGCGTCAGTATTGCACTTTTGAAAAATCTTCCAACTTGTTGTCAGTACGTATGTTAAACTCATAGGATACCTTTGTGTCTTCAGGAAGTGTCCAGAAATGAAACAAGTTCCTCAGAATTGCAGCCCCAGAAGCCAACAACACCTGAATCCACTGTTGATCCTACAACTGATTACCCAACTGAGCACCAAAATTCAAAAGAACTGATGATCATGGTGAAAGAGACTAAGCCCACTATATCAACTGAAATCAGTGATTCTGATCTGTTAGATCAGTAAGACAGAAGGTGTGGAGAAGTGACTGACAGTAATTTTTGATTTATGTTTATTTTGAAAAAAATCTTTGATCTTTGATTTTTGGTCTGACAGCCATAAAAACCAATAAAACAATGAAAGGCCTTGATCAGGATGGCAAAATATATGCTTATGGTTTTCTAATCTTATGGTACTTTGGCTGTCCATTTTGTTAGTTTCAGGAAGGTTTCTCTCTGTGAGGCCTAGCGGGTTAACTGTTTAACACTGTTATTGGCACTCCTGTCGTCCAATGTGAGCACAGTTTTCCCATTGCCTGTAGTAGAAGACACTCATCAGGGCCAGAATATACTGGGAGCCCTAGTGCTGGTGCCACCTTTAAACGTCTGTTGTGTACCATTTGGATCCTATCCATTCTGAGCCATCTTGCATGGTTTATGATATTTGCCCTGGAAATGGGAGAAAAGGGGAGATTGGTACTCCACTTTGTGGACAGGGACCTGGAGGTGCTAGTGGACAGGGTGGTGCAGAGGACAGGTATCCTCTTCTGGCAGGGGAAGCCAGCAGACCCTGGCATTCTGGTTTGAGGTTGTTACCTGTATCAGTTTGCTCTCAGCCTATTGGAGGACTGTCCAGCAGTGTAGGAAGAAGATCAATGACCTCCCCTGCTCTTTCTGGGAGAGTACCACCATTTTCTCCTTGCTTTCTCGTTCCGTTGTTTGCTATTGGATACACTTTCAATCAAGGCTCATGCTCTGCTACTCTCTACTACTTGGCTGCAAGAGCTTCCCTCATTTGCTCTCATCCACCAAATCCCCCTAAACAACAAATCCTGCATGACTTCTTTGCTACCTACTCTTTACTCAGGACATCTCATCACCTTTGTCCCTACTACACTAGCCCTATGAGCTTTACCACCCATTTACATCTCATTCAATCTCTCCGTTTCTTTCAGTCTATGAGAAAGCAGCCCACAAGAGGGCAGAAAGTACCAAGTTGGTGAGGTGCCTGGCTGTTGGCTCTTCACGGCCTACAAGAGGACGATACTAACCCTTATCACCTTTAGTGGCTGCATGACAATGCATTGGAATCATCCGTTGACTTGGTTCGCCAAGGCCCCCTGGACTTCACTGAGGACCATGCCCCTTAGTCTTTGAGATATGGCCATTTGCTTGCAGCACATGCAGTATGCTTGCCACGTACACTACTGACACGATGCAGGGGTGAGATGAAGGCAACAATGTATCACACAGCAAGATATCCACTCCCTCGACTTATTGCTGCTGATCAACGCGACTTTGTCAGCAACAAAAACAACTTGCTGGAAAAGCTCAACAGGTCTGGCAGCATCTATGGAGAGAAATCAGAGTTAAAGTTTTGGGTTGAGTGACCCTTCCTCAGTTCTGAGGGCTCTGAGGAAGGGTCACTCGACCCAAAAAATTAACTGATTTCTTTCCATAGACACTGCCAGTCTTGTTGAGCCTTTGCAGCAATTCCTGTTTTTGTCTCAGATTTACAGCATCTGCAGCTCTTCCAGTTTTCATTGAATTTGTCAACTGCTTGGCTTTGTGTCTGTGCTGAATAACAAGGCAATACAAGAGTATTGTGAGCCTTTAAACTGTGGCTGAGAGGTCAAAGTACAAAAAGACAAGGCTGGGATATTATGAGATTCTAAGTGAGTGAGTAGCACTGAGGTGCAGCTCAATCCAATTTTTGAGCTGGGTGCCTGTCCTTGGGCTTGAAGTGTCCTTGTAGCAGCATTGCAATGACAGTTGATGAGTGTTCTACAAATTGCAGCAGATACGAATACTGTAAGTGGATTGGCAATGATGGTGCAGAGAGTATGACGGGTGTCAGATGCCAGCAGCCGTGGGGTACATGCAGCCAGTGCCCTGGAGCATGTCTCAAAATATTGCTGCTGGGTGTCCAGGATGGTGGTCTGGAGGAGTAAATGGCAAGCTGGAGTCACCAAGTACCAGTTCTAACTTTCTGTTGGGAATCCCCAATATCTAGTTTCCATCTGTCCCGTGGTACAATAGGAAGCTGCTTATTTATAAGGAGAAAATTGCAGTTAATTAGGATGATAACAAGCTATAATTCCCATTAACAGGCCCCTTGCAGCTTCCTAACAAGAATCTTGACTCCACATCTAGAACGTTGAAAAGTGCAATTACTATCTCCTGAAGTCAGATAGATCTTGCTGAATGTCTCATGTGATTCTCCCAGATTTCTCATCATAGCCCAGGTCGTGCAGGGTGCTACAAGATTCCACCCATTATGTTGCAGTCAACTACTAAAATACTGGAGACAATGCTTTAGCACTGACTGATGACTGTATGACACTCTTCCTTAAACAACTAGGGTCAAATCTGGCATTCTCCCAATCTTTCATAATAGCTTTGGAAAAATAATTGGCAGAATATTCCATGAAATGAGGTGAATGGCCATTATATAATTTATTTTGCCTTTTGCTAATGATTACAAATTATGAATACTCCTGCAGAAGTTCAGTCCTAAAATATTTCAAGATAGGTTCATTGTAACATACACCAAACAAATCTTCATTTTACAACCAAATGGAACAGTAAACCATCAAATTTTCAGATTCAGAAAGATTAAGTGTACGTAAATCAAATTTATTACCACTGATCAAAAGTCTTAATTTTAATCCCGCCTCCTACACTGGCAAGGTTAGCAACTTAATTAAGATCAATGAAGTAGTATCGATTTTCTATCTTTGCTTTGAGGCTCTTTTTCTCTCCTTAAAGCAGTTTTATTAAAAGAGTGGATGGGAGGTAGCACAGCAAAGCCAATACGGTTAAGTGTGTTTCAGAGACAGTAGGAACTGCAGATGCTGGAGAATCTGAGATAACACGGCGTAGAGCTGGATGAACACAGCAGGCCAAGCAGCATCAAAGGAGCAGGAAGGCTGACGTTTTGGGCCTAGACCCTTCTTCAGAAATGGGAGAGGGGAACGGGGTTCTGAAATAAATAGGGGGAGAGGGGGAGGCGGATAGAAGATGGATAGAGGAGAAGATAGGTGGAGAGGAGATAGACCGGTCAAAGAGGCGGGGATGGAGCCAATAAAGGTGACTGTAGGTGGGGAGGTAGGGAGGAGCTAGGTCAGTCCAGGGAGGACGGACAGGTCAAGGAGGCAGGATGAAGTTATTACGTAGGAGATGGGGGTGGGGCTTGACGTGGGAGGAGGGGATAGGTGGGAGGAAGGACAGGTTAGGGAGGCGGGGACGAGCTGGGCCGGTTTTGGGATGCGGTAGGGGGAGGGGAGATTTTGAAGCTTGTGAAGTCCACATTGATACCATTGGGCTGCAGGGTTCCCAAGCGGAATATGAGTTGCTGTTCCTGCATCCTTCGGGTAGCATCGTTGTGGCACTGCAGGAGGCCCAGGATGGACATATTGTCTGCGGAAATGGAGGGGGAGTTGAAATGGTTCGCAACTGGGAGGTGCAGTTGTTTAGTGCGAACTGAGCGTAGGTGTTCTGCAAAGAGGTCCCCAAGCCTCTGCTTGGTTTCCCCGATGTAGAGGAGGCCACAACGGGAACAGTGGATGCAGTATACCACATTAGCAGATGTGCAGGTGAACATCTGCTTGATGTGGAAAGTCTTCTTGGGGCCTGGGATGGGGGTGAAGGGGGAGGTGTAGGGGCAGGTGTAGCACTTCCGGCAGTTGCAGGGAAAAGTGCTGGGTGTGGTGGGGCTGGAGGGGAGTGTGGAGCAGACAAGGGAGTCACGGAGAGAGTGGTCGCTCCGGAAGGCAGATAAGGGTGTAGAAGGAAGAATGTCTTTGGTGGTGGGGTCGGATTGCAGACGGTGGAAGTGTCGGAGGATGACGCATTGGATCCAGAGGTTAGTGGGGTGGTACGTGAGGACCAGGGGGGTTCTGTTTTGGATTTTATTGCGAGAGAAAATAAAATGCAATAAACTTGCCCTGGTGGGAAACAAAGCAGCAGGTTAACATCTGTAGTGGTGGATTTAACTAAGTGGAAAAATATGAAAGAAATGACAGGGAAGGAAAATTCAGGAGAAGCTATTAAAGTCTCCAGCACAGACACAAACAGGACAGAATGTTTGGAACAGGCTAGCAATCAAACACTGGAAAAACGAATGACAATGAGAAGAGGGAGGGTTAATACAGGACTGAAGGTGTTATATCTGAATGCATGCAGTGTAAGGAATAAGGTAAATGAGCTTGTGGCACAGATCACAACTGGCAGGTATGATGTGGTAGGCATCATGGAGATGTGGCTGCAAGGGGATCAGGATTGGGAACTAAATATCCAAGAATATACATCCTATCGAAAAGATAGGCAGGTGGGCAGATGGGGTGGGGTTGCCTTATTAGTGAGAAATGAAATTAAATCAATAGGAAGAAACAAAGTAGGGTCAGATAGTGTAGAATCTGTGTGGGTAGAATTGAGGAACTGCAAGGGTTAAAAAAATCCATAGTTGGGGTTGTGTACAGGCCTCCAAACAGTAGTCAGGAGCTAGCCTAAGGTACACCAGGAGATAGAAAAGGTGTGGAAGAAAGGCAAAGTCACAGTGATCATGGGGGTTTTCAATATGCAGGTGGACTGGGAAAATCATGTTGGTAGTGGATTGTAAGAAAAGGAGTTTGTGGAATGTCTACGAGATGGCTTTTTGGAGCAGCTCGTGGTGGAGCCCACAAAGGAACAAGCAATACTGGATTTAGTGTTGTGCAATGAGGCAGACTCGATAAGCGAGCTTAAGGTAAAGGAACCCTTAGGAGGCAGTGATCATAAGATGATAGAATTTACTCTGCAATTTGAGAGGGAGAAGATAGAATCAGAGGTAACGGTATTACAGCTGAATAAAGCCGGCTGCAGAGGTACGAAGGAGGAGCTGGGCAGAATTGACTGGAAGAGGAAACTAGCTGGAAAGACAGTGGAACAGCAATGGCAGGAGTTTCTGGGAGTAATTCAGGAGACCCAGCAAAAATTCATCCCTAGGACAAGGAAGCATGGTACAGGGAGGATGAGGCAACCATGGCTGACTAAGGAAGTCAGGGATAGCATAAAAGCAAAAAAGAAAGGATATAATGTGGAGAAGGACAGTGGAAAACCAGAGCACAGGGAAGCTTACAAAGACCAACAGAGGGCAACAAAAAAAGAAATAAGGAGGGAGAAGATTAAATATGAGGGTAAGCTAGCCAGTAATATAAATGAAGACTGCAAGAGTTTCTTTAGGTATTTAAAGGGCAAAAGAGAGGGAAAAGTGGACATTGGACCACTGGAAAATGACGGTGGAGAGATAGTGGTGGGGAACAAGGAAATGGCTGACGAACTGAATAATTACTTCGCGTCAGTCTTCACAGAGGAAGACACGAGTAATATCCCAAAAATTCTAGAGAGACTCAGGGGGCAGAGCTGAATATGGTGGCTATCACCAAGGAAAAGGTGCTAGTAAAATTGATTGGCCTGAAGGTGGACAAATCACCTGGACCAGAAGGACTACACCCCAGAGTTCTAAAGGAGATTGCTGAAGACATAGTGGAAGCGTTAGTGCTGATCTTTCAGGAATCACTAGAGTCAGGGGATTCAGTACCAGAGAACTGGAAAATCACTAATGTGACACCCCTGTTTAAAAAGGGAGTAAGGCAAAAGACAGAAAATCATAGGCCGATTAAGCTTAACCTCGGTCGTGGGTAAGATTTTGGAGTCCATTGTAAAGGATGAGATTTCTGAATATTTGGAAGTGTATAGTAAAATATGGCAAAGACAGCATGGTTTCACATCAAGGGGAGGTCATGGCTGACAAATCTGCTAGAATTCTTTGAGGAAGTAATGAGCAGGGTAGACCAAGGAGAGCCAATGGATATTATCTACCTGGACTTTAAGAATGCCTTTGATAAGGTGCCACACAGGAGGCTGTTTAGTAAGATAAGGGCCCACGGTGTTAGAGGCAAGGTGCTAGCACAGATAGAAGACTGGCTGTCCGGCAGAAAGTAGAGAGTAGGGATAAAGGGGTCTTTCTTGGGATAGCAGTCGGTGACGAGTGGTGTTCCGCAAGGGTCGGTGCTGGGACCACAACTCTTCACTTTGTACATTAATGATCTAGATGAAGGAACTGTGGGCATTCTGGCTAAGTTTGCAGACAATACAAAGAAAGGTGGAGGGACAGATAGTATTGAGGAGGTGGCGAGGCTGCAGAAGGACATGGATAGGTTAGCAGAGTGGGCAAAGAAGTGGTAGATGGAGTATAACATGGGAAAGTGTGAGATCATGCACTTTGGTAAGAAAAACAAAAGCATGGACTATTTTCTAAATATTTTCTAAAAGTCAGAAGTCTGAGGTGCAAAGAGACTTGGGAGTTCTAGTCCAGGATTTTCTCAATGTAAACTTGCAGGTTGAGCCAGTAGTCAGGAAGGCAAATGCAATGTTGGCATTTATTTTAAGAGGACTTGAATATAAAAGCAGGGATGTACTACTGAGGCTTCATAAGGCACTGGTCAGGTCACATTTGGAGTATTGTGTGCAGTTTTGGGCCCCATATCTCAGGCAGGATGTACTGGCCCTGGAGTGGGTTCAGAGGAGGCTCACGAGAATGGTCCCAGGAATGGAAAGCTTTACATATGAGGAACGTTTGAGGACTCTGGGACTATACTCATTGGAGTTTAGAAGGATGAGGGGGGAATCTAATTGAAACTTACAGAATACTGAATGGCCTGGACAAAGTGGATGTTGAGAAGATGCTTCCATTGGTAGGAGAGTCTAGGACCCGAGGGCACAGCCTTACATAAAGGGAAGACCTTTTAGAATGGAGATAAGGAGAAACTACTTCAGCCAAAGAGTGGTGAATCTATGGCATTCACTGCCACAGAAGGCTGTGGAGGCCAGGTCATTGAGTGCATTTAAGACTGAGATAGATTCTTGATTATCAAGGGAATCAAGGGTTACAGGGAGATAGCAGGAGAATGGGGTTGATGCACTTATCAGCCATGATTGAATGGCGGAGCAGACTCGATGGGCCCAATGGCCTAATTTCTGCTCCTATGTCTTATGGTCTTATATATGGAACAGACAAGTACTCTCACAACATTTGAGAAGCATCTGGATGAATGTTAAAATGCCATGGCATAGCAGACTATGGACTAATTGCAAGTAAATGAGATTGGTGTAGTTTGGTGGTCAGCATGGACAAACTGGGCTGAAGGGCCTGTTTCTATGCTGTATAACTATATTGAATGTAACTAACCATGCAGCCCCTACAGCCCTCTACAATAAAGAGATACACAAATTCATTACACTGAGAGAGGAGAATCCTCCTCATCTTTGGCCGAACTGGGTGACCCCTTACTTTGAGATTACCTCTGGTCCTAGCCTCTTCCACAGGGGAGACAACCTTTCTGTATCTACTCTGTCAAGTCCCCTAAGAATCTTATATACTTCAGCAGGGTCGCCTCCCATTCTTTTAAAATCTGATGAGTACAGGCCCGACCGACCATATCTCTCCTAATAAAACAAATCCTTTGTTCCTGGGGTCAAACTAGTGAACCTTCTCTGGACTCCCTCCAACACCAGTATATTTTTCCTTAGATAAGGAGACCAAAACTATTCACAATATTCCAATGTGGAAGAGAAAAAATGTGCAAAAAAAAAAATCTTAAAACAGTTATGTAATATTGTGATATCAGCTTTATTGAAAGTAAGTTTGGATCTATCTCAGTAAATAACATTGTGATATATTAACTCACTCTATCTAGTTTTAGTTAACAATAAATTGCAGTATAGCTATACTGGCTAAGTACAACATTCATACTTAAAAAGTTACAAACGTGACCCAGCTTTAAATCAGTAGAAACAAATTCAAAATAAAGCACAGTTAACAACAAGCTAGCATACTGAATAAACATCACAAGTAATTACTGCAAAAAGACACAAATGGCGATTTACATCAAAACGTTAGTGTTCAACCAGAAAAATGCACATTTAAACTGTAATAGTGTTATAGCTACAATGCAGTTAGTTGTTGAAGGCTTTAAATGGCATACCATTAAGATTCACAAAAGTCACCATCTGACTGCATCTCAAAACTCTGTAATAGTCATTCAATATAAGAAATTAAATACAGATTTTTTTTGTATTTTGGTGAAATTTTACCGATAATGGAAAGCAAAGACAATTATTATTTGGCATTTCAGAATATACAGACATAAATAGGCCATTTACCTTATCAAAAAAAATTTGCTTTGAAATTTTATTAGCCATAACAACTCTGTTTCTTCAATACCAATTTTTCCATAGTCCCTAATACCATTACTTCTCGAGTAAATACCCGATTTGCTTTTAAACATTTCAGTTGATTCGGCATCTATGGTGACCTGAAACCATTTTTGTGCATGAAATAACCTTTTCTTGATTCATTTGAAACTGACTCAGTTTGAATTTTAAGATAATGTACATTTGTTCTAGTTTCCCTCATTAGAGAAATCAATGATTCTCTATCTAATCTATCAATTCTTTCATATTAAACATATTTAATATACATTTGTATGTGATGAGCACCATTTGATATTGTTCATATTATTGTGGCATTAGCCTATAAAGACATTGCAAAGTAAGTTGTGCTTTTACATTTACTTACAATACTATCACAGTAACTGACATTGCAACACATCACACAATACACAGCCACATAAAGAATAAACAACAATACATTTTGGAACATAAGTCACTTCATTAATTCACAGTGTGTAATAGATGTGGTAACTTGTAATTTTCCTTCTAAGTTATTCAATTATATTCCTATATCTGAAATTGGCCTCTTCTGACAAACAGTGCTTTATTTATTGGGGTCATGAGAAATGACAGAGACATATATATGTAATTCTTAAAGGTTTCGTCTGATGGACCTTCGTCTTCTACTATAATAATGCCTGAGCATATGTTGCCTTGAGAAGTTCATCATGTAGTTCTGTTTTCGTGTCCTACAATGAAAGAATAAAAGAATGAATTGAATAAAGCACAACAATATGACTGTGCTCAAATAAACCAACTTTCTATCTCATATATGTAGACTTTATACCAACAAAATCTGGCTGATAGCTTTTCTTTGATTTTGGAATCTGTAAGAAGCATAATCTTACTTTGTGACAATAAAGGGAGATCATGGAATACCAATAAATCATCCGTTTTTCAATTCAGCACTCAGCATACTTACAGGACCACTTCAACGTGATCCAAAGCCCACTGGTCATGGCCTGTTCCATTATGACGTGGCTGCCACCACCGTAGCTGTACACCTTTAACTCGTGCCTCCCTGTAGTAACAAATATTAAGATATTAACTCAGTTCTGAAGAAGTCATATAAGGCTTGAAACATTAACTCCATTTCTCACTCCACAGATACTGCCAGACCTGCTAAGTTTCGCCAGCATTTTCTGTTTTTATTTCAGATTTCTAGCATTTGCACTATTTTGCTCTTATTTCAGATGCAGTTCTTGGATTAAAATAGTTTTACAATATTTGAGATCAATTTGTTAGTCAAGCTTTTAAGAGTAGTGATTTCCTTTGTATCTTATGTATTATCCATAACGAGTACATTTCACTATAAAATACACCAGCAAAAATACACTTTGGGGATAAGTGAGTTTAAAGGCAATTATCACTTTGCTTCAGGCAAAACGGCATTTCTGTGTAAGATTAAGGATCTCCATTCCCCAAGGCAGCAAGTGTTTCCCTGCAATATCAACAGGAAGTACACGACTGCTTTCCAGGATTTATACAAATCAATCCGTTTTTTTTAAAGAGTGATCATAAAACACCTTTCCAAAAAAAAATTCTGACCATTTTTTGGATTTTGCAAGTACACTTCATGTAGTTACTGAGTTTACAATTAACCAAATGCCACTAAAATTGGTTCAAATGCAGCTGTATATCGGAGGTGTAGATTCCATCCTCATGTGAACCCAAGATGAGTTAAGATGGTTCTGCAGATTCAACATCCAGTCTGACTTCATCTCATTTTTCTTACATACATAAACATGCAAAAATACACCAACGGAACAATTGCAAGTGAGCACTTTTTTCTTTTTTGGGGACTATAAACTAAAATTGAATTTAGACTGCTATAAAACTGAAATAACATGAGGATTTAAATAAATTGCTGCATATTTTTGAGTTGTGCAATGCTTTTCGAAGCACTGAGGAAGAGAATTTCACACAAAGCAACACTGATAATCTTTTAAGGAATTTCTGCCTGACAGCAGCCCTTTGACAGATTGAGCTGTAGAATATTATAAGTTGTAAGTGCCAGGGCAGAGAGAAACATTCAGAGCTATTCTCTGGTTCCCTGCTTATTGTTATTTGAGGCCTCCCCAACTTCCCCCTCATTTGGATTGCTGGGAACTCAATGGTGGAAGAGTCCAGCATCGTGCAAAAGAAAAGGCTGAAGGATTTACAGCAATCTTTAGCCAGAAGAACCAAGTAAATGATCCATCTCGGCTTCCTTCAGTGGTCCCCAGGTTTATAGATTCCAGTCTTCAACCAATTCAGTTCACTGCATGTAATATCAAGAAATGGTTAGAGGCACTGGATAGTACAAAGGCTGTCGGCTCTAATCACATTCCAGCAATAGTACTGAAGGATTGTGCTCCAGAATTTGAAGCTCCCCTAGCCAAGCTCTTCCAGTACAGATACAACACTGGCATCCAACTGACATTGTGGAAAATTGCCCAGGTATGTCATTTTCACAAAAAGCAGGACAAATCTAAACCAGCCAGTTACTGCCCCAACAGTGTACTTTCAAATCATCAGTAAAGTGATGGAAAGTGCATTGTGGCTCAAACTCTAAGAAGGCAGCTAACCACCACCTTCTCAAGGGCAACTAGGAACAGACAATAAATGCTGGCTAGCCAGCGATGCCCACGTTCCATCAGTGAGAAATTGGTTGACTGTAGCAGAGAGCCCAAATCGAGCCTGCAACTTGCCACTGGCTAGTTAAGGGTGTTTCAAAATGGCTCAGGTCTTAGGCCAACACTAATAAGCTGACATCCCATATTGGGTCCAACTTGAAAACTGTCCTTTTTTTTTGATCAAAATTGATGAACAGAGAGAAGTACCACGCTGTGAAACGTGATCATTCAAAATCAAGCTCATAACAAGACTTCTGTTTGCATATCACCCTGTGCTCACAGACATTTGAAAATATAAACCAGACCAGAGGAAAGTTTCTTCAGCCCTCCATCATGCAGGAAGATCATTTGATCTAGTTGTGTTTTGATTTCCACATTCCCATCTACTCCTAATAACCTGTGCATAACAAAAATTGCTCCACTTCTGCTTAAAAATATTGAATGGTCCGGCCTCCACCACCTTCTGAGGCAGAGTTCCAAAGTCTTATAACCCTCTGACAGATAAAGGTTTCTTGTCATCTGTGCCCTGAAAGGGTGACCCCTAATATTTGAACAGTGCCCTTTGTTCTGGATTCACTCACAAGAGAAAACATCTGTTGTGCTTACACCTCTTCAAGACTATTCAGGATGTTATATAGTTCAATCAAGTCACCGCTCACATTTCCAAATTCCAAAGGGAACAAGATAAACAAAGGACTGCAGATGCTGAAGATCTGAAACAAACAAAATCAGAAAATGTGAAGAGGAAACAGGGTTAACATTTCGAGTTCTTTGACTCTTTTTCAGAACAGAAGAGTCAAAGAACTCGAAATGTTAACACTTTTTTTCTCCATTGATTCTGACAGACCTGTTCAGTTTCTCCAGCAATTTCTGATGGTGTTTGTTCCAATGGGAACAAGCCCAATGTGTACAATCTTTCCTCATTAGACAACCCATTCATTTTAGGTATCAATTTAGTAAACTTCACATTTTTCCACCTTATTCTAAGTCTTCCAGATTTTTTTCCCATAATTTAACCTACCCATATTATCCGCATGCTACTATGTCTTCTTCACAACATACATTCTTACCTAGCTTTGCGCCCTTGTAATTTTAACTACTATGCCTTCTCTCTGTCATCTAAGTCATTGATTTGAATTGTAAAAAGCCAGGGGCTCTCACACATCCCTTGGAGACTTTACACCTCACATTCTGACAGAGACCCGTAATGTCTCCAGATCAAGCAACACCTTGAGTTTAAAATTCACATCCTTGTTTTCAAATCCCTCAATGGCTTGCCCTTCCCTATCTTTGCAATCTCCACTAGTCCAACAATGCTTAGAGATATGTGTATGTCCAATTCTGATCTCTTGCACATCTTCAATTTTAATAAAATGTATAGCTTTGCTTTGAAAACCCAGCCTAGAATCTTAACAAGGCATTTATAGATGTGCCAATAGAGGAATTCTGAATCACATATACCTGACATTACAGAAGTGGATTTTATCTTCATATGTACTTTAGACTTTTGAGCGATTTCTCAGCTCTCAAGATTAGATACTTACAAGGGGACATTGTAAGATATCCTTTGGGGACGTACAAAATCCTTTGGTTGGTGCTGAGCAATAACGTGCCATGCAATTCCTCCATTCAGACTGTACTGTAGCAGGATGACCTTGTCTGCGATGTTAGGGTCAGTTAGGTCAATGTTGCAGTGCCGTGTCTGTGATATGCTGCCAATCTGCAGCACAAACATGATTTTGCTAAAGAGAAAATATGTTTATTGTTCAGCAAAAATAGTATCAAAAAGCGAAAGAAAAAGCTACAGTACTGTTAAGATTCCCTTGGATGAGTATGGCAATAGTCTTAGAAGATCTTCAAACAATTTTATATAAATTAAGGTGAACAAAGAAAAGGGCAAGTCTAGAGGGTTTACTTCGAGATAAACAAGTTCTCCCATTGTCTGTGGTAAATTAGAAAATTGTGTAGATTTTATTCAGAGATTTAAATAACATCTGTTATTTCTGCACCAGGAAGATGCAAATTGCTACCTAGAGTAGTTTCTTTTGCTCTAGTGGGATATTCAACCTTGGGACATGAGAGATGGTCTGGAGCTAAGTTGGTTTAGGGAAATACCTTAGTGGATGACAGTCGAACAGGGTCCCAGAGCCCAATGTGATGTCACACCCAGTCAAGATGAAGGAACCCAATCTGGGATGTAGATCATTGCTCCTTGTCAAGAATTAGTCAAGAGGAAATGAGGCCCTACATGGCAGTTTTCTATTCTGACAAGAAATTGTACTGCAGTTCCACCCAGTGCACCTAGCTCCTTAAGCATCCAAATTTAACAATCCCATCTAACAGTTTGGGATTTAGTGATTCAAAGTTTAGTTTTTCTTGAGAGTTTTGAAGTTTAATTGAGCTAATTGTACTGCTCAACACGTGTAACATGCAAGAATTGTTTTCTAAATTTTCTTGAACAATTGGCCAATAACCATAGGAATTGTGATCTGGAAGGATTTTCAGTGGTGTCTTCGGAAGAACACAAAGGTTTTACCTTTTAGCAATTCAAAACTCAAATCACACAATTATTTCTTAAAGAAAGTGTACCTGGCCCTTGTCAAATCTAGAAGCTTGGTTACAGCCTGTCTCATCTGACAGCCATTGAAGTACAGTGACTCCCCATGGGCATAGGGAGCCAGCTGACCACATCCACTGCCAATAGCTCCTCCCTGAATCACCTGCCAGTTTATTTCTGTAACACGTGGTGATTCAAAGTTGTCCTTGATGTAACTGCGGAGGTCATTGGTTGGAACGGAACAGTCATCGCCTGTGTATTGAAGATAAGTAGCTTTTAGGCAAGGTGGGATAAAGAAGTAAGCAATCAACTTTTTTAAATTTTTACTTTTCAAAGTCACCTTTTTTGTTGAGTATTTGAGTTATAGTGAGTTGAGTTTTGTTAGAGTAATTTTTATCAATTAGTTTAGAACATACCCAGATAGGGAGTAAAGAAACCTCCTGCGCTGAGAAGCTTTAGAAGCCAAATGTCTAAAGACACCTGTTCCTTTGAATCAGTTACACTCGTCACATCATGTCTCAAGTTACTCATATTTGATCCCAAAATTTTATTTTCTGACTGTTAGGATATTAAGATAGTTTGTTAAAATCCTGGGGAGTCTTGGCAAGAATAGACACTAACGTTTTAGAAAAATATAGTGGTGTGATCATTACATGTCACATACCTCCCACTTTGACAGCATTCAACTGATTAAACTTAAATAGAAAAGTTAGAGCCTGTACCTTGATAACCCTCATCACAAATACAGATTGTTCCAGTTCTACAGTATCCGTGTCCACTGCAGAGCTTGGTACAGGCCTCTCCAATGTACACATTATCAATTCCCCAGCTTTGTTTTTCTGTGATGCCCTCCTTTTGAATCCATCGGAACTGAGTAGCACTGAAAACAGGACCATAAACATTAACTTAACTGGTTAATAAGTTGGAATTTTAACAAAGAGCTATAGTTTTTTTTTAACATGGGGAATGAAATTTACAAAAGCATTTATGGACCAGTTTAAGATATATTAGAATAAAAGAAAATAGAAAATTGAGAACTGTCTAAAACAGCCTAATTATGGCAAAAAGAAAAGGGATTATTGTCTGGATTAAATAGAAAGTCAAAAGTAGAGACAGGTGTTCTGTCAGGAAATTATAGGCCAATCAATCTTATTTCAGTTACTAGAAATGTACTGGAAACTATGATAAAAGGTTAATTTACTAGAACATTTGGAAGAAAAATAAGTTAACCAGAACTATGTGACATAGATTTCTAGAAAAACAGCTCATGCTCGAACTAGGATACTGAAACCTTGGATGAAATAGTAGAAAGAGTAAAAGGGAAAATGCACTGAATGAAGTTTAAGTGGATTTTGAAACATACTTGATAAGCTATCACATGAGAGATAGCTCAAAGATAGGATACTAAAGATAGGAATTAAGGGGATATAGTCACATGGATTGGACGGTTGAAACTCTAGTGCAGCATTAAATGGGCTCTGTGCTGGGACTTCTATTCTTTACAATATTATAAATGATTAGAATATAGAAAATTGATAGACAATATTAAAATTTTGTTAACTTCCTAAACTTGGGATCATAGCAATAGATTCAAGACTGTATCACTGTAGGAGGGCATACACAGGCCTAATTTGACTAGCAGAGAAATGGGCAGAAAGAGAGGCGATGACGGGAGAGGGAGGATTGCGTTGAATTAGGCTGCATTCTCTGATGTTTAGAAGAATAAAATGTTACCTAAAATATAAAACTCTTAGGAAGGATCTTGCTTTAACAGACAGTTCTTGAGAAACGGCTCTTCCCTATTTAAGGTTGTAACAGCACATCCTTAATGGCATAATTGAGACGCATGAATGCCTTACTAGTGATAATATCATTATAAATAGGAGCAGGAGTAGGCTATTTGGCCTATCAAGCTCATTCTGCTTGCAAATACGATCCTGACTGTGGCCTTAATTCCACTTTTCTGCATGTCCAATAACCCTCAAATCCTTTGAACAACAGCCTTGAATGACCCAAATGCCCAATCCTTCCTCAGATGCTCCTTAACCAGAGTAAATCCCGATATCAGTGACACTGCATCAAAGAAGGCAAACCAATGTAAACCAGCTGGGTTATTCCAGAATCTTACAATTAAGCATTTGCAATGAGTTTGGGGAATGATCTCCTTAAGAGGTATGGCTCAGCAGTGAGATAATAGGTGTGAGGTTGGAAAAGCACAGCAGGTCAGACAGCATTTGAGGAGCAGCTAAGTCAATGTTTCAGTCTCACACCTACAGACTCTGGCTTCCAGCATCTGCAGTCCTTGTTGTCTCCATGGCTCAGCAGTGAAGCAGATTCAATGTCATCAAGGTTACCTATAGTTGCTGCACAATATACTACTGGCAGATGCAGCGATTAGTTCGCAATGGTCTGAACCTAGCACGGGTACTACAATGTTGATCTATGGGATGCTGCTGTGGCGTGACAAGTGGCAATCCTATTGCAACTATGAGACAGAAATTTGATCACGGAGTTGCTCCATCATTTGTCTGTTCACGCACGTTTGCTAACTACATTTTCTTTTGATTGCTATTTGTTTTATCTTAGCATCCTGCCCTTTCACCTTGCAGAAGCCCACTAATGTGTTATGATTCCTTTTGAGATTTTTCAAAGGCTTTTAACAGTGACAGTCTTCTTCAATTATCTCTATACTTTATTTTAGTTGTCACACTTTTCCTCTCTCATTACCACTTTGTTTATAACAACATGTTTTTGAAATATTCCAAACTAATTCAAAAGAGTGTTATCAGACAAAAATGACAATAATCCAGTGAAGGAGATACTAAGAGAGAAAAATGGTGATTAAAATCTTGGACAAAGTGGTAATCTTGAAGGAGGGGTTTGAAGACAGAAGTGCAGAGACAGAGAGGTTTAGGATAGAATTCCAGAACTTAGGGCCCAGATGGCTATAGGCAAAAGTGCCATTATTAAGGGAAAGGAAGTGGGAAATGTGTAGGAGATGGTGGAGAAACATGGAGGGCCATGGTGCTGGAGGAAATTCATAGGTACAGAAATGTGAGGCCATGGCAGGATTTGAACAGGAGATTGAGAGTTTTAAAATTAAGACATTGGTGGATATTGAACCAGTGTAGGCCTGCAAGCATGGGGCAATGGATGAGTGGGACTTGGTATTGGGATGGTTGAGTCTGGAGGCAAAAATGACATGAATGAGGAATAGATGGTCTGAGGATGTTAAAGATGGACATTGTTACAGAATTTGAAGAACACAGCCTTGATGGTGGAGAGACTACATAGTCAGTAGCTCAGCTATAGGTCAAATACATCCCTAAATACGTCTGATTTAGTCTGCAACAATAGCCAGGGATCATTTTAGGATCTAGAAGACAAGAAGAAAAGTGAAAGAAAACGGCAACAAATAAAATTAAATAATAATGAGGAGTAACCTTTCCCTTTTTTAAACTGTACCTTGATGCAACATATTCAGGTAGTTGGATTGTGACCCTGTTCCAGCTAGAGCAATTGACTGAACTGTAAGCGCTAGCTTCATGGAACTGGAATGGGGAACAACCAACATTGCTGCTTGTTGAAGGAAGACACTCCGTTTGCACAAGTGACCAGGAGTCTTTCCTGCAAGGTTAAAGAGATAAATGCTTAGAACTCAGGTCCTACTAAGATCATTTGGCAATTTGGCAATGACACTTTTTAGTTTCAGATGTTTTATATGATAACAATGGGATCCAGCATCAAATGAAACAAAATCAATTTGATTGATTATGTTTTAAAGTAACTTTATATTTAGTAGCCCAGAGCGTCTCAGTGCACAAATTAAAAGGGCACTTTAACTGAGTCAGTGAGACCAGTAATAGATTGATGGAGGATAGCAACCTTCATCCTCCCTTCACATCTCTTACCCACTCACTTCCAGAATTAAGAGTCTATCTTGCCCTGTTAGCAGAAACACATGTTCAAAAGGAAAACTGTGCAGAAATAGGGTGATAATATTGCAGTCTGCCTTGACTTACACAACTTGTGACTATAACATGGCACTGGAAGCCTGGGATGGTGGAATTATCCGTTTAATATATTTCATATTCGAGATCCTCATATCTGCTATTCCACAGGAAAACAAAGTCCTACTCAGTGCATCGATGGTGGCTCTCCTATTTTCTTTTTGGGAGGATACACTGATTTATAACTTTAATTATAATTAATTATAATTAATACTTTAATTATAAAGTAACGCAAGTAACCAAAAAAAGTAACGCAATTTATTTATTTACAAAGTAGCTGATCTTGTGTGGCTTGCTGGTAGACAAAATGTCAAAAATGATGTAATTACAATTTGATTTATTTTACTTATTGGTCAAAAGAACTCAAAAGTTCTTGCAACATCATGATGTTTACAAAGAAATGTGAAATTTTCATGGAGCTGAAGGCATTAGTCAAAGTTTTGTGAAAATATTGTTTATCTGGGTTTCTGAAATTCCTTCACAAATTGTTACAGCGATGCAACTGAGGGGAAGGGGCCTTTTTTTTCCTCAAGAGTATAATTGGTTCCCTCTTTCGGGAATAATTTGGTCACAAAATATCACTCTGCAATGCCAACACTGTATGTATCACATATCTTAAAGACACACACTGCTCATAATTTAGTTGTGAAAAGTAAGAGAGCAGGACTAACACGTTACTGGAATCACACCTGGCATACTGCATATTGAAAATACAACATGACATGTTGACAGCAGAATACCAAACTTTACATCATTAACTGCTGAGTTCCCGGGTTGCTTGTGTTTGCAAAGTTTACTATAATGTTGAATTTACTAAAACTAATTATAATGTTCTTTCTACGAGCATTCCCATCTGTCAGTCACAAATCTTTTTTGGGATTGGCACTTACCTTGGATCCTTACTGTATTCCAGCAATACAGGCTGGAGATCGCCACAAGAATCTGCTTCGCAGCCAACTACAATCTGGAAACATATTATAGAAGATAAACTCTGGGAACAGTCCACTTAAAGAGTGTACAGGTATAACAAGGCACATTTCATGATTGAGTAAAGTCACCATAGTCCTACTATACATAGAGCTGCTCTCCATTAGAGAGAGACGACTAGTGTAGATTGAACACGTGCTGTTTGCATCACTCTGTGTTGCCAATCTGCCATCCAGATAACTGAGCTAACTTGTACAAATGGGACTTGTGTTTACTTGGACAGTATTCCAGCAGAATTTTGACCAGTTAGGAATTAGTTAGTGGTCGGGGGGAGGGGTGGAATTGTTCAGTTTGTTTGTAATTCTGATAATTTGTTATTTTAGGGTTAAATAAATAATTTGTTTCTCATTATTTGTAAGTGGAGATCAGGGATTTTCTTTCTTTTAACCACACTTTTAATAGATTATGAAAGGAAAGGCAAGCCTCTCTGTGTGTTTCGGGGTTAATTATAAGAAGGGAACAGCTCTATTTCCTTCATAACAGGTTGGGGCTTCTGTTTTGGCTTTAACTATGAGAGGGGTTTGGCCATACCCCCTCCGTAACAATATGCAACAATAGAAGACAGAGAGAAAGAGAGGGATAAGAATGCACAAATCACGAAGTTTTTTATTTAGCTCATCAAGCTGATTCTGTCATTTGTCAAATACACAGTTTGATGTGGTGCAATATTCAATTTTATCTCAAACTATTTTCTTATCTCAGTAAAATTTTCACCAGTAGAACCACCTAAGAAACAATACAAAGTATCTGCTGTTTCTCCAAGGATAGTACTGGTCTCTTCCAAAAATTATTTTTGGAAACTAGAAGAGTTCTGTGCCAGTGTAAGTACTGCTGCTTCAGGGCACTTAGACTAGCATGACCATAAACATAAACACCAAGAAAGTGCTATGACTCAAATCAGACATGTCAAAACCATGTTCCGAGCCCATTGTGCTACCTTCCAGCAATCTCCCACCAATTCTAGTCTTGCAGCTTCTTGTCTATCTTCCCTCTTCACTATAAAACCTGATCCCCATGCCACCCCATTTCTAACCACTGCAGTCCTTGATCCCCATACCAGCTGATAATCTATGCAGCTTCATTTTATCAGGGATTGCACTTTAATGGTAGTTCCTTTCTAAACTTGTTATGACCCTTCAGCCCACTTCTTTATTCATCGTAAGTCTCCTTTTTAAAACCCTACTTTCCACCCACTGACATCTTCAATCGCCGTCATACTTTCAGTTTTACTTAGTGTTATTGCACTTATGCTGCTACGAATTCCCAAATTGTTCTGTTTGAGTCACCCCCAATACAGTTTCTATTCTTTCATGGCATCAGACTAACTTCAGGTATTTAACACCTTCTGTATCCCTCTTCCTCAACCTTCCTGCAAGATTTGATATAGCTGACTGTGTCATACTTCTACACTTCCCCATTGTCCAGCACTACAGGATTTCCCTTGGTGGTTCCATTCACACATGTTTGAAGGTAGCTACTGCATTTCTATTAGTGACTTTTCTTCCCTTCTTGTCCTCTACATGTTAGTTACTGGGAATCTAAAGATGTCACCTCAATGCCAGTCCCTATTTAACCACGGATTTGAATGTTTTTTGTAGAAACTGGTAACCTACTAACTCAAATCTATGTAGGCAAGCCAATCTGCTCATATCCTTTCATGTGCTGTTTTCCTCCGCAACACCTGCCACTTAAGTTCTCCTCTTCAACTGCCAAAACACCCTAAATCAAAACAAAAAAAGAAATTCTGCCTATACTTGCACCATAGCTAATGCTTATTTATAAACAATTGAAAGATAGGATTCAGTTCATGGTGCTTTAGAGAAACTGCTGTCACAACAGAGGAGCAGCTAGACAAGAAAAAACGTAACAGTATTGATTTAAAAAAACATTAGATGCTCTTAAAACAAACTATTGTTCAGGCAACATGTACCCAGTACATATGCTCTTGGCAGGCTTGTCAGATTTGAAACAGAGCACTATGAGTTTGAAAGGCATTAATATAACTTAATATTACTTAAAACTGTCAAAGACAGACATGGAAATCCATGTGCTGGCAAGCATAACAGTAGTAGGAACAATCTTCAAATACATGTTAAAAGATCTTTTAGTCAATCATTTGGAAAAGTATTTTCTTGCTAAGGACAACCATCATGGATTCAGTTATGGATATAATGTTTAACTAGACAGTTTAAGTTTATAAGATGCAAGTTAAATATTAGAATTAAGTAAGGAAATCAAACAAAACGTTTCTCTCCACAAACAGTAATGCACATCACCGAAGATAACGAATTGTAATTTTTCTGGAGTATGTAATTGTGTTTTCTGGAAATAAGGAGAGACAATCTCATTGAAATGTATAATATTCTTAGAGTCTTTGTTGTGATGCTGAGAGAATGTTTTTCCTTGTTGGAGTGTCCAGAGCTAGCGGTTATAATCATAGGGTAGCGTTGGCTATTTAAATTAAGATGAGGAGAAATTTTTTCACTCAGAAGGTTGTGAATTTTTGGAATTCTTCCCAGGGTGTTGTAGGTACTCTGTAGTTGACTACATTCAAAACTGGGATCAACAGACTGTTGGATCCATAGGAAATCAAGGGACATGGTGATTGGGAAAGAGTGTGGGGTTAATGTAAAAGTGAAGGTGTTATCTTACTGAATTGCAGGGTAGGTTTAAGAGGCCTATCCTGGTGCTTACATGAAATAAAGGTAATGGTAAGTGAATGCTATAGAAAATGTGTGTTTTAAAGGAGATACAAAATAGAGACAAAGAATAAGAGAGTTTAGTTTGAAGGATACTGCAGAAGGTGAACAGATAGGATTGTGATCAAGGGGAAAAGGATGGAGCAAAAATATTTTATGGTCTTTTCATATTCAAGAGAATGGTTACATTCCTGAACAACAGATCATAATTCTTTTGTGGCATTTTTATTACGGAACTAATTTACAGTGATTCCTTAATATAACTGAGTTAGACAAAGTATTAAATGATCCAAATAGAATCTTACCCGGAACTGCAGTATGTATCCTGGTGCTACAATAAGTTCCCGTGAAGCTAGGAAATTGTGCGTCTTATCTTTCTTTTTATTAGGCCAATAAAGGTGGAAAGAGGGATTACCACAGAAACCTGCTGTACGAACAGCATTAGGGTAGAAAATCCAGTTTTCCTCATGGTTAATACCTTCTGTTGGGGAAAAAATAAAATTCTTTAGGATAATAATAATACTGCTACCTATATTTTAGAACTTTATAGAACAAATCTGCCCCAATTATGTGATCAAGGTTCATATAAAAGTTTCTTGACCAGCACATAGGAAGTCTGCAGTGCAGTGAGCTAATTGCCTGCAAATTTGCAGATTAGTTTACTTTGAATAATTAATCATAGCAATCTGCTCAACTTCACGATTTTGATTGGAATGTGAAAACTTAAAGGGAAACCGAACGCTTAGAGCTAGGCGGCCTGTAGGGGCATGAACACTGTTTTAGCTTTTATAAAGCACCAAGATACATTTTAAATATTTGTCAGTGATTATTGAGGTTAGGAAGGTGGAAAACCAGAAGGTAAAATGTAAAGGCACAGATCGGTGTCTGCAGGCAAGTGTCAGAGTGATGTAGCAATGAGAGCCATGACTCAGTGAATACAATGGTTATCTACATGATTTCAGATATGATGCAGAAAATGTTTTCTTTGAGAAGTCAGGCAAGGATTCACGTTCCATCAATGCGTACTACAACGTGTTCAACATTTAGTGTGCTCACCCATGTCAAGCCATCAGGCAAACTTACAGCTCTTTAATTGCATACCTATGCCTCAAGCTTGGTACACATTCATAATATAAAATGTAGTTGAAAATCTTGCCACATTCACATTTTCCAAGGCCACCATACCGGAGGTCATTGTAATACAACTTATTTGCATGATGCAGTTGCTTTAGGCATTATTCTGTAGTATTTGCATCATTCTGGCACTTGCCCACAGGCACTGATCTGTGCCTTGATAGTTTGCCTGCTGGTTTTCCACCTTCTTGACAGTCACTGACAAATATTTAAAACCTGTCTTTGTGCTTTGTAAAATATGAAACAATATAGGGCTAAGAATTCAATTTCCCTTTGAATTTGAGACTTTTTTTCAAATTCCTATTTAAATTCATTTAAAATCAATTAACTAATAAGGATTGGAATACTAACCTCACTAATAGTGACCATGAAACTATCAGGATTACTGGAAAAAAGCCATCTTGTTTACTGATTCCCTTTAGGGAAGGAAATCTGTTGTTCTTAGCTCGTTTAGCCTACAAATGATCACTCTTAACCATACTCTGAAATAGCAAGCCACTCAGTTCAAGAGCAATTAGAGGAGGACTGGAAAGAGACACTGGGTTCACCTGCATTCATTTGTCTCAGAGAAAGACAGAATCATTATTGGTAAATGTGCAGACAGTCACTCAATAAAAAATATTAAAGTGAAGATAAGAGTGATTAAAAAAAACGTCACTGGATTGAATGGCTGTAAAGGATACTGCTGGAAACGAGGGTGCATCTTTCTTTTTGCTATTCATGTTAATGTCTTAAAATTGTCATTTATGCATCTAGATTTTCTTTCCCTTTTGTGTAACACACATTTAATTTTGCTACAAGGACATACGTAGCCTCATGTAAATTATATTAAGATGGACAAGCATGATAACCAAACTGCAAAAATAAAACTTATGATCTATCAAGTCAGGTTTCACTCTAAGATCTGACTTGTCCAAAATTACCATTGTGGCATCTTTTCTGGCATGACCAACAGGTCCTGGTGGGAACTGTGGATGCATGTGTCTGGCTGTCTCCATAGACCAGGTGACCTCAGATAAAGATAAAGGTGGATTTCTACCTGTCTTTGTATTTCCCTGAGGAACTATCACAGGAAAATGTTGATCATTCACGTATTGGATGGAGAACCCCTTTGTAATGAGGAGATTTGAACTGGAAGAAAACAAATACCAAAGCCTGCAAAATAACAGGACCAAGTTGATAAAATAATTACAAAATACTAAAACCATTTTCCGAACGATTCAACACACCTTTAGGAAATTTCTTGGTGAAAAGCTTTAAACTTCCTGTCCTCAAATGTATAACAGTTGAGACTGTAATTAACTTGGTTGGCAGTAATGCTCTCCACTGGATACACCTTTGTCAGTGCTACAAAAGCTAATTCAGGGAATTTCTGATTATTCTGTTCCAGATTGTTGACATGTGTGATTGGCACTGGGCACTTCAAAATTTTCACTGTATGGTTCTGAATATCTACCAAGTCATTAGCTCCATTTATAATTTTTAACTGCTAAAAGGAGACAAGAAGTCAAAGCTTTCTGTCTTGCATTTATCAGGTCTAGGATACAAGAAGCAGTGTTTTTAATTTCTGTTAAAGATCATCACTTGGATTTGCAATGTGATGCATTTTCCAGATGAAATACTTTGACTTCTTGTCTCCTCTTAGCACTGTTTAAGTTCTGTATTACCAAGCAATTCTTAATTGCCATCATGCCATTCACTGATTCAAAGTTTTCCATCTTACCATCATCAAAAGAATCCATTAGTTGACTTGGGTTGATCTCAGATCCTCCAATCAGGATGTTATCCAGTGCCCATTGAGCACGCTCTTTGCTTGCTACAACCTGGCCTTTCAGAACAACAAAGGGCTGCCACCATCGCAGGCGAGTTGTATTGGTGTGTGCCTCCTCTGGGAGGAGGACATAATCTTGGCGCACAGAAATATATTTCTGGTAATCCATTTCATGCAGCAGATGCCAAGTGATTCCTACCGACATTAGAAGTTCGTTAGTATCAGCGTTTATTAGTTCAACAGAAATGTAATTGAAGAATTTTCTCAAAGTTCACTACGCCTGTATTTTTAATTATCGTCTTTTCCAAATTTTGACCACGGATGGAATCGTTGCATGGAATTTTAAAGTACAGAACAAGCTGTTTGGATCAACAGGTCTATGCTGATGATTATGCTCCACACAAACCTTCTCCCAACTTACCTCGTCTCAACTTGTCAGCAAATCTTTCTACCGCTTTCTTTTAAATGTGCTCATCTAATGCCAAGGTTATGATTGGCTCGTTTTATAATCATTATGAAAGCCAAAAACCTCCAGTTGCTAACACACGCAAATGATTGAGGAAAATTGTGCCAGTTTGAAGATATTCAGTCATTGAGAAGTGCAGCAATGACCCATGAAGGAAATAACTGGCCATTTTGGGAAAAGGAATCAGAGTTAAGATTGTTGACAATTCAGGGAAGAAATTAACAAATATCAAGATTGAAGTCAGCTGTAACACTTTTAAATCTGAGATCAATTCTTTTTATTATTTAGATTTTTATTTTTATTATTAGAAATGAGTGATAATACATTAGGGTATTTTAAAATGTAGCTCCAATTTTTAAAAGCTCCTCCACAGGCAGCTACAATTATACAGCCTTTATACCTGGAATTTTCTCAGAAAAAAAACATGACAGCCACATAGCTGATTGAGCCTTTTCAGGATTTTTTGATTCGCTATAATTAAATATTTCCTGCGATACTTTGCCTGAAATAAAATGACACTCTGGCTAATTCATAGTGAATATGATGGAGTATAATAGAAATAAAGCACAAAGTACAGGTCAGTAGTGACAGTGTAGAGTGGGAAGATAGTATGGGAAGGAAATGTTTCCCAAACCACTATCTGACATTAGCTACAGGAACTTACTGAGTTCCCGCACTTGGTAATCAATCTCTCTGTCACAAACGCCAATCCTTCTGAAAGCTTTATCTCTGTTCATTCTTCTCAAATTAGTCTGATACAATATATCATTTTGACATGGTTAAGAAGCAATGAACTAGAGAGAGTTATACAGTTAGAGAATAAGCCTCACCTCCATCAGTGGAGTAGTCCAACAAAACCCCTTCTTTTCTGCAAGTTGGCTGATGACAAGTGGTCATGTTATTCTCGCTGCCTATTCTGGCCCAATATTGCACAAATCTGGATATAAGAGATAAGATTTACTGTTGCATACCTGAAATTCTAAAGGAGACACTAACATACCTTGAAATAGTAGAGAAGTGCCTATTGGTACTAGGCAGAAACTCTTTAGTAGGAAAGGAGATTTTCAAAGTTATTCAACAGGTGCACATATCATAGAATCATATAATCCCTACAGTGCAGAAAAAAAGACTTCTTGGCTCACTGGATCTGAACTGATCCTCCAAGCAACATCCCATCCAGATCCAACCCTCCACCCTATCCCCATAATTCTGCATTTACCATGGCTAACCCACCTAGCTTGCACTACAAGGTAAATTATCCTGCACAACCTGCACATTTTTGGATTGTGGCAGGAAATCAGTGCACCCAGCAGAAACCCACACAGACATGAGGAGAATGTGCAAACTCCATACAGTCACCCAAGGCTGAATTTAAACCCAGGTCTTGGCGCTGTGAGCTACCATGCAGCCCTAATTTGTAGGTATTAATTTCTCACAATCAGAACATCGCATCTAGAATAGCTTACTATCAAATAGAAACTCTGTACCCATTTGTGGTTTTGTCTTTCAGGAACTGCAAATCTTAGAAATGAAGTAAGTATAGCGGGGCAGGAAGGCTTTTTTTTTAAATAGTCTAGAATCATATTTTGCTTGTAACTTCTACTCTTGTCCTTGTTACAGTACATGGATTCAGGGTCATCTTAGTTACACATTTCTGTCAGCTAACCGAGTCATTGGAGGTGCCCAGGGAAGGGGCACAAAACGCACCATCAGAGTGCTGGCCGGAGGTGCTGGTGCTGGCTTAGTTATACTGGTGATCACACCCAATTGGAAGAGGGGATGATGAAGAGAACTGGCCAGTGTCAGTTCTGGGATCTTCTAGTCCACAACCCTTCCCAGAAGACCTCTGCAGCCCAACAAGCAACTCCGCAAAGCCATCAGGGATGCCAAAAGTCAGTACCGGGCCAAGTTAGAAGCCCAAACCTACCAAACAGACTCCCATTGCCTTTGACAAGGCCTAAACAACATTATGGGATTTAAAATGAAGCAGAACAAGATAGTAGACAAAGACACATCCCTCCCTCATGCGCTCAATGCTTTCTATGCTCAGTTTGAGCAGAATACCAGCGGCGCAGTGACACTTGCCCCAACAGCCCCAGACACACCTCCTCCCTGCTGTCACCGCTGCAGACATTAGATTGGTCTTCCTGGGAGTCAACTCAAGGAAAGCGACGGGCCTGGACAATGTCCCCGACCGAGCACTCAGATCCTGCAGGGACCAACTGGTGGAGGTACTCACCAACATCTTTAACCTCTCTGTCCTACAGGCCGAAGTCCCCACCTGCTTCGAGAAGACCACCATTATCCCTGTACCTAAGAAAGCACATGCAGTGTGCCTTAATCACTACCACCTTAGTGCTTCAACACTCAACATTGGGGCCCCCCAAGGATGCGTCCTCAGCCACTACTGTATTTCCTGTGTTGCTAAATTCCAAATGAATGCCATCTACAAGTTTGCTGATGACACCACTTTTGTGGGACGGATATCTAACAACAAGGAGTTAAAATACAGACGGGAGATAGAGGGCTTGGTGATGTGCTACAATGAAAACAGCCTCTCTCTCAATGTCAGCTAAACTAAAGAACTGATCATTGACTCCAGAAAGGAATGAGGAGAACATGCCCCCATTTATATCATCAGAACCGAGGTTGAGGGGGTGGAGAGCATCAAGTTCCTCAGAGTGACGATAACTGACAACCTGTCCTGGATTTCCAACATAGATGCAACAGTCAAGAAGGCACAACAATGCCTTTTCTTCCTCATGCGGCTCAGGAAATTTGGCATGTCCATAAGGTCCCTCACCAACTTCTACAGATGCACCATTGAAAGCATACTGTCCGGGTGTGTAACGGCTCGGTATGGCAACTGCTCTGCCCAGGACCGTAAGAAACTATAGAAGGTGGTGTGCACAGCCCAGATCATCATGGAAACCAACCTTCCATCCATGGACTCCATTTACACGGCTCGCTGCCACAGAAAGGCTGCCAACATCATCAAAGACCAATCGCACGCTGGTAATGATTTCCTACAACCTCTTCTGTCAGGCAGAAGATACAGAAGCCTGAACACATGCATGAGCAGATTCAGGAACAGCTTCTTTCTGGCTGTTGTTAGGAATGGACTGTCTAGGCTCAAGTGATGCTGATCTTGCTAACGTTGATGTTGCCTAGTGCACGCCCCATGCCATGTAACCTTTATGCCTCTGCCTAAGTCTTTTTGATCTGTACATCCTTGTTTACTACTATCTGCCTGTACGGCTCGTAAACAAAGCTTTTCACAGAACTTCGGCACACGTGACAATAAATCAATCAATCAACCAACTTTTGCATAAGAAATAACCCTATCACATCGTCTGATTTTCAACCTTTTTTCTCTATTCAGGTGATTATTTGTCTCTGCTGCAGGGCAGAAAGGAGACTGCAGCTTTAGGAATTCCACTGGGAACAACAGTCTCACTAATCCTGCCTCCTTGTCACATACGGGGCAAATGGAAAATCCAGAGTTCAATTGTCAACAACCCATTAAAACCTTTGTGATTACTCTTTTGGGCAAGATTGCACCTTCCCTACCAGTCCTCTTGCACCTATTTTAACTTCTCATATTCTGTCTCAACCCACAGTCAAAATCAGGGGCAATCAATTCAGTGCAGAGCAGTAGTTCTGAAAAAGGGTCACTGGACCTGAAATGCTTTCTCTCCACAAATGAGCGGCACAGTGGCTAGCACTGCTACCTCACAGTGCCAGGGATTCAGGTTTGATTTTCTTCCCACAGTCCAAAGATGTTCAGGTTAGGTGGATTGGCTTTGCTAAATTGCCCATAGTGTCCATGGTGGGAAATACAGGGATGGTGAAGGTGGTGGGTCTGGGTGGGATGCTCTCGGAGGGTCGGTATGGACTTGATGGGCTGAATGGCCTGCTTTCATACTGTAGGGATTCTGTTCTATGCTGCCAGATCTGCTTTTTCCATTAATTCCTGTTTTAGTTCAGCAAATGTGGGGTATCTTTGAAGCTTAGGTTGAAGTTGAACTCCTTCCTCTCTTAATTGTTTTTCTTTTTCCAGCTCTTAAATGGTTTATACTTATTTTGTGCTCATCAAGTGAACAAAGTTCACATTTGGCTGGGAAATTTAACATTTTCTGTTTCAGACACCTGAGGATAAGTTTCCCTTATTGCGCTCATGTGTGAACAATCATCCGAATGGAGAGTATTAGACAAATGAGCAAGCTCGATTGTGGACTTTCCTCATCTAATCTGCACAAATACTTTACTCAGTTCAGGTGATATTTACACAACCACAAGATAAGAAAATCATTCATTACAAGCATTTAGTAATCCCAGATAAGGAAGTGAATAGAGATAGAGAACAAGCCCACCTTTAATCACTAACACGTGACAAGAACCATCTGGTACAGCAGTGTGTTTTTTATTTCTGAAAACAACAATTTTGTGATCTCCTGAAGCAATTTTGCCAGTTAAGCATTGGTTAGCATCAAATTAGTAGCAGTTTTGTGCACCCATATTTGAAAGCCAATTCTAATTGATTTAACCAAAGAATTCTGTGACGCCTTTATGAAAGGAAACTTGATATAGAACTAACTGCATAAAACTTACTTTGTACCCCGAAGATCAAGGTCTGTAGTTATTGCCTGCCTCATGCCTGCTCCATTGAAATACAAGGGCAGATCTTCCACAAGGACACCACAGTCAGTGCATGCTTTGCCACCTTCCAGAGAAATCCATAGGTCTGATTTCATGGCATCACTCTCAAAACGCTCCTTTAATGAAGTCTGTAACACATTGAACAACCAATTACTACATGGATCAAAGGCAATGAAACTTTCCTATCTCCAACTTGGGTTATTATCCAACAAAGTGAATTCTGATTAAGGGTCTAGGCCCAAAACGTCAAGCTTTCCTGCTCTTATGATGCTGCTTGGCCTGCTGTGTTCATCCAGCTCTACATCTTGTTATCTCGGATTCTCCAGCATCAGCAGTTCCTATCATCTCTGATACAAAAAACGTTTAAGCTGTTTTTGTTTTTCCCTTTCTCTGATTCTGTAGTTTATGTAGTTCTTGCACTGAGAGGTAATTATTCTCAAGTACCCGTCTTTCTGCTCTACATGTGGCCCCCAGGAACTGTGTGACAGCATGTACTAGCAACCTCCACCACCACCACCCAGCCCCCATGCCTTTAAAAGTATCTTGCCTCTACTTGGCATCTCTCAATAATTGTATGATTAGTATTGTTTAGCAGTAATTAATACATAATAACCACAAGCTACCTGCATGTTAAACAATCACAAGATGTCATGTGGATTGGCAGTATTCCAATATCATTACATTCTTCCTGATTGAGCTTTGACAGTCAGCCTCTGACAACACTTTATGACTGCAAGCAGTATTTTGTTCTTCCCAATGTCCTATACCTTCCACAGGGGTTACTGATGCTCATCATTTCAAATGCTGCTGTGATTAGGATCGGGTAACTCAGCAGAAATAGGAAGTTTAATCTTCTGGTCTGTATGGCTTAAAATTACAGTAGCCAGTGCCTTTATCAATAATAAATCATTTATCAATGAATTTATTAAGGAAGTTATCCCAAAATATTGTTAGCAGATAATGATTACATCTTTCACTGATTGATATCAAGGATTATTATCTAGAAGTGGACATTTGATCCATTTTTGGGCAAGTGCAAAACTGAGCAACATTCACCGAAAAAGCCATGGTCTCACACATTCTTTTAACAGCTAGAGTTTAATATGCTTCATTTGTTGTGTATCTGAATAATGAAAACCACCAGTAATGAATCACATTAATTACTAATAAAAAGATGAAAATCGTTTGTGTTGAGCTGTATAAACAATCATGATATCCACTTCAGTCTGTTACTCTCGACTCAAAAATACATTGTCTGTGAATTTTCAGATAAATATTCTGCTCGTCTTGAGATCTTGGGAAATCTTGCATAATCCAATAATACCTTCAGAGGCTGACTCAAGTAACAATTTGACCCAGTGAAGCCAGGGTCACAGTAGCACTGTTTATTCAGGCAGTCTCCATGTCCTCCACAATTATCTGGGCAAGCAGGCCCCACATAGAAATTGTCAATCGCCCACTGGATATCGGAATACTTCTGATAGAATCGGAATCTCACAGGACTGAAATAGAATAAAATGTGTTAATTTAAATTCACTTGGAATTTGCCCAAGAGTCCCCATATTCCAGAATGATAATCTTGTGAAAATGAAGCAAGTTAAGAAAACTGATCAAAGATACTGACAAAGCATATTGACAAAAATATTTTGATTATTCAATCAAAATTGTCATGTTTTTCCTTCTCAGTTGCACAAATGCTCTAGCAGATAGGGAAATTAAAATGGACAGCAGGATCTCCTTTGTTGCTTTTTTTCATGGCCAGTTTGTTATTGGTTACAATCAGTGGCACTGATCCATTGCTCAGAGCAACATGGAGTCAGGTTTATTGCCAGAAAAAAATGATTCATTCATTCACTTGGCTGAAGAATGATGAAAGGCGTTGTATATACAGTGGACAATTTCCAGCACTGCCTCAGGCCAGTGGTGTTCAGCAACTACTGCAAACTAAGTACTGACGACTGACTTCAAAAAGCTATTTAACATTATTTCCATACATCTAACACTGGTCTTATTCATTTTGGAACAGAATATTATTAATAAGCATCCATGAAATATTGCAAATATTAAAAGTCCTCTGTGATATTTAAGTATCAAAGGCTGCTTGTATTAAACTTTGACGTTTCAGTGGAGTCCAAAACTAGTGGGCATAGGTTTAAGGTGAGGGGAGGGGAGAAATATTCAGAAGGGAACTGAGGAGCAACTTTTTCATACAGAGGATCGTGCATATTGGAGTGGGCTGCTAGAGGTGGTGGTAGTGGCAGGTATAATTACAGCATTTGGAAGACGTTTGGATGGGTACATGGATTAGAGACGTGGGCCAGGTGCAGGCGGTGGAACTGGTTCAGTTTAGGAAACCTGGTCAGCATGGGCAAGTTGAACTGAAGGGCCTGTCTCTGCGCTATATATCTCTATGACTATTCCTTTCACTTACATTTGTAAACATTGATTTCAAACAATGCTGTTTAGCCTCCTCTAGTCACATGCTGGGGTTCAGTGAAAAGTAGAATCAAAGCTACACAGTAGGTATGCAAGTTGATTGCCATTTCTCTTCTCAAGGGAACTTATAGCCAACTGTAATCTTTAGGTTAAGCTGATTCATATGAACTTGCATATGCAGACATAATTCAGTCTTCATTTCAAAGATATAAATTCAGCATTCATGTTTGTATTTACATTACAAATGTTTATGCAAAATTTATAATGGAAATCATCTTTGTAAAGGTGCCGTGTTGTAGTTGCTCAATTCTGTCAGTGGTAACATTGCAGTGCTTTCAATGGGATGGTGGTGTCATAACCATGAGTCAGAACCTCAAAGTACTTATTTAACACAGGGCTGAGATAGCTAAAACTGGCTGCAGATTTAAATTAATTGACTAGATGGAGAGAGAAACCCATGGAATTAATACCTAGAGCTGCGAAGGAAACTTCAAACAACAAGCCTTCACGGAGTTGAGTGGGGGCAGGGGGCAGACAGGCAAGTCAAACAGACTGGACTGTAATCTCTTGTGACTACAAAAATAAAAAGGGGTGATGACCCTCTGCTCAACAGCAAACCCTGTGGATTATGATGCAAACTGCAAATTCCTTTTGTGTCTTTCCCTTTGAAAAATACACAAGGATAGGGGCTAAAAAGATAGTTTCAACTCTACCAGAATGTGTTGGTGGGATTAAACATTCTTGTGTGTGCTGTGGAAGTCACAGTCAAAGAGCTATGCTCTGCTTACCTCTGTGTTGCAGGTTGAGAGCCTTTTTTTCTGATAGCTAAAAGGTAACCAGCCAAAAAGAAACAGGACAACAAAATGACTCTCTCTCACACTGAATGCTGGAATTCAATTATGGCCAAAGGAATCAGAGCAACAGAATTTTATCCAATTGGCAAAATGAAAGATCATAAAACTGACTGTTCAACTTCTGAAGTCAATGCAACCAGTAGCCTCCATGACAACACTCACGACTTTCACAAACCTGCTCTTTGTGAATAATTCAAGGACAGATCCTGTGTTTTACTTTTATTTTTTAAATTTACCTCTTATTTCTAATCTGTGCGCATGTGCACTGTTTCAGTGTGATTTGGACAAGTTGAGTGGGTGGGCAAGTATACGGCAGATGAAGTATAATGTGGAGCTTATCCATTTTGGTAGCAAAAACAGGAAAGCTGGTTATTATCTGGATAGCAATAGTTTGGGAAAGGGGTATCAGTTAGGACTGTGTTCACTGGAGTTTAGAAGAATGACAGGGGTTTCACAGAAATCTATAAAGTTCTAACAGGACTAGTCAGGGCAAACACATAAAGGATGTTTCCCATGACCAGAGAATCCAGAACCAGGCATCAAAGTCTCAGGATATGAGGTAGGCCATTTAGGACTGAGATGAAGAGAAATTTCTTCACCCAGAGGGTGGTGAGCCTGTGGAATTCAAGAAGGAAATTGATATACTTCTTACCACTAAAGCAATCAAAGGATATGGGCAGAAAGCAGGAACAGAGTACTGAGTTCAGAGCCATCATCATATTGAATAGCGGAATAGGCTTGAAGGGCCAAATGACCTACTCCAGTTCCTATATTCTATGTTTCTATGTGTTAGTATCTCTTTTTGGATTCACTAATCAAATACTTACTCTTTCTCGTTAATTCAAGAAAGGCTTGTTCAAACAGCTCCTTTTAAAAAAAATAAGTTCATCCAGATGAAAGGTAATCATAAGGGAAGGAATTGTTTTTAAATAAACCATGTTGTGACCAACTGAGAGGGGTGGGCGAATAAGGAAGGGGAGCCAGTTCATTCCTCCTCATCTGGAACCATAACAAAGTGGAAACCTCACCAGGGTCTAGTCATAACAATAGAGGATCTAATTACTACATTATAGATGTGGACATGGGAATTTAAGATAGGAACATGAAAGATTTTGAATTTAGTCTCCTGTGGTGCTACACACAGGAGGGACAAAGCCAAGTGCAGCATTCAATACAAACAAAGTGAAAGGTTAGTTTGTCAACTGGAAGATAACTGAACACAAAGGCAGGAAAGAGAGGGGAAGGGATGGGGAATACAAATGGAAGTGGAGGATTAGATTAATTGCACAGCACTAGGTAGAGGACAAGAGGATTGGGTGAAGGGAGCTTTATTCCTGCTACTTGACCTGGGAAGTAAGATTGGGAGCTTTGTTTCCTTTTGTAATTTCACTAGTTTGTAATTGACGTAATGGGCAATGTTCATGGCACCACATAGGGAGGGATGATGGCATAGTCGTATTTTCACAAGACAAATGATCCAGGGACGTGGGTTAAAATCCCACTGCAGCAGCTGGTGGAATTTAAACTATGTTAATAAAGATCTGGAATTGAAAGGTAGTCTCAGTAATGATGACTATAAAGCGATCATTAATTGTTCTAAAAACCTGGGGAAGGAAATCTGCTATTTGCTGTTCTTACTTGGCCCGGCCCAAATGCAATGCCAAACCTACAGTAATTAGCTATCAAGGGCAACTACGGATGAACAACAGTGACGTCCACAACCCATGAAGGGATAAAGAAAATAATTTCCACTGGTGTTGTGACACATGGACTCTCATGACTGCCAGGTCTAGACTGATATCTGAGCTAAGCAGAGACTTTCCCTTCTCTTCAGTTTTCGGGTTTCAGGTTTAGTGTGGGATTGTTGATTAGCATTTGGGGGAGGCAGTGGTGTACGCTGAGATGTTGGGTTGATGTAGATTCTGAACTGCTAAAACTTAAATGTCACCAGGTTTTGTCCAACAAGTTTATTTCAAAACACAAGCTTTCGGAGTGCTGCTCACCTGACAAGGGAGCAGGGCTCTGAAAGCTTGTGATTTCAAATAAAACTATTGGACTATAACCTTGTGTTGTGTGGCTTCTGACTTTGTCTACCCCAGTTCAACATTGGCACCACCACGCCAAAGGTTAAATGGGAAAGGGCAGGAAACATTACACTGCCTAGTCTGAATTTGAATATTTAATAAAGAGAAACGGACACATTTTGGAAGAACTGGAAATTGCAGTCAACACAGCAGAAATGTATATTTGAAACCTCCAAATTTTCACTCAATTTGCTATCCAGTCAAAAAGAAGCAATTGAGCAGCATCGCTTCATGACAAAAGCACTTTACTCACTGGCCCATCAGATTTTCTGGCAGTGCATAAATGACCCTTTTCCATTCCTTAGCAGGGAAGAACACAGATGGTTGTGTGGTATAACCAGAGCACTGAGGGTCAGCTGGCAGACATTGTGGCACCAGATAATGCCAGTTAACGCCGAAGTCAGTGGAATATTGAACATGAACTTGATTCTGAACCACCTTTTCTGTAGTTCTGCAGCCCACTGAAATCTGAAAGAATATAATCAATTGAATCCAATAAGCAATAATATATGACTTTTTCTGCCAAATACTGTATTTACCATAAATAAAAATGACATTTCAATTTATTTCTGAAGAGAAGAATTGGTTTTGGGAAAGATCCAGACCATTGGTAGACATTAATTAACTTGCTGTGGAAAAATACTTTCAAGTTTGAGGCTTTCATTCCATCTTCACATAGTCCCAAGAAATTCCAGAACCATAGCAGCTATGATGTGGATTGACATCCAGTGTTACAGAGTTTATAGCAGTCCTGTGGTCTTCTTGTGATACAAAAACAGAAATTGCTGGAGAAAATCAGCAGGTCTGGCAGAATCTGTGCAGAGAAATCAGAGTTAATGTTTCGGGTCAAGTGACCCTGCTCAACTTCTTCACAATTGCCTTCCAATCCACTCAGGACCTATCAGTAGTTTAGAATTATTGACCGCTTCACTGGTGAGTTTTTTGATGACAAGTAGCTGCCTGTGTAAATTCAAAGCTGCCTGATTTTGACAGGGTCCCAAGCCCGTGAAGGATTTGTTTCCTGTGTCCAGGCTGATGCTGTGCAATCTACAGTCTAACATTCTGAAACATATGTACATACTATGGAGCATATGCTCAATGTCAATGAGAAAAGACCTTTTAGTTTCTCAGACATTGCCACCTTATTGCTATCCACAACTGCATGTATATGAGACACTGGTTCATGATTGTCAATTTTGTTCAGTTGATTGTGTTCAAACCCCATTAAGGACACAAGATCTAAGCCACTTTAGTGCAGTAGAACAAGAAGGGTCTGTCTTTTTAACCTCTCCTCTTGCTTGAGGCAAAGAGACCCTCAGGTTAAACCACCACCAGAGATCTCTCTCTAATGAGAGAGCAACCACAGCTACTTTTCTGATCAATCCATCTCCTTCAACCAACACCACCACTAATATAATAATTGAACATTTACCCTACTGGCTAAGTGACACGTGACTGCTGATATTACTTACAACAACATCACTGACATCAAACAGAATCTTATCGGGGCCAGAATGACATGGATTATGGTGAGAGTTGAGGCAGAATGCGTAAAACATCCAATGAGGCTTATCCCAATGCTGGGAGTGATTCACTCTGCACCTTTTATACACTTGTCAGGGGCCAAGGTGAGTTTCTTGCGAGGCAATGGAGAACTGCCTATTAAGGGGCATTACTGCTTATTAACAACTTCATTAACAGCACATCCCATCTCATTAATATGTAGCTCCCTATCTTACCAAATGCTTTGAATAAATTAGATGCCAAGAATTTTCAATATGAAAGTCAGAGAGGGTATCTGCAGCTTGCTCCAAATGACCTCCATGTTGGACAGTGGGCACCAAAATCCAAGGGCACGCTCCATGGGTAACAGCCACAAGTATCTAGGAACTTTGGCATTTAACATGTGCCGGCCTCTAAGAACTCTCATGATATATCTCTGATCCATTCACACCAAACCTCTGTACTTCAATACTTGTCTAATAACTAAACTGAAATTACATGGAAGTTGTATTTTCAGATGCTCAGATGGTGTGAAGTTTGAGTTTGGCTTAAGTCCCTTATTTACATTGTTTCTGACCTGCGTTATGCTTCGATGTATTGTGTTAAGCCAGGAAAGGGAAAAAATTTAAGATTTTGTTTCAAAACGGTTTATGGTGGTTGCTTTGATGTTTTCACTAAATTTCTCTAAACCCACATTGACTGCTGTTGCTCTTTTGAAATTACATCAACCTTTTTGTTCACATGAAGTTTTTCCAGAGAAAATAAATAGCTCAAAACCACAAAGACCATTTTTGCAGTAAGAAAGAACACAAATTGTTTGCAAATAAAAATGAGACTCATAACTACATCAAAAATATTGATCCTTTAGGCATTGTGCTGTCTGCACGGTTTCCAGTTGTAAAACAGAAAAATCATAACTGGTCCAATGCGATATTGTAACCTAAATATCAATGTTAATTTCTGTCTGTCTTGATGGACAACTTGTTAACAATTCTACGTTCATTTTGAAACAACCTCAGGTACCTTTGTAAAGGGAGTGAAGACCTAAATACTGGAAATTTGAAATATGAAGAAGATGCTAACAGTGCTTTACAGGTTTGTCAATTTCTGCATGAGGAACACAAGTTAATAACAGTCATGATGCTATCTAAAATCCATCTGAAATGCTAACCTCTCTCATTACCAGGCGTTGACTAACCCATTAGATTTGTACCATTTTTGTTTTATTCCAGAATGTCCTGTAGTCTGAAGGAGAATCTCAAATATCCCAGAATGCTGGCAATTCAGCCTTCTCTTTGCACAGCACTGATGTGTCATCCTGAATTAGATCAATTGAGTATTTATATCTGTTCCTTCCAACTTACTTGGGTTTCTGAACCCATTAAATCTTTGCTCTTCTACCCTTTCAAAAGTTTTAAAATTTAGCACATACATATTTTGTTCCATACATACAATACATTGAGACATTGTATTAACTTTTTGCTTTGTAAGATTGAACAGAAAGCTTTACCTTGAACTGCACAATCCAGTGCTCAGTGGGTGTAAGGTCATGTGTCGTTGCATCAACTTCCCGACCATCATGACTACCGCAGAGCATCACTCCATCGGGGGAGTCACAGAATCTTTCCACAGAGCACTCATCATGAAACATCCAGTGCTTGTTTAGTTTGTAATCTGCAGGCATGTTCACAGTTTCCATCAGTTTTCAAGATAAATGCACATATTAGTGAAGTATCACCCATTGCTTGTGCCAAATGTTTTACACAGAAATCCATCCTGATACCTCCCAATAATAAATCAGGTTGCCGGCACATCTTAAATATCAAGTGATAAATTTATGAAGAAATGCATCTATGGGTTCTTCCAATCTTAATCTCTTTTCTACTAATGACAGAATTATTATATCATCCAATGCTTTGGTTTGGTTAGACCTGCAGTGACTTTATAGCGTGATAGTCAAGATAAAATTTATCTGAAGTCACTAAACATTTGGCTGTTGTTCAGATACTAATGATATTGGGTCTCAGGCCTGTAATTAAAAACTTATGTACTAAGAAGCCTCTGAAACTGGGATACATCTGTAACTGGAAGCTTGCATCTGGTTTGTAACAAGAGATTTGTATCTGGGACTCAAGGCTGTAATGAGGAGCTTATTTCTGGATCGCTTAGGAGGTCCTATGGTGTAGGGAGCAGCATCTTTGTCTCTGAGCTAGAAGCTTGATGACCAAGTAAGGTGCAATCATAATTTGGCCAAACTGCAAGTTAATCTGCAAATCCTCCCTCTACACACCAATGGCAGGTGGTACAAGAGAGAGAGATTTCTGATCAGTCATGTGACAGAGAAAGAAAGGAGTCTCTAACATCTCCATCCAGAAAAGGCATGTGAAAGCGCCACAGCAACTCTCACTCTGAGTGAACGATAACACCAAACCAAACAGGGGTTGCACGACTGAATTGAAATTAGAAACATATATCTGGGTTTCAGGGCTATAATAAGGACGTTGTTTCACGGTCACAGAGCTGTAGTTAGCTTGAGATTTGAAACTATAAAATGAACATTGTGAAAACTGGGTTGACGCATTTTTTAGTCAGAGGCTATTTTCTACTTTTTTCTACATGAATTACTCCCTTACCAGGTATGTATTATGGAGTTAGAGGGAGTCTGTAAAGTGTAATAATGATAATTGCCAGGTTGCAGTCCTATTGCAATTTCAATACAAAATCATGACTGACATTAGACAGTCACCAAAGACAGATAAATTAACTCTTCAACTAAGTCGTCTTTGTAGCCAGCTTCATTGTATTTTTGGCCCCTGTTGAACATGAGCATATTGATTTTGGACTAAAAACAGACTTTTGTTCCTCAGTAGGACATTCCGACCTTCTCACAGTCATATGTGGAGATTTTAATGAAGCAGTGGACTCTAACAGCACTCTGAAATTTTCTGCATCTGGATGACTATTAGTGACTAGACTATCATTTACCTGTGGGTCTTTCTTCAAATAGGTCAAAGATGATCCTGCCAACAGGTCCGCTGTCAGCAGGACTTCGGTCATGTGGTGGGACAGGAGTACTGCTGAATGTATCTAGCATGAAGGTTCTCTCACCAGCTGTGCCAGATATCAATACATTGTCAATAGCCCAGTCACTTTGTTCATGGCCATCATGGGTAGGCTGCCACCAACGGAAACGAGTGCCTATTACTTTGGCCTCAGCTGGTAGAAGAATGCTCACAAAGCTATAATTGAACCACAGGTAGATTAAAAATATTACAGTTTGAATTTGTTTCAAAATCATACAGCAGATATTTCTAAGTTAGAATCATGGTATTTATCAATAAGCAACTGTGGACAACTTTGGTTAAATGTCAACCATGATCTAGTTCAAACCTGCTGTTAAGGAGTTAGTTTCCTCTTTTCACACTCAACAATTTTTCTCTCAATAATTATTACCTGAGAAGGCCCCAACCAACAACTCTTGATCTCACCAGAGACAAATGAGAGGCAGTGAAGTAGAACAAAATTATCCCTTTGCCGAAAAGAAAACAAGGAAATCTGAAAGGGTTAATGATAGGTGTATTTTCCCTAGGGTGGGGGATTTCAAGACTAGTGGGCATATTTTTAAGGTGAGAGGAGTGGGTTTTAAAAAAGACATGAGGGGCAATTTTTCTTTTACATAGAGGGTGGTTTGCGCGTGGAATGGCCTTCCTGAGGAAGTGGTGGATGTGGGCACAGTTACAACATTTAAAAGACACTGAGGTAAGTACATGAACAGGAAAGGTTTGGAGGGATGTGGGCCAGGACCAGGCAGGTGGGACTAATTTAGTTTGGCATTATGTTCGGCATGAACTGGTTGGAAAGAAGGGTCTGTTTCTGTGCTGTATGACTGTGACTTTATGAAAGGTTAACGTGAGCAGTTTTCTTCTTACAGACCCAAAACAATCAGTTTAATTGAGATGGTAGAAAATCTCTAGGATTTCAGAGGAAATTATAACCAAAACAAAGGGTAAACATTTGAATTTTCCCAAATCATTTAAAGAAATACTGCAAATGCACAGTACCAGCTAATGTAGGTATCTTGTAAAAACTCCGGTGCAAAAGTTTATGCATTGTGCATACTACATTCAATTTTTTTATTATTCACTAATCAGAAGTGGGTGTCATTGGCCAAGGCCTAATTGCCCTTGAGAACATAGTGTTTTTCCTGAACCACTGCAGGCCATGTGCTGTAGGTCCACTGACAGAGCTGTTCGGAAGGGAATTCCAGGATTTTGACCCCATAGTGAAGAAATGGTAATATAGTTCTAAGTCAAGGTAGTGCATGTTTTAGAGGAGAACTTGCAAGAAGTGATGTTCCCATGCATCAGTTATTCTTGCACTTTGAGGTAGTAGAATTCATGGATCTGGAAGGTGCTGTCTTAGGAGCCCCAGTGAATTGTTGCATTACATCTTGTAGATGGCACACACTGCTGCCAATGTGCATCAGTTACAGAATGAATGAACATTTAAGGTGCTGGTTAGGTGCCACTGAAGCGGGATGCTTTGTCTTGGATGGTGTTGAGGTTTTTGACAGTTGTTGAAGCTGCGCCTAACCAGGCAAGTAGACAGTATTTTTTAATCACACTCCTGACTTGTGCTTTGTAGATGGTAGACAAGCTTTGGGAGTTAGTAGGTGAATGACAGATTAATACGTGGAAAATCTTTTTTAACCTAACAAGTCATTAGGATATGAAATGCATCGTTGAAAAGAATTATGAAACCAAATTCAACTGTAACCTTCTGACTCGAACTGAATAAATACATAAAGAGAAAAAAAAAACAAGAATAGACGGAAATGGCAGGGGAGTGGAGGATAACTGGATTGGTTTATGGAAGATCCATCAAGTCTTAATGGGCAAATGCTGTACTACCCTGTGAGTATTGGGTCAAAAATTCTTACGTTGGGAAGTTACTCATCTTATGAAAAACATGACCAGAAAGGACCTTTAAAACGTGACCGAAGGCTAATTTCATCATTATTGCTTGCTCCAAAATACTGAAATTGGAGCATTAATCAGCTGTGAAGGTCCAAAAAATTTCAAATTGAAGCAAAGTGGGACTGCCTCCTCCAGAGAGTCCACCCAAATACATCTGGTATCAGGTGAGGCCTCATTTCCAGATTCTGGTTATATTTATACAGCTGTTTTTGCAAAGCAGTTAAAAGTGTGCATGCAACTTCTACCCTTGCTGTTACTTTACAAACAGCCAGTAATTCTTTGGAAGTTAATGTGGTATACGGGTACTCACGACGGCTTGTTGTACTGATCAAAGAAGATTTCCATCAAGATGTTCCATGTGATGCCTCCATTAACAGAATAATCCAGGAAGACTCCTTGATTACGGTTATTTGGAGGAACAAGGCAGCCATACATGAAGTAGAACTGGATAAACTCAGCATCTTCGAGGTCCAGATCCACTGTCACCAGCTGACGACTACAACCCTAAAAAAAGAAATCATTCAGTGAGAAGCAGACTGTGCTGGTGTTTCAGGCATTTTGGGTGTTAATTTGTGTATCAGTATTGTTAATGTTCAAGACATAATGAAAAGCAAAATGATTTCTATGATTCTGTATAAATAGGTAGGACAGCCTGAATGCAAAGATTAACTTTACATTCTCATCTTCTGGATGAGGACTTAGGATAATTTTTAGGCTTCAGCTTGTCATTTTTAGAATATTTATTAACTGGAGGTTTTTGGTATAAGTCCTGGATTGGGTTTCTCTTTGAAACAATGATGTAAACAGCTGTCTTTTAAGAGTTGGGTAATGGAGTAGAGAGGTTTCAAGTACAGGAGCAGGGATGTGTTGTTGCAGTAATACAGGGCCTTGATGAGACCACATCTAGAATGCTGTGTGCAGTTTTGGTCTCCTTTTCTGAGGAAGGATGCTTTTGCTCTCGAGGGAGCACAGCAAAGGTTTACCAGGCTGATTCTGAGGATGGCGGGACTGACAAACGAGGACAGATTGACTAGGTTAGGATTGTTTTAGCTGCAGTTCAGACAAATGGGGGGCATGTCAAAGAGACTTATAAAATTCTAACAGGACTGGACAGGGTAGATGCAGGCAGGATGTTCCCAATGGTGGGTGTGTCCAGAACCAGGGGTAACAGTATGATGATTGGGGATAGACGATTTAGGATGGAGATGAGGAGACATTACTTCACCCGAAGAGTGGTGAGCCTGTGGAATTCATTACCAAAGGAAGAAGTCGATGCCAAAACATTGAATGTTTTGAAGAGGTGACTAGATATAGCACTTGGGTGAATGGGATCAAAGGTTATGGGGAGAAAGCAGGATTAGGCTATTGAGTTGAACTATCAGCCATGACCGTGAAGAATGGTGGAGCAGGCTCGAAGGGCCAAATGGCCTCCTCCTGCTCCACCATTCTATGTTTCTATGTAACTCATTCATGCTTGAAAAAACTGGGATTTTTAATAGAGGTTAAAGTTTTTGACATTGTAATTTGTTCTGATCAAAGTGTTGAAACCTATATTTTAACTTTTGTTTTCCAAGGAAAGGATTCAACACTGCTGAAGTAAACAAGCCACCCTCTAGATCAACTGAGTGAGAGGCTGCTAAAATGATCATTTGTGCCAGACTTGTAATTTCCCAAGTTTTGAACACTGTCTTCCTCCCTTTGTCAATAATGTTATTGGACTATGTTATTGCCATCACAGAAATACTGATAAAATAGTGTTGATACAATGGTACAATACAAATATATCAAAAAATAAACTATGAAGAAAAGCTTACCATCTGTGCTTTATTGTCAGGGGATCTCATGATCGAACAACTGAATTGGAACATGTGGTAATTACAAGTGTATATTACATGGTGCTAACAGTGACTTGTACAATGCAGGTCAGAGGGCATTATAATGGGGCAGAGAATTATTTAATTACATGAGCTGAATACCAAACTGCATTCAGTCTTCTTTGTTAGGTATTAAATGGGCAGTTAGGTATGAATTTTCCACTGATGCACAACATTTTGATTCATTTTAATTCTGATAGCTGTTTGTTTAAGTCAATTTCGACTGTATTTCACTGCTAGAGAGACAACCTTACGACAATAATTAAAATACAATTTCACAATGGAAAGGAAGCCAAATGTCAGGAACTTAAATTCAGAACTCAACCAATCCAGAATGCATTCCATCCTCCCTCTGTATGACAGAAAATTAATAGTTATTCAAATGGTCCTGCTACGAAGATATACTTTTAGAAAGGACTATCATGTAAATTCTTCATTCATCTGAGGTTGTTTCATAAAACACCTTGGCTTATCTAAGCGAAGCATGATTTGAACTTGTCCCAACGTTTAAAGATGCCCTTTTTCCAGCGACCATGATCTCCGTGATCAGTGGAGAACAAAGAAGAATGGGAATTTTGCTTGATCTTTGTTTCCATTCTGTATCCCAATGAGACAAAAGTCAATTAAAATGCTGGCGTTAAGTAAATCAGCACCAAGCAATCGTGGTGTAATGTAAGTGGACAAGGATATTAGTTTAAAGGTCTATGTAGTGCTACATGATTTGGATTCCAGTAAAACCAGCTATTTTTCTCTGATAAAACTGAAGCACATTTCTCAGTTTACACATTTACTTACACAAAATGTTACCACACTGACAGTCACTAGCTTGACAGAAACATTATACTTACTCCACTGAAGTGAAGAGCCATTCCAGAGGCTACCACTCCACAGACAGTGCTGAGTTTGCCTCCATTTACCATCAGCCAATTGTTGCTGGAGGGGGATCTGTTAAAGTTGTCTTTTAGCTGTCGAGGCAGACTTGTCTTTGGTTCATCACAGTAGACCCCACTCCAGTCCTCATCACAGCTGAGTACAAGAGAAAGCCATTAGATAGAGCAATATTGTGAAGACAAGAAAAAGGCAATGCACTAAGAAAAACAGTCGAAAACAAAAGTTGCACAAAAAGAAATGGGCTAAATTTTCCAATTTATTGTTAAGTGTGATGAATGAGTTTCATGGTCCACCTTGGACAAAGGTGTATTTTCTCACATGATCTTCTGCATTGTACCTAATTAATGTAAGTGATCTGTTGTGCACCTTTCTCAGGGAATCGAGTGGCAAGTGAGGCTGAAGTGATCGATACTGCAGGATCTTCCAGGTTACACCGCTTGGGCATCACACTTAAAGCCCAGCTCCACACTAATTCTGCAAGCCAGGAACTACCTCTCAAACTGCAGTGCAGAATGCTGAAAATGTCTCAGAGGGAAAACAAGCTAATTCCATTTTTCCAGGACAGGGATTTAGAGGCGTTGTTGGACAGGGCAGTGGAGAAAAGGGCAATCCTTTTCCCTGTTGATTGTCACCAGGCAGTCAGACTGGACAGAAATTACAGCATGGGTCAGTGCTGTTTGTCACGTCAAAAGGGATGCACAACAATGCCGCAAGAAGGTCAATGATCTTGTGTACTTCGCAGTGCTACCATCTTCTTTCTGCTACCTCACACTCACAGGGTCAGCATTCATTCTGCCACTGCATATGCATGTGGCTAAGGCTCATAGATTAGAACTCGCAGTAACACATCTATTCAGGTCCAAACAAGGCACTCACTGTTAGAAACTGAGGTGCCTTTAATGCTGAATTTTTCTTATATTTTCTGTGTAGCATGAGATTTCATGTCAATGCAATTTTCTTGCTCTAAACATAAACAATCTCTAACAAACAAGAACAAAGACAGGTTAAAGTTAACAAGGTGTAGAGCTGGATGAACACAGCAGGCCAGGCAGCATCAGAGGAGCAGGAAAGCTGACGTTTCGGGTCTGGACCCTTCTTCAGAAATGGGGGGAGGGGAAGGGGATTCTGAAATAAATAGGGAGAAAGGGGGAGGCGATGATGGAAGGTGGATAAAGGAGCAGATAGGTGGAGAGAAGACCGACGGGTCAAGGAGGCAGGGATGGAGCCAGTGAAGGTGAGCGTAGTTAGAGAGTTGGGATGGGGGTTGGTCAGTTGGGAGGGAGGGGCGGGTAGGTGGGAGGGAAGATGGACAGGTCAAGGAGGCAGCAATGAGGCTAGTAGGTAGGAAGTGGGGGTGGGGGTTGGTCAGTGAGGTGGGAGGAGCAGATAGGTGGGAGAAAAGACAGACAGGTCAAGGAGGCGGGGAAGAGCTGGGCTGGTCTTGGGATGAGGTCGGGGGTGGGAAGATTTTGAAGCTTGTGAAGTCCGCATTGAGACCATCGGGCTGCAGGGTTCCCAAGCAGAATATGAGGTGCTGTTCTTCCGGCCTTCAGGTGGCATCATTGTGGCACTGGAGGAGGCCTAGATGGACATGTTGTCCAAGGAGTGGGAGGGGGAGCTGAAGTGGTTCGTGACTGGGAGGTGTTGTCATTTGTTGCGAACCCAGCGTAGGTGTTCCACAAAGCTGTCTCCAAGTGTCCACTTGGTTTCCCCGATGTACAGGAGGCCACAGCAGGAACAGCGGATACAATGGACCACATTAGCAGATACGCAGTCGAACATCTGTTTAATGTGGAAGGTTTTCTTGGGGCCTGGGATGGGGGTGAGGGGATAGGTGTAGGGGCAGGTGTAGCACTTCCTGTGGTTGCAGGGAAAAGTGCCGGGGGTGGTGGGGCGGACGAGGGAGTCACGGAGAGCGCGGTTCCTCCGGAAGGCAGATAAGGGTGGGGAGGGAAAAATGCCCTTGGTAGTGGGGTCAGATTGCAGGTGGCGGAAGTGGCGGAGGATGATGCATTGAATCTGGAGGTTGATGGGGTGATACGTGAGAATGAGGGGAATTCTATCTTTATCGTTATTGCAGGGAAGGGGTGTGAGGGATGAGTTGCGGGAGATGCGAGAGATGCGAGAGATGCAGTCGAGGGCATTTTCAACCACTGTGGAAGGGAAATTGTGGTCCTTGAAAAACAAGGACATCTGGGATGTCTGGGAGTGGAACGCCTCATCTTGGGAGCAGATGTGGCAGAGGCGAAGGAATTGAGAATAGGGGATGGCATTCTTGCTGCCTGGCCTGCTGTGTTCATCCAGCTCTACACCTTGTTATCTCAGACCCCACCATCGGCAGTTCGTACTATCTCCATGTTAAAGATAAAGCTGCACAATGGTGTTGGGTCACTGATATCAATAAGTCACATCTCTTTTCCGGTTCTGGCAGCAAATCATCATTAATTTTGCCATTGACTAGATGTCCTTTCCCAGTTCACCTTGCCTTCTTTCCTATTCTTTTCAGCGTTGATGGTTTGTGCACTACCAACCATCACCTAGGTTCCTCATTAGTAGAAATATGAATAAGCAAATATGTAAGTGGATATGGATTCAGTGGCGCAGTGTGTAGAAAGCAGAGGATAATGTCAGATTGGGAAACAACAATAAAAATTTCTTTGATACTACCCCTCTTCTGCTTCCCCAAAATAAGGGGCAGATTTTCTGAGGATTGGCAATCTCACACAGGTTGCCATTCTGCCCCTTCTTTATTATGAACTTTGATAGATGGCCAATGCTGCTTATTATGCTGTGGTTTCGCATCCCGCAGGGTCTTATACTCGATGAAGCAATGCCTGCCTGCCTTATCTTCCACAACATAAGAAACTAGGTGTGGACATAGTCAGAAGTCACATGACACCAGGTTATAGTCCAACAGGTTTATTTGAAATCTCAAGCTTTCAAATAAACCTGTTGGACTATCACCTGGTGTCGTGTGACTTCTGACTATGTCCACCCCAGTCCAGCACCGGCACCTCCACATTGTGGACATTGTGATATTGAAGAAACTAACAGATACAACTAGCTGAAAATACAGTGTAAGAACATTTAAAAAGAGGTACACTACATTAAGAAAGTTGTGTCCAAACATTGTCAGTTCTGCCATTCCATTTTTACAAATAGGTGTAAAAACTTCTAAAAGTCGGTGTTGATATCTCTGCTTTTTTGATGTGAGCACCACCTACAGGAAAAAAACTACTACTACAAGTCAGTGATTCTTAGACCTTAAGCCTACAAGGTCAGAAATCACATGAGACCAGTTTTTAGTCCAACAGGTTTCAGTTTTAAAGGGACCAAGCCTAATGGAATTGCAATTCTAAAGGGACCAAGAATATTACACTTACAGGAACATTAATGAGCTAGCATTGACATGATTATACTAATTTACAATCAAGTTGCATGTTTCCATTGCAAATCATGCTTCAAGTGATCCCAGGGTAAAATGCAGTTGGATATCTCTCTAAACCCAGGTCGTCAGATCATAACATCGTAAGATATAGGAACAGAATTAGGCTATTTGGCTATCAAGTCTGTTCCACCATTTGATCATGGCTGATATGTTTCTCAACACCATTCTCCTACCTTATCCCCATAACCCTTGATCCCCTTACTAATTAAGAACCCATTTTTTCTTCTTATTAAGTATACTCAACAACTTGGCTGCCACAGCCTTCTGCGGCAGTGAGTTCCATAAATTAACCACCATGTGATACAGTGATAATATTATGAGCATGTCTCTTAAAAGATGTACTGGCAGACTGACTGTGAGACATAAGACTTGCCACATTGATACTATTGCCAGCCAGTTGAAAAAAAATCAACAGCACAAATTACTAAGTGAATAAAAATGAAAATCACGAACTCAAAATATTTGGGGAAGTCATCTACATCATCATTCAGAAGAAATCAATCAGAGACCTTACTGAAATACAAGTAACGAAAACCAGAACTTTATTCCATTCTCACAGGTTTCCTGTCTGATTTCCTTCACGATATTCAGAAGCATCTTAGCTGCTCTCTGAGATTAATTTTACCTTATGGTTGCAATGGTAACCACACTTCTAGGATACTACACTAGCTGATTAATTTGGTGGATGATTCATCTCAAATCTTATCTTGTCACAGTGATAGGGTATCAGTTGTTCTTTACACTTAACCTTATTGCGTTTTCCCAGCTTATGGCCTTAATAAATTAAATTTTAATTTGGTTATATTGCTAGTTACATGCTGCACACATTTGAGGAGCCAGTGATGTCAGTGCTGCACTAGATCAGTGTCAAAACAGCTCCGGGAAAAGTTTTCTGCAAGTTAAAAGTACAACAAAATCCTTCACTTACATGCAAGAACCGCGTGAGCATCTTCCATGGCCTGTGCACATGTCTACACAGCTGTCCCCGATGTAAAGATTGTCTATGGCCCATGTTTGCTGCTTCTCAAACGGTGCTGGCTGATGCCATCGGAAACGGGTAGCCTGTGACCTTTTGGATATAAATTGAGTGCAGAGTCAAACAAAAAAAATTGTCACAAGTTTACAAAATATGTTGTAAAACTTCTCAGCTGATGTTATTACAAATATCTGATGCACCTCCATACTTTGGCAGCTTTGGGACTTTTATTGGACCTGAGAATTTGCTGGACCACAGAATGTCAAGTAGATACAATGAAGAAAAATTTAAAAAGTAAAGAATTCACCTTTACTTTTATCAATCACATGCCTAATGGATTAATAATTTTCCAACTGGACATCAAAAACAGTATTTAGATATCCAATTGGACAAAGTGAATCAAAAAGTTATATAAGTTAAGAAAGACGCAGAACCACTACAAAGAAAACTGGAAGTACTGTGGATGCCAGACTTGCATAGATTAGGGAGGTATAACCTGTACTGAATAATGGATACTAGTTTTACTATACTGAGATAGGCAAACAATCCACATGCTAAACCTGAAAGACAAGTTGTACATGAGGACCGTTAGCCTCAGTTTCCCAGCATATTAGAATGGAGATTAAGTTCGTAGAAGTTTATCGCAGTCCTTAATTGTTCTTGAGGAGATGGGAGCTAGTAAAAGAAACCAACTGGATGTATACATTTGGACTTACATATGAATTTAGGATTTAAGAACAGGATTAGCCATTCGATAAGATCATGCCTCATCTGGTTGTGGTCTCAAACACACTGCCCGGTCTGCATTCCCCTAACCCCCATAGTCTATCAAAAATCTATCTAATTCTACTTTGACCAATTTCAATGACGCAGATGTTGCTTATGAACAGTAAGTATGGTCACTTTTGGGCTTAATGGACTGCTAAGCAATTTTCAAAATACATGAGAGCACTGGGCAGATCTACCTCAAAGGTCCCAAAATTGCCGAGGTAAATTCAATCCTGGGGGGTGACCAATCATGGAGAAGTCGTCCACATACCCACAACAGTCAGAATCTGTAAGTAGTTGTTCATTCAATCAGAAACCAGTTCTCTCTCGGGCTGCGATAGTGAGCCTATCAGCAGTAAATGTGGACGAGAATCGTCTGTGATTGAAAATGCAGTAAGAAAGGGAGTGGCGGGGGGGCGTTGAGTGAGATTACTGACGCTAGGGAAAACAAGGCCAGGACATGAAGGAACTCCAAGGCCTGAGGTAGCAGAACTGGAGAACGAGCAGAAGCAAGGCTTGTGAAGCTAGGGAGTGGGGCTGGGGGTAGGGTAGGAAGTATGTCTATGAAGAGAGATAGTGGTGCACCTATGGGGTAGGAAGAGGTCAGCAAAGAGGAGAGAGCAGTTTTCAACCCACAACAAAGGCGTAGTGTATTGTATGAACATTACTATTGTAACAAACACTGTCCATTGGATAATTAATACTGCACAGTTTCAATCCTTAAAGCCTTACATTAAGTGCAATCACATCTCAAAGCATCTCATCAACTGTGAATTACTTGAAATGCAGTGGCTGTGTTAGGGAGAAACAGATAATTGCTTAGATTTGACCTCCCAGTCCATAGAAACCGTGGTTCTAGCTGTCGCATTTTTGTAAAATCCCTACAGTGTGGAAACAGGCCCTTCAGCCCAAAAAGTCCACACCAACCCTCAGACATCCCACCCAGGCCCATTCCCCTATAACCCACCTAATCTACACATCCCTGAACACTACGAGCAATTTAGCATGGCCAATCCACCTAACCTGCAGTCTTTGGACTGTGGGAGGAAACGGGAGCACCCGGAGGAAACCCACACAGACAGAGGGAGAATATGCAAACTCCGCATAGACAGTCGCCTGAGGGTGGAATCAAACCCAGGTCCCTGGCGCTGTGAGATAGCAGTGCTAACCAGAGCGCTACCGTGCCACCCGTGTGTACAGGTTTGTGTCAGCTCTTTAAAAAATAAACTTTTGCTAAATCATGCTCTACACCTCATGAGAACAATACAAAACTAAGAAGGATTATGAGTGGTGAGGAGGAATTAGAGGCTTCAAGGCAACTTTTATAAATTGAATGCACGAACAAATACATGGCAAATGAAGAATCACACGGATAAATTCAAAGCTGTCCACTTCGGTAGGAAAAGCAGAATAGAAAATCAGAAAAACAGTGTATTATTTAAATGGTGTCGGATGGGGAAAGGGACCTAGTCATCCCTGTGTACCAGTCACTGAAAGCAAGCATACAGGTGCAACAAACAGAAATGCAAATGGTACACTGGCCTTTATTGGAAGAGGATTTGAGTACAGGAGCAGGGAAATCTTACTATGATTATGAGACCACACCTGGAGTGGTGATATCACTAAAGATGACTATATCATCTGATAAAGGAGTTACTTAAAACAGAATAGCCTTTAAGAGGGTCCATTAAAATTAAAATTTTACCCCTGCTGCCTAGAAATGTTTAATTTTTCATTCCACATTTTATAGAAGCATATCATCCTAACGTGTTGGTTTTAGTTCTGGAGTCTCTGCAAGCCTAGCAAACTGACCAACTGGGAGAAACTAGTAAAAGCAGTATCTTGCAAGTAATTGTAATGGAATGATCTGCTTGATGGTGTTGCTGTGGCAGAGATCCTACTCTGGGGCCAGTTACAATTCCATTGCGGACCCAAGTACATTATTGGATGAGATTTACATTTATTAATGAAGCTCCACAGGTGTCTGACAGGAGCCTCAACCACCGCTGAAGCAAATGGTAAAATCACAGATTGGAGGAAAGGGAAATGGAGAGACTTCATTTTAACTGAATCTACACGGTTACTCTCAATCAGGTGAGTTTTACTCACATAATCAATCTAGATTGGGACTACAGTCAGAGGAGCAGACATTTGGCAAAATTGATCTGAGAAGAGAATATACATTAGGTGCATTAAAGGTTTTAATTACTAACTTTAGTTTAGAGCTTAAACTTTGAAATATAGTATCGGTCCGAGAATCAAAGTTAAATTGGTCTGAATAACAGCAAATCAGAATTCTGTAGTACTCACATCAATCACTAGATGACACTATTTTCCACATCTTTTCAGAAGCTCCACACAAGGCATAAAAGATTTACAGTGATATAATATGGGAGACAGGGGATAGAGCCTTTAAACATACTGCACACAATTTGTGATCATCAGAAATGCCCATATCTCTCAGTTAACTCATCCAACTGGGATTTCTGCATGTGCCAGTCTAGACAGTAGTGTGGGCAGATTATCTGACCTGTACATCATCATAACGGATCCTGGTCACATCCTGATGCACAAAACACAGCTCATTTACAGAAATTAGTTAAATGGCTGTTTTCATTATTTCTCTGGGGAATTTTTTGATTGAGGCTACAGTGAGAGATCAGAATAACTCTCCCTGTGGGATTTTGTAAATCAGAGATCACTAGACTGCTGTTATTGGATACCCGGACTGATTTTGCTTCTTCTGTTTGTTGAAATATTTGGAACCATCCACTTGTTATAGAAAAAGCAGCTTTTCAATTGTTCTATTAAAACTGAAACATTTTCAGACTACAGAACATAATCATTTCTACTTTTATTTAATCTCACCAACCTGCTCCTGACAAATGACAGCCATGTGAATTTGAAATAATTGTATTTTTAATCCAGAACTATTTGGAATTTTTGTAAACTGAAAGGAGCAGCATACTGGTTACCTGGTGTAAGGCGGCAATGGCAGTGTGAGTCTCGTCCACTTGTTGAAAATGTCAGACATCAGGATCCTCCGTAGATGGTATTTGTTACATTCCACATTAGTTGGCAAACAATCTGTCAGCACAGGCTGCCAGTTCAGTCCTAGGTCCACTGAATACTCAAGTTCCACAGCTGAATGAATGTAAGAGATCCAAACAATCACATCAACACCTTATCACAGAACTTTTTGTCTTATTTTAATAATTTGACTGCACTAATGCTCAGAGTATAGATGACCAGCTATTCCAAGTGTGAACTTATACACACTGATCCTCTGAATTTTTAGCTGGTCATCTTCCTCCCTACCCTGAAGCCTGCACTTAAGGACAGACACCCATATTGCAGATGTTACTATTTTATTGCTAACTCCTTCAGCTGAAAACGTGCAGGAACTAAAATGGTATGCATCTGATTGACATCCCCATCACGTACAAAACTAAATAAGTAAAATTGCATGAAGCTGCATAATTATCTCCCTATGTCCATGTTACAATCAGCAGAATGTGACTTAGTCACCTATTGGAGGGAGTTTGAAACTATAGCTGTGAAACTATTACTAATTAGTTTTGTGTTACTGAAAGACTTGTCATGAATTTAAACTACATTTGCAATTCAAAGATTCAAACAAGATTTCTAGGAGTTGACGGTACTTTGTGAAGTAAAATTACCACTTTTGATTGTCAGATTTGCTGACTTGTTTTCTAATTGGGAAATGACAAAAACTCTGCAATAGTATAATAGAATTTTCCGTTAGAAAATTTAAGAGCAGGGTGTGGCACTCAGAGGATGCATTGTCTGAATTTTACCTATTATTTTCCACTCATTGATGTCAATGAAAGGAAAACCACTGGCTCTGATCTCTACAAACACAGCTCCCCGCCGAGAAAATGTTGAATTACGTCTAGTATTTTAGGATAGATGCTACAATTAAAAAAAACTGTACACAGTTTGGAGAATGAGCAGCCTCATTTTATTTAGTGCTTTAAAATACTTGCTATTATGCTCTGTATGTCACTATTAATTAACCCAATAAATGAACCGGCAAAATGCTCAATGGCTAATTGTACATGGTAAAAATGCATAAAATGAGGACAAATTAATGTATGTCCATAGCAACCACCATACAGACAGATCTAACATATTTGTCAGAGTGTTACTAAATTTGTTCTGACTCACACACGGAGCACTGATTTGTTTATTTTTGAGATATTCTAGTTGAATGAATATTGCATGGTATCAAAAAGTAATTCTACAATCCTAGATTTCCAAAACAGCATGAAATCTATAGCTTTGATTCTGTGGCCCATGATCCTACAGGTACAGTTTCTTAACAGCAAGACAGCAACGCGAATCAACCTTCGTATTTAAACTATAGGGTTGTCTGGTAGACAAAGGCCCTGAAACTCTTGGACTGTGAATGGGTGGAGGGGGAGATTTCTGCTTAGGAACACAGGAGTTTGGAGCAGAACCTGACTGTATCAAGATTCCAGTGTTTCTTTAAATGTTGATAGTGGGGAGCATGGATCCACCACCAACACTTGCATCTCCCTGACATCAAGAGAACGGGGGTTGCTGGAGAACCCTGGAAAATTAAGACCTCTCTGCACATAGCTTCAAAGGAACTCCCAGCACCCAAGAAAGTCTCTGAACTTTTGCTTGGTAAAGGTATTCAACCATGTGTGATATAGGCATCTTCAGGGTGTAATGCTCTTGTCTGGATATTTAAACAACCCTGCTCCTGAAAAGTGAGATGTAGCTGCTTGGCTGTCCTGATCCTGGGCATACCCATGTCATGCAGTCAAAAGATACGGCAGTGAGACTCGAAATTTAAATTTACCACCAAATCCTCACAGTCAGCCAATTTGGTTGGTGTAGAAATTATGGCAAGTAGAAAATTGAAACATTCTCAAAATAACCTTAGGTTGAGTATGTCAAACCCCTGTTCGTTTGTGAATTTCCTGAGATTGATATCTTCAGTGAGGAAGATGGATTGCTAAAATCTGGGTGAATCACGTCAAGTCAGACAGTATGTAAACCTTGGCGAAAGTTTGTTGTGGAGTTTGGAACTATTTGGTAGGTTACTTTCAAAACATCTGGACAACATCAGATGTCATAGTCGGATGTCTTATGATAAGTAGGCTTTTAATATAGCAATTGATTATAAGGGTCTGTCCTTTAAAGGTAAAGGGCATTAGTCGACCAAAATTGTTCAGGTGCATTAGAGTACTTTATCTAGTGGACAAAGTACTATTCTGTACTGCACAGGATTACAAATCTAGATATATGTCCTCTTTGATTGAAAGTTCATTTGTTGAGCCTTTAAAAACTGAACAGCTGGCAGAACAGCTGTTCAAAAGAAACTTCAAATGCTTCATTTCATTGAGCTCTAGAGGATTTGTTTATTCAGTTGTGCAATTGAAGCTAATTGGGGATGCATGGCTTTGCTCCAAAAATGTGGGTATTTAGAAAATGTTTGCACAACCTTGAAGGGGACTGAGTTTCTTTGATTAATATTTTAACCTACTCATAAAACTATTAAAGTATTTTGAGGAGGTTTGTTTTAGCAAAGCCTGTTTCTTTGTTTTGACAAATCAACGAGCACTGAAGAGCTTCTGTTCAACAGAAACAACTGTTTACAACTGTTGGAATGGATTATTGTTTTGTTTTATTCTTTAATGAACATTTGTGAGTTCTATCCATAACAGATATGATTCAGTGGTATGGAGGGGGAATGGAGATATGAAGGGACATGAGATAGTCGGGGTGTGAGGGATGTGAAGTAGGAAGCCACAGCATCCACAGAACTGGGCTGATGTCACAGTGGATGGAGGTGGATTTTCTAATCTCACCATCAATGTGCCTCCATTCCCACCTTGGGCCTGTATGGGGCGTGGTGGGTCCAATTCCAGCCTGCTCCTGATTTTCCATTGTGAAAATTACACATGTGTGCAGGTTCATTCAGGACCCATGCATGTGATATTGGGAAACTCCCTGACTCACAATTCTAGCACAAACAGTGAAAGTATGGCCCAGGCAAGGATGAACAGGAGTCCCATGCTATCTCAACTATGTAGAACCCCGAGAATTTCAGGGGTTCTTTTGAACGTTTACTCATCAAAAAGACATTTACCGTAACAAGAGTCTGTAACAGAGCAGGAAGCAGCAAAATCAAACTGCAAGAAGGAATCCTCATTCACCACCACATCAGTGGAGATAACGTAACGGGTGTAAGCCTTCTCAATGAATACCAAAGCATCCCCATTTGAGCCACAGACAGGCATCTTTGTCCCTCCTGGGTGGAGCAGCCACTTCCTGTGATCCAATGTGCTGAAATTATCTTCAATCACAGTGTTACCAGTAATGCTTCCGCCAATCACAATCTGTTTCATTTAGAAAGCGGTATTAGTATAGAGGAAATAAAAAGGACACAAAAATACATTTAAAACATATTAAGAAACAAACCAAAATATTCAGGCTAAACATACTAGAGATTGGACATGAGAGATACATTTCAAACTGCTGGCCTGTTTTGTATGGAGGTTATATAGAAATGGATGGACAGTTTTCAGTTTTGCTGATCATACCTTCTAAGAAAAGCACTGAAGAATATTCCCATTGAATTCAATAGGAAAGGATATTGTCCATAATTTGACAGATTGTTCAAGGTTCATATAGCACTTTCTCATTCCATATTTCTTTCCCCCCAACCTGGTCCTCGTATTCTGTTTCTCTGATGAAATGACATTGCTGATGTGTGGTCCACAGGTGAAAACAGCCCTCTGTGCTTGTACCCAAATGGCTTTTCTTCAGCCATTTGGGTAAAACTGAGAATCTGCAAGCGTCAGAGCTGAATCACGTTTTGTCTTCATCCTACTACTGACATGTTCGTTTTTAAATATATTATTGTTCTTTCAGTGTAAACATTGCTGGCAGGGCTGCCATTAATTCTGTATCTCTAATTGCCTTGGAAGCTGATGGTGATTCTGATGATATTCTCGAACCACAATAGTCTGCTGGTGCAGCTATACCTACAGTGTAATTAGGGAGGGACTTCCAGTTTTCTGACCCAGCAACTGTGAAGAAATGGAATACAATACCATGTCAGGATGGCATTGTAACTTGCAGGTGGCTGTGTTCCTTCATGCTGCTGCCCTTGACCTTCTAGCTGGTAAAAGATGTAACCAGAAGAACCATGGCAAGTTGTTGAACGGTACCTTGTCTTAAATTGGAAAATGGGGTTAGCGATCAAGGGGGCTGTTTTGTTCTGGATGATGTTGAGCTTCTTGATGTTCGAGCTGCATTCATCCAGGTAGATGAACAATATTCCATCATACTCCTGTGCTAAATAGATGGTGGGCAGGCTTTGGAGAGCCAGAAGATAGGTTATTCACTGAAACATTTCGAGTCTCTGACCTGCTGATGTAGTCACTGTATTTACATAGTTGGTCCTGTTACTTTTCTGATCTCTGATAAAACTCAGGATGTTGATGGTGAGGAATTCAGTGATGGGCATGCTTTTGGCTGTCAACAGGTGATAGTTAAATTCTCATTTGCTGGAGATGTCCATTATTTGGCAGTTGTATAGCACAATTATTATCAGCCATTTATTAGCCCAAGCCTGAATTTTGTCCAAGTCTTGCTGCATGTGGGCAATGACAGCTTCATTACTTTGAGGCATTTCATTAGGTCCTGAACAGTGTGCAATCATTAATAAATATTCCTACTCTTGATATCCCTATGCCCATGCTACATGAGAAAACGGGCACAGGTCCAGTACTGGAGGCCAATGTACTCATGGGTAGGTTCTCCAGTTGTAACTGGAGTTAGAATGGCATCTGGGGACACTGGAGCATTTGCAAGGCTGAGAATATCATGGATAGTATATGTAGAGAGGTGGTCACACCATTGGGTAAGACTCCATGGGGAGCAAAGGAATGGGTGACCACCAGACAGGGTAAGAGGGCTCGGCAGGTAGATCAGGAATCCCCTGCAAAACAGAAACACTGCTTTGGATACTTTTTGGGGGAATAGCCTCTTTGGGGAAATGACAGCAGCCAAAGTCATTGCACCACAATTGGCTCTGCTGCACAGGACAGGAGGAAAAAGAATGGGAACACTGTAGTAATAAGGGATTCAATGGTAAAGGGAATAGATACAAAAACAAAGTTGCTAGAAAAGCTCAGCAGGTCGACTGTTCTGTGGCCACATATGAAACTTCAGAGTGGTATGTTGCCTCCCAGGTGCTGAGGTCAAGGATGTCTCAGAGTGGCTATAGGACTTCCTGAAGTGGCAAGGTGAACAGTCAGTGAACGTAGTACATATAAATACCAATGATATAGGGAAGAAGTCCTAAAAGCAGAAATGGAGAGTTAGGAAGCAAGTTAAAAGTAAGACCTCAAAGGTAGTGATCTTGGGATTGCTACTGGTGTCACATGCTCATCAGTGTAGAAATACCGGGATATATCAGATGTATATGTAGCTGGAGAGATGGTGTAAGGGGATTCTGGGAAATTGGGGCTGATTCTGTGGGAGCTGGCACCAGAACGAGCTAGACAGGCTGCACCTGGGCAGGACTGGAACTGATGTCCTATGGGATGTATTTGCAAGTGTGATCGGGAGCGTTTAAACTAAAATGGCAGGGGGAGAAAAACCTGTACAGGAAGACAGATGACAGGGAAATAATGAACAAAACAAAGACAGAATGGGAAATAAGAAAGGTGATAGGCAGAAATTTCAAGGGCTAGAACTGAGCAGGACCACAGGACTAAGAATGCTAACAAGATAAAGCTTAAAGCCTTGTGCCTCAATGTGCAAAGCATTCACATTAAAATGAATGAATTAGTTGCACAAATAGATATAAAGGGGCATGATACAATAGGGATTACAGAGACATGGCTGCAGGGTGACCAGGAATGGGAACTGAATATCCAGGGGTTAATTAAATTGCCGATTAAAAAGGAAATTAATGTGATTGTGAGGAAGGATATTAGCTCTGGCGAAGTAGAATTTGTATGGGTTGAGCTTAGAAACACCAGTGTATACAGGATAGTTTTACTTATCAATATGTAGAGGAATCAACTTGACCAAAGGCCTTTATTGATTGGGTATTGTGCAATGAGGAAGGAATAATTGATGATCTAGTTGTGTTTTGGCCCTTAGGGAAGAGTGACCACAGTAGGATAGAATTCTTCATTAAGATAGAGAGAGACATAGTTATTTCTGCGACTACATGAAGGAAATTAAAATATAATGAGGCGTGAGATGGCTATGACATTATTATTTAAAGGCAGGATGGGAGATAGGCATTAGCAAATATTTAAAGAGCACATGGATGAAGTACAAAAGTTATTCTTCCCATTCTGACATGAAAACAAAATGGAAGAAGTGGTAAGACCATGGCTAACAAGGGAAATTAGGAGTGGTATTAAATCTGAGGAAGTGGCATACAAATTGGCCAAAAAGCAACAACCGTGAAGATTGGGAACAGTTTAGATTCCAGCAAAGGGAGACAAGAGAATGGTTAAGAGGGATAAAATAGGGTATGAGGGTAAGTTTGCAGGGTACTTACAGACCTACAGTAAAAGCTTCTATAGGTATGTGAAGAGAAAAAAAATTAGTAAAGACAAATATAGGTTCCCTACAGTCTGAAACAGAAGAATTTATAATGGTGAATTAGTTGAATACATACTTCAGTTCTGTCTTCACAAAAGAAGACACAAATAAAATAATAAAAATATCAGGGAACACAGGGCCTAGTGCGCTAGTGGTCATCTTCCAATCAACATTAATGAATGCATTCTCCATGGCACCACCTTTATCAATCAGAGACACTGCCATCCAATCAGCTCCCTCCTCTCATGCAGTATAGATTTTGGTTTGCCCCTTTGGTATTCTTGCAAAACATCCTGATGAGCACAAGACGAACAGCTTCAACAAACTGCGCCTTTTATACTCAAGTTTAATGATGCTTATTAGTGAAATGAGTGTTTTATCCCAGAATTATTAATAAATTAAACTGCTCTGATGGGACTTGAACTCCAGTCTCTGGAGCATTAGTCCAAGACTCTGAGATATTACTCCATCAACAGTACCAGTATGCTATCATCCTCCTTTCAAACGCTGTCATTGAGTAGGCACCAAGACCAGAAATTCGGGGTGATATTTCATCTGCTTAACTTTATGGAGATTGAGCACTAAGCTAATTTATCATACTCATAGAATCATAGAATCCCTACAGTGTGGAAACAGGCCCTTTGGCCCAACCAGTCCACACCAAACCTCAGAGCATCCCACCCAGACACATTCCCCTATAACCCACCTAATCTACACCTCCCTGAACACTACGGGCAATTGAGCATGGCCAATCCACCTAACCCGCACATCTTTGGTCTGTGGAGGAAACCGAAGCACCCAGAGGAAACCTACGCAGACACGGGGAGAATATGCAAACTCCACACAGACAGTCGCCCGAGGCTGGAATCGAACCCAGGTCCCTGGCGCTGTGAGGTAGCAGTTCTAACCACTGTACCACCGTGCTGCCCTGGTTATCCCTGGTTAAGAATTAACTGTAGCTGTTTACCACAACTCCCTATTGCGTTGATTTTTTATATGCAAAGTCCCACCTCATCGATGGCCCAGGGACTGTAAAAATGCCCGTCTTCAGATGGCTGCCACCAACGCAGACGGGTGGAGGAGGATCGAGCCTTCAGTGGGATCTCGAGGGCGATGTATCGGCCCATGTTACTCGAGTTGCTGAAGAGAAATTCCTGGAGAACGCCCCAACTGAGGCCCCCATTCAGGGAATACTGTAAAAGCATAGGTTGGCTCCTAGGGTCTGGAGATGCTTTCCCACAACCCAGTCTTAGGAAAAACTGGACAAACCTGAATGGAGAAACAACAGAAATCAAAATTAATAAAAGATATCAGTCAACATTTCATAAAATTATAGAACAAAACCACTCAGAAGGAGGTCATTTAACGCATTACGTTTGCATCAGGTACTTTGAGAGAAATTCAGCTGGTTCTACTCCCTTGCTCTTTCCCTGTGTCCCTGTAAGCTTTTTCTGATTATAGTTGTTGTCCAATTCTTTTTGAAAGTTATTACTGGATCTGTTTCCACCACCAGGCAAAGGAGGACATTCAAAATCCTAATGACTAATTGTGCAAAAAGTCTATTCCCTCGTATCAACTTTTTAAGATAAATGACTTGATGTGGACATGCCTTGGCATATTGAGCCTGGGATCATTTGTTATACTGCTGTTTCCAACCATAAAAATATCCAAACAAAACAGAGGCAAATGTTCGCAGAAACACTAAAACTGTACGTTGCAATTTAAAACCAATGCTTTTCTGTGGGACACAGAAAGTGGTTCCAATATAAGACCATAAGAAATAGCAACAGGAGTAGGCCATTTGGCCCCTCGAATCTGCTCCACCATTCAATAGGATCATGGCTGATCTCATATTCCTTGTGTCCACTTTCCCTGTAACCCATGCTTCCCCAATTGATCAAGTGGGGGGTTGGGGGAAGGGATGAGGGGAAGTTGTGTAGGGGCTGTGATGGGGAAGTGTGTAGGAGGCGTTGTCAGTGGGTGGTGATTGTGATGGGGTGTGAGGGGAGTGTGTGGAAGGGGAAGTGTGTGGGAGAGGGCAGTGTAAGGGGAGGCATGGAGGAGTGATGAAGAGGTGTGTGGGGGAGCGTGTAAGAGACGTAAGGGGGAAGGGGAGGAGTGCAGGAGGGGTGTAAGAGAGGTGAGGGGGACGGGTGTGGGAGGGTGTGAAGAAGTGGTGTTTGTTGGGTCTGAGAGAGAGGTTTGTGGAGGTTGTAAGGGAGCGAGGGGGAGGTGTGTAGGAGTTGTGTGAGGGGACTATATGGAGATGTGAGAGGAAGATTGGTGAGGGGGTTATGAGGGGTGGTATTTGGGGGCATGTTGGGGGAAGTGTGTGGGGTTGTGAGGGGGGGTAAGAGGAGCATAAGAGTTGTCTGAGGCGGCTGAATGGAGATATGTGAGGTGGGTTTGTGTGGGTGTTATGAGGGGATGGTGTTTGGGGGAATGTGAGGAGATGTGTATGGGGTGGGGAGGGGAGTGAGGGAGAAGCCAGTGAACCAGTTGCTATGGCCTGGGGGGGGGTTCCACCATCTCCCCTTTTTACCCCCACCAGTTCCCGAGATCACTCTCTTACTCTCATATATTTTTGTACAACATATTGTGAATCAGGCGTGGCTTTATATGGCGACTTTATATAGTTTTATATTACTAGCTGGCCTTTAAGGCATCATTTGCACATATCTTGAGCTAGCTGTCTGTTGTTGTAGTTATGCTGAATGTTGGCTGTCCTGCTCATACCATTGCCTCGATGTCTCATTGCGTGGACTAAATAGCAAAGGTCCGGGTCAGCTGGAGCCGAATTATTGATGGCAGCTTTTATACATTGGCTGTTGCTTTCAAATCATTGAATCCTATTAATGATTTTCAAGGTCAGAAAACCTGCAGAAAATAAGTCAGCGTCTTTAGTACTGATGCGTGAAATGTGATGTCTGAAGTGTCACTGACGTACACTTTGTCTGTTAAAAACGTTTTGAGGAGATTCTGCATACTCAGTAGAAAAAGTGAAACTGTCACTTTAATCTGGAGAAGTTGAAGATTCCATGGTGTTCTCTGAAAAATGTCCACATGTTCTTGTGTTCTTTCTGATATTAAAGTACCTCCCTTTAGTTGCTAGCAGTATTGGCTTTCAAAAAGAGCTTCTGCTCTTGTAATGAGAACTCATTATAAGCACATCCATAATCCCACAGACCTGAGTTAAAAGACGATTGATGGTGACATGCTGTGAACAGCACTGGGAGCTACATATGTACTCAGCATTAGTACCTAATATTTGCATGTACCAACCACCAGGTCTCAAATTTGCAATCTCCCCAGCATCTCAGGGAGAGGATATTGGACTCTTAACTGACAAGACATTAAAGAACACTCCGACACACTGTGAGATGAAAACATTCATTTCTTTTATATTATATGGAAAAAGATGCATAGAATTCCTCTCATCTTCTCAACATAACAATTCAGCATGGATACCTGGGCTCACTGATTTCTGTGAGTGATTCATCACAGCTCCATTCCTGCACTTTTGAAATGAATATCTGGGGAAGTGGTAGAAGGGGAATTATATTTTTTAAACATCTTGCGAGAAATGTCAAATCTTATGATGGAAAGAAATTTTTAAAATAGAAGTAATATTCTGCTCTTGATATGATGGAAGTGGAGAACGATAAACATGTCAAAATCAGCATTTGATTTGGGGAGGGTTTGTGTGAGATGGAAGATAAAAGAAGGAGACAGAAACAGAGACATTGATATATTAGGTTTATGAGTCATCACTTGAAGGGGAACTGAAGTTCAAGCAGACTTGAGAAGTAATTATTGCACATTTAAAACTGGCTGTCACTTGGTATAACAAATACAACTTAATGGAAATATCAATGGACAGATTAGAATGAGAGTACAGCAGTCAAGTATTAAGATGGGAGGCAGACACTTAATTGTTTAGCTAGGCTTGTACAGTGAGTTAAAGAAGAATGAGCTTGAATAGACTTATCTCATTTACAAGTTATTTCACTTAGAATTATGTGAATGTAAAACAACTTGTGAGCAATTAAGAAAGGAGGCCGAATGATTAAATGTGTTGCAAATACCTGGCATGCGACAAATCCATATCCACAGTCATCAGCATGCGCAGTCCCTCTTCACTGAAGAAGAGGCTGTTTCCACTGGACATTAAGCCACATTTCCTGGATGGCTTCCCACCACTGACCACTAAAAATTTCTCTGGGTCTATTGGGCCTGAAAATTAAAGTAAGTAAAGCATGTGAAATCAGATATCACAGGTTTGAATGATGCATTAAAACGGCTGCCTTGCCAGTTGGACTACATTTAAGCCAATGTGATTTATAGTTACAAAGTATTGCTGCATAAGAGTTAGAAAGTTTATTATTACCATATTTTAGAGAGTTTCAAAATGTTATCCTCTGAATAATCTTTAATAAAAACAATGCTAGATTATAATTTAAAATAGATCATTCCTAATTACTCACATTCTACCTCATCTAAACTCTTGGCTTAATCAATCGGCATTTAGTGGCACATCAGCTACTTGATTGAGAAATAAGATCAGCATCTGAAAAGTATCCACTGAACAGAATGAATTTGCAGCCTGCTAAATTTAAAAAGTAGAGAGCAATGCTCCATTACCACATTAAATAGACGCAAAACATAGCTATTAAAGTGTTTCAGTCTTTTGCAGACGCATGTTGACTTTTTCCAATCTCACTTCTGTTCAATTTTATTAATGTTAATGTTGTACAAAATCATGGCTCCTTTTAATTTGTCTTTTATGTGATTCTGTTTCTGTTACTCTCACGCTAAAACCTTTTATATCTGCTCACAAATGAACCTTGCTAAAATCAAAGTTCATGAAAACATTAAAAGTGGAAAGTAAATCATAGGCAGCAAAGACTTCATTTTTTCGCACAGTTAATCCAAAATAGCCATGGCTAAAACCTGTTTGTTTTTATATGCAGACAGAACTCACCAGTGTGCAGAGGCACAATCATGCCTGTAACTGAGATTCATTGAAGAAAGAAAGATCTTTAGCCAGCACCTACTCAGGAGGAAGCAATGCGTGTTTCCACGCAGTTTACTGCTAATGTAGTTCATGGAATCAAAATCCCTACAGTGCGGAAACAGGCAATTTGACTCATCGAATCCGCACCAAGCCTCTGAACAGCATCCTACACAAACCCAGCCCCCTATCCTATCCATCCATTTACCGTGGCTAGCTAATCCTTCCAGAATTCACATCCCAGACACCGCAGCCAATCTTAACATGGTCAATTCATCTAACTTGCACATCTTTGGACTGTGGGAGGAAACCAGAGCACCCGACAGAAACCCTCACAGACACAGGGAGAACGTGCAAGCTCCACACAGACACTTGCCCGAGGGTGGAATTAAACCTGGGTTCATAGCACTGTGAGGCAGCAGTACTAACCACTGAGCCACCGTGCTGCCTGTTGTAGCCTATGTCCATGTTACACTTACCAAGAATGGAGAATGTTGAAAATTCACAAAATTTGTATTGAAAAAATGGCATTCTTGGAATGTTTTCTTTTAGCCACCAGGAGACTGATGTCCATTCTCGCAGAATCATTCTGGGACAGTTTGTAACCCTGCTCTTGTAATGCAGACAACGGAGTAGCCCATGTGTGCATAGCAAACAGCAATGTGACAATCAGCAGATAATCAATTTTTATGATTGTTTTCGAGGATAAATATTGGGAAATTTCCCCAATCTTCCTTGAAATGGTGTCATGTGAACTTTTACAATCATCTGAAAGAGCAGAATTAATTTCAGTCTAACTCATACACACTGGGGAGACTGCTATTTCAAACCAATCGATTATGCTGTAGTCGACTTTTTAATAACTTCAGGCATTTTTAATGGAGATCGGTGGTATTAGCTTGATTCAGTTGGTCAAACCTTCGTGGGTTTAAGCTCCGAGTCCAATTCTTAAATAATAGTGAAGCAGTGGGAGAGTGCTGTGTTAATGGAGGTGTTGTAATTTGGGAGACAAGTTCAAGTGCCAGTTTTAGAACCCATGGCACAACTCAAAAGGTAAAGCTACTGACCAAAAATTAAAGTCAAAAGCAGAAGTGCTGGCCTTCTGTTATACAGTCATTTGAGCGCTATTAATGGTGAAAAATGGCTGCCACTTGCTTTTGTAACTGTAACCATACTAGTAACAGCAATTTATTGCATGAAATACTTAGAAACATATTGTTGCTCTGATAGGCAGCCTTATTAATTAATAATAGGATTTCTCTCTTTCTACTGAATCACACAGAAACATCAGCTGATTCCACTGACCACAAACCATGACGTTCAGAGCACAGAAATATAATGCTCTCCTCCCTTCCCTCCACCATTCTAATGATTTTATTGAGAGAGAAAGAGAGGAAGTTAGTGCGGCACAAAGATCCACAAATGGACCTATAGTGATACAGGTTAAAATACCGTCTGTGGTTTTTCACTTCTACACCCATAAGCCTGTGACTTTCCACACAATTTACAGAAAGCCATGGGTTGGTGAGCAAGGAGGTAGAAAACCTGTGAGTGTGTACTAATAATCTGAATGGATGTTCCAACCAGGTGACCGCCCCATTTTCATCATGCTTCAAATAGCTTCATATTCCCAATGTTCAGAAAATACACTGGAAGCATTATCATCAATAATAACAATAGAAAGTGGCCTTCATTCTCCACACACTTTGCTATACTTCTGTGCCACTTCCTTTAACCCAAGGTTTACAAAGCTACAAATACATTGTTTTCAACAAACCTTTAAAGTCTCCCTTCAAGAAATCTGGATTTTTGGAGCTGATTTTGCAGGTTGGTCCAGAATACCTAGAGTCGCAAATGCACTGGGTTCCACTGACACAGCTGCCATGTCCATTGCACATCTCCTCACACTGTGGTCCAATGTAAACATTATCGATGGCCCAAGTCACTGGTTGAGAGCCTGACGTGTAGAACCCTTGGTACCATCGAAATCTCACAGATCTGTGACCATAAGAAGCACATCCACAAACCAAAAAATATGAAAATAAAAGCTAGGGAAGATTATTTCATATTGTGAGACTAAACAAAAAAGGACTTTGTACATAAACAGCTTCATTTGACACTGAAACTGAATAATCAGTCTGCTAAGTTAACAATAGGATATCGATTGATGTGAACTCAGTAAAGATTTCTTTTACATATCAAAGTCTGGAGTGAAATGATATTATCCTGAGAGAGCAGGCAGATGATTCTGCTTGTTTTAGCAGCTTTGTAGTAGTCCAAGCCTTTACCTATGGATGGTACCACCAAAAAAAGTGAGTGAAAACATATTTAAAGAACGGGTAATTAAATAAATGCTCAGAATGGCAGAGTTGACAATGATCAACTTGACACTGGTGGCTTGATAAAAGAAAAAGGTCTGAAAATGAAATAGGAGCAGTAAGAAAAAAGTCAAAGGAAAACTTGTGTTGGGACTAGATATGAATGGAAGGATCAGAATTCTGATCAGTTTGGAACGGGGTTTGCTGTAGTATTGTTTCTTAGTTTCACTTAATTCACTTTTTTCACTCTTGGTGGCACAATGTAAGTGAAGTCAGGATCAGAGTGAGGGGGACGAGTGGAGATGCGGGGTTTAGGGAACCTTCCTCTAGATTCAGAAGAGGGGAAGGTACAGTAAGATTAACTGAAAAAGAGGTTGACTTAGATGCTAAGTAAGTTTGTGCAAAAAAAAAGTCTTTTCCACCTGGAAAAATGGGGTTTTCTTATATGCCATCTACTGTTTTAGATACTGTTGAGGGGATTGGCACTCTTAGGGGATAACAACAGCAGCAGCCAAATTCATGGCACTATAGTTGGCTCTGCTGCAGAGGGAGGGAGAAACAGGCATAGAAATGCTAAAGTTATAGGTGACTCAATAGTCACAAACAAGAGTCCAGAATGGTGTGTTGCCTCCCTGGTGCTAGGGTCCTGGATGCCTCAGAGCAGTTGCAGGACATTCTGGAAGGGGTGGGTAAACAGCCAGTTGTCGTGGTACAAGTTGGTACTAACGACATGGGTTAAAAAAGGGATAAGGTCCTAAAAGAAGAATATCGAGAGTTAGGAAGAAAGTTGAAATGTAGGACCTCAAAGGTAGTTATCTCGGGATTGTTGTTGGTGCCAAGAGCTAGTCAGAATAGAAACAGCAGGATATGTCGGAGGAACATGTGGCTGAAAAGATGGTGCGAGGGGAAGGGTTTCAAATTCATGGAGCATTGCGACTGGTTCTGAGGGAGGTGGGACCTGTACAAACTGGACGGATTACACCAGGCTGGGACTGATGTCCAGGGGGGTGGGTACTGGTAGAGGGGTTTGGGTAGAATTTAAACTACTGATGGGAACCAGTGGTGTTGGGCAGTAGATGCAGAAATTGAGAAAGATATAGAAAACAAAGCAAACATGACTAAGAACAAGAACAGGCAGGAAAACGCTGCTGAAAAGAGCAGGGGAGGTGGTTTGAAATGCATGGGTTTCAATGCGAGAAGTATATTAGGCAATGTAGATGAACAGAGAGCTTTGGTTAATACTTGGAACTATGACATTATTGAGATTACAGAGACTTGGCTGAAAGAGGGACAGGACAGGCAACTGCATGTCCCAGGAGTTAGATATTTCAGGTGTGATAGAAGGGGATGGGAAAGGGGTGGGGGAAATTGCATTACGGCTAAAGGATTACCTCACAGCTGTACTGAGCGAGGATACGTCAGAGGACTCATGCAGCAAGGCAATATGGGTAGAACTAAGGAATAGGAAAGGTGAAATCACAATGCTGGGGGTATTCTACAGGGCTCCCAATAACCAGTGGGAGATAGAGGAGAAAATATATAGACATATTTTGGTAAGATGTAAAAACAGCAGGGTTGCTGTGGTGGGTGGTTATTAACATCCCCTATATTGACTGGGACTCACTTTGTGTTAGGTCCTGGATGAGGCAGAATTTGTAAAGACCATTCAGGAGGGTTTCTTGACACAGTATGTAAACAGTCCAACCAGGGAAGGGGTTATACTGGACCTGGTTTTGGGAAATTAGCCTGGACAGGTGAGTGAGGTTTCAGTGGGAAGCATTTTGGGAGTAGTGACCATAGTACCATAAGTTTTAAGATACTCATGGATAGGGATAATGGCAGTCCTTGGATGGAGGTGTTAAATTGGGGGAAGGTAAACTACAATATTATACAGGAACTGGAAAATTTTGATTGGAGGTGGCTGTTTCAGAGTAAATACACATCAGACATGTAGGAGTATTTCAAGCAGCAGTCAATAAGAGTTCAGAAGTGGTATGTTCCTGCAACAATGAAGAATAGGTATGGCAAGTTACATGAACCTTGGATGACCAGGGATATTATGACCTTGATCAAAAGAAAAAGGAAGCACACATAAAGTCTAGGAAGATGGGAACTGATGAAACCCTTAAAGTATATAAGGAAAGTAGGAAAGAGCTTAAATGAGGAATTAGAAGGGCTAAAAGGGGTCATGAGAAGTTGTTAGCAAACAGGATTAAGGAGAATCCCAAGACTTTTATATATATATAAAAAGCATGAAGGTATCTAGAGAAAGGGTTGGCCCACATAAAGACAGAGTAGGGAATCTGTGTGTGGGGTGAGAAGAGGTACGTGAGGTCCTAAATGAATATTTTGTGTCGGTATTCACCAAAGAGAAGGGATTGGTGGAAGATGTTCTCAGAAAAGGGAGTGTTGAATTTCTAAGCCAAGTTGCTATTAAAAAGGAGGGGGTGTTGTGAGTCTTGAGAAGTATTAAGGTAGACAAGTCCTTGCGTCCTGATGGGATCTATCCCAGAATATTGAGGGAGGCAAGATACCAAATTGCTGGAGCACTGACGGACATCTTTGTATTCTCTTTGACCACAGGTGAGGTCCCAGAGGACTGGAGAACAGCCTAATGTTTTCACATCGTTTAAGAAGGGTAGGAGGGATAATCCAGGAAATTACAGGCCTGTGAGCTTCACATCAGTGGTAGGGAAATTATTGGAAAAGTTTCTCAGGGACAAGATCTATACGCATTTAGAAGCAAATGGACTAATTAGCAATAGACAGAATGGTTTTGTGTGGGGGAGGCTGTGCCTCATTAACTTGATTGAGTTTTTTGAGGAGGTGACGAAGATGATTGATGAGGGAGAAACAGTTGATATTGTCGACATGGACTTCAGTAAAGCCTTTGACAAGATCCCTCATGGCAGACTGGTATAAAAGGTGGAGTTGCATGGTATCAGGGGTGAGCTGGCAAGATGGATAAAGAACTGACTTAGTTACAGGAGACAGAGGGTAGCGGTGAAAGGATGCGTTTTGGAATGGAGGGTTATGACTCGTCGTGTTCCACAGGCATCAGTGCTGGGACCTCTGTTATTCGTGCTCTACCTAAATGATTTGGAGGAAAACGTCTGATTGGTAAGTTTGGGGATGATAAAGAGGTTGGTGGAGTTGCAGATAGTGAGGGGGATGGTCAGAGCTTACAGCAGGTAATAGATCAGTTGGAGGCATGGGCAGAAAAATGGGAGATGGAGTTTAATCCAGACAAATGTGAGGTGATGCATTTTGGAAGGTCAAGTACAGGAGGAAATTATACACTGAATGGCAGAACCTTTAGGAGCATTCACATGCAAAGGGATCTGGGTGGGCAGGTCACAGATCACTGAAGGTGACAGCGCAGGTAGATAAGGTAGTAAAACAGCCTATGGTATGCCTACCTTCATTGGAAGAGGCATTGTACAAGGATAGACAAGTTATGTTGCAGCTTTATAGAACTTTAGTTAGATCACACTTGGAATCTTGCTTTCAGGTCTGGTCACCACACTACCAGTGGATGTGGATGCTTTGGAGAGGGTACAGAAAAGGCTTACCAGAATGTTGCCTGGTTTGGGGGATTTTAGCTATAAAGAAAGGTTGGATAGACTGGGTTTGTTTTCACTGGAATGCAGGAGGTGGAGGGGCGACCTGATAGAAGTTTACAAGATTGTGAAAGACATGGATGGAATGGAAAATATCAGGCTTTTTGACAGGGTGGAGGGGTCAATTACTAGGGGATACAGGTTCAAGGTGTTGGGGGGTGGTGTTTAAAAGAGATGTGCAAGGCAAGTTTTTCACACAAAGGGTGTTGAGTGCCTGGAACGCGCATCCAGAGGAGGTGGTGGGAAGCAGACACAATAGCTGCACTCAAGAAGCACCTCGTCGAATACACAAACAGGAAGGGAATAGAGAGATACGGATCCTGTAAGCGAAGACAGTTTAATATGGAAGGGTAAAATGTGTCGGCACAGGTTTGGAGAGGCGAAGAGCCTGTTCCTATGCTATATTGTTCTTTGTTCTTATCTATAGTATTTTTATGGAGAATTCATTTGGTGTTCACAGCACAGTCATGGACCATTTGGCCCAACAGAGCCCTATTATACTTTTTGCTCTACTAAGCCTCCTCCCACCCTTCTTAACCTACCTTAGCAACATATTCTTCTATTCCTTTCTTCTTCATGTGCTTATATTTGTTTTCTCTCAAATGTGTTTATTCTTTGACTCAACTATTTTTGTGGTAGTCTTTCGATCTCTCCTGAATTCTCAGATTAATTTATCAATGATCATCCTATATTTATAATCTCTAGTTCAGGTCTTGCCTAAAAATAGAAACATCTTTCCTATATCTTTCCTCATAAAGCATTTCAATCTTTATGGAGTCATAGAGAAATACAGCATGGAAAGAGACCCTTCAGTCCAACTGATCATAATCCCAAACTAACCTAGTCCCACCTGCCTGCGCTTGGCCCATATCCCTCCAAACGTTTATTATTCATGTACTTATCTAAAAGTCTTTTACATCTTTTAAATGTATCTGCATCCACCGTTTCCTCTAGATGTTAATTCCACAAACAAATCATTCTCTGTGTAAAAAAAATTCCCCTCAGGTCTTTTTGAAGTCTTTCTCCAGTCACCATAAAAATATATCCCCTAGCCTTGAAATCCCCCACCCTAGGGAAAAGACACCTTATCTATACCTCTCACAAACCTCTAAAAGGTCACCCCTCAATCTCCTATGCTCCATTGAGAAAAGCCCCAGCCTATTCAGCCTCTGCTTGTAACTCAAACGCTCCATTCTCGGCAACATCCTGGTAAATCTATTCTGAATCCTCTCCACCTTAGTAATATCCTTCCTATAATAGGGCGACAGAACTGGACACAGTACTCCAGAAGAAGCCTCACCAACATCTTGTACAGCCTCAACATAACGTCCCAACTCCTATACTCAAAAGTCTGAGCAATGAAGGCAAGTGTGCTAAACGCCTTCTTCACCACCCAGTCTATATGTGATGCAGGCTTCAAAGAATTGAACCCCTGGGTCTCACTGTTCTACAACACTATCTAAGGGACTCCTTTTAATTGTATAAGTCATGCCCTTGTTTGTTTTACCAAAATGCAAGACCTCACATTTATCCAAATTAACCTCATCTGCCACTCCTCAGATCATTGACCCAAATGATCAAGATCTCTTAGTAATCTCAGATAACTTTCTTCACTGTTCACTATACCACCAATTTTGATGTCACCTACAAACTTACTAACCAAGCCTTCTATACTCTCATCTAAATCATTTATATAAATGACAAACAGAAGTGGACACAGCACTGCTCCCTGTGAAACACTGCTGGTCACAGGTCTATGATAGCCTTATGTATCAGCTCTGTATCATTCTAGTAAAACTAGGGACATTGTAAGAAACTAAGGCAGCTTTGAAACCAATTATGAAAGAATTTTTGAGTCATAAATTGATTGATTCTACTGGTGTAGAAAGAAGAAAGTCATGTTTACATTCTGGAATAGGAACTCACCCACACAGATGAAGCCTTCCAAAGTGGATTACCTCTCTTTTCCAGCCCTGGGTGGTACCAGCATAATATGTACTGCTGGGATGGAGTTCAGTAGAACAGAGTGCGCTGACGTGACCGCTGCTATAACAGAGTGGCAGAAGCAAGTGCCATGTGGCTCCAAAATCCCGCGAGAACTCCAATCTAATAGGATCTAAGGCTGAACTATCTGTATTGCATCCAACATTAATCTGAAATCATAAGGAAAATAGACATCATTGATGGAAACAATTTAAGTTTACATTTCTTTCACTGATAACAAAAATTTTACATATTTCTGTTGAAGTATGGTAAGTCTGAACAATTACTCTCACATAGTTTTCAGTTGGCTTGCCACAAGGTTTCGGTCTAACAAATATGAATTAGAATTTTGAAATATTCTTAAAACAGCTCTTTAATTAAATCTTCTAGCTGTGTTGTTACCAAGATAAAATATACGTATACGCATTGTGCAGTATTCATCATTGATTCTATATTACAAATGTATCATTTTTAGCTACAAGAAACTATTGGCAATATTAGCTGAATGATGTTCTGTTTGGTACTCCATTTCTTTCAAAAAAAATTAACTGGGGTATTTTAAATGGGTCAATACCTTTGTTGTTTTTGGTTTACCCATTTTACTCTAAATATTTACGGGCTGTGTTACAGATTGGTCTAAGGAGGTGTCCTCTGTCTTCCAGCACGTCTTTTTGGCCTGGCAAAGTAAAGCAGTGAGCCTAGGATATCGAGAAGACATTCTGTTTCAGACAACTTTAGTGGCTGTTTATATTTTGTTCTTCTTCTGGACCGCAGGACTTTGCATTATGTGGGTTCTGCAGGAGGGAGCAAACTAGAAAGCTCTCGTGGTAGTCACCAGGATCTGAACCTAAATAATGTGTTTAATGTTCACAAAATAGGTTTTGCACAGCTGAACTTCTAAGTTGTCAGTTCTCATGATACAGTCCAAGGGTCAAGAGATTAGTTTCTGAGGGGTCCTCTCGATGTTTCCTTGGGGGATGCTTCTTTTTAGTGCTCATCTTTCATTGTTACTAACTTCTTTATTTGGTGATGCAGTCTCATTGCAGCATTAGCTTTGGTAATGGTGCTAATGCAATGGCTATTTGGGTTTCATGGAAGCAGAATTTGAAGAATTCAACAACAACCTCAATAATCATGACAAATATATGAAACTTATAACCCCAAAACACAAGGAAAACATTAATTTCAAACATCACCATATTTAAATCAGCATGAAATAACAGGCATGGGTTACTGGTAAATGTTTCTTTTAAAAATAACTAACAAATGCCTATGCACAAAATGCTATTATTATAAACACTTTTCACAGACTTGTGTGGTCATAGCTAAACAATTTCATTTTTTTTATCAAATCAATCATTGCATTCCAAGAAATTTGTAGTACGTTAGAGGTGTGATAAAGTCATAGAATCATAGATGACACATAAATGTCAAAAGCTAGGGGCAAAGTGAGTTTGCACACAGAACAGGCACCTCTTCTCTGGTCCTGCTTGCTCCAGCCCATCTTCTTCCAGTCCCTCTGCCTCTGGCCCCTCCACCTCCAGGCCCACAGCCTTCAACCTTTCTGCATCTGGCCCCAGCAAATTTGGTTACTGCTGCAACTCACCTTCTCACTGGTCCTTAATCACACACTGCTTCCCTCCCACTTTGCTGGCCAATAGGTTCACTATGAGCCTATCAGGCATGAATTTTCCCTGTTCAAAAGAAGGGTCACTGGATCTGAAATGTTAATTCTGTTTTCTCTTTGCAGATGCTGCCAGATCTACTGAGTTTTTCTTTTAGCAATTTATGTTTTTGATTCTGATTTCCAGCAGGGCAGCACGGTGGCTCAGTGGTTAGCACTGCTACCTCTCAGGGCCAGATTCCAGCTTCAGGTGACTGTCTATGAGCTGTTTGTGGATTCTCCCCATGTCTGCGTGGGTTTCCTCTGGGCGCTCTTGTTTCCTCACACAGTCCAAAGATGTGCAGGTTAGGTGGATTGGCCATGTTAAATTGTCCCATAGTGTTAGGTGGGTCAGCCATGCATGGGGTACTCTTTGAAGGATTGGTGTGGACTTGATGGGCTGAATAGCCTGTTTCCACACGGTAGGGAATCATCTGCAGTTCTTTCAGTTTTTTGTGAATTTTCTCTGACTAGTTATCTCCATTATTGAATTGTCCTGGATAATTTGGCCACTTTTGGTGATGAATTTGCGTGCTGCCCTCAAATATTTTTAGAGTTGATATGCTCCCTATGTAATTCTAACCTCAATGTTGTGAGATGTGGAAAAAAGGTGGTGAACTTAACAGCCTGAGGCAGAAGTAAGTATCTCCAATTTTTGTTACCTCAAACTGAACAATGGTATTCTCATTGACATCCAGATCGCGAGTAGTAATGGAATGTTCCCCAACTACGTTTGACACAAAGACGATGGCGGAATCTTCCTCCCTTGACAACGGAGAAACAAACCAAAATATCAAAGCTGCACACTGGCAAGTAAATCAAAACTATACAAACAGGGGGCCTGGTCACTGCAATCAAATCAATTGACACCAATGCTACAATAATACTGCTTCAAAGCAGTGGCCTGTAAATTTAATGGGAAGCCAGGAGAAACACACTTTCTCCTCCTGGCTCCACTACACACTAAGTAGAAGGTCTCTGTAAGGTTATTGGTTTAACTGCAAATACCTGAGAATACTGTTGTGATGAGTTGATAGAAAATGATAGCAAAAAGCCTGATCCAGGTATTTTAAAACCATGAGATAACAAGGTGTACAGCAGAATGAACACAGCAGGCCAAGCAGCATCAGAGGAGCAGGAAAGCTGATGTTTCGGGTCTAGACCCTTCTTCAGAAATGGGAGAGGGGAAGGGGATTTTGAAATAAATAGAGAGGGGGCGTGGCAGATGGAAGGTGGATAAAGGGGCGGGTAGGTGGACAGGAGACGGACAGCTCAAGGATTCGGGGATGGAGCCAGTAAAGGTGAGAGTAGGTGGGGAGTTAGGATGGGGGTTGGTCAGTCAAGGGAAGAAGGACAGGTCAAGGAGGCAGGGATGAGGCTGGGAGGTAGGAGGTGGGGGTGGGATGTTGGTCAGTGAGGTGGGAGAAGCGGATAGCTGGGAGAAAAGACAGACAGGTCAAGGAGGCGGGGACGAGCTGGGCTGGTTTTGGGATGATGTTGGGGGGGAAGATTTTGAAGCTTGTGAAGTCCACATTGATACCATTGGGCTGCAGGGTGTCCAAGCGAAATATGAGGTGCTGTTCCTGCAACCTTCGGGTGGCATCGTTGTGGCACTGGAGGAGGCCCAGGATGGACATATCGTCCAAGGAGTGGGACGGGGAGTTGAAGTGGTTGACATTTTAAAACCATGAACAGGTTTTGGCATTGATGTACTTCAAGACCAAGTTTGCTTTCTATTACAACATCAGTTCTTTGGTGTTCAGCACAATAGATTTTCCCATTACTAAATGAATTATGCCAAGTCATTTAATAATTTAGATATATTTTACAAAATAATTACTTATTGCGAATGATGTTATGTTGAACAACAGTTTCAGAATAGTCACATTAAATAAATCAACTGTAACCATCAATAATAAGAACTTGTATTTATATACTGCCTTTAAAATAGGAAACATCCAATGACCTTTCACAGGAATGTTATCAGACAAAATTTGACACTAAGCCATATAAGCAGATACAGGAGTTCAGAGGTAGATTTAAGAAGCATCTTGAAGGAGGAGACTTAGAAAGGAGAGAGATTGGGCGTGGACATTATAGTGTTTTGCCTAGCCTTTGGTTTAGCTTTTCAGAACTTTACACAGACAACAAGCGGTAACCTCATCCATAGGCAAAGTGCTTATTCTTACCTGGCTCCTTTTGATACATAGGGACAATAGAGGCCAATGTTTCCACCAGGGTAGAAGAACCAGTTCTCCTCCTTGGGTCCGTAATCAAATGTATCCAACAATATGCCAGGATTGTTCTGATTATTCCCATCAATAATGAGGTCATCAATGATCCAGATTTCTTCCTTTTTCCCTTTGTCATTGAACAGAAAATCATAAAGGAGTTGACTTCAATCTCTTGGCAGTTCAAACAAACTACTTATTGTGCACCTTAATTAGAAATCCAGTTTTAATTCTGCGCAATTTTATAACTATGTATTGAAGCATATTTATATCTTTTTCTATTCCATAAAATTCAGATTTCCATAAAAATAAAGCAAACCATTTCATTCAGTACTTTCTTAAAGATTTTTAAATGCTGATACAAGGTCTAGACTTGCTGCCAATCCAACATTTTTATCATTGTACACAAAAGCTATCATAGTCAAAGAATGAGATATAAAGGTCAATGAACACAAATCTATTTTAAATTACCTTCCTTAATTTTAATCAGTAGTCAAAATAAAAATTATTTTACACCAAATCCAACTAGACTATTATTCATTAAGGTTTAACATTTTCAGTGACAATACAATAATCTGTAAATCAGATCATGTTTATAAAATCATTGTGATATTATTTACTAAGTTAAGAAGATGGGTGATTTGCTTTCTTGTACTGGAATAAATGAAGAACTGACTAGATAAGATATTATGGTACCAATCATACTAACCTTAGCTATTTTCTGCCTCTGAATGTGGTATTTTAATAGGGTTATGTTTAACAAAGCGAATTTGTTTGGGTTCTTGATCATTTTATGCATGAATAAAACGGGGAGCTAGAGTTGCATCTGATGTGCAGTGTCTTTGTGCTCCTCAAAGAAATATTCCAAAGTTCAGTTTGGTCACTGCAACATTTGAGAAAGGAAATGTAACAAAATGGCTCTTTGAAATAGGGTGCAGACAATGCTGGGGAAAATCGAGTGATCTTTACTCTGCATCTGCCTGTGCTGTTCAAAACCAGATCTTTACTAAAGACCGGAAGCATAAACACTGCATTAACATTAAAAAAAATTGTCTGTAATCCTTCCATGTATTCAACCTCAAATACCTTATAAGTTATCAATTATAAGTAATAAGAACATCAAATAGAAAATATGTTCTGGAAATCAACATTGATTCTGTAAGCTTTTAACAAATTGACTGAATTAAAAATGGAAGTTGAGCTCTCTGAGGGACTTCAGAGCTATTCAGCAATGAGGCACCTAAACGTAATTCCAGCTTGTTACCTTCATTGTGGGGCTGCCAGAGACGGAATCGAGTTGCATTGGTCTGGGCTGTGTGTGGTAAAGGAACATTAATAAAGAGGATCTCTGTTGACTGAGGGAAGTAGAATTCATCCATCAAATGCCAGGTTATGCCACCATTGATGGAATACTGCAGCAGTACAGAATGTGACCGATCAGGGACACCTGAATCAAAACACAGAATTGGGGACAAAAAAATTGCCATCAAAACAATTCAGTTAAAAGCATATATAGTAATTAGATTACCTACAATTGATCATAGATACTAAATACACTTCATTTTAGAAAACTTCTTAATTTTAGTTTGAATGCCATAAAATGTCAGTAGCTCCCCACCGAGAAGTCTCACTGAGCGCCGAAGAAGTTCACCACATATGCAATTAGCAACTACAGGAGATTGACTGTTGAAGACTTTCATGACATAATAACCAATCTGAGTGCTCCACTCTCCAAATCATGGAAATAACATGGCAAATCTTAGAAACAATTCTAATGATGAAAGTGTATTCCTCAAAGTAAGATATCTTTAGACAAATTTTTGAAACCGACACTTTGCATCAGCAACCAGCTGTAGATATTTTGAAATGCATACCATATTGAAATAGCTACTGTGAAATGTAAAGAAGATTTCTGCCTGAAACCAGTGAATGTATCCTAACAGCACTGTGAATGACCCCACATCCCAAGGACCACAGCAATTCAAGGAGACAGATCACCACCATCTTCACAAGGGCAATTAGGGATGGGCAACAACAGTCTCACTTATATCCTATGAAAGAATGGAAACAATATATATTGTAACCCAACTGGCTATATATAATACTTCTGTTTAATGTATACACAACAAGGTGACTGTTCTTCCCTGCCCATTCTACCTATGAGAAATGTTGCCTATAAAACATCTGGACAGTCACTGTTCCAGGTTTCTTGAATTTCCCAAAAAACTGTCTTCCTGAACTAGACTGTACGACAAGGAACAAGGCTGAGCTAAAGACCACCGCTGTCAAACAAGGGAATCATCTGATCATCCTTGTGCACCATTATGGGGGGTGATGGTGGTAGTAGTAGAAAGGGAGCAATCAAGACAGGGCCAAAATACAATAAAATGAGAGGAATAAAAATGAATAAAATGCCATTAAATTAAACAGTAAATTGATGAAAATGTATTCTGGCATTTCAAATTGCAGATGGAATTTAATGTTTTGCGAGGCAACAGAAACAGACGTGACAAATTTCTTTGCTTTTGGATTCAACATTTGGAAATGACACTAATCACAGAAATTCTTTTGATCTTTATTTATATATAAACTCAGAATAATAATCCAGCATTGATGAGACTTATTCAAAGGGCAAGCTGATACATTTAATTAAAATTGGTGAGCCACGTCATGATAGAGAGCTTTATCCCAATCCTATATACACTTTGCATTAATTGGTTGTAGCTCTTTGAAGAATTTATGTGCAATCCATGAAAAAGCATTCCATCTAACGAGAGGTGAAAAAATCCATCTTGTAACTTGTTTTCAAGTATGTATTAAAGAAAAGTGTTTCCTTTTCTCTGAAGGATTAAGAATATAAATGGGTGTCCAAATGTTGCCATAAATAAATTATTCAGCTCAATTGCTGAATAGTTAACTTGATCCACAGCATGACCCATCTTTCAGTTTAACTTGCTTATACTAGCTTGTTAGTAACAGTTACTCCAGAATTCTCACAGAATTTTCCAGGATTCTCTCCAATATGTCTTACCATTAATGCAGAGGATGCTTTTGGGCATTTTCTTTTATTCTAACAATATGTGCTCATTAACTTCTTGAAACGTCTAATTTTCTCTCCTTGTATCTTTGAGGTTACCTCTTACTATGCCTTAGTGAACAGTCATAGGAAAGGCTATTGATCTTGAGGAGATGCAAGAATGCAGCCCGGCATAAACTGCCATCAAACATTATCTTCTGTCTCAACCTCCATGAAGATACACCTAATCCTTGCTCAATGTCTTCCTGAAAGCCCAGCACAGGAACTCATCAGGTAAAAGATCAGGAGTGCGAACCTACATCCTTCCTGTCTGGTTTAAAGTATTAGTACCAGCTCTTGCGACATTACATCACAGAATAGATATTATGGTCCTGGGGGTGGGGGGCAAGTAACATCAGATTCACTATTGCTAGTATGAGTGAAGCCTTTGGGCTTGTCAGCAATGCCCTCTGCAATTAATTGACATAATGTTGTCAGTGTTCCATTTGGAAGATAATACATTGAGTGAGGTACGGAAAAGCAACTAGTGACAGTGCTACAATAGCCCTAGAGCCGATGATTTCTGGACAGTGTGGAAATGGGTGCGAAAAATTGCAGTGGGACTTTCTGACTTTCCCTTGAGTTACAACAACAATCAGGATTGGTGAAGGATCCAACTTGAAAAATTAGTCTGCGTTTTCCTCTCAGATGTACACTAACCTACTGCATTTATGGCACTTCCTGCTCCATTTCATGTGTTTATTTCATACATATATAGATACTTTATAATATTTGCCACAGTGTTTTTATCTTTGCAACACAAGGTCTAAATGTTCCAACTGACAGACACTTTGACCACTTGAGATTCTTTTCAATTTTCGTATTGACAAAAAGAAGATAAACACACCTTTAGCTAAGAACTTGAATGAGAATTGAATGTACAAAGTGTTTGTGCACTCGAGGTCCCTGGAAACCAACATCCTCAATCCCTCCTGCAGGAAATAAAGAGATAAATGAGTGGCTTGAACTAATGAGATTGTCGTTGTACAAAAAGCATGCAGATTGCTAACAACATTCCTGCAAAGTGCAATTTAGAAATGAGTTTGAGAAGCTGTTGTTACTTTCAAATATACCGACAAGTAATTTGACATGAACAGATATCTTAATTAATTCATCTATATTTATATGTTGAAGGAAACAGTGTCCGATAACACAGTGCAATGTGTTAAGAGTACGAACACAGTACATCTGCTGTGTCAATTTAACAAAATGAAAGTAATTTTATTACCATTTAAAATCTAACTTTTGGCAGAAAGTTTACTGCACCCCACAAAGGATTATACTTCATTTTCTTCATTTTATTGTCATTGCCTTCTACTTAAAGCCAAAATGACTATGATAAATGAGGTAATATTTATAGCGATTCTATTAGTCGCCATTGCTGAGGGTGTTGAGGCAGTTGAATTATTTTCTATCAGTCCAGTCTTCAAAAGAGTGATTGTATCTCATGCCTTTTGGGGCAGATGCATGACATGGATTAGTATTTAAATTACACCATTGTTAGGATCTACCAAAATTATATCACACTAATGTGGACAGTAGCTTCTTTATACTGGTCAAGAGCAAAAGCTGCAAATGAAAAAATGATCTATTGAGAGACTTTTTTGTTAGGAGGAAATTAGGCAGAAACAAGGCAGATAAAATAACAGCTCACATTTCATGTTCAAGAGGAAGCTGACATTTCACAGACTGGTCGGCACCATATGTGCTCTGGAGTATAGTATTTGTATAAAATTTAGTTTTCTTTTTTAAGTGACTTTGGATCATTTGTGAAAATTACAATTAAATTTAGACATGCTAGGGTCTTTTTGGATGAAGTTAATAGGTCTGAGTGTGCAATGTTGCATTAACAAAAGCTTCTTTGACATCAGGTGAAATATAGTGCAGATTTAGACAGCTGTCTGGTAAACACTGATTTAAGGTGGCCTGCCGATGAACAGAAATAAATCTGATTGGGTTCAAACCGGTTCAGAATTTATTAACTCTACAGAGCTACACAAGGTATATATTTATTTAAAATTATGCAATATGTTGACATGGACTTCTTGTTTATTCATGAGTGAGGAGGGCAACTTTCTTTTGATGCCTGCACCACAGCTGCCAACTATTTTGAGACACATTAATGATCAAAATTTTTTTTGGTGGTAATAATAACGAAATTGTCAGCATTCACAATCATTACTCCATTGAAACTAACAATTTCTGGAGTCTGCACAGTGTGGAATAATCTGGAAATCCAGAAGTTGCTATCAGTGAATGCTTCCAGAAGGTGAATTGTAAAGGTTTCTCCCAACTGCAATTAATGGGAAATCAATAAATTGTTGGAGAATATCAACTCTTAGCTGTTAAGTCTTGTTGCACAAAACCTTTCAAAATGGTACATCTCGTCGAATGAGATATGACTAGATTTTTAACAGCATGCTAACTTGATAATTAATGCTAAACACATTCACTTGTTACCGAGAAGCAAATCTCACAAATCTGGATGTCAGCTTTTTCTAGATCGAAGATTTCACTCATTTTAAAAGTAAATATACATTTAAAAGATTTTTAATGATTAGATTCAGGTGAAATCTAAAGTAAAGATAATAATTTATTGAGCCATCTGAAAATTTAAACGGTGGGGATCAAAAAATGTTTTTTCCCAAGCTATTCTTGAGATCTTTCATAGAATCATGGCATCATACAGTACAGTGGCCCTTCAGCACATCGAATCTGCACCAACAAAATCTGCTCTAAATCTACATCACTTTCCAGCACTTGGCCCATTGCCTTCAATGTTATGACATTTTAAATGCTCATCTAAGTACTTTTTAAAGGTTGTGAGGTATCCTGCCTCAACTACTCTCACAGGCAGGCTAGCATGAACTGCAGATGCTGGAGTCAGAGATAACACAGTACAGAGCTGGAGGAATGCAACAGGCCAAGCAGCATCAGAGGAGCAGGAAAGTTGACGTTTCGGGTTGGGAAGAAGGGTCCCGACCGGAAACGTCAACTTTCCTATTCCTCTGATGCTGCCTGGTTTGCTGTGTTCCTCCAGCTCCACACTGTATTATCTCTCTCGGGCAGTACATTCAGATTCAAGGGCTACTTATTCATCCTCACCAAGTCCTTCATTAAGTGTGATGCAATGATGTATTTGTGTTGATATATGAGGAATCTGGACTCTCAGAAGCAGAATTAAAAGAATTCATCAATATCCTCAATGATTATCAACATTCCATTAAACTCATAGCCACCACAAACACACAAGAAAAGATTAAATTTCATAGTTTTTACAATATTTGAATTGGTATAAGGCACCAAACATAAATTAACAAAGGTTTTTGTTTCAATAACTAGCATTTTATTAAAAAAAGTTTAATTTTCAAAACATTCATTAGCTGTGACTTTCAGTTCTCTTTCATTCCAGTTAACCATGGATTTGTTTGTTGACAGGGACCCCACATCAGCCTCCCTTCCTTCTCTGCTTTGTAGCCTCCGATCTCTTCCTCTATCTCCTTTGTAGCCACTTGCTTCTTACCTTTTGTGGCAGATTCTTGCCCCATCCCCTCCCACCAGCCACTAGCCTCATATACCTGGTTTGTATTCCCTAGGTGAAGATTGCTGTCCGTCATGCCAGGGCAGATGACACTACTGGAGTAAATGAGCATGAAGGGTCCACAAAAGGGTGCCAAAAGATCCTGGCAGAGTCTTCACTATATTCACCTTCCCACCCCTGCGACCAAATGAGGCATTTAATTGATCTAAGCAGTCACATACTACAGAGCAGATGTGCTACCAGCACTTTTCACCCATTTCTGGGAAGACCACCTTAAGGTGGGAAGGAGTCAGGTATTACACCCCAATTTCTGGCTTTGTTCCTGGTCCAGCCTTCAAATTAACCTCAATAGAATGGACAAAATCCAACCTGCAGTGAGTGAGACAGCAGAAATATCACAACTCTATCACCGGATACACCCATCAAGATTAATTGAATTAATGCTGGCAGTCCAGATGAGGAGTTGATACAGGGTGATACACAAACATATAGAGGCAAGAGGTTAAAACATCATTATTAGGGAAAGCGAGGTTGATATTGATGAAAATATCATAGTCTTAGCTCTCCTTAGCATATTGGTACTGTGTAAAATCAAGTGCATCCAATAATGAGTAGGGTTTAAATGGTCAATAACTTCAGCACAAAGTGTTGTGATATAAATGATACTTCACAGCAAGTCATGAGTTAGGGCTCTTGGTCAAACCTTTTACTGCAGGTTAAAAAATCAAAACTATTCTATTTGCCAAAAGTACAAAGGTCAAGGTCACAAAACTGAACTCACAGTGGGGAGCCTGGCTTGCCATCACTAAATAGTGTGACATGTGACTGTAATCTCCATGCATTTTCAAATACATCCCACTGTTAACAAGCAGAATGGACTTGTACCTTAGCTTAAACATATTCAACTACAGTGTAAGCAACAGTGACAAATTCCTCACCCCTTTAAAAACCAATGCTGTTCCAGATTTGATGATCTCCCCATCCAAGTTCCCTCGCTCTGCTCCAAGAACCTCAGGCCAAATGTCAGGGTGTAGTTTCTCATTAAAGTCGTCTTTGAGAATTGATGGCAATGGAAGAAAGGGCACACAGTTACGTCCTCCAAAGCCACTGTCACATCTGAAAGTGAAAGGAAACACCCATCAGTAAATGCAGCAAAATGTGAAAAGGTTGTAGCACAGCATGTCACTTTAACTAGTGAGATAAATATAAAACATCTAAATATTCAATGATAATGCCTTGTACAGTTTTAGCTAGACTCCCCTATTTTTATGCTCCATTCCCTTTTAAATAAAGGCCAACAGTTAATTTGCTTTCCCTATTACCTGCTGAACTTGTATAACAGATTCTGGACAATTACACACAAGAACTCCTAACTGCCTCTATGCTGCAGCTTTCTGCAGTCTTTTCTTCCTGCTAAAGTGCTTTACCTTATATTTTCCCACATTATATTCCATCTGACAAATTTTGCCCATTCATGTTACTTTTCTGTATTCCTCTACAATTCCTTTGTGTCATCATCACCAATTGCCTTCCCACCATTTTTTTTTGTCTTCTGTAACTTTGGCTAATGTACAATCACGTTCCTCATTCTGATCCCTGTGGTACTCTACAACTTATAGGCTGCTATTCTGCAAACGCTCCCATTATCTCAACTCTCCATCTTTTATTAGTTAGCCAATCCTCTATCTATAATAAAACATTACCCTCAATTCCACGGACACTTATAAAGTAGAGTTATATTGGTAACTTATCAGACACCTTTTGGAAATCCAAATATATTACATCCACTGGTTCTCCTTCATCTATCATAGTAGTTGTGCCCTCAAAGAATTATATAAAATTTAGATAGCATGATTTCCCCTTCATGAAGCCATGCTTACTCTGCTTGATTATATTTTGTATTCCTAAATGTTCTGCTATTACATTCTTTATATAAGACCCTAACATTTTACCAATAACAGATGTTAAGCTAACCGATCTGTGGTTACTAGTGTTTTTTGTGAACCTCCTTTTCTGAATAAAGATGTTACGTTGGCAGTTTTCCAATCCTCTGGGTCATTTCCAGAACCTAAAAGATTTTTGGAAGACTGTTGCCAGTGCAGCCACTATATCTGTTGCCACTTCCTTTAATATCCTAGCATGCAACCTATCTGGTTCAAGGGGCTAATCAGCCTTTAGCCCCATTAATTTCCCTAGGTCCTCTCTCCAGTGATTATTATATGCATTTCTCCCCCCTTGATTATTTAGTATTTTTGGAACACTATTAGTATCTTCTGTCATCCAGTCTGATGCAAAGTATCGATTCAATTCCTATTCCATTTTTTGGTTCCCCGTTACCAACCCATGTTCCTCACTCTCAAACTGAATGCTAAATTCAACCATGTAATGATCACTGTTTAATAGGAGATATTTTTAGTCTCAGATTATTTATTAAATTTGCCTCATTACACATTCCCAAATCCATAAAGCCTGATCTCTGGTTCGATCTAGGATCATTTTGTTCTAGGAAACTGTTCCAAATACACTCTGAGTTCATCCTCATGGACACATCTGCCAATTTGATTTTCCTAATCTACATAAAGATTAAAGTCACTCATGATTAATGTACTGCCTTTTCACATGCCTTTACTATCTCCTGATTTATTCTTATACATTTATTCCTATACATCTTTCAATCTAAGATCTTTTGCTATTACATTATTTCCATCTCATATTAACAAAGCTAACTCACCAAACTTTCCTTCCTGCCTGGTCCTTTCCAAAAGCCACATGCTCCTGAATATTTTGTTCCCAGCTTTAATCTTCTTATAACCATTTCTGTCTTATGGCAATCAAATTATTTATGATCAATAAAATAATTTAAGATCAGTAAGGTTCGTTTCTTTTTATGCTGTTAATATATTTGTAATGTTTTGAATGTTACATGCATTTAGGTGAAGAGCCACTAATTTTCTCTTTTTATCATTTTGCCACTTTTGACCCTATTTTCTGCTTTTTAAAAATGCTTGTAGATGCCATCCCTTCTGTCCCACTCTGGGTATTATAAAGAGACATTTGTACCCAATTCCATATTTGGAAGATTGCATCAATAGGGTTGACAGTGCCTTATTCCTTTCTAAGATCCATCTATTGAGGAGGTGTTCCATTATAGAAAAAAAGCACTGGGATTATTGTAGGCTCTTCAACACTTTAAAGTCTTTGTCCAACATGGTAATAAGAAAATACAGCCAACATTTTATTATCCAGCACCTAGAGACTAGGAATGTACCAATTATCAAGAGGTCCACATAATCAATGTAAAACCACACACTTAGTTATGGAAACGTAATGCAGGAGCATACACATCATTATTGTACTTTATATACAGTATAAGTTATAGAAATAATAATGCAACTTTGCCTTAAATATAACTTACCGGCAGACCGCCTTCTCACTCATATCCTCAACTGACTACTTTGATATCACAGTAATACAGTAGATTTCTGGTATTTGAGATATATAATTTTTGTCAGTTTATCAAGAGCGCTGGTTCCTAAGGCGCCAGTTAAAATAGTTTATATTGATCATAATCCATTGACCTTCATTGAAAAGTTTATAGTTTGGAATGCAAGGCTATTCAGATGGAATCTTTTGTTGCAAACATTTAATGAAAAATTATTCAAACTTCTGGAAAAGATAATGCAATTTCTGATGCACCCATGTGTAAAAGTTTGGAATAAGTTAAAGGTTTAAGAAATGCTAAGATTGTGTGTTATATTGTGACGATAAAGGCCTTCTGCCTGCGAACAATTATATGATTAGTTCTCAGGTAGCTAAAAGGATTTGGGCTATGAACAAGGTAGCGAGAAGCCTTCAGGCTTCCATCAGCCCAGGAGCTCTCTCTGTTTTCTGCAGTAAAGACCACTTTAAGCCTGTAGGAAATCAATCCATCTTTCCTTCAGCCATTGCTAATAAGCTGCAATTTATGACTGATAGGTCAGAGAGAACTTTTATTAATGAACCAGCCACCTGGTTTCTTTTAGAGTCATACAGTCATAAGCCCATGGAAGCATTGGGAGAAGGATGACTAAGAAGTAGCACAGTAACACAGAAAATAAGAACAGGAGTAGGCCATTCAGCCCCTCAAGCCTGCTCCACCATTCAAAATGATCTTGGCTGATCATCCAACTTAGTATCCTCTTCCCACTTTTTCCCCATACCCTTTGATCCCTTTTGTCTTAAGAACTATATCTAACTCTTTCTTGTCAACATGCAGTGCTTTGTGGCTGAGAATTCCACAGGCTCACTTATCTCTAAGAGAAGAAATTTCCATCTCAATCCTAAATGGCCTATCCTGTATCCTTAAACTATGACCCCTGGTTCTAGACTCCTAGGTCATCAAGAACATCCTTCCGGCATTTATCCTGTCTGGTTCTGTCAGAATTTTATAGATTTCTGTGAGATTACTCCCCTAATTTTTCTAAACTTCAGTGAATATAGCCCGAACTGATCCTGCCATACCAGGAATCAGTCTGGCAAACCTTTGCTGCATTCCTTCCAAAGCCAGAAAATCCTCTCTCGGTATAACCAAAGCTACGCAGAATACTCCAGGTGTGGCCTCATCAAGATCCTGGACAATTGTAGCAAGCCATTCCTCCTCCTGCATACAAGGATACCTGGGTCTCATTGCACCTCCCTCGTTCTCAATCTATCACCATTTAGATCATAATGTGCCTTCCTGTTTTTTTTTGCTACCAGAATGAATAATCTCACATTTATCAACATTATACTTCATCTGCTTTTGTCACTCTCTCAATTTGTCCAGTTCATGCTGAAGCTTCTCTGCATCCTCCTCAGACTTTATTCTGCCACCCAGCTTCGAGTAATCTGCAAACTTGGAGATAGTGCATTTAGTTTCCTCATTTAAACTGATAAAATATATAATGTATTGTGAATAGCTGGGGCCCAAGCACTGTTCCCTAACATACCCCACTAATCACTGCCTGTCACTTGGAAAAAGACCTGTTTATCCATTTCCTGTCTGCCAAGCAGGTCTCTATCCATGTCAGTACACTACCCCAATTCCATGCACTTTAATTTTACATGCTACTCTCTTACGTGGGATCTTGTCAAAAGTTTCTGAAAGTTCAAGTAAACCACATCTATTGACCAGCACAAGAATCATTGAACTGCCTTCTCATTCTTTCCCTCTGTCCATTACATGCGTTTTATTTTTCTGTCTCTGTGTGTAAGTGTAAGGTTTTATTTAATCCCTTATAAAGGGATTAAAGCTTTAATTAGTAGAGTGATATGCTGATGGTTCTTAACTGTTTACCTGGAGCTAGAGTATAATCATTTCTGATAAATTGCAATTTTTGTTAAGTACTGAAAACTGTTCTGTCAAGCCAGGTCTAAAAGACAGTTAAATCGGGAAATTCTGTGTACTTTTAAAAATCTTTAACTTTGGGATGACTGCAGGAAAAGCTGGGCTTGATTTCCAGTGACAATATAATTACCTAAATTGCTGCCCCGCAATGCTGTTAAATTCTTTTACTTTGTAAACCTACGTAGACTCTCTCCAGAACCCACTTCCTATGGTAGCAACTTGAGTAGTGTTCCCTACTAACAGGATGCTGCCAAAAATTGCATAACAAAGTAATGTGTCATATGAATTTCAGTGCCAGCATGATACTAGGAATACATCAAAGACTGGCAGATTGTATCAAACATCAGTATTTCAACTGCTCATACTACACAAGGTACTGAACATACCCAACCTGTCCATGCTTGCAAAATGCAAAAGACAGTGTCCAGCATTGGAAGTGATACTGCAATTGGACAACATTTGTTAAATAAAGCAAAGTGTGCTAAGAATTATGCTGACTACCAATTTAAGATTGCCAGCTGGGCTCCCAGTGTGGCGCACTTGTGCATACTGGAAACTATACATATTAATGCACAGGGCCCTGATGTTTGCAGACAGAAATGTACATGTATTTTGGCTTTTTCAACTTAACAAAATAGGAAACAGTCATTCTCTGGCTCATTCCTGAAGGCATCAAAGTAAACCCCTCAGAGATAGTAAGAACTGCAGATGCTGGAGTCAGAGACAGCACAGTGTGGAGCTGGAGGAACACAGCAGGCTAGGCAGCATCACCCTAAGAAGGGTCCTGAAGAAAGCCGGATTTTCTCACATGAGTTGCTGTAAATTGTTGCCTTTAACCAATAACTAAAAGATTTTGCAGTTAATGAACTAAGCACCTGTGCCTCCTATAAAGAAGTGAAAGAACCTGGAGAAAAGTGATTGAAGAACAAAAAGTCCTGGCAAGTAAAATGAATACCTCAATGAACCCAGTGGACTGGCACTATTAAGCCGTGTTTCCCAGTTTATTTCCCTCTACGCATAAAATCAAGTTTTTTTTGTGTCTTTCTGAATGTTTGTATTGGGGTTTGAAAAAAGGTTTAGAGTTTTAATTAATACAGCCATATAATGATAATTCATAGTTGTTTATTTGTGATTAGAACTTACTTATTTGTAATAAATAGTAGTTCATGTTAAGTACAGGAACCTGTTTTCTGTTAACCTGATTTCAAGAGACAGCTAAATTGAAGACTTTGCATGCTTTGCTTACGTTTGTGGTGACCCAGCAAGTAGTGGGGCTTGAGAATCAGTGCACTTTCCCGAGTGGGTTGTAACAAAATCATTCCAAGTTAGGAAATTGAATTATAAATAATTTCAATGTCATACAATAGAGGTTTGTATATATTGGTAGATGATTATGAAATATTAGATTGAACAGCTCAAATCACATTATGAACTATAATAGTAAAACCCAAATGACTGACATTAGGTTGATGAAAATCATTTTATTTTATCCTACGCTGAGTCATTATTTAACTTTATCTCTTTGCGCGCATTTTTTATTTGACTTCTCGCTCCTTCTCTGTACAATTAGAAACTAACCTTTCATTTGTGTTCATGAATTTAAAAGGTGACCACATTCCTCACACAGTGTAAGGCATTTAGGCAGCCTATAAGTTCAACTCCTCTAATGCACCACCTCACAATAATTCCAACAGCACCTCCTGTCGAACCAGACATTTAAAAGTTTGGAAAACTTTTGGCCAGCAGAAGGAGGTGAATCTAATACTAGATTCATACCAATTTTCAAGTATCAAACTGGAGAAGGTCATGCACATTTCCATTGATTGGTTTGATCCCACCTTCATGAATATATTTCTAACAAGGTCTCTGAAATGGAATCCAAAAGAACTTCAACCAAAGCTAGTTTCAATGACATGAAATACAATAAATATGATGCAGGCTGTACGGATTCAATTAAAAATCTAAACATCAGACACACTGCCACAAAGGTTATGTACTCTTCTACTGTTACAGTCCAGCCAAATATATTCCTCTGGGTTTAGACAGCACAGTTTGTTATACCTGCTGTTGCCTCTCCTGACACTTTAGCAAAGACAAACTAAGACTCACTCCCAGAAAAGCATCAATTAAAAGTCTTCCTTTCAGTCATTCTGTTCCCAAAAGTATTCAATCATTCAGTGTTCATAAAGCCTTTAGGAACTGATGGCATTGAGCTTCAGGGCAGGTACTGCTCCTAGCTCCTTTGAGTTTAGCTGCATTACAGTTCTTCTAAGAAAGCAAGCTTGATAAATTAAACAATTAATATTCTTTTGATCAACAGAAATAAGCTTTGAATTGTCAGGATCTAGTGAGGCAATTAAACGAAATAGATAGACTGAATAGTAAATCTAATGTCAACTATTAGTGTTTTAATTCTGAAAACCTACTCATTCCATCTTGTTGTATTTCCTGCCTGTGTAATTTATATTGCAATTCTCATGTACAAATCTCTCTTGGAAGAGCTATATAAATAGGTGGACAATTTGTTGTTACCTGGCTAACAATACATCTTAGCTCTATTTTACTAATAAATAATTGCTTTCAAGAAGGTGAAAGAAAAGCTTCTAAACATTAAGCAATTTCAAGCAAAGGAAGTGGAAACATAACCATGCATCATTTTCTTTTGCAAGTCACAACTACAGAGTGATTATGAGGGACTAGGACAGGTTGGATAGAAAGCAGCTGTTCTCTTTAGTTGAAGGGTCAGTACAAATGACCATACCCTTAGGGTGAAATGCAGGAGGTTTCAAGGGGCTTTGAGGGAAACATTTTTCACCCAGAGAATGGTGAGAGCCTGGAATGCACAGCCTAGGAGGGTAGTTGAGGTGAGAAACCTCACAACCTTTAAAAAATACTAAGACGAGCACTTGAAACGTCATAATGTTCAAGGCTAAGGGCCAAGTGCTGGACAGTGAAACTACTGTAGATTTAAAGTAGTTTTTTGTCATGTAGATTTGATGGGCAGAACAGCCTCTGTATTTTGGTTTGTATTAGGAATCATCTGAAAATTTTCTAAATAATTAACTCTTTTTTAACAGACTATCCTACATAAAGCTTTGATTGGGCAGCATAAACATATATTGCCCCAAAGCCTTGTCACCCAAAATCATTTCCTTATAATCAGGGCTGGAAGCAGCAAATTGTTATTCATTGGCAATAACGAAGTGACAGGGTTATTTTGGTTAGGGGTCAGTGCCCTTTTGGAATTAATTTATCACGGTCTAAGTTAATCAACTGTCAATATTCAAAACTTCATGAGCTGAAATGAATAAAATTGAAAATATTTTCAGTCTGTTTAGATCTGATATTTTATCAGATTGGATTGTAATAGATTGGAGGCAGTGGCTAAACAGACTTTACAACAGCGACAACATCAAAGGAATGATGTTTTCATACTTACACACAATGACCCATGTCACAAATCCCATGACCAGAACACATCCAGGGGCACGCTGAGGCAAGGATCACATTATCAATAGCCCAGTTTGCAGTTCCAGAAGAGTATTCTGTTTGAATCCATCTGAATCGGGTCCTTGGGGAACTAATTAACACAGTGGCACAGTGAATAAATTAGTTATCAAAAGGTACTGTGCAGAAAAATGTTATTGACATTCAGAAAATTAACGATTTAAAATTAGCATAAGAACCTGAACCAGTTTTAGAAGTTCTGAAGGAAGAATCTCGCTTATACAATTATTATTAGGACTGCAGTGTGATGACAGCGAAGGCTATCTCCCATCTCCCACCAGAGCTCATGCTCTGTTATTCTCATTGCCTGCAATACTTCCCCTCACTCACTGTCTCCCTCACAAGCCTCTCGCCCTACTTAACCAGCATGGTATTGTGCTGCATCCTCAGTCCTTTGGTACATCTCACCTCCTCTTCCCCCACATGAACCAATACTAACAGCTGCGCCACCCAATGTAATCTCATTCATTCCCACCCCTCTCTCTCATTACAGGAGAGGACATCCCATAACAGGGCAGAGAGAGCTTGAACAGGTGGAAGGGGGCTTGATATCTATGTTCTCACCCCCTCATAGGATAAGATTGAGACTCTTCCTGTGGAGATGCAAAAACATCCATATCTTGCTAAATAAGTAAATACCACTCTTCATTCCACAGCAACTCTCACATTAATGCTGCTCCCACTCTCAATCATTGCACGCCCTTCTAATTACTGGCTGTGATGCTTTTGCTCTCTTTTGTCTTGCAGGTTCAGCTAGTATCTCCAGGACCTCTGTGGGCAAATGCCTCCCTCCCCCAGAAGCCTCCTCCTTGACCTTAGATGGTGAGAGGTCTGAGGCCTCATAGGAAGCATTGTAAAGATTGCCTTCCAAATCCTCCACCAGTCCAGGTACTGAGGCTTTATAGGAAAATTTAGAAAGTTTGGGAGCGCAAACTGATGAGCACCTCACTGCATCACTTTGCAGCTGGCTGAAGACGAGATAGCCCAGGCTGCTGGCACTTAGAGGACAGCCGAAGACCAGGTACCTGGTCAGTCCCAGACAGGAGGGCAATCAGGGACTTTATCCCTATGCACAAAGAGGAGCAGAAGCAACAGACAGCTGTGTAGCATACTGTGGGCCTTAATGCTCAGAAGCAGCATCACAGCAGTGCATGATGTGATCATCTGTCTACCTCCATGGACAGGTAGGCAGCTGCTATAGACAGTCACATCCACTACCCTCAGGCACTACTGGAGACGTGCATACACCTGCAGTCCAGTGCCTCAGCCATTGGTATCCAGGTACAAGTTGGGCAGGAAATCTTGACTCCAGTCCAGGTGCTGTCTCCTCACAAGGAGATAGGGTGGTGTCAGCAAGCATATGCCCAGCATAGAACTACACATAGACCCCTCTGCTCTTTCCAGAGAGGATCCTGGGCTCTCCACACCCACCCTGCCTACCCTCTTACAGCCTTGGAAGTACAAGTTGAGAAAGGTCAACTTGTCTCTGGGAAGAATTTGGCTTGTTTAGACACAGCACCCCTGGGGCTGCCTCATTGAACCTCCAATGCCTACAGGCTCAATGGCCGAGCAGGCTTCCTCCACCCCTGCTGTGAAACCAGGGAATGCACTAAGATGTAATGGGGCGGAGAGGAAGAAGTGAACATATTGAGGACACTTTGGTGGCACGGGTGAAAATGTCTTGTATGTCACTCTCAGTTTATACATAACTGTCCCTGATTTTAACTTTCATGTGGTTATGACTCTGTATTTTCTCATTATTTGGCATCACGTGATGGCCATGGAGAAGGCTTCATGGATGGAGGTTTCTGCTGAGAGCGTACTGCACCATCTTGAAGCAGGAGAATAGTATGCACATATGACATTAGGTTATGGTGACATCTTTGTCTCTCCTTTTTTGACATTCTTAATGTTTCATTCTTAATGTGCTCATATATGTAGCTGTCAATAAGTTATCCAGCATGTCTATTAGCATCTCAGACTTGCCTCCGTACAATCTCACTAAACAATGTGAAAAACACAAAAGATGGAGTAAGTTGATCTTGACATTGTGATTCTGACACACATCCTGCCAAAGCCCACATCGTGTATGATTTTGCCCAATATTTCCTTTGATTGTCTGTAAACTATTTCATGATGATGACAATAGACAAAGTTTCAGCCTGGTCCTATTTTTATCTGATATCCATATGAGCGCACTTACAAATTCTGTTTCTCTCTAAGGAATAGCAATGCCACTTATAATGCTCTTAGCAGAAAATCAACTTAATATAGTCTGAGGATCATCCCAACATCTTCCTGTGGTTATACCCATTCAGGATTGCATGCTGATATGTAGATGTACTTTCAAACATCATGAACACACTTGGCTTATACTGAATGAATTATGTTTTCCTATGGTAAAACAAAACTTTTTCAGAAATGAATCCCTTGAATCAGAAGGTTGCCAATATCACTTTGTTATTTAAGGATAGAAGAGATAAGTCAGGAAATTATAGACTTACTCGTTTAATATCAGTCATGAGGAATTCACTAGAATCAGTTTTAAGGGACAGAGTGACTATCATTTGAACAAATACGAACTAATCAGAGAAAGACAGCATGGATTTGTAAGTGTTAAGAGAAGTCTAACAAACCTACTTGACATTTTTTCAGAAAGTTATTTATGTGGACTTCCATTTGATAAAGGAGGCATGAAGTCAAAAAAGACGATAACAAAAATGAGAGTCGATAGAATTAATGGAAACCTACTGACATGATTACCAATTGGTAAGCAGATGGAAGACAGTAATGACTATGGGCATATACCACAATTGGTAGGATGAGCTCTGGAGTGTCGTGTTCAGTCCTGGCCATTACTACTCAGGAATCAAATATTTGCTTTGGAGTGGGTGCAGTGCAGATTCACCAGAATAATACCTGAGGTTAAAGGGATCAATGAAATGGTAAGATTATAGGTTTCTATTACTTGAGTACAGAATATTATAAGATAATGTAATGGTGGTGATTAAGATAAATAACTGAGTTAACAGCGTAGACAGAAACTATTTTCTCAGATCAAGAGGTGTCCAAAACAACGTGGAACAACATTAAAATTACAGCTAGGTTGATGAAGAGTGGTTCTTTATTCTTCCCATAAAGAATAGTGTAAATCTGGAACTCTCTCCCACAAAGAGCTGTTGAGGCTGTGTCAGTTGAAAATTTCAATACTGAGATTGATGGATGTTTGTTAGGCAAGCGTATTAAGATTTATGGAATTATGGCAGGTAGATTAAAAGACAAGTGCCATGATATAGTTGTATAGTGAAACAAACTTGAGAGGTGTGAGGGCCTAGACTTGTTTCTACATTTCTTAAAACTTACATGGTTCCTGGAGATAAGTAGACAGTGACACGCTTCCAGTTCTGGAACCTCTGTGAGGTGTAGATTGAGCTTTCTGTGTAGTGCAGACAGCCAATGCTGGGAGGAACACACTCCTCTGTGACTAGGTGCCAGTCTTTGCCTGTGTTGAGGGAGTACTGCAGCTGAATGCCATTGGAATCTGGCGACTGATTCCCACAGCCTAGATTGAGCTCAAACTGCAAGAATGTGGAGGCAGTAACATGGAAGTCCCAAGTTTCTGCAAACCTGGGTTTGCCTAAAAAACAAAAGTGACACAATCACCAGAGACGAAACGCATTTTGTATCTGAGGATCTGAGAGGATTTAAAGAAAACATTTTAATGTTGTAACACATTATGATTCAAGCATGCCTATCCTACTTTTATTGCTTTCTATTACAATTATTTATTGAATTTGTGACGTTACTGCCAAATGTCTTTTCAAATACAGGTTTGGGGGTACAATATTCCCTAAAGTCCTGAGCAGCCTCTGGTAATGAATATTTGCACTTCTGCTTAATTATGTACCTATATTAGCATTAAAAACCAGTGCTGTGTCCTTTGAGAGGCAATACATATCTGTCTTGCCCCCTTGAATGCGATACCAGTTGGATTGCAGGTTGGAAGAATCATCAAATGTATCTTGAAAATCAGTAAGGGAGCTATCATTCATTCCAATCAGGACATCATCTAATGCCCACTGTGCACTGAGTTTTCCTAAAAAGAAACAAAAATCAAAGTTACAGCACGTGATGGGACACATAATATATTGTGAGACATTCAGGTCATAAATTAATTAACTTTTAAAAACACGTATTGAGAAAGCCACAATATTAACAAAAACTGAAAGAACTGCTGATGCTGTAAATCAAACAAAAACAGGAGTTGCTGGAAAAGCTCAGCAGGTTTAGCAGCATCTGTGAAGGCAAATCAGAGTTAACGTTTTAGGTCTGGTGACCCTTCCTCAGAAGAGATATTCACAATGCTTTTTATCACTGTAACATGGTCTGAAGAAAGATTTAAGACTACAAATTAGTCAGTAGAAGGCGAAGGCATAGAAAGAGGTCATTTGCCTCCTGCTGCCTGTGCTGGCTTTTTCCTCAACCAATTCAAAATTAATTCCACTGTTCTAATCTGACCCTGTCTTATAGGGCTTTTAATGTTTTTGGTTCTTCTCATTAGGGTTTCTGCCTCAAATCTTTCCTCTGGCAAAGCATTTCATGCTTTAAAACATTTCTTCTCACTCTCCAGCTGACAATAGTATCAAAATAATTGCCTGCTCATTATTCATCACTAATTTTTCTTGGCTATTGTAACAGATACTTGGACCAATTTTAAATTGTGAGAAATATGCTGAGTGTCAATGGTCCATATAATAATATGTGCAATGCTAATTTCTGGTTCCTATAGTCAATTGATTTGTAATAATGCAGCTACTTCCATATTGCTGTACACAATGGTTAAATGCAGAATGATGGGTACAACATAATTAAATTCAAGCTGCTGTAACTGCAATGCCTGTTGTTTATATCAGTGATTTGACTCCAAGATTACAGAAGAACTTATCACTATCAGCAGTAAAGTAATGGGTCATATCTTCCAAGCTGTGGCAATCTTACACAGATTGCTACTCATGCCCTTCTTTTTTCTAAGAGAAGAGTTCCACATTTCTGAGACGAGATTCCACTCAGAGCTCCCTTAGAAACGCAGTGTCGTACTTCCATCTGACAGTTCCTTTGTAGTATAGAGCTGTCAAAGGAAGAAGAACCATGTCCCTTATTCATAACAGTCAGTTGCTGTGTACTGACGTTTAAAGGTCCAGAATCACAGACAGCCACTTTGACAGCTGCTATCAAATGGTAAACATATCAGATAATTGTGAGAATAGGGTAGCAGGACTGTAGGGAGTAGAGTGAGATTTAAGTTTCACACTACCAATGGCAAGATGTCCACCTCCTCAACTAAAGACTGCTAGCCAGAAAGGCAAGCTGTTTGGTTGTGTGTGACTACACTAATTGGCACAGCAAGGCAAGACGTGGATGGTGCATGCATGCAGCTAGATGCTGAGTGAGCAAGTGCTAAAGCAAGCAAGCAGTCCTGAGATGCAACTTGGTCTAATTCGTGAGCTGCTGCCTCTATGCAAAGTGTCCCTAATGCAGCCTTCGAACGCTTTTTGCTGGAGCACTGTGCAATATGAACCTGTGCTTCCTTAGTGACCTGCAAGTGTACTGCAGAAGTGCCATAATGGTCATGAGTGACTAGTAAATGCTTAATGCCAATGTCAGTGGATGAGGGCTGTATGTGGCTGGTGCCCTGGATCATGTCCTGAGATGCCGTTTGTACCTAAGCAACATGGAAGTCCTTCAGAGCAAGTGGCGAGCTGAAATTGCCAGGTACTCTGATTTCCACATTGAGATTTTTCAACGTTCACTGCTTGTGTTCCTGTGCAACATAACACTAAATTTAATAATCACGAAATAGGGCACCTGTGATACAGTCTAGAACGGTGAATAACAAACTGCACCATTATTGCTAAATTTCCACTACCTGGATGGGCATTTGACAAAAACATCAAGTTCTTACATCAACTACTTTGTAGTTTGGCTGTTGTTACTATTAATGCCATTCTGGTCCTAGGGGATGGTGCATGATCTGCGGCTTCATTCGTGGGATGAAGCTTCCTTATTCAGTGCTTCTTGACAAGGTTGAGGTACCTTTGCTGTTTATAGCAAATCCATTGCTTGCAGTAGGACTGGATCCTGGGACCCGTCTCCTGTGACATGTCCAGCAAAATAAACTTGTTGATGAACCCATGTTTATGTGTCAACTGAAATAGTTGAGTGTATCCTCCATTACTACTGATGCACCAAATTACTGCAGGTTTAGCATATATGTGTTATCCCTAATGCACAGAAGAGATTTATTTCCCTTATTGCCAAAAACTAAATCTTCATGAAGTTCTAAGATGGTTTCCTTCACAAATAAAATCAATAAATTAATCGTGCAACTTTCCAAACATAAGAATTTCCTGCAATAAATCTAATTTAAACCATAAAGTAAGTAATTTCTTATCAATAAGTTGGTATGATTTAAGGATTGCAAACAATAATCTACGAATGATTTCTACAAACATGTATCGTTTGCAGCCGCCATTTTTTAATTGCTATAACATCTCACAATAGAGAAAAACAATTTTTCATGGAAGAAGGACATTCTACTGATTAAATCAATGAGACAATTTGAAATTGAGATCAACAAACCAATTTGATTTAAGATCAAACATATGCTTTGAATGTGAAAGTCAAGGAGATAAGATTTTCAGTTCCTGTTAGTATGAACGCTGATGTAGCAGAAAAGGAATTTTTTTCTCATTTACTTAAAATTGTGAAGGGTAGTTTTAATCATCTGTTACTTGCACATGACATGAAAATGATAAAGAAGCATGTTTTGTTACCCCACACTCCATTAAAGGGAAAGATTTTCTAACAAAGATGTTCTCATATAGACATTGGCTCTTTGATGCTGTGATAAAATAAGTATTTCTAGTTATATTGTTAAAGGGTGAATGCATGATTATAAGCACAATAAAAGTAAACATCTGAAGTTCATGATTTTTGTCAATAATGATATTTATGTTAATTACTTTTCAGTAGTTACTTCCAAGTATATTTTTGAGACTTTTCTTTATGACGTTTTTGTTTTGCCTCATCTATAGTTTTATAATGTTGTCTATGTAGTTGTCTAACCTCTTAATTGCATTTGCCTCCAAATTGCATTCTACGGCATCTTGTTAGTGCACAGCTTTCATTACAATATATCATAAAATTAGACATTTAAATTAGGTAATAATTATTTGGCTAGAACAATCAATGAAGAGTCTGCTACTTAATATTCTTATGTCTGATTCTGAATTGCAGTTTTAAAGCTTACCATGTTGTGGCTGCCACCAGCGAAATGCTGTAGATGTGGTTTTGGCTTCTGGGAATAGTTCAATTGTTATTATTTGAGGTTGCAGAAAAGACATGTAGTCCAGTTCACGCAAAACATGCCAGGTTATTCCATTGTCATTGGTGTACTGCACCACAATTCCTAGGTTTGAAGAAAGACAGAGGATTACATTTGACCCTTGCATTTTGCTTTACACTTACATATCTCCTATGGCGGTGCTCTCAAAGAGTTAAAGGTTATTCCGTTTTAAGTAGACTTGGTGAACTGGTGAAAGAGCTTTATAAAGAACGTGGTAAGAGATCAGCCCAGAAGCATTAATATTAGCTAATCAATTGTTTAGTTATGAACTTGAAAGAAACGAAGCAGGGACTAGATAAAGACATAATTTCTCCATCTACTGCATGCACATCAAAAATGTTAGTCTCTGTGTGCATTATGGAGAAGGTTTTTTTGATCTTTACTGGTCATCTGTGGTTTTTATAATTAAAACAAAGAAGAACTATATTTCAACTCAAGAAATTGTTACTATAATCTGTGATTCTTTTCACCAGGTATTTTTGTATCAGTACTCCATGAAGTAAAGAACTTACGCTTAAAGCAGTATATGTAAATTCAGAATTCAGGAACATAGGAAGTAGGAACAAGAGTAGGCAATTCAGCTGTTTGAGAATGCTCCACCATTTGATAAAATCATGGCTGATCTGACTGTGATCTCAATATGCCACCCATAAGCAGTGTGCGGCTTGGACTGGAGCTTGCAGGTATTGATGTTCCCATGTATCAGCTGCCCTTGTCCGTTTAGGCTGTGGAGGTTTCAACTTTGGAAGATACTACTGAAGGAGTCTGGGTGAGTTACTGCAGTGCATCATGTTGATGGCACACACTGCTGTAACTGCGTGCCAGTGAAGAAATGAGTGAATATCAAAGGTGATAGAGTGGGATGTCATTTGAGCAGACTATTTTGTCCTGGATGATGCTGAGCTTCTTGAACGTTACTGGAGTTGCATCCAGGCAAGTGCAGAGTATTCGACCACACTCCTGACTTGTGCCTTGCACGTGGTAGTCAGGCTTTGGGAAGACAGGAGGTGAGATACTCACTGCACAATTCCTAGCCTCTGACCTGCTGTTTTAGGCACAGAGTTTATATTCCTGGTCCAATATCAAGGTGAAATTTTGTAGAGCATTTTAAAGAACCAGAGAAAAGGAAGGTGGAGAGATTTAAGAGAATTTCAGAGCTTAGCTCGAGAGGCAGCTGAAGACACAGCTGTCAATGGTGCAAGAATTAAGATCGAGGGATGCTCAAGAGAATTGGAGAAATGCAGACATTTTGGATAAAAGTGTAGCTGGTGCAGTCAGTTAATATTAATGACAAAACCTGTTTAACTAACCTCTTAAATTTGTTTCTATGAGAGATCAGTTAACACATACTCTGCACTGTTTTTGTTTTCAGAGTTAACTCAGTGAAAGGTTGATGGGTTCATGCTTTATGTTGCTTTTGCCATTCTATAGAAAAACAGATGTGGTTATTTTATCTCCTCCGAAACATAATAGTGTCTAAGGCTTTCACCCTGGAGGAATTTTGATTGCTACACAGGAATAGGGGGAGGGGAGGACTTTACAAATAACAGGTCCTAGTGTACCCTTGGAATGACCAATCTTGCTTTCAATCACAAAAACATTTTCTGCAAAATTGTAAGCACAAATTCACGTTGAGAACCATAACTTGTGAGCTTGTTGATTTGCTTCAGTGGAGAGTGTGATCTCTGTGAATCTACAAGAATTCAGAATTTGAATTTTCACAAAAGCAGAAGCTTCTTAATGGACATTAATGAAAGCATTTTGAATAAATAAATGTTTTGCTTTTTTTTGTAAATGTTGCGATTTTTAAAAATTCCTATGTTATGAATCTTATTCTAATTGTGAATCATTAATTTAATGGAGATCTAAAAATAATGGTTAAGACTGTAGCAATTTCATTGGCTCCCCTCTCTTTAATTAATCTCCTCAGGAATACCTAATGCTACCTTCGTGATTTCTTACTGCTTCAGCAGTTTGTCAGTCATTGGTTTCCTAACATCCCTACATCCTCATCTCTGATTCATTTCGATCTTATGAATACAGAATTTGAATCAACCAGCAATATGGAATATAATGTCTGACATAAAAATATGCTGAGATTCTGCACTGTTCTTAATATGGATCGAATGAATCTGGCCACAGAGGGGAAGGAAAGGAATCTGGGTAGCAGCACAGTTTCTGTGTTTATGGTCCTTCTTTATTGATCCCAAAAAGTGGGAAACAGCAGTTGAAGAAAAGAGAAAACCCAACATATCAAAGATAATACGTTTAAAATAACATTAAAAGGACCTCAATGAACACATCTCAACTGAACACATGTAAACAGTACAATGTTGAAAATCAATCTAGCAAACAAAGATATCAACTAAAGAAAGCCTAAACTTCGGGATGAACACAGCAGGCCAAACAGCATCAGAGGAGCAGGAAAGCTGACGTTTCGGGTCGAGACATTTTCTGAAGAAGGGTCTCAACCCGAAACGTCAGCTTTCCTGCTCCTCTGATGCTG
>JAHRHZ010000045.1:21528966-21581076 GCA_024137785.1 Ginglymostoma cirratum | reverse complement strand
GCTCTACACCTTGTTATCTCAGATTCTCCAGCATCGGCAGTTCCTACTATCCCCCTAAACTTCAGGAACTGGGTTTGGCACATAGCAAGAGACCTGCAAACATGGCACCTGTGGATGAACTTTACGTCTAAAAGGACAATTTTCACAACAGTTTGATAATACTACTGGAAAGTATGACATTTCTGTATTTATTAATTTGAATACTATGTTACTGAATCACTCTGCAAACAATGTGACTGGAAAAAAGATTTTGTAAGAAAATAAGGAGTGATTTTGTTGGTTTGCTGGCTCTTTCAGTCGGGATTTTGCTGACAAACCAGCTTTATTGCAGCTATTTGGACTTAATAATCAATATTTTGATGCCAGAATTTAAATGGCTGTAATTCTGTAAAATGTGACAGTGAATACTGGCAACATATTCAGCCATGAGTGGCTCACAGTTAAGTTAATCCAATCACCAATAACGCCTATGGTGTATGCCCATTTCAAAGTTCGTCACTGGATAATCATTAAGAGTGAGAACATTAGCTTATTTTTCTCTTCACTGACTTAGGGTGGATGGCATTAGATTAAAGCAGTTCAGCCAAGTGAGCAAATACAATGCAGACCAAGGCTTAATTTTGGATCTTGGTCAATTGGGTGTAGGGTAGGCGATGGCCTAGTGGTATTATCACTGGACTGTTAATCCAGAGATCCAGATAACATTCTGGGGACCCGGGTTCAAATCCTACCTTGGCTGATTTGAATTCAAGAAAATATCTGGATTAAGAATCTAATGATGACCACAAATCCATTGTTGATTGTCGGGAAAAATCCATCTGGTTCACTAATGTCCTTTAGGGAAGGAAAGTGCCATCCTTACCTGGTCTGGCCTACATGTGACTCCAGACCCACAGCAATGTGGTTGACTCTGAACTGCCCTCCAGGCAATTAGGGATGGGCAATAAATGCTGCCTGGTCAGCAACGCCCTCAAGCCGTTAGGAATAAAGAGTTTGGTTTGCCAAATGTAAATTCATACAGCATGGAAACAGGTCCTTCAGTCCAACTCGTCCATGCAGACAAAGTTTCATAAACTAAACTTGTCCCACTTGCCTGCATTTGGCCCAAGTCCCTCTAAACCTTTCCTATTCATGTACCTATCCAAATATCTATTAAATGTTGTAACTGTACCTGCATCTACCTCTTTCTCTGGCAGTTCATTCCATATACACACCACCCTCCGTGTGAAAAAGTTGCTGCTCAGGTCCCTTTTAAATCTTTCTCCTCTCACCTTAAAAACTTGCCCCTTAGTTTTGAACTCCCCTACTCTAGGGAAAAGACCTTTGCTATTTACCTTTACCTATGCCTCTCATGATTTTATAAACCTCTATAAGGTCACCTCTCAACCTCCTACACTCCAGGGGAAAAAGGTCCCAGCCTATCCTTATATCTCAAAATCTCCAGTCCTGGCAATATCCTGGTAAATCTTTTCTTTACCATTCTCCAGTTTAATAATATCTTTCCTACAGCAGGACAACTAGAACAGTAGATAGTATTCTAAAAGTAGCCTTAGCAACGTCCTGTACAAACTCACGATGACATTCCAACTCCTGTACTCAAACGTCTGAGCAATGAAGGCAATCATGCTAAATGCCTTCTTAACCACCCTGTCTACCTGTGACGCGACTTTCAAAAATCTATGTACCTGAACCCCGAGGTCTCCCTGTTCGACAACGCTCCCTAGGACACTACTATTAATTGTATAAGTCCTGCCTTTGCTTGTTTTACCAAGATGTGATACCTTGCATTTATCCAAATTAAACTCCATCTGCCACTCCTCAGCCTATTGGCACAATCCCTTTGTAATCTGAGATAAGCTTCTTCACTGTGGACTATCCCTTCAATTTTGGTGTCATCTGCAAACTTACAAGCCATGCCTCCTAAGTTCTCATCTAAATCAGTTATATGAATTACAAACAAAAACGGACCCCGCACCAATCCTGTGGAACGCTGCTGGTCACAGGCCTCGAGTCCGAAAAAAACCCCTCTACTACCACCCTTTCTCTCCTACCATCAATTCAATTTTGTATCTAATTGGCAAGCTCTGCCCGAATCCCATGTGATCTAACTTTACTAATTAGTCTATCATGTGGAACCTTGTCAAAGGTTTTACTAAAGTCCACATATCCTTAAACTCAATCAAGTTTGTGAGCCATGATTTCCCATGCACAAAGCCATGCTGACTATCCCCAGTCAGACACTGCCTCTCCAAATGCATGTAAATCCTATTTCACAGAATCCCTTCCAACAACTCAGCCACCACTGACGTCAGACTCACAGGTCTATAGTTTTTAGGCTTCTTCCTCCAGCCTTTCTTAAATAAATGGAAGTTCAATCTAATATTTTTGGACCATACATGCAAACAAGAGTGATGACAATGCGGACATTGTCCATTATAGCAGTAACAATAAAATAAACATGCAAATAAACAAAATTTAAAGGATCAGATTTTAACAAATACTTCAGACTCCAATCACCTTCATTTCTAGCTCTTGGTTTGCTGCAAGATGAACCAAGGGTTTTGCTTCCAATTCGGATATAAAATTGAACCAACCTATATGTGAAACATAAAGATTACAAGGTTAATTGGAAGAAGGTACTACCAAGTGACTTATTGGCAAAAAAAAAACTTAAAACAATAAACAGACTAACTGACTATATTATGGGCAAATCATAAACTCAAATATGACAGAATTGGCAACAATTTGATTACCTAATTCAACCATAACAAGCTGTGAAATTACATTCTAGAAATCACGACCATGGGCATTGAGGGGGTGGGGTGGGGTGTGGATTATCATCATACCAGCTCAGCAAAAACTGGGACAGCGAGCAGTTAAAATTTCCTGAGTAACATCCCTGCTGTCTCCCCACCTGGACCTGAGCAGGTGGGAAAGGCACCGCCTGTGGCTGATGGGCCTTTCTCTACATGTACAGATTGTTAGGTAATGCAGCAGGAAAGCTGCTGCAGCTCATAAATGAACTTGGACATCGTCAGCCCTTAGTACAAGGTATCCAGAACTCAGCACAGTGTGAGAACCTTTCTGGGAGAGGTAGTAGTAATGATGGTGGGAACAAGATAAAATCACACTGGGAAACTGTACTGTAATGTTCTTCAGAAATGCATATTAGGGCACATGCTAGAACAGACTAGCAAGATCTTTATTCCAGATATAAGTACAATTTTTGAAAAAAAAACCTGTTTGAGCATGTTATGACACTTCTGTGGCATTTGGGGCTTGAACCCAGGCTGGCTTGTCCACAGCTTGGAACACTACCTCTACGTCACAAGACCTCCTATTCCTATGCGTATGCCATGTTTCTGGCTAACCTGTCTTAACGTGCCGTTGGAATGATAAAACTTCTGCATTTAACAGCCCTGCCAATTCTCTGTTAAATTATACCAATCATTCAATAGTAGATGTAAACTTATTACCAGCGTCATTTTAAAAATGGGATACTCAACATATTGGATTTTTAATTAGGTTTTGAATATCATAAGGGCAAGTCCTTCCAAGTCTAAAGGTTCACATTTAGAACTTCAAATTTGTTTGGATTAGTATTTCTTAATGGTAACTAGACTGAGAAGCAATGTCAGCTGTGGCTGCGTTCATATCAAATACAACAGAAGTGGTAACTGCGCTTATCTGAATTGACCAGAACTGAGCACATTCAGAGGTTCAACTAACTCAATTTGGATTTGCAGACAATCTACAGACTGCTTTATGAGACAAAAATGTGGTCGAGACTTTTTAAATAATGGATAAACAATTATATTCGTACAGTATTTTCATGAAATACAGTGTACTCACAAAATGCTAACCGAGAACTCTTAATGTGAAATTGTTCCGCTACAAATGTCAAATGTTGCTTTTAACCTGATGTTTGTTGTGTCAAGACTGACAGTTCTGGCCTCTCTTCCCCCAGGGCCATTGAAGTAGAGGGATTTCCCATCATTCAGTATCCCGCAGCCTATGCCAGTCTGTCCTCCTGTAACCTTGAACCAGAGAGGATTGAGCTTATCCTCAAAGCGATCAGTCATTTCACTGGGGTTTGATGTATTTGGCACACAAGTTCCCTCTTCAACTACAAGAGAATGGAGCCATGCATCAACAGTAGAAACAGCTTTCTGTATTAAACATTTTCAATTAAAGTAGGGTATCATTTCTATTAACAAAGTTGGAAACAGAAACATAAAGGAAAAGAAAGAATTGAACCGGTTTGGGAAATATGTACCGCTAAAATACATACACATAAAATCAAGGTGAGGTTACAATTTATAACTCGTGGATTCTTTTTCTCCTCCACTACTTCTGCACAAAATGAGAATTTAAAATACTCTGCAGAAATTTGTCTTGCTGTGTGATTAATTAAAACTAGTAAATGTACCCAGTGCATTGAAGGGACATACAAAGTCCTGGTTGTTGAGTTGATTATTTTGAGTAATTTAATTCTTGTAAAATTCAGTAAAGGTGGAAGTACCATCAGAGCAGTGTCATAAAGCTCCTTTTATATTAAATTAACGAGCTAGAGGTATTCATTTTAAAAGAGAAATGTACAGAGTTTTAATAATTATCCACCTAACTTAACTAACATTTCAGCACACAGTTCATTAACAAGCCTTTCCATGTTAGTGTTCTGGCCATTACCTTCCTGGCGACTGACAACATGCTGACACTCAAAGACACTGATCACATTCAATCACTGGGTAGGATTTTCATTCGACTTGAGAATGGTAAGCAATCCAGTGTTGAATAACTCACCTCCTAACTCTTCAAAGCCTATGCCACATCTACAGGCACCAGTCAGGAGTGTGATGCAATACTCCCCACTTGCCTGGAAGCTTGCAGCTCCAACAACACTCAAGAAGCTCAATACCAGCCACGACAAAGCAGCTCACTTGATTGGCACTAAATTCAGAAGTATTCATTCCCTCCAATACCAATACTCAGTGGCAGCAGTATGTACCATCAACAAGAAACACTGCAGAAATCCATCAAGGCCCCTTAAACCTTAGCACTTCCCAAGCCCCCAACAACCTCCAACTAGAAGGCCAAGGATAGCAGATACATGGGAACACTACCACCTGCAGCTTCCCTTCCAAGCCACATCACCCTGACATGAAAATATATTGCCGCCTCTTCACTGTCACTGGGTCAAAGTCCTGGACCTCCCTACCTAACAGCATTTTAGGTCTACCGACATGAAATGCACTGCAACAGTTCAAGAAGGTAGCTTAATACCACCTTCTCAAGGAAAATTAGGGATGAACAATAGATTCTGGCTCAGACAGTGAAGTGCATATCTTAAAAAGAAACAAAATCTATATTTTTCACCCCAAATCCAACTTTTGATCAGTGACCGCCCAGAAAAGAACACATTTTACTCTAGAGCTTGGCTCCTTAATTGTTTCCTGCAAATTTCACATGGTGAGGCATTTCATATCTTTTTAAATTGCACACCTTAGTAGAACACATAGAACGTGACATACATGCTGGGAGCAAGCACAAAATGACAAAAGCATAGGGGTACCTCATCTTATACTTCGCTCAATGTTGAAAGGAGCAGGAAAACAGCTTGAGTGTACACCTCTTTCCCAATTTGGTATTCTTGTTTTGGCCTCCTACCCTGTGTATTGAATTCCTGCATCCCAAACATCTTGTTACAGCAGGTAAAGTATGATTTAAAGCTTAACCTTATCAGCCACATATATATCTGAATAATAGGCAAAGCAGTCTCAGGTAAGGTCAGATGCACAATTTAACATGGCAATCTAAAGGTTGCTGTCTGAGAAAAACTGCTGTGCTATTAATTTCACGAAAAACATCATCTCATCGTCTGGATGTGAATTCAAATTCAACTGCATTGAACGCTATGAAGCTCCTGTATTTGGACAATAGACAAGAACTAAACTCACCACAGAAAATGAAGTCTTCTATATTTCAAACAATAACAAACCTTCAGACAACATAGTAAATAGTAATAACAATCAGTCAACCTCTGACACAGAAAATAACCTATTAACTAAATGTAGAGTCTCATTGCATCAGGTTTTAATTGCTTTTGCTGAAAATAATATTTTTTTAAAAACAAAATGTTTTGTTGTCTTTTTCTCCCTCTTAATCCAGTCTGTCTTCTCTTCATTTTTTTTTGACATATCTGATTTAACATTCAATTCACCCAGCTAATTTATCTTTTCCTAGTTCAGACCATGTGTTGTTAATTCCACAATTTTTCAGTATGATCGATTAAGGATGTACAAAGTTGCTTGAACAAAATCAGAAATTACTGGAAAAACTCAGCAGGTCTGGCAGCATTTGTAGAGAGAAAGCAGAGTTAACTGATGAACAGCTTTGAAGAAGGGTCACTGGAGCCGAAATGTTAACTCTGCTTTCTCTCCACAGATGCTGCCAGACATGCTGAGTTTTCACAGCAATTTCTGATTTGCTTCAAATTTCCAGGATCTGCAGTTATTTGGTGTTTTTACAAAGTTGCTTGCCTGGTTCACTCAAATCCCAGGTGTTTCATTGACTTGCCACTTCCGTCTCACACTTACAGCAACTTGCAGTGCAAAAAATTGGCAGCATTTAATGGAAAAGCTAAACATTAACTAAATGTGGATGCCGTTCATTGCAATTTTTGGGCCATTGTATTCTGCGAACTTAAAAAAAATCACAGCTAGTTTTTATGCAACTGTCATTGTTTTGGATTGCATTTCGATCATATTAAAAGTAACATATTGCCTAAATAGTAAAAGGGAATGACAGTTTTAATAGAAAAGGTCGGCTAAAATTCTATTTCTTATTGTTTTACCTTCATCAACAACTTTCCCCTCTGAAGTCATTTGATTGTAATCTTTACGTGAGCTACAATGCCTGTCATTACTACAGGTTTCATGAACATTTTTCAATTCTCTTGATGACACTCATTCCTGAAGTAATTCCTCAGCGGAAAGAATCACCCTCTGAGAAATGTCATTGCTTGTTTTGGATATTTTTGTCCTGACCAAGCAGAAATGTCTACCCTACATGTAGCCACATCCCTAACATCTGGCAATGACTAAAATCTTGAGATCATTGCTGTAAATACGAACATACAAACTAGAAGCAGCAGTAGAGTATTGGGCCCCTTGAGCCTGCTCCACTGTTAACTTCTGTTTTAACAATATTTAATGAGCTTGCCTTCACTATGTTCTGAGGGAGAGAATTCCAAAGTAATAAAACCCTCAGAGAGAAAAAAAATTCTCATCTCTACCCTCAAAGGGTGACTCCTAACTTGGAAACAGTGGTCCCCATTTCCAGACTCACCCATCAAAACAAAAACATTTGCACTTGCGGTCAAACAAACAGCTTTTGGACGCAAGCTTACCAATATAGCCGACATCACAGAAGCAGACACCCGAGATACAGTCACCATGCCCACTGCAATAGTTAGAACAGGGCTCGGAGATGTAAACTTCATCTAAACCAAATGCAGGTGCATCCTTGTGGACACTGGTCTCCTGAAACCAGCGGAATCGAGTCTTACTGTAATTCAACAAAACAGTGAAAGAAGCTGAACAAGTGCAATGTAGTCACAAATATTTAATAATTATTGCTGGAGTAGTAAGAATGTTGTTGTGATTTATCAGTAGTTTATAGTTCAATATTATTCCATGATAGTGGAATTAACATTGTAGGCATTAGTTTCTTGCTCAAAATGAAAATTCCTCTGCAGGTACTTCAGTCTTACATGCTACAACACATGGACTAACAGGTGTCCACGTGTAAATTCTTGGTAATGCGCCTTCTAAGCAGCAGGCTGCATACATGACCTTGCCCAAGGCTTTCCTACATTTTATACACTGCTGACTGCAGAGATGGAGAGAGAGGCAGCAAAGCTTGTCTTTTTTTCCCAGCAGATTATAACCAAAGGAGCGGTTGCTTTTCCTCCAGAGGCCTCGAACCAGACCAGGGTGATAACCTCACTTCCCAGCTGTCATTTGCAAGTTTCAATCAAACAGCTAGTGTTTGCCTCTTTAGTTGCATGACAACCTTTCAAGCCTGACTTTGAAGCATTTTCAACTAGTTCTGTTTAAGCAGTCAGATTGTGTTTTTAAATAGGACTTTAAATGCATTACCCCACCAACATGTTCAGGTAAACATAAAGCGTCCCATGGCAGTATTCAAAGAACAACAGGGAGTTCACCTGATCTATATTCATCATTAAGCCAGTACAATTTACCTGGTCATTAATCTCATTGCCATTTATGGGACCATAGAGTATAAAAATTGGTTGCCACCACACCTCCCTTCCCACTTGTGATGAAGTGGACGTGGACAGAAAGGTATTATTCTGTTTCTTGCCCTACTTTCTGAACTAAGAAACCAAAATTGCATGCATGTACACATAAACACAGGAATAGAATTAAAATAATTTAATATTCAAAAAAAATTCTTTCAGTGTGTTACTGACATTAAAAATAATTAATTTTTAAATGCATTTAAATGTAGATCACTTAAAAAGTTTGAAAGATTAGCTTCACCTCAGGTGAAATGGTTACAAAACCAAAGTGTTGTCAGGAGAGGAGCTGCAGGTAGTCTCAGACCATCAGTTGTTTGATTCATTTTCAATTTGGTACAGGGTCTTACAGTAAAATTTCCCCATCATATGCTGAAAATCAGCATGTCACAACGTAGTGGTTCTTTAACCAAAATCTACTGCTCCATTTTAAAGTCAGAGGACAATTTCCAAGCATTGCATTAAAAAAAAGAAAACATTTTATCCTTTTCATTCCTCTTGGAACCTGCGTTCACTGGCTGCATCAATTTTTATCCAAACACTGATACCCGAACAAGACATTGATTCCTTCATAAGTAAGGATACTCTAACTAGCAGAGAAGATTTTATTTAAAGCACAGTGAGGAGGGATCAACTATTCACTTCTTACGCTATAGTGAGCTCCTTTCTTCAGTAGCGATCATCAGTTAAACTTTATTCATGTTGGCTGTTGATTTTAATGTAAAGTTACATTGAATAGATGCCAAAAAAAAGGCCATTGAGCCCAATGATTCCTTGACACAATCCCCCACCCATCCATCTAACTATGCAAGCATAACAATAAATTCTTGTCTCTCTTATGTGTTTATCTGGCTTTCTGTCAAATGCTGCTCACTTCATTTACTCTCTGCGTCAGCTGAAAAATAACATTTCTCACACAAACCTGGATGTGACAGATCTCGGGATAACTATTGTGACTCTTGTCCATGTTTCAAAATCTCCTGTGTAGAAAATTGTTGACTCTCTCAGTTCTCTTGAGCTTCCCTCGCAGCCTTTGACCCCAGGAGATGCTGGGTAGCAACCTTCTTTTACCAATGACCAAGATCTGCCAGCATTATGAGAGTATTGAAGGAGGACAGGAGCGGTGCTACTGAACTGACACTCACATCCGATGTTTAACTGGAAGGATCCAAATATGACAAGTTAAAATAATTTTGAACAATACGTCTTAAAATGTCATAGGAGTGTCATGTAACTGTATGTATGCATAACAAAGGGAGCAAAGTAACTCGCTGTATGCTATGTCAGTAGCTATAAAATTTTTGCAAAGTTAGTGCCAGGTACACTCTTTCATTTTGAAATGATAAAATATCCAGTTCCATCAAATTTTGGCCTGCTTAACTTTCTGATTGTGCCAAAGGAATATCAGAGAAACTCCTGTATGAAGTGAATGGGCATCTCAATCGCGCGTGCGCGCTTGTGTGTGTGTGTGTGTGTGTGTGTGTATATATGTATAGATGGCACTAGCACTGCTACCTTACATCGCCAGGGACCCAGGTTCACATTCTCCCATGTCTGCGTGGGTTTCCTCTGGGTGCTCCTGTTTCCTCCCACAATCCAAAGGTGTGCAGGTTTTAGAGATGGAGTGGGTCTAGGTGGGATGCTATTCGGAGGGTTGGTGTGGACTCAAATGGGTTGAATGGCCTCCTTCCACACTGTAGAAATTTTATGACAAGCCTGCAGGCCTATGAAGGATGAATCCTGTGTGCAATCACTTCTTCAATGTCTATTGAAGTCAAAGTGGTGCTGCGAGAGATTTGTCTGAGGGGATTTTCCTTTTATTTGATTTCAGTGCACCGTATCATTGCAGCTTACCTTCAAGAAAGTCAGATAAATTTCAAGGCCCAGCAGAAGAGCTATATATATATATAAAGTGACTTTCACAAACTCAGGATGTGACTTAATGAATTCATAGCTAATAAAGTGTTGTAACTTTGGGCAGACTGAGGAGCATGGTCCCACAGACCACAATCAGATGAATGGTCAGTGTGTTTTTTCGCAAAATTAACTGAAGGATTAATGTTGGGGTGACACTGAAAGGGTCTATTGGATTTTTTGCTTAAGGGGACAGAAGAGACCATGGTTTACTGACTCATCCAAATTATGGCACCACTGACAACAACACTTTCCCTGTGTTGCATGAACAAATACTCAATGGATTGATTTTTGAAGCCATGAATCTCTGCCTTAGGCCACTGCCAAGCCAAGCCAAGGCTAAAGCAAAGATGGCAGTTTCTGCCCTTCAATGGATCATCTAATTACGGGGCCTTATATTAGAGTTCAAACCTCTGCATTGCTTGTTTTTTTTCCCTTGCTGCGCCTTGAAATATACCTGCCTCCCTTTGAAAACATGTTGCAATGTTGGTTGATGGTCATGGCCCTGTGAAATGACATAAAGGAAACAATCCCTCAGATGTGTCTCATGCAGCTCCCCCTTGACTTCAGCAGGTATCAACGAGGGCTGTACTTTACTGGGCTGGACATACATAACTGTTCACTTAGTGCCCCTTTCTCTTCACTTTTGTCTGGTCTTTTAAAATTCCTTTGGTCTTGGAAAGTGCTGCTTGGTGAGTTTTTTTGAGATGTTTTGCTCTTTAAAATCTGTTTAAATCTTTCCAATTCACCAGTTTATCAAGTGATGACTGTGCTCACAGGACAGGGTCTAAGAAACCAAAACAGGGGTTAAAGACACAAAAAGAATTAAATATAAAATAAAATAATGAAGCTAACATCTTATGTGTGTGCTGGCACAAGCATTGAGGACCTATTATATCTTCAAAGTTAATATTTGGAGTTCTAAGATTGCACATAAAACTATTCTGATCTTTGAGAAGGTAGGGCATTCCAAATAAGTACACCAGGAAAAGAGTGATGACAAAATAAAAGATAATAATTAAAATAGGCAGTGGTCTGAGCTCATTTCCCAAAATATTGCAGGCTAGAAATTAACACATGAACACAAAATGCATAAAGTGACAATCTTCTACCACTATATTAATGGGCATGTTAACTTATTTATTAAAAAGGTTAGAAAACATAATTTAAATACTGGGTAGAGGCAAGTCAATGAAAAAATTAATCATTAATTTGCTACTATTTCCCTTAATTCAAAATGTAGGAGTTCAACCCTTTTAAATATTGTTTGCATAGAAAATGTACTTTGAAATACATGTAATATTATCTTTGTAAAATATAAATTATGAATTGTGAGGGGGTTCCTGATGGCTTGTGATCACTGATTGAAACAATATTTCAACAATGACTGTAATATACAGCCGAAATGTGCTTTCCATCATCTTTACTGTTCTTTTTGTTCATTAATTGCAGTTTGCTCAAGACTGCATTGAAAAAATATCAACATTTGTGTAACAACATTATTTTCTCTCTCTCTCGTGGCATCACTAGTCTAAGAGGCACCACGAGGTGAAAAACTAGCAAGATTGAATAATCCAAAGGGTTTACTTTATTGCTTGGAATCTCAGGCTATAATTCTGAACCTTAGGGAAAACTAATCTGTGGTAATGAATCAGCTGGTAACCTCTGAAACCTTTTATTATTTTACAAGCTTTCAATTATTCAGTTCCTACCTCCTATAAATTGATCAGAAGTTCTTATATGGTTCATTATTAGTTTTAAATTACAAGAACATGGCAAATACCACCCACAACAAAGATTTCATTGTTGCAGCAGTTTAAAAAAATCAGACTGAGATACAGAACTCCTTCTGCCAGTCTATCCAAGTAGTAAAGACAATCTGACAGACTTTGAAGTACTACTACTTACAATGACAATTTTGGTCAAAAGTATTTTTGTTAGTAAAGCATCCTCCAATTTTAATTTCTTCTTCCCACCCTGTTCCAATAAACATCTATTTCTTCTATTACACATGAGCACTAAATGCATCAATATATCTGTTTCAACCATTCCATAAGGCAATGAATGTTACAATTTCAGTCTTTTTATAACGAAATTTCATCTAAATTATTTGCTGCTGATCCCTGATGGGGATCAAGAGTTACGGGGAGAAAGTGGGAGAATGGGGTTGAGAAACTTATCAGCCATGATTGAATGGTGGAAAAGACTTGATGGGCTGAATGGCCTCCTTTCTGCTCCTATGTCTTATTTATACCTTTTTCTAGATTCACCATAACTGGAAACAGCTAATGCAAATCAAGCCTAATAAACCTTGTCAGAATTATAAAGATATTCACAAGGTCCCTCTTAATTTTCTCTTTTCGGAGCAAGGATCCCCTGACTGTTTAATCATTCTGGATAGTCACATCTATTCAGTTTTGGTAGGAGCCTTGTAAATCTGTGTTGTCCTTTCTCCAATACTTCAATTGCCTTGGCGTAACAAAGGACTAAGCCCGCGCACAACTTTCCAAGTGTGTTTTTTTATTCATTCATGGGATACGGGTGCTAAAGGTTAGGCCAGCATTTACTCCCCAACCTAAGCGTCCTTGAGAACCTGCCATCTTGAACCATTGCATTCCACATAGCGTAGGGACATCCGTTTCAGCTTTCTGACCCAGCGACAGTGAAGGAATGGCAATACAGTTCCAAGTCATGATGGTGTGTGGCTTGGAGAGCAACTTACTGGCACTGGTGTTCTCATGCATCTCCTGCCCTTGACCTTGCTTTATGGTGGTGCAGACTGAGAGCTGGAAGGTGCTTTATGTGTTTTACATCTTGTGATATTAGGACAAAATTCCTTTGTCTCCTAATTTGCTCATTTTGAATAAACAGATTAAAACCTCTGTTAAAACATTACTGAAAACAAATTTCATGCAAAAACATTGTATTTGTTGTGAATACTTATTCAATCTTAATTCAATAATTCAATCTTATTCAGTTTTGTCAGATGTTACATAGTGTTGATTAGACACGGCTTCTCCGAACTTCAGCTGTACTGTCACTGTGTAAAACATTTGGCCCAGAAAATATATTGGACTTACTGCAGCTGAATAGAGCAAGAGCCTGAAAAATCTAATCCTTTTCTTAGCTTAATGGCAGATGAAAAACATTGCAAATTTGAAGATTTGACTATTTTGAAGAACAGAGATTCTCTTTGTTCTCTGTCCAGCATTACTAGCTCACCCAATACCACTAAAATAACAGACATATTGTTCATTAATGTTAATTGTTGCTTCTGGGATCTTATAGTGCTCAAACTATGTTTAGCCACATAGTACTTCAAATATAATTCATTTGAACTATTTTAATACATTTGACAGCAAATGAAAATGCTACATACATGGAATCTGACAAAGATATCACACAGAGGGAAGCCACAAGGTTCCTTGTGCCTTTTCTGGCTCTCTGGTAGAAATATTCAACCAATTTTTCTCGCCTGTTCTTTCTCTATAGCCCTCCAATCAAACTTCATGGGTCTGTCCATGTACAAGTAAGTTCTTTCTTAATTTAGCCAACTACAGGCTAAATTGCCTCCCTCCCCACCGGAGAAACAAGTTTATTTAGTCGATAGGAGAAAGTCATAAAGTCATGAGACATGAACCAAAACAATATCTATCTTTCTATTTTTCTTTTACTCTTTCTTTTTCTCCGTCTGCTCTTCACACTCCTCTTTTCATCATCGAATGTCACTTTGTATCTGCTTTTCTCTTCCACTTTTTCTCATCCTGGTCTTCCCAAAGTCTATTCTTCTGTTTGTGCCTTATGGTGTTTAGATGCATCTTTCACATTTTCTGACAAATCGTGTGACATATTGAATAATGAAGGTGTTATTCAAATGTATTCAGAAATTATTCAAATGTAACCGAATGGAAATAAGAAGCCCCACTGAGTTGGTGGGGAGGGAAGGTATTAAAACATCCGGGATGGTAGTGAGGGAGTGAAAGAGGCCTGTGCATTGAAAAACGCAGAGCTTCCGACATAAAATGAATACCTTGAACTGAAGTAAATATCCAGGTTTGAGAGTCAGGTCCCGTGTCACAGCAACCCGATCGCCATCCGATTTCCCAAACACCATGGCTGAAGGAGTCATAGAACAGAAAGTCTCGTTGCCACCCATTCCCTCATTAGCTAGCATCAGCCAAATGCTCAGCTGACTCAGCGGGATATCATAGGAAGGTGTGTAATCCTGAAATCCAAGTGAGAAGCAAAAAATATATTAAATCATACACAGCAGCCCTTTATATTCCACAAAATACAATGCAGAAATAAGAAATTGTATGAGTATATGAGTATATGTTATTACCGCCACAAAAAAAAGGTGCTGTGTTTTAAAGTTAAAGGAGAGCTGTCAACACATTTCAGAGTTTGCGGTTTAATGGTTTATTTGCTTAGAAATGAGAATTTAGATGATCCTTTTTACATTGGTAACACTGCAGCAATGTTCCAATTAAGCAACTGGCTTGGTTCAAAATTCAGTAATCAGTCGGCAAAGTGGAGCTTGTAAGCCAGCAGTGAGCTGATTAATGTAAAGTTGCTTTCAAATACAATAAATCCTGTTGAGTTGCCATTTGATGTTGTATTATTAGGAATTTGAAACCAGATAATATTAGGATAACACATGTGGAATAGATAGATAAGCTTCTTACTGCATTATTTATAACTGTTTCATACTCAATGTGCAATGGAACAGATGCACAAGTGGTCTAAGGTCATTCTCGCAAGGCATTCTTGAACGTCCATCTCTCGTAAATATACCTGAATGTCACCATTTGTATATTGCAAAAAGCAGAATGCGGTGTTATCTTTAAAAATGTGGATTTTCACTGACAAAAATCCATACCGCAGACAACCATCAAGTTACTGGGGTCTTCAATGTGCCTCTGCTATTGGTCACAAATATTTCTGCCTTCAAGGCACTCTCTGGTTTTGATAACGATCCTTTAAATGTATTTTTAAAATGCTCCTGACAGCAGACACATTAAAAAATTTGATTAACTTCAGAAGAAAAATCAAAAGTGAAGTTGGGCTTTCTTAAATGACCAATGATAAGTGCCATAAATGCTGGTGTTTAAAACAGAGCTTCTTTAAGTTTGGGAAGTCTGTAACATATCAGACTACAGAAAGGCTATAGCAACATAAACAGGGAAAGAGCAATACAGTAGTACAAGAGGTCCCTAATCTCTGCGTCCTGTGTAAAATCTTTTTCCCTGCTCTCAAAAAGAAACCACCTTGCAGTGAATAGTTTTTTTTATTGAATTGTGTGATGGAACATCAGGAACAACTGGATGATTGATTACGTTGCTGGGCCAATTATTATAACTTCATTCTGTCCTGCATGATGATTTATATAAATCCAAGTTGGTATCGTTCATAGTCTACGTAACGGGCGACAGTTTTGAGGAATGAAACAGTTTCCACTTCTGACAATCAACACTTGTACTGAGCACGCATATTATGAATAGCAGCGACACTCTGCCTCATCCATAGAAAGAATGCCCTCAATGCATTGCTATGGTATTCTGCTACCATATTGGTAAATATAGATTATCAAATTCTAACTTCTGTCATCTGACTTTTATCACTTGTGACTTTTCATTGACCAATTTTTTTCTTTAATTCATTCTTGGGATGTGGACATGGATGGCAAGGCCAGGATTCCATGGTAGTGAACTGCTGCAGTCTTTGAGGTGTAAGTTCACCTTCAGTGCTGTTAATGAGGGAGCTCTGGGATTTTGATCCAGTGACAGTGAAGGAATGGCGATATATTTCCACATCAGGATAGTGTGTAGATTGATGAACTTGCTGGTGGTGGCATTCCCATATATCCGCTACCTTGTGCTTTTGGTGATACAGGTAATGGGTTTGGAAAACACTGTTAGAGGAGCCTTGATGACTTTGCTGTTGCAGTGAATCTTGTAGATGACACAAGATGTTCCCTTTGTGCGTCAGTGGTGAAGGGATTTAATGTGGAATGTGGTGGATGGCATATCAGGTGAGAAGACACCTTTGTCTTGGATGAACCCCTCCATTCCATTTGTTGTAGGTAGACCCACAATGCTGTTATGGAGGGAGTTCCAGGATGTTGACTCAGTGAAAGTGCAAGAACAATAATATATTTCCTAGTTAGAATGGTAGATAGCTTTGTGGAGTCAGGAGGTTGATTACTCACTGCAGAGTTGCTCACCGCTGACCTGCTCCCTCAACTCTCATTTCCCATTGGCTCCAGTGCTAGGGCTCTGTCACACTCGGTCAAATGTTGCCTTGACGTTAAGAGCAGTCACTCTCACCTCTCTTCTGGGATTCAGCTCTTTTGTCCATGTTTGAACCAAGGCTGTAAAGAGTGGCCCTAGCAGAATTCAAACTAGGGGTCACTGAGCAGGTTATTGCTAAATAGGTCCTGCTTGATAGCACTGTTGATGACATTTTACAGATGATCGACAGTAGACTAATAGGGCACTTGGTTCTGAAGGATTTTTACTGCTCTTTGTGGATAGGACATGCCTGGGCAATTTTCAATGTTACTGTGTAAATGGTGGTGTTGTAGCCGTACTGGAACAGCTTGGCTAGGGTTGTGGCTAGTTCTGGAGCACAAGTTTTCAGTACTATTGCTAGAATGTTGTCACACCCATAGCCTTTGCAGTACCCAGTGCCTTCAGCTGTGACTTGACATCAAGTAGATTGAATAGAATTGGTTGAAGACTGGAAATTATGATGTGGGGACCTCAGGTAAAGGCCAAGACGGATCATCCTGAGCTACTTCTGGTTGAAGATGGATGCATCAGACTTGTCTTGATATTGATGTGCTGGGCTCTCCATATCACAGAGGATGGAGCTATTTGAGGAGCATCCTCCTCCTGTTAGTTGTTTAATTGTCCACCATCATTCACAACTGGATATGGCAGGACACCGAAAATGAGTTCTGATCAATTGGTCGTGGGATCATTTGGGTATTTATTGCATTCTTCCACTGTTTAGCATGTTTTGCTTCAGAAGGCTGACACGTCATTCATGGCGTTGCCTCTTACTGACCCTGCCATGCCCTCCTCCACCCTTCCATGACCTCCTGTATGGATAGTAACAGTGGGGTGGGTGATATGCTGAGCCGTGAGGTCATAAATTGCGGTTGAATATAATTTCACTGCTGTTGATTTCAGTAGCTACTTTGAGCACAAGAGAAAGAAGAACATAGGTTCAAAACAGCAGAATCTATTCTGTCTGTCTGTCTGTCTCTCTCTCTATCCCTGTTCCTAAACATCTCAGAAAATAGCAAGTGTGAAAAAGCAACTTGGAAAGATGGCCATTCACCAAGAATTCAAAGATATCTACAAAATGTGGTACAATTAAACATCCTCAGGTTCCAAATCTAATGTTTTGTGGGCTGTAAAGCTGCACAGTTTCCATTCTCATGTACCACTCTCGCCTTTTTGAAAAAAACTTTTTAAACAATTTATGCATGTGTTTAGTGATGTAATTGATTTTTTTCTTGGGGTTCATAGGTAATAAAATTCTTCTTTCTTTCACTTATAATTTGCTCTTTCATTTTGCCAAAGTCGTGTTTTCATTGAAGTGAGACAACTGAATGCTAAAAAGAAATCAAAATATTTGTTGTGACCAACCTGAGGGGATTAAAAGAAGGGAACTGATTCCGCTCTTTACACCTGGTAGTAACAATTCCCATACATCAGGGCCGATATCATTGGATCAGGCTGATATTTTTATTCACCGATCATATGTCTAGTGCCAAAAGTACATTTAACGGCAGCAAACCATGTCCTTCACTTAGCCTACTCTGAATGGCTTCTCTTTAACCAGTGATTGGGAAGCATTATGTCACGGCTTCACTGATTGAATAAACTAATAAGGATCTGCTAAGCTCAGGAAACCATGCCATTAGCTAGTAATACCACTTAACCAGGAGAATGTTGGGTTTCCATGATATTACAGATCGGACTCCTGATTTTCTATTGGCATTTCAGGCTGCAGTGGGCAAGTTGGGAGATCAGCCAGTGAACTGTGACAATGGCTTCCAGCAAAAACACTCATGCCTGGTATTTTCCCACCGAACGTGATAACGAACGTTAAATGTGTCGAACAAATGTTGGCTCGTGTATTCAAAATAATTGGCAAAGATAGTTTAATGAAAAGCATATTTTTAAATCTCCATTGCAATTCTGTACTCAAGTATACAATAAGTGTCCATGATATAATAATAGGCATGAAAAGATGTAAATTTGAAACCCATGCATTGAAACAGCTGGCAATATTGTACTGCAGCCATCTGGTTTAGGTATAACTACTGTGTTTTTTGGGAAGGACTTTCGGGACTTTTACCCTGCAACAGTGAAGGAACAGTGAAGTATTTCCAAGTCAGGATGGTACTTGCTTGGAGAGGAACTTGCAAGTGGTGGCATTCCCATGCATCTGCTGCCCTTGTCCTTCTGGATGGTAGAGCTCAGAGGTTTGGAATGTGTTGCTAAAGGAGAGACTTATTACAGTGCATGTCACATATGACACACACTGTTGCCATCGGGTGTGAATGTTTAAGGCAGTGGATGGGGTTTTGATCAATTAGTCTGCTTTGTCATGGGTGTTATCAAACTTGTTGGGTATTATTGAAGCTGAAATTTTTCCGGCAGATTGAAAGTATTCTGACACACTTCTCATTTACGCACTGAGAGTGATTGACCAGCTTTCGGGAGAGTAGGGAATTTACTTGTTGCAAGACTCCTAGCCTCTGACCTGCTGTTAAAATGGCAGTACGTATGTGGTAGGTCCAGTTTAGTTTCTTGTTAATATTAACCCCCCCGAGATATTGATAGCCACAGCAGTGTTTTCTCTAGCACCCACTGACAGACTCAGCAGACTCCCAATTACAACTCAGCTCACCAGAAAATACAGTGAAATTGGTCAGGTCAGCAGTGACCAATACCAACAGGCCAATTTTAAACCAATCGTCATCTAGAAATTTTCCATTTCTAAATTAGCTGCAGTTGAGAATGATGTCAGCCTCCTTTAACTACTCCTTCTGTACAAAAAATCAGATGACTGGATTTGAATACATGCTCAAAATCAAACCTTCTTGGGTGCAGAGAAGCCCCTTTAAATCTTTCATTCCACTCTGCAGTGTGACAGGCAGAATCTCATGAGGCATTAGACTGTGAATTGGTGGAGGATACTGACAGCAGACTGACCAGCTCTTGGGAAATAAATTCAAGGAAACTTTTCACTGCCAGTTGAAGGTCAAGGGGGACAGGGGAGGAGGGCCAGATGTTGGTAAAGCTGTGAACCACCAGTGAAACTCAATTTGACCTGCTTCATTCGTCACACCTGTTTCTCGACATCATCAGGTTGGGGAGCCAATTGACTCTATTCCTGTTGATGACGTGGGCAGGAGTGCTTCTGCTTTTGTTTTTGATTTCCAGCATCTGCAGTTCTTTGATTTTTTTTCACAAAGCAGACTATTTTGTTGTTTTTTGAAGTTCACTGTGCTTTCTTTTGAAATTCCTCAGGTTGTAAAAGACACTAAATAAATATAAATCTTTTCTGTTAACAAAATGAATCAAGGAAATAATGGGTTATGGATTTGGAGACAAATCTATGTAATTTCTAATGAATAACTGCTTATTACCAATCCCCTAAATTGTTCATCTCAGGGCCACAATTAAAGGTTCACCTTTGTCCTCTTCTCATCTAGAACAATGTCCAAACCTAAACTTCCCTACAGCTTTAATGATCTTTGTTCTGGGGTTTTCATCTTAGGTGAAGCTGTACAGAAACAAACACTTGACAGACAAGTTGAAACAATTATTTTTAAGTAGACAATAGAACTAGCCTGACCTCTCTTACTTTTCAGCATAAGGCTCAGTCACAGGTTTGGACCTTCTGTAGTCAACATTCAGTATTTTTACTTTCAAGGAAAATACAATGACCATTTCTGCAGAAAGACCAGAGATTCCACACAGTATCTATCTCACTATTGAATTGTCTACCTTTGGATATCCTGGTCAGTTAACAATGAAATACAACGCCTCTGTGTATTTAAACTCTAACAGTTGTGAAAATTTGTAAAGGCCCATTACACAGTAATATTGTTGTAGACAGAAGTGATAACTTTTGACTTTAGATGCTGAAACCCATCTGAAGAAATACCAGTAACAGGATTCTCAAGGAGTAATGAAGTGATGTGGTGCTTCACTCAATTGGGAAGCACCAGATCAGGGAATCAGCCCTGGACACTCTACCACTTCCATCTGTCATATTTTCTACAAAACAGGACATGTTTGAGTGCAATTCCTCTATGGACATTAGTTTGCTGAGAATTATGTTCTGTAAGCACCATCATGGAATGAAATTGAGTTCAGTTTGTAACTTCAATTAATATTATCAGGCAACAAGAGTAGTTGGTTGATGCCATCCCTAGAGGATTTTATCTGGTTATACAAACCATTTCTAAAGCTATAAACTTTCTCAATAAAACTGTGCACCCCCTACCCCAGATTCATTAAAGAAATATGCTATGTATTGTTAAGTTTTTAAAGCACCCTTGATTAGCAGGAATTTGGATTACAGATTGTCAGGGTTATTGTAGTTTCCTGGATAAAAGCTGTGAAGTACAGTTTTGAAGTCAAATCATTGACTTACTATGAAACAAACAGCAGCATCAAAAGAGCTGTTTGTGACTGTTCCTCTCGTATCAAATACTGGAGATTAGTAATCCATGTGAGTAGAGAGAAACAGCGAGAACACACTTTGATAAATTTCTCTGGATTTAAGTAGTGTCTCAGGAGTGAAGTGAACAATTACAATCTGTTAAAGGATTTTGTATTATGTATTTTTTTAAAACAAGTTAGTTGTTGCCATAGCTATGAATGGCTTACTCTGAACAATTAATTTAAATCACTGCAAAGCTCAAACACTGAAACTATATAAAGAAAATGCAAGTCATTCATAAAATCGTAAATGCTGGAAACTGATTAACTTTTCAAATCTCAAAGATTATGCAATCTTTCAACTACTGCTTTGGCAGAATAAACGCAACATAATTTGACATTCTTATCTTTTACCCCAGCTTTACATAGCTATAGCCTTGACTAACTACAATCAGAATTTGTTATTAGTGATAAAACATTGCTCCATTCTGGCGACTGGATTTTATGGAAAGATATATGTCTATGAAGTTCAAATCTGCTTTCTGAACCTATTACCATAAGCAATTTCAGTCATAGGATTATGTTCAGTGCTTCAAGGATATCGGTCTATATTTTAGGTTGAACACTGCTGTTCATATAAGTGTACTTAAAGTAACGGGATTTACTAGCGTCCAAACATGACTGATAGTGAATTAGCAATTCCAATATTAATTCTCTGGAAGCAACTTGCAAGGTTTCACTTGAGTTAACTGACATGCATACAGTACTGATTGGATTTATTTCATCCTAGTCCCCAGAGTTTCAACTTTGAAATAAATATATCAGATCAGCAATTTCAATGAAGTTAGAGATCTTCAAAACAAACATTTAACAAACAGTTACTCAGTGGAACAGAGCTTAAGCATTGTTGAAAAAAGGGACATGCTTTCAAAGTTTTTCATTATGCACTCATCAGGACAAATTCAATAATTCTGAATTCAAAAGGGAGGAATAATTTAACAAACTGTAGCACTATTATTAAACTAAAGCATGGAGGATATAGTTCCATGATAATACCTCAATGAATCACAGTTGCCAACCAACCACCATCCTTTGTCATGCAGCATAAGTTATTAGTCCCTTTGAAATTTGACATTTTGGCAATTTGTGTGTGTTCTGATGTGTGCAAGACGTGAAGTTAATTACATAAAATTGCTATTACTGAAAGCTGCTGAAACTCTTAAAGGTAAATTGTCTCAATTTATTAATCTAGGTATCTGCCTCATGCTAAAATATTGAAGTTCCCATTACACTTGCTCTGAAGTAGAAAGCAAGGTGAGTTTTTTTATATAAGATAACACAGTGTAGAGCTGGATGAACACAGCAGGCCAAGCAGCATCAGAGGAAAGCTGACGTTTCGGGTCGAGACCCTTCTTCAGAAATGGGGGAGGGGAAGGGGATTCTGAAATAAATAGGGAGAGAGGGGGAGGCAGATAGAAGATGGATAAAGGAGTAGATAGGTGGAGAGGAGACAGACAGGTTAAAGAGGCGGGGTTGGAGTCAGTAAAGGCGAACGTAGGTGGGGAGTTAGGGAGGGGATAGGTCGGTCCAGGGAGGACGGACAGGTCAAGGAGGCGGGATGAGGTTAGTGGGTAGGAGATTGGGGTGGGGCTTGAGGTGGGAGGAACGGTTAGGGAGGCGGGGACGAGCTGGGCTGGTTTTGGGATGCAATCGGGGGAGGGGAGATTTTGAAGCTTGTGAAGTCCACATTGATACCCTTGCAGGGTTCCCAAGCGAAATATGCAGCTTTCAGGTGGCATCATTGTGGCAATGCAGGAGGCCCAGGATGGACATGTCGTCCAAGGAGTGGAAGGGGAGTTGAAATGGTTTGTGACTGGGAGGTGCAGTTGTTTGTTGCGAACTGAGCGTAGGTGTTCCGCAAAGCGGTCCCCAAGCCTCCACTTGGTTTCCCCGCTGTAGAGGAGGCCACAACGGGAACAGCAGATACAGTATACCACATTAGCAGATGTGCAGGTGAACATCTGTTTGATGTGGAAGGTCTTCGTGGGGCCTGGGATGAGGGTGAGGGGGGAGGTGTAGGGGCAGGTGTAACACTTCCTGCGGTTGCAGGGAAAAGTGCCGGGTGTGGTGGGGCTGGAGGGGAGAGTGGAGCGGACAAGGGAGTCACGGAGAGAGTGGTCCCTGTGGAAAGCAGATAAGGGTGGGGAGGGAAAAATGTCTTTGGTAGTGGGGTCAGATTGCAGATGGCGGAAGTGTCAGAGGATGATGCGTTGGATTTGGAGGTTGGTGGGATGGTACGTGAGGACGAGGGGGATTCTGTTTTGGTTGTTATTGCGGGGAGGGGTTGTGAGGAATGAATTGTGGTAAATGCGAGACACACGGTCAAGGGCGTTTTCGACCACTGTGGGGGGGAAGTGGCGGTCCTTGAAAAACGAGGACATCTGGGATGTCCGGGAGTGGAATGCCTCATCTCAAGAACAGATGCGTTGGAGACGAAGGAATTGGGAATAGGTGATGGCCTTTTTGCAGGAAGGTGGGTGAGAAGAGGTGTATTCTAGGTAGCTGTGAGAGTTGGTAGGCTCGAAATGGATATCGGTTTCCAGGTGGATGCCAGAGATGGAGACGGAGAGGTCGAGGAAGGAGAGAGAGGTATCAGAGATGGTCCAGGTGAACTTGAGGTTGGGGGGGAAGGTGTTAGTGAAGTGGATGAACTCGTGGGAATACGAGGCTGCGCCGATACAGTCATCGATGTAACGGAGGTGGGGGATAGGGCCAGTGTAGCTTTGGAAGAGGGACTGTTCCATGTAACCTACAAAGAGGCAGGCATAGCTTGGGCCCATGTGGGTACCCATGGACACCCCCTATGTCTGTAGGAAGTAGGAGGAATTGAAAGAGAAGTTGTTAAGGGCGAGGACGAGTTCGGCTAAGCAGATGAGGGTGTCAATGGAGGGGGACTGGTTGGGCCTGCGGGACAGGAAGAAGCGGAGGGCCTTTAGGCCATCTGCACGGGGAATGCAGGTGTATAGGGACTGGACGTCCATGGTAAAGATGAGGTGTTGGGGACCAGGGAATTGGAAGTTTTGGAAGAGGTGGAGGGCGTGGGTGGTGTCACGGACATAGGTAGGGAGTTCCTGGACCAAGGGGGAGAAAATGGAGTCGAGATAGGTGGAGATAAGTTCGGTGGGGCAGGAGCAGGCGGAGATAATGGGTCGACCAGGGCAGTCAGGTTTGTGGATTTTGGGAAGAAGATAGAAACGGGTGGTGCGGGGTTGGGGAAGGATGAGGTTAGAGGCTGTGGGTGGGAGGTCATCTGAAGTGATGAGGTTGTTGATGGTGTGGGAAATGATGGTTTGGTGGTCGGGGGTGGGATCATGATCAAGGGGGCGGTAGGAGGAGGTGTCAGAGAGCTGGCGTTTGGCCTCGGTGATGTAGAGGTCAGTGCGCCATACTGCAACTGCGCCTCCCTTGTCCTACTTCACTTAAAAACTCCATCTCTATTGCTTTAATTGAGAATCTGTTTTAAACTGGACAGTTGGAAACTCAGATTTCCCTGGTCTGGCCAGATTTTGTGTTCAGCTCATATTCTGGGATGTAGAAATCAACATCAATACTACAATGGTAAAGAGACTTAAAGACTCAAGAATGACTATGAACACCACAATACCGTGAAATGAAACAAATTTTGCATTAAAATGAAATCACTTAAATTCCTGAAAATGTAGAGTGTGGGTTGCAATGTTTACATTGCTACTTGTTGTGCTAATTATGTCAAAACCCATTTGTGTTATGTTTAATCCAGTGTCTAGCAGAGTAAATGACTGAAGTACTGTAAGGATTGATTCTCCAAGCTGAGATTGTTGGTTTGCTCGCCGAGCTGGCTGGTTATTTTACAGACGTTGTTTCACTGTGCTGGGTAAGATCATCAGTGCGGCCTCCGATGGAGCGATGTTGGCCTACTCCTAGAGTTTTCGACCCATAATGCACTCAACAAACATGTAGAATTACACCCCATATACAAACCCATGCAAAAAAGAGCCGGAAATGTCACCACCCAACTTAACAGACCAGATCATATAAATTCCAAGCGGAGCAGAACAACATTGCTTCATCGGAACTCGCACTGATGATGTTACCTAGCATGGTGACGAAACATTGGTATGATAACCAGCCAGCTCGACGAGCAAATCAACAACCTCATCCACAACCTGAGCTACAAATCTTCACTAGAACCTTAAATTTTCCAACCTGTTACATGAACAAATCTTTCTTTGTACTTTATGATGTGTCAATGCATTGTTGTGAAAATGACTCGAGGGGGATATCTGATCTAGCTCAGTAATGTCATCACAAGAGAAGCCAAAACTTAATTATCCACAAAATGCTGGAGCAAGAAGAGGAAAACAGCATTCTATTTTTTACTTTTAAATGCATTGGAATTTATTTTACACTCTTGGTGGCAGGAGATTACGGAATATTTGTCGTAATATTTTTTGGTTGTTGGCTAACTAGAAATCCTCTGATAATAATCCTATTATAGAAATGATCACAATTGTTACCTGCTGTATGGTTGGTTGAATGACAGGGATAATCTGTTTCTGTCGTTCTGACAGAATAATAATGTCATCAATAGCCCACTGGTCATATCCCTCACCAGAATGAACGGGCTGCCACCAACGGAACTGTGTGCAAGCAGTCTTGGCAGAAGCCGGAAGTTCAAAATAAACAAATCTGTTGAATGAAATATTAAACAAAATTATTTCTGTGTACTTAATTGCTGAGCAACAACTTTCTTTTCCCATTGCTCTGAAAAGAAAAATTCTAATATCCAGCCTTCAGGTGAACCAGGTATAGTTGAGCTTTATTTTATCCCTCCTTCATGGGTGTAGATGCATGCCCTTTACTTGATGCTTTACTCTGATGGAAATGCTGCATCTAGTAATTCCCAATTCAAGGCAGTATTGGCCCAAACTTCAAATGTTGAGGCAATGTACCACAGCTGTATCCACTGCCAGAAATATAATGACCTGTGGGCAGCAGTGCTAATACCACATAGCTGAGGGCTCATGTGGCATGGTGTTAATATCCCTACCTCTGAGCCAGGAGGCCTGGCATCAAGCTCCATCTACTCAGGAGGTGTGTAACAACATTTCTGAACAGGTCAAATAGAAACTATTTAGACCACATGTGGCAAATGTAACTTTGGCTGGACTTTAGCATAAAGTGATGTTGGTGATGTTTCTATGACAGATCTGAGGAAAGTACTTTTGGCAAGCACCTTGGTGCTGCACGATGCAATGATATCTGGTCACATAATTTCTGAGATCCTTGGTTCAACATTTTATCATTTAAGAGTATCTAGGAGTGTGCATCAAATGGGTAAACTGTTGAGGAGTTGGTTGAGGAGTAGATCTTCCATGATCAAACTAAATGACAGAACATGTTCAAGAGATTGATGTTTTCAGTGTGTGCTTCATTGACTAGATATAATAAATAAGGCGCAAGAATAAATCTGCTTCCTTCCCGAGTCATACCTGGGTTGACTGTAGTCAGAAAAATACAGTTCTGAAAGCAGGAGCCAGGTTATACCACCGTTGTTGCTGTACTGCAATAAAACACTTTCCTCTCTGCTGTCTGGTGTGTTACAGGAGCCTGTGTTCCCTCCAATTCGAACGTAGAACTGGATAAAGTCCACCCATTGTGTGTCCAAGTCCCAGCTGACCAGCTGTCTCTTCCCATTCTAGATTAACAAGTAAAGGTGACACACTTTTAATGTTATACAATCTGATTCTTTTGTTTTTGTTTAACATTGTTACAGCTCTTATCCTCAATGTACTGAGGAATACTGGGGAAATTACTTACAAAATGTAGAGGGTGAAAACATATCCAAGGTGTTTGTTTGATGCAGAACATGAGAAAGCAAACCTGTAGTCTTGGGCTGGAGCCCAGAGGGAGGTTTCCTTTCTTCCATCTCCAAGACACAGAGTGTAGTTCTGCTCACCCCCTGCACCTCAGTCAAGTGGTTATCCTTGAGAACCTTGAGAGTGGGTGCAGGGTCTGAGTTTAGATTTTTGACACCCACATTTTACAGGAGGGGCTACTAGGGATGCATATGCTGTGTGATCTTCCTTTGCTTTATCTTGGGTCATCAGTCTAACACTCTCATGCCTGGCTGAGGTCACTGAACTCAAGATGCAAGTTATTAGGGAATCTACTGTTTGTTTGAATTCATTTAAACATTTCAAAATGGTGTAGAAATCCTTATGTTATGCTAAAACCACTTTTATTTTTGAACAGATACTTGTTCCCGTTGTATTGGATGAGGGATGAATTACCTCTGAGAAGTAGAGTGATGAACCTGAGGAAATGACTCCACATCCTTCCTCTGGTTTGACGATTTGCCCACCAATAACTACCTGCCAATCATTCTTTATCACAGCCTCATTCTCAAAGTCACACGTCACAGTTGAAGGTAACATAGCCTCTGGCTTACAGGCAGATCCATGATAGCCTGGATCACACCTTTTACGAAAGAAAACAACAATGTCAGGGACTAAATTGTGATAATGCAGTTTTGCATTGTTCATATCAGAGGTATTTTAACTTCATTTACTCTAAAAGTTTGCTGGGATCTCAACAACATAAATGTAGTCTGTTAGCTACACAAGCAAACAAGTGTGCAACTAAACCTAACGAAATATGGAATAAGATAAAGGTATTTGGGTATAATTTGCTCTGTCATGGCTGTATTTTGGCTTCAAGCACTCAGAAGATTCTTCATAATTTCTGAGATCCTTGGCTTAACATTTTATCATTTGAGAGTATCTAGGAGTATGCATCAAATAAACGGAGTTGAGGATCCATAATCAAACTAAACGACAGGACAGGTTCAAGGGACTAAATGGTGTACAATGCTTTTTATAGGTATACACAATATGTCAATATTGATACATTATTACATCCACTTACTTGCAGAGACCGTTATGACACCAGCCATGACCATTACACATTTCAGGACATTGTTGACCAATATAAATATCATCCAATGCCCATTCATCCTGAACCATATAGTAACTCTGGCTCCAGCGAAAACGTGTAGCACTTGACCTGAATAAGTAAAAAAAAAAAAGAAAGTATTAGTTTTAAGATTTATTTTATTTATTTATTTTCAGAATAAATGGTGAGTGTGAGAAACCTTTAAAATGTGGAGACCATTAGATCTGAGGAACTTGACAGTAACACTAGTCATTGTTACAAAGTATAAGGGAGATTTATTGAAATGGGAGGCAATGACATAACTGGTAACATCATGAGACTAGGCCCCCAGAAGCTCAGGCCAATCCTCTGAAGACATGAGTTCAAATCCCCATTGAAGGAATTTAAATTAAATGAATATATTGGGAATTAAAAGTAATCCAATGAAAACACCAAAACCATTATTAATTGCATATCAGGGAAGGAATTCCTTCTTTCTGGCATACAAGAGACTCCAGATCCACAGAAACGTGGTTGATTGTTAAATGCCCTCTGAAGTTGCCTGGCCAATCAGTTGTACAAAGCCTAAAAATAGGTATGACATTGGATGGACCAATCAACATCAACCTAGGCACCACCTCTCCCAAACTGATAAGTCAGTACTGTTTCATGTTAATTACTAAATGAAAGAAGCAAGGGCACAGAATTTACTCCGAGGGCATTTATCACTCAGTACCACCACTCCTGACTGAACTGGTAAAGTCCTAGAGGACACTGCTGCTAGACTTGGCCTGCAGCAGGTGGAAAAGGAAACAATGCGAGGAAACAACTTACTTGACCTCAACCACACCAATCTACCTGTTGCTGACATATCTGTCTATCAGTGTCAGTGGAAGTGACCACTACACAATCCTTGTGAAGATAAAAAATTCCTGTTTTCGGACCAAGGCTAACTTCCTTCATGTTGTGTGCCACTACCATGGTGTTTGTTGAATGCGATAGATTTCAAACAGATCTATCAAGTTAAAATTGGATATCTATGAGCCACTGTGGGCCATCAGCAGCAGCAGAATTATATTCAAGCACACTTTGTAACGTATGACCCAGCGTATTCTTCCCCTCTGCCATTTCTATCAAGCCAAGGAACAATTCTCACTGATGCTCAATTTGAGTTCCATCAGCTCACTCAGTTCACTGAGTTCACTCAGCTCCTGACCCCTCATTACAGACTTGGGCAAAACTGTTAAACTCCAGAGATGAGGTGCGAGTGACTGCTCGTGACATCAGGGCAACATCTGACCAAACATGACATCAAACAGCCATAGTAAAACTGGAGTCAAGGGAATATAGGATGAAAACTCTTCAATGGTTGGAATCATACCCAACACAAAAGATGGTGGTTATGTTTGTTGGAGGTCAGTCACCTCAGCTCTAGGACATCTTTGCAGGAGTTCCTCAGGTTAATGTCTCACATCCTTTCATCTTCAGCTGCCTCATCAATGACCTTCCCTCCATCATAAGGTCAGAACTGGTGAAGTTCATTGATGATTGCTCAATACTTAGGACCATTTGCAACTCCTCAGATACTAAAGCTGTCCATGTCCATATGCAACAAGACCAGGACAAGTTTTGATTTTGAACTATGTTGCCATTTCCTCACTGTCACAGGACCAAACTCTGGAACTCCCTCCCATACAGCACTGTGGGTGTACCGACACACCACAGACTGCAGTGCTTTAAGAATCACCACATTTAAGGGCAATTAGAGTCAGGCTCCACTGCCCGCAATGGCTACACTCCATGAATGAAGATAAAAACACAGCTCATTTGGTAGAAGTAATTAAGCCATACAGGCCACAGGTGCCAAATTCATTTTGGCCCATCTTAAATTGGATAGCAGTGAGGGCGCCAGAACAGATAGAAAGAGGAAAATCAGCCGTAGTTCCTGGTTTTGATTAATAGTTTTGAAAATGCACACTCGAGGACCGTGTGTTTAGTTGTAATAACAACCTAGCAACACTCACTGTTCAGGTTTTTCTCGAAGGAGGATTGCCAGGGTAGTATAACAAAGAGCAGCCACTGCTCTTGCAATTGTTTCTCAAAATGAATCATCACCTCCCACAAGGAAAATAGAAATAAACAGTTAGGACCAAATTTTCATTTGCTAAAAATATATTTCATGCAACGAACATTGGTGTGGCTTAGAGACTTTGCTCTGCATTGCTGTTTAAATAGTGAAATCAACAGAATGGGGTTCCTCATATGGATCTTATTTGGAATCTGTGTGCACACATTTGAGCATACTTCACTATAATATGCTTCCAAGTCAAATACATTTCCCTGATCATAGTCAAGCCCAAAGCTACGATAAAAGAAGTTAAACCTCAACAAAATAAATCCCAAGGTTAGGAACATTGGCTGAAAATAGAAAATGATAATTTCCAGTATCATTGAATCCGATGTGCCCTCCAGTTTGTCAAATATTGCATTTGGCACCTGCAGATTTATACCACACTAGTTGAAAATGCCACTCCAATTACATTATTTAGAAATAAATCTATTTTTTGGAAAACTGTCTCTTGACTCCCCTCAATGTGTGCTGCTTCCAAGGCGACATTTCTTTTTGGGAGCTCTTGTGTCACTTTTAACATTCTTTTTTGGTCTAACAGAATATCTGGATTATTGATTTTAAGGCCGGTAGGATATGTCACACTCATGGGATAATCTCAGACTGGTTTTCAAGGTCAACCACTTAGAAAGTTCAGATGATTATAAATGGATGTAAGAACAAGCTCTTCCCTGTCAAGAGCCGGATAATGTAATAACATTTGAATATTTATATTCAAAACGCAAATGCGCTAATTAATCTGTGTTTGTAAAAAGAACTGTCCCTGACAGCTGCCTGCATCTCATCAGCAGGTCTGATATGCAAATATCTACAAATAAAAACAAATTCATTTTCATAAAGCAATAGCCAATGCAATTTGTCTAAGCTGCATTTGATTCATTATCTGATTGGAAGACAAATGGCAGGTTTAGTGCTGCAGTTTTCATTAAACGTCCTACAACTGCTTTACGATATTGGTGCTGAGATTAAAAAATCCCTTCTGACATACATGGACATGTTTAAACACCAGTCTTCATCGTGGTTGGAATGTTTTCACTGAGATACTGAAGAATTGTGCCTTTTCAATCAGTGTTAAACAGAAACTTGTTAATTTTTTATGGCTATTAAAGAGATTAAGAATTCATTTGAGTCAATAACAGCTGTTAAAATAATCAAAATTGTAGTCACAGGCTGGGGAGGAGCCAATTATAGTCCAGTTACCTGGAGTCTTTCATTTCACATTTTGCAGATTTAGAGAAGAGACAGTTGGTAGGGAGACAATGATTCATTTTGCATTTGGCCCATTCCCAAGATTAATGCTTGCAATGAGTTTCTTACCATGTTTTTTGTTGTAGGGACACAGTTACTCTTTTCCACTGCGGGAACTCTGAAGAATGATAAACACTGGCAGAGGTGAATTCCTGGCAACTGGGCATGCTGGGAAAACATTCCTGCAGGAAAATATGTCAACCCAGAAAATATCAAGATGAGCAAATTTTTAAAATTCCACATCCACCTGTTAAAAGGCTGCAAATATACAATTTTGGAATTACTGCATTAATGTTGATTCAAAGTTTGCAAAGTCAAACTGAACATGTAGAGCGAAGGAAGGTGCAAGAGAGAGATTTGGATTCTTGAGCCTTTGGGACCAATTCTGGGAAAGATGATATTTGTATAAGCTGGACAGGTTGCACCACAGTGGGTCTGGAACCAGCATCCTCTCAGGGACATTTGTTAATACAGTGGGGGAGGCTTTAAAGTAGAAAGCAGGGGGACAGACACTTGAGTGAGGAGGCTAGATTGACGGAGATTTTGATGGAAATGAAAATTTGACAAGTAGAAAACAAAGGAAACAAGCACAATATTAGAAACAAATGTGTAACAATGTCAAAGTCACAAGTTTAAAGATTCTATTTCTGAATGCGTGAACATTTGTAATAAGGCAGGGTGACCAAGACTGAGAACTAAACATTTAAGGGTCTTCAATCTTTAGGAAGGAAAGGCAAAATGAAAAAAAAAGGTGTAGTTAGTGAAAAATAAAATCAGTGCAGAAAGGATGTTAGCACTGGAAATCTACATATGGAATCACTCTAGATGTAGATAAGAAGCAACAAGATGCAGCAAACGTTAGTGGCAGCTGTCTACTGACCTCCAAACAGTAGTGGTCAGGTAGGGGATGGCAATAATCAGGAAATGAGAAATGCATGCCACAAGGGTGCACAGTAATCATGGGTGACTTTAATCATACAGACTGGACAACCACAATAGTACGGTGAAATCCGAAACCGTTTACAAGATGGTTTGCTCGAACTGTATTTTCAGGAAGCAATTAAGGCACAAGCTAGCCTAGATTTAATTTTATGCAATGATAAGAGGTTAATTAATAACTTTGTTGCAAGAGACCATTTTGGAAAAAAGTGACATAATAGAATTCTTCACTGGGTTAAAAAGTGAAGTAGTCCAATCCAAAACCAGGGTCACACATTTAAACAATGGAAACTATGAGGATCTGAGGGGTGAGTTGGTTGTGATTGACTGGGTGATTTTATTAAATGGCATGACAGTGGATAGGCAATGGTTAATACTTAAGGAACGTAATTAGTAAGTCTGCGGATGACACTAAGATTTGAAGCGGATAGTGAAGAAGGTTATGTAAGATTACAAAGGGATCTTGATCAATTGCATCAGTGGACTGAAGAGTGGCAGATGGAGTTTCATTTGGATAAATGTGAAGTATTTCATTTTGGTAAAACAAACATAGACAAGATTTATACAATTAAAGGTAGAGCCTTGGGCAGGTTTGTAGAACAGAGAGACCTAGGGATTCGGATATATAATTCTTTGAAGTTTGCATCACATCATGGATAGGATGGTTAAGAAGGCATTTAGCATGCTAGCCTTCATTGTTCAGACCTTTAAATATAGGAGTTGGGACATTATGTTGAGGTTGTACAGTAAGTTGGTGAGGCCTCTTCCAGAGTACTGTGTCCAGTTCTGGTCTCCTTGTTGTAGGAAGGATATTATTAAACTGGAAAGGGTTGAGAAGAGATTTACCAGGATGCTGCTGGGAATGGAGGGTTTGGGTTATAAGGAGAGACTTGATAGGCTGGGACATTTTTCACTGGAGCGTAGGAGGTTGAGAGGTGATCTTATAGAGGTTTATAAAATAATGAGAGGTATAGATAGGGTGAATGGCAGGAGTCTTTTCTCTAGGATGGGGGATTTCAAGACTGGGGGCATATTTTTAAGGTGAGAGGAGAAAGATTTATAAAAGTCATGAGGGGCAATTTTTTTACACAGAGTGGTTCACATGTGGAATGAACTTCCAAACAAAGTGGTGGATGCATGTGCAGTACAACGATTAAAAGACATTTAGATAAGTACATGAATAAGAAATTTTTGGAGGGATATGAGCCAAACGCAGGCAGGTGGGGCTAGTTTAGTTTGGGATTATGATCGACATGGATTGATTGGACCAAAGGATCTGTTTCCATAAAATATGAATCTATGATGCTGTAACAAATGCATGCGTTGCAACAGCTATGTTTTTGTTTTTGGAAAAGAGCACAGTAAGAAAAGTGGCCTAACTATGGCTAACAAAAAAAAGTGTGGTGTGACATCTAAAGAGCAGTGATATAAAGTTGTTAGAAAAAGTTGCAAACTTGCAGACTGGGAGCAGTTCAGAAAAGAGCAAAGGAGGACAAAGCAGTTGATTAAGAGCGGAAGAATAGAGTGAGAATACATTTGCGAGGAACATAAAAGTACAACATAAAAATTTCTACAAATAAGAAAAGAAGTAGTGTTGATGAACGTAAACTCCTTACAATCTGAATTGCGAGAATTGATAATGGAGAACAAGGGAAAGGCAGAGCAACCAAACAACTACTTCATTTTTGTCTTTGCAGAAGACAACATAGACAACATGTGGAATTGAAGGAGATTAGCAAAAAAAAAAGTGCTCGAAAAATTAATGGGACTGAAAGCTGATAAATCCTCAGGGCATAATAATCTTCACCGGACTGATTCCTGGGCTGGCAAGTTTGTCTTATGAGGAGAGATTGGTGCAGTATTCACAGAAGTTTAGGAGAATGACAGGTGATCTCATTGGAACATAAAATTTAGACAGGGCTATACAGACTGCATGCAGCAATGATGCTTCCCCTGTTTGTTGGTGGTGTGTGGACAGCAAGAGGTCAAAGTTCACAGATACTCAGTAGGTCATTTTAGACTGAGATGAAGGGAACTCTCTTCACTTAGAAGGTGGCGAACCTGTAGAATTCTCTATCACGGAGGGCAAGTCACTAAATACATTTAAGAACAAAGTAGTTAGATTTCTAGATGCTCAAGCCTAGTGGTTTGGGGAGACAGTCTAGGGGTATAGTGCTGAGATACAGGATCAGCTATAATCATGCTGAATGGTGGAGAGGGCCCAATGGGCCAAAAGATCTTTTCCAGCTCCTATTTTCTATATTTCTAAGTTTTGACACCACAGAACAAGTTCTGAGATTGATAGGATCGGTGTATGGAAATTGTAAGCTGCTTTCTGGCATCACTAAATGTCATCTATGGCAAGATGTGGCACAAGGTACAGGATTGAAAAGGCACTGAAATGCAAACTAGGGCCTTAAGATGCATGACATTGCACATGGTCATCTTTTATTGGCAATCAATAAAAAAATGTGCTAAGCTAGCTCCACATATTCCTTACCAATTTATGTAAAATGCATTCAATGGCACAATTCGGACAAAGCGTATGCTCATTTAATTTTCTCAAAGCTTAACATTGGACCTATTAGGTCATTCTGAAAAGATTATGATAGGAACTAAAGTGAAACTGTACTAATTTTGAACAGTAAGAGGAATGATATTAATTCAAAGTTGGATAAATTCAGCAATTGTAACAGTGAACTACATTTGATGGGAATATAGCAAGAGTTGAAACTGCTGCCTCAATTCTCTTCAAAGAAAAATACGCTGAATTTATGATTTAATAACGACTTTTCTTTGAAGAATTTAATTTTTTTTTACGTTTAATGTGTTGAAATGCTTAAATAAAATCAAATGAATTAGTGCATACTAGAAAGTTAGTAGGTGGGAGCATGATGTTTAATTATACCACAACTATGCAGAACAAACTTGTTGGACTGGCTGGTCTCTGTATCATTGTTTGTATGTTCCTATAAGCTGCAAGTTTCTGACTATATCACTAAGTGACTCCTGAAACTCATTTTAAATATTTACCTCCTGCACAAGGTGCCAAGTCAAGCCATGGTTGGTGGAGTACTCCAGTCTGATTTGGTTGTCCACATGCAATGTAAACAGCTTCCCACAGCCCATCACAAGGCTAAATTGCAACATATATGAGGCCCCAATTTGCATGGACTGGGTTTCAACATAGCGCATGCTTGAACTGGTTTTAGAATCTCCAGTGAAACTGTAGCAAGGAGAAATAAAGAAATATTAAATGGATATAATTGCTGGACTGAAACCATAGACAGAATGCTGCAGAAAAGTATTTCAAGAAATTGGATTGTGTAGTTGATTGGTCACTGATCTTTCAGCCTATAGGTTAAAATCTAAACTAGAATGATTGATAAATATCTTCTTTCTTAGTTGGTTGGAAGGCATTTTCATGAAAGTAATGTTGATATGTTCAAATCCACTTCCTGAAGCATATAACCATAAATGCATAAAGCAGTATTATTTTGGGACTAATTGCAATTTTATTGAGACAGACTACAAGCTGGATGTGAAAGGAAATAGAAAAACACTATTCAGATGCAATGGAACATGTTGTCCAACAATTGCGGTAGAGGTACATTATTGGAGCAAACTTTACACTCTATATGACCAGATAATATTTAAAGCAATTGTGGTGTAATAGTATTGTCAGTGGACTAATGATGATTGCTTTAGGGACATGAATTCAAATTCCATCATGTTGGCTGGTGGAATTTAAATTCTATTAATAAATGTGGAATTACAAAGCTAGTCTTAGTAATGGGGACATCATGACAACTATCATTGATTGTTGTAAAAAAAAATCTAGTACACTAATGTCCTTTGGGGTGCCATCTCCATTGGTCTATATGTTCACCTCTCCTATGTTACAGCCTTGCAAGTCACTCTGTTCAAGGGCACATAATGTTGGATAATAAGTGTTCAATGTATTCCATTTCCAGCATCACTGTTTCATATTAACAACCCAAAATGTTCACTTGCAAAATAATAGCTATATGAAAGTAACTGAGAACAAACTATCTTCAAAGCTTCAGCTTTTCAATAGCTCTGCACTAATGAGCTGGCATTACTTACATATAGTTTGAGGTCTGGGTCATTTATGATGTTATCTGTCGAAGGAAAGTTAATTAATCTAGTCTGTCCCTTTCAAGCCAATGTTCACACTGCGGCCTAAGTAAAATAGACATACCCAATAATCAATTTGTGGCTAATGACTGAGGGAATATCCTTCAACTAGAAAAAAAAATTGTAAATCTCTTGCTTCTGTTCTGGGGAAAAAGCCATTTTCAAACAAAAACAGTGTGACATGAGGGGCTTTCTTTTCTTTCAATGTATTTGATACTTTAACTTTGAATTGTGACATTTGTCATATAACTTTGTGTCTTTTTGTTCCTCCCTTGCTGAGCTGTCATGTGATCAATGCATTTGACATGAAAATTATTACTGTGTACAAACAAGATAGGTATACTTAACAGACAAATTGAAGTTTGAGGATTAATGATATGCAACTCTTAATAATTCAGGTCTTTGAGTCAACAATTTCTTCGGGAATCACAGTCTATGGGGGTAGCTTATACTTTAGTGAGGAGAGGACAATCCCCATAGTGGAAACAAAATTATTCTAGGACTTTACTTGTTGTGACAGGTACTACACTTAAGTACAGTTTTTGCCACACTAGAATTTTTATTATAAACCGTAAATAGTTTAGAACATGTCCTGTTTCCTTGTAGGAAGAACATTAACATTTCCAGAGGCTCACTGCATAAATGCTTTATCTATTCTTTGTTGATGAGATTTGTGTAAATGACTATTTTTGGATGCAACAAAGATATGTGTTATGAAGGGGAGGTTGAACCCCTCTGATAATTAAAATTGAAACACAAGCCCCTAATCTGTTATGGGAATAGAGGTCCCCTTCTAATAATTAAACCCAAAACACCTAGAGAGAAGCTCGCCTCACTCATCTAATCTGTTAAACTGTAATGGAGAAGGGGAGGTTAAATGAAAGAAAATCCCTGATATTCACTTTATAAGTAACAAGTAAAAATTTATTTATTTAACCCTAACGGCGAACAAATTAACAGAATTACTAACAAACTTAACAATTCCCCCTTAACTACTTACTATTCCCGAACTGAACTAAATTCTACTGGTATGCTGTTCCAATAAACACAAGTCCTACTTATATAAACCCCAAGTAATAAGAAAATAAATTGAAACTTAATCTCTCAAAGTCTACATGCCTTTCTTCTGCTGTTCTCAAGTCATAAATGCCTTTCTTCTGCTAATCCAGCTGTCATGGATGTTTTCTCTGTGAAGTCTTCTTTGAGGACTTTTAGCTAGAAGTGCCATGGTACCTTTTATGGATAGATGGTGCTTTCTTTGACAGCTTAGTGATTTCTTGTGAGAGCTACATGCTTATTTCTCAGATAGCAGTTTGCTCTCACACTGATTTTCAAAACCCTCTCCTTATATAGCTTGGGTGACATATCAATTTTCTTACAATAGCTTTGTTTTTAGATTGTCAAAACCAACAGGTTTAAATTCAATCGGCTGATTCCAGCTAATTGCAAAAACATAAAAACAAGCCTGAGGTTTCCAACCACATAGCCAATTGATACGTGTTGCAATTACAGAACTGGCTGTACCCTTTCAGCTGCTTATGCACATTTTCTGTATAAATCTCTAAGCTTAGAAAAACACTTTATCCCTTAAAGGAGCCACACACTCTTCTCCCTTATCATTTCTTTTACAAACAAATTCTAGCTTGCTGCCTTCCAATTCACAATTACACCACACAACTTCATAACATATGTAATCATTCCTTGATGGGCAGATTAGCTATGCTGACCAGATATTGGTTTAGAATAACTCCAATATCGTGGGTTTAATTCCTGTTTCATTTGAAGTAGACTTGGACCTTGCTCCTCATCCAATCTCTGGCAGCACAAGGTAATGGGAAACTACCATTGATAAAAGAAAACTGCAAAGAAAAATGGCTCAGGATGGATCATCAGTAAACAATGAGCCAAGGACCTACCTTCAGGCAGAATACACAGAGAAGGAGAATCATTCTTTGTACTGACATCACTCTTAGAAACAGAAGCAATGGGACATGCATGGTCACAGGAAGAGACAGTTGAGATTTTCATATTCAAGATTACTGTTTATTTTAAATGTTGTGTGCCCAGTCGCTAACAAGACTGTTTTCTTAACCCTTAATTGTAAAGTTCATTTTTGCGAGAGCTTTGAGAATGCTTGCCATTTTTCTTCTTTGACACAATATGGAACAATGGAATGTAGACTGAGCTAACTCAGGTTATCATTCAGTTCAGCAAGATAAATCCTTCCGATTTTACTTTGTTTTAGAGGTCGTAGCATATATTTGTGATGTTCTGAGTCATCACTACTGGCTCTGGTCTGAGTGCCCTCTGTGTTACAACCAGAATCCCTATATGTTAATCCATCTGGATCACACTATCACAAATAACTTTGTGTTACTATCAGCAGACACATGATACAATATTCTTGAACAACATCAGACTTAGCTGCCTATCTTATTATCTATGCTATTTGTGTTAGTCAGTGCCACCATTGAAGAACTATGGTCAACAGCTTTAAAAAAAAATCAAAACCAACAATGCATGTTTTATAAAGAACGAAAAATATTACTAGTTTAAAGAAATCAAATCAATTGTGGGTTTTTCTAATTGATGAAATCTTTAAAACCTCTCAAATCAATCACCACCTTTTCCTCATTGCCTTTTATGGATTGTTTAATTTGTCTTTTGCAGAACGAGATTATATAATTCATGTAGGTAATTTTTTTTTCTTGGAAGCAGCCTCCAGCATCAATAGCACCCCAACAATTCATGCCTCAGGAGAGTTCCAAACCTCAGTTTTCACTAAATTGCCTATAATGTAATCTTCTTTCTGCAAGGATAGCATCAGAACATCCTAATATTTATTTAAATTATTATTATCCTAATTAATTTTTTTCCAAAAGTCACATTTTGATTTCCAAATTCAGTTCCATCTAATGTTAAAGATTACAACCAACCAGGAAGCAGGCTCAGACCAGCATCCTCCAGGGAAATGTTAAAGTAGAAAGGCTACTGACTGTCTTGATCCAGTTTTCTGTGCTGGAGATGCTTCGCTACCCAGGAGAGGTGATCTGCACAAAAAACTCCCTGGACCTAAAGACAGATGTACCCACTGCTGCTTCTCTCACTCCAAAGGGAACTTATACCCCTGTAATGGCAAAGGCAGTTTCTGAAGGAAATGCAGTGACAAGTTTCTAATAACCCTTTGCTAACAATTTAGGGGAATGCAGTGAGAGAAAAATCAAGCATCGCAATTTGCTTAAGAATGTTTGATAAATTAATCTGTTCATCCATTTTCTCTGGTCAACATCCTCCGGAGATGGATTCCAACTCAGGAGATAACTTGTGTCACATTGTATTATTGAGCACACATCCACCATTTTCAAACCAATCTGCTTATAACAATGTTAAATAATTTCTTAAATTAGTCATAAGTCTAGTTCAGTGAAAAGAAATAAACTATTTAAAAACCCTTATTTATAATAAAAGTTAAATTGCAAAGACGATTTTTGTTTCTTGAAGTGTCAGATAACTGTAAACTTGACCTTCTGTGAGTTATCTGCTTGCACTGTAATTACTTTATAATGACGTTGCGGTCTAAACTAAACCCAGGACAATTTAATCATATTTGTTTAAAATTTAAATAATTTATGAGCATTTTAACTGACTCCAAATTTATGGCTTCTTCTTTGGTGAAGGAAAGTGACTGATGAAAACATTACACATGATTAGACACGTTTCACTTGCTGCAGAAAATGAGATAGGGAATAGTCTGCACTGAATGATAAATCATCTAACCCAAGTTCACGCAATGAAGAAAACATTGTCAATCACTCCCCTGCGACCAACACAACATTGCTTCTAACTCATTGCTGTGGAGTTGCCAACAGCACACCAAATGGAAGCCCAGCTGAGATCAGCTAACATTAATTAATTTAACCACTAATCAGTTAGATAGTGTGAATTGGTTTGAAGATTTCCCATGGGATAATAACTGGCAAGGGCTATGAAGGTCATCAGCCAAATTCATTGCATCTCCACCAGTTCCATCACCCTCCCCATTAACCTCTTTACATACCTGTTTTGCCTTGAGGCTATTTCTAAAAACATAGGCTAAAAAGTTAATGTTGGCATTTCAAAAATTCCTCCTAGCTAGAGAATCTGAAATATTTCCTTACTTTAATTATACAGAATTAATGAGGATCATATTTCTATTTTATTGGACTATTAGGAAGCTGTAACTTGAAAACTAGGTACTAAAGGGTATGGAAAGTGTAGTAACAAATGGTTTTTATTCAAAATTCACCTCCTTGGTATAGAATAAAGTAAAAATCTTTGCATGTTGATTTGCTTTGAAGAAGTACAATTTGTTATCATTGTAGAATCTCTTGGAGTAGTGCATCCAGAAGTTGACTGTGAACTTCTGGAGGGAGAAATACACCAATTCCTTAACTCCATTCCACCTCTTGTTCATCTCTCTGGTGAGATGGGAGAATGAGGGCGTGGTAGGGTTGCCTTCCCACACATGGCAGGTGGCCAAAACAACTCATTAACAGGCCTCAGTAGGCTCTTAAAGGATGCTTCTTGGGATTTTCCTATCAGTTTCCAGATCCCAACAAATGGCAAAAGGCTACTTTTGATATGTGGAGGTGGCCTCTCAGTTGCAGACCAGTAGGTCAGTGCTTCAGGTATGCCTAGATGCTGTTCCTACCCACATAAGTACAGGTGCCACTGCAGGATCCATTGTTTTGTTTCTTTAAAATGGGAGAGAGTGTACCTCCCTGATGAAAGTCCTGTCCCTGCATTCCATATGAAGTTGTTTCCTAAAAATATTCCCCTTCATGTCAATTTTGATAAGTACAGATCAATCTGAGTAAGTCAATATAATGGATGATGGGAACAAAATCAAAAATTGCCTAAAATGTTAACTTTGCTTTGTCTCCACAGATGCAGACCTGCTGAGTTTTTCCAGCAATTTCTGATTTCCAGCGTCCACTATACGTTGGTTTTTGGTAAGGATGACACTTTTTTTAACATTTTAAAATGTTTTGCTGTATTTAATTAATCAGTGTCGCATTTAGTGTTTTAATGTAAACCTGTGATTGGTTATTTTAGTTAAAATATAAACAGTTACTGAACCAAATGATAAACTCCTTTTTAACATTTTGTAAAAATGTCCCATATAGACTGAATTCACTTTGTGGCATTTTCAGTCTGCTTATTGAAATGTCAAAGCAACAGGTTTTCACAGTGATTTTTATCCCAACACTTCATTCAAGCACGTGAGACAACTGTAGCAAAGATTAGAAGTCCACTCACAATTGGATCTTGGGGCCTACTATTTCCAACAGTACAGCTGAGCTGCAGGTTACCTGTTGGGTCTTTCACTGAATCTGCTGAGCTAGCCCACAAGTAAATTCTTGGGAGGGCTACAGGGCTCATGAGGTTTGGATGGAGCTGAAGAAGCAAGAGTTTTCCTCCTGGTTGTTCATTAAAACAAATGGAGAAAACAAAAACCTATTTATTCTTCACTGGTTCCTTTTGGAATGATTGATCAGACTGTGACAGTCCTGCAAAAACTGAACAGCGAAGCTCAGGTTTTAGCCAAATTTATCAGCAGGTTCCTAAAACAGGCAAACTGGTCTCTTGCATATGCTAATAGAGAACTGCCTGATTGTCTGGCTGTTGCTTCCAGAACAGATTGAATCTAGGTAATTGTGCCTGTAAATTGGGCTCAGATGTAAATTTTGCACGCAAGCAAAAATGCATATTGAAAACTAATTTTGCTTCTAAGCACTGCTAAACGACCGGATTGTGAATGAGGTAAGTAGAAAGAAGGGAGCAATATGTAAATGGGTCACAAACTTCCAAGGACTGAGACTGCTCAGCGAAATAAACTGAGAACATCTGGCAAAACTGGTTAGAATAATGCTCCCTATGTTCTGTTGTAACGACCTACCTCTCCCTGCTTAAAATTTCTACTCCCAAGCTCATGACCTCTAAAGTATGATCAGTCTTATCATGCTCAGGCACATGCTTGCCAGAAATAAGTTTGAGATTCTCCAACTCTATTTCACACCAGATTATTACAGGAATCAGGAGAGAAGTGAGAGACTTTCATTTTGATGGACTCAGCTGGAGTCAATCCCAGAAGGTGATGATGAAAGGATAGAGCTTCACCCAGGGCTTGATTGGAAACAGTCATAAAAGAACCTAATATACCACAATGCCAACATACTAATGTGTTTAGGTGGATATCTACAAGAAGAATTTTCAATCTGTCACACATCCAGAAAATTGAAGTATAAATGGTGATCTTATCAACAACTCAACAGGTAAAACATAGCCGAATGTAAAATGTCATATGAGTAACATTAGAAAACCGTAAGACCTTTTGTTTCAAGCAGCCAATTAAATCATTCTTAAATATTAATCTGAAAGAAATCTCACCAAATTGTAACAATGGGTAAGTACAACTCAAACTTTTATTGGATTAATGCCCATTTTATGTAGGTACTTGAGTAGAAAAGATGCAAAATGCACTATGATATTCAAAAAGACTGTAATTAATGACTGAGAAAGATGGGATATTGTCTATTTTGCAATCAGTAGTAGCATTAAAATATTTCTGTACTTGCAAACAGGATAACTCCTTCAACAAAACATACAATCCTGGCTCAAAAAAATTCACCTCTAGCTTTTTGAAAAATAACACACAAGCTTCCTGCAACTCCTGAAGTGAATCTTTGAGCAGAACCATTATGCAGCAGCATTCATGAGAAAATGAATTACAGCTTATTCTTCAAGTTATTTTAAACTAAAATCAATGAAATTCTCTGCTGCTCCATTAAATTTATCATACTTGACTAGTTGTCTTCCAAATCTTGAACGATTATGTAGTTGGCATGGTTTTAGAGAGCCACTAAGTTAAATTGTCCTGAGGACGTTCAGACTATTGCAGAGGCAGTGCTATTGACCGTGCCTAAGATCCATTGACAGGGCCACATCACAAACACTGAAGTCCCGGAACAGCCAACTTCACCAGTATTGAGGCCATCCTTCTTCAAAGATAATTGTGTTGGCTAGGTCATGTTGCTCACAGAGACAACAGTCACCCATCCCAAATTGTCTTGTATGGAGAGGTGACCACTATTAAAAGGAACAGACAGACTACATTAAATGTTTCAAGACTACCTGAAGAAATTCCTCCCTGTATGTCACATTGATAACCACCAGTGGGGAAAGGCAGCCCATAGATCATGTTGGCTGGAGATTCAACTTCAGGTATGCTACAGGCACCTTTTGAGAATGGGCAAACAGCCAGCATAAATTAGAAAAGGAAGAGAATTATAGATACAATTTCCCTGAGCAGCAACAACACTTTTTTACCTGAAGCTGCTGTGGGAGAATCTACCAATCACTGATAGGGCTGATTAGACACCAGTGGGCCTGTAAATAATTAGTACAAGCTCCCTAAGATCATCATCCATGAAGAAATTCCAAGAAAAAGGCAAATTGTGAAATGAAGGGAAGTGTCTGCCTTGCTGACATAACTTCAGGACATCTGATCTTGGTTATGTTTGAAGATGAGAACAAGAACACGGTCAGTGAAGGCATAATGCCATTACATCACTAAAGCAGTGCTCGTAATATTTTAATTTACATTTTAAACCAGTAGCACTGTGTAGAAAGTAATAGAAAAATAAATGAGGAAGTGACAAATCAACAACAAATAATGATCTTTTTGAACACTAACTATGACTATGCAATACACATTCTGGCCTGAATTTGCCCTGATTCACAATGGTGGGTTTGAGGAATTCTATTGCCAGGGACCTATGGCTGGGTATCAGATTGATTGCCTGCTCCAGACAGTTGGGTCACCAATTATGCTCATTAATGCCCCAATTAGGGGCACACTTATGGCAGTCAACTAAATAGTTGTGGTAACCTTGTAGCACATAGGAGAGCCAAAGTTAGAGGTTTCATACCCCAACGATGAGGAAATGACAATCAAACTTTCCCCAGTGGAGGGGTTTCCCCTCAAACTCAGAGGACCTGTCAGTCTTGATCTTATGTTATTCTTCACTGCAGTACAGGCAGTGAGAGTGTCTCAATGTTGAGGCACCCATGTGATTACCAAATAGCCTCAGCAGCAGCCAGCACCTCTCCTGATGGGGATGTTGACGTTCCTATATTGTTGCTCTCTGACTGTGCTGGCAACATGAGGAGCCTGCCCACCATCCTTCATAAGACAGTGAGTGTGGTCGAGGCCAGTTAGGAAGCTGTCTCCTGGACGACTGCTGGCAAGTGCAGGTTTAGGACCTTCATTTGGTCTCAGCAGCAGAATCCCAAAGAACCCAGGATCCAGCCTATGAGTCACTCAATCTTTTGCTTTTTAAACAGCAATATTTTATAACTATGTCAGCAGGTAACTTATATAGGCAGCACTTCAAATTCAGATATACAATAATCCTGTCCATTTGCTGCCATTTAAAAAAGGCTGAAATTTGGCACGTGTCTTTATGCACTGATCAAAAATGCTCTGAATCTTATCACGTTAAATTTCATACTTAATTCAACAAATGACTGGCTCAAGGGACTATAATGAAGTTTGAAAGCTCTGAAGTCATATTGCATTCAAAATACTGTTTCCCTCTCCAAGGATACTGCCAGACCTGGCAAGCTCCTCCAGATTTGTCTGTTTGCTTGAAAGTTTAGGGTGTTGTATCCGAAACCATTTCCCACCATGATTCCATTTTGCAACTTGCATAATGCCTGATTTGTCAGTTAGAACTGTGACTGCAGATGTGGAAAACCTTGGTTTAGTAGGTATGTCATCTAAATACTTCAAGTTAAAGACTGAATGAAGCAATTAGTGCACAATTGAGCTACAGAGGCAGCAAGAACTGCAGATGCTGGAGTCAGAGACAATACAGTGTGGAGCTGGAGGAATGCAGTAGGCCAGGCAGCATCAGAAGAAAAGGAAAGTTGATGTTTTGGGTCAGGACCCTTCTTCAGAAATGGGGAAGGGAGATGGGAAATAAATAGACAGAGGAGGGGTGGGATGGTGATAGGTGAGTGCAGATGGGGAACTGGTCAATGGGTTGGGTGAGGTGGACAGTTGGGAAAGAAGATGGACAAGTTGTGTCAGGTCAAGGAGGTGGGGATGAGAGGGAGTGTTGGACATGGGATGAGGCCAGGAGTGGGGAGATTTTAAAACTGGCGAATTCCATGTTTAGGCCATCGGGCTGTAGGCTCCCGAGGCAGAATATGAGGTGCTGCTCCTCCAGTTTGCGGGTGGCGTCATTGTGACACTGGAGGAGGCCCAGGATAGACATGTCATCCAGGGAGTGGGGTTGGATTGTAGGTGGCGGAGAATGAAATGCTGGATGCGGAGGTTGGTGGGGTGATATGTTTTAATTTTTGTTGGGGGGAGGGGATGTGAGGGCAGAACTGCAGGAAATGCAAAAGAGCTATACACAAGAAAACATTAACACTGTTGGTAGTACCGTCAATTGACGGTAACACTGTCAATTGCTCTCTTCCTCTAGCCAATCATCATCGCATGAATACTGTTATCAACAGCCTTTCTAAAAAGGCTACCATGCAAAATACCTCCCAGTCCTATGTAATGCAATTAAAACTGTCATTGCAACTCAATCAAAACAACAAATTATGTTTAAACAGCAATTTTAACTGTCAAAAGGCAGTTCATAGAAGAATTATCAATAGTGTTTAGCACCACCCATTAACAGGAGATATTCAGAGAGGTGACCGAAAGCTTGGATGGTCTGATCGCGCAGTCCTTCATGATAGATAGGAGATACACACTGGAGCGGTATCCATGCTGAAAGTCCATGCCCCTGTTCCCTATGGATAACAAGGATTTGGTGTAGAGAAGCAGAAAGGGCTAGAGCGTGATTTCCACTGCTTAGCATGTAAGCAGGTGAAGGCATAGACACTAATAGTGAAGTAAAGGACAAAATCCAGGATACTCAAAAGGCCAGAATTGGATACCACCAAGATCTGAGAGAGTTATAGAGCTAGAGAAAGTAACACAGATAAGATAGGAAGAGATAAGAGTATATGTAAATGAAGACAATAATTTCAAAATTGAGACCTGTAGCCAGGGAGCACAGGGGTGATAGATGAAAGATATTTAGTGAGAATAAAATATAAGCAGTGGAGCTAAGGTTGAGCTCATGTTTACTGGAGGTGCCAGTCAGGAGGTAAGCCAGAAAAGCTTTGGAATAGTTGACTCTTGAGGAAACATACATATGAATGAAGGTTTCAGAAAGAGATAAGCTGAGGCAGGAGAATGTTGTGGATGTGGAACACCAGAGCAACCTTGTCGATCATTCTTCCATCAATATTGCTATCATCACCTTCTTAAAAGAATCCATCTTTGACTCCTTTGTAATTTTTTTGTATGACTGTGATTTGTTGAAATGTTATTAGTTTTCAAGAGTTACCTTCATGGTAGAGCCTTGTTTTTATATTTTTTTTTTATTTTTTTTTTTTCTTTCCTATCAAACATACTTAAATCCTCCCCACCCAAGCCCATCATTTCCCAATGTTCCAAGACGTTATACATTTCCTCATCCGAACTTTCATCCATAGAAGCCTTTTGGTAAGATTATGGTCATCATGGAGAAGAGTTTCACATTGATGATGGTAATGTGGAATTTTATCCTCACCCTTGGTTCCCAAATTATTACCATGCTGTTCGATTGCAGTCTCTCAAATTCTGGTTATGAAATATCATACACTTTAAGCTAATTTGAGGCTACTTTGTTCTCCTTGTGGCAATAGCACTGCATCTCAAGCACCCGTTCCACCCTTTTCCAAAGATGTCATTCAGAATTTTACATGCAGACACAAAACTTTGTTTGTATCCTCTTCTGAGCTGAGCTTCAAATTCATCTAGTGCATTGCCACAACCACTTACCACTGCCTCCAGTAACATCTTGTAGATAGCTTCATCAACTCAAGCCAAAGTGTTTCTCTTGTTAGTCTCCCCATTTTCAACATTAACAAACCACAAAACACCCAAAACCTTTAAAGCCTGGAATCTAATTCACTTGAAATCTCAGCCATCAATGACTTTTGTCTTGAATGGTTCCACCCTCCAGATCTTTCTCCTTATCCTCACATTTCCTTCGTGAATTACCTGTAAAGTTGTCTCCAGCTGCATATTACAGCACTGGTACTCCATTCATCTGACTTTCGTCCACTAACCATTTTCCTCTTCTCCATTCCACAGTGGCAAAGCCTGAAGCCATTTTGCATCTTGCACATTAGAATTCTTTTGTATAAATCTCCCTGCCTTATTAGCTCTATTCTCATCTTTCATCAAAGCCTACCTTTTTGCGATATCCAAAGTTTGTAACAATTAGAAGTGTCACAGAATACCCAGCATTGTAACTGGTAAACTGAGTGAGTAAACTGTGCTGGAGGTTTCCTATTATCAATGAGAGCAACACAATCAGATCACGTTATCAGATGAATCTTTTCAATTATCTCAATGAACCTACAAGGCCATACAGTTTTTAAGGATTGTGTTTCCAAGATTTCCATGAAAGCTAATGAAAAGTCAATAAGAATGCTTTATCCAAGGCACGCTTACAGATAATGCAATCCAAATCTTTGGTTTTTCCTCTCAACGCTGCCAAAACATTTTGGAAAAGCAGGAATGAAAACATTTGACAAAATATATACTTTTTCCAAACCTGGAAATATTACTTCAAGGGAACATGAGAAATTAAACCAAGTTCAGCAATTGGAGCATGCTTCCTACCTTAAAGTCCAGTCATGGTTACAGTAAGGTTGGACATTTCCCAGGTAGAACCCAAGGGACTGAGTGACATCCACAAGATTGGTGAAATTGAGACTAATGCTGTTGTATAGGACTGAGGTCATGGTAATTTCATCAATAGCCCACACGTCCTCATCAGGCCCAGAGTGATAAGGCTGCCACCATCGGAACTGGATGCCAAACTGCTGGGCATTTTCTGGGAGTTCCACAGAAATAATTCTAAAACCAAAAAAAACCTCTTATTAAAATTACATGCACAAACTCTGCCGATCATCTCTTTCTATCTGTGGTATTTTCAGTAGGCAGAGACTAGTAAAATGTAAAGTCAAACAATACTCACAACTCTTCCCCTATAGAGAAGAATAGCTTTGTCACATTGTCAACAAGACAAAGAACTACGTTGAGACATGCAGATAACATGGTGATAGATCTCAATAAATTGTTATTAAAATGACTTCTTGAGATGGCTCCATTTCTCATCTGTAACAAGGGTAGATATGGTTTCCAACATGTAAGTGAACCAGAAGCTTTATAAAACAAAACTCATTAAGTAGATGGGAAAATTATTGTAGAAACACTGAGGCAACGAAGTGCAATTCACACGTAAGCTATCACCAAAAATCCCGTGGTCCCAGTAATATTCACTGATAAAAGGGAATTGAGAAAAATTAATTTGACAAATTAGCATTTCTTTTCATGAGGTGAGCTCACTTCTTCCAGAGGCTTAACAGGGGACCAAGTGACTTTCTGAAGAAGGGTCCCGACCCGAAACATCAACTTTCCTGCTCCTCTGGTTGGCCTACTGTGTTCCTCCAGCTCCACACTACGTCATCTCTGACTCCAGCATTTGCAGTTCTTGCTATCACCAAGTGATTTAAGTTTGGTTTAATTCAAAATTATTTGGTAATAGGCTGGCTCCAAGGCCATGTGATAGCTGCTACAACAGAAATTCTCTCATTTCCAGCAGAAGTAAGAAAGCAGGGTAAAAAATGAACAACATTAAAGAACTTACAAGCTTTTCAAGTGTTATTGCGGATATGGTAAGATAAAGGAAAGAGGCAGCACATATACAAACCTTAGTATAAAATTAATTATACTTGAACACGAATTTGGATTTTTGAACTTCTGTTCACACATTAATGGATGAAAATCTAAAATGTTTATTTGGTATTCTTTGTCTAATATTTTACCAGAGCATTCATACAAAGACATAGGCCAATGTCTGTATTTAAGTAAGTCACAGAGGAATTTCAGATGAATGCACTAAATATTTAACTAAAACAAAGAACTGCAGATGCTGAGACAAATATTTAACTGGCTAGCATGACCAACAATAATTGCTCGCTTCACATATTGGATAAAATATATAGTAGGTAAACAACAGAAGATCTATTTCCATCCAAAGAACAAAAATATTTTTTTCTATTTGTATCAGAGGTTTTAAAAAGCAGCAAATAAGTGGTCTTCTTTGACAGTCCCTTGGGGTCGAGGATGACTTGCTTCCACTCCACGGGGCTTGAATACTGCAAGCATGTAGCTGCAGACAACACCACAGTAGGCCAGCTGGTGTTTGAGAAGCTGTGTGAATGGGACCCTCTGGATTCTGCTTGCTCATTCCAAGATTGTGTTTGGCTGCCATGTGCTCTACTCAGTGACGCTGGAAGTAGTTGGTGCCTTCGCTGATGCTTCCTCTCCAGATTATGCATTCCCACGAGTTGGCAGGGATATCACATTTGTTTTGGAAGGTTTCCAGGATATCCTTGTAGGATTTCCTCTGCCCTCCTAATGACTGCCTAACATTGTGGCACTTGCAGTAGATCATTAATTTAGGGAGTCTTGTGGTGGGCTTGCAGACAATGTTGCCCACCCATCGCAGCTGATCATGTGAGACCAGTGCCTCAACACTGGGGATATTTGCCTGGGATAGGACACTCATGTTGGTGCGTGTATCCTGCCAGTGGATAAGCAAAGGCAGTACCAGTGATAAATTTCCAGGCATTTGAATTGTCTGCTATACATAGTCCACGTTTCTGATACATACAGGAAGGTGGGGGCATGGCCGCTCTGTAGACCATGAGCTTGGTGCTGGGTTTGAAGGCATCAAGCAGCCTTGCTTCTTAGGAATCCAACAGCTGCACTACTCTTCAGCCACAGGGAGGAGGCAACTAAGGCATTGGAGTCAATGATCCACATTGTCCAGTTGATGTTAGGGGGAGGGGGGTGGGGGGGGGGGTCGGTGGTGCACTGTGTGGCAGGAGCAGGCTGGTACAGAACCTTTGTTTTCCGGATGTTTAGTCTGAGGTTCAGTCTCTCATACGCCTCAGTGATTGTGTTGGTGGTTTATAGCTTGGCCTCTGAGTGTGCACATGCAGGCATTATCTGCTTACTGCAGCTCGGTGATAGAAGTTGGGATGGTCTTGGTTCTGGACCGGAGGTGCAAAAGTTGAACAGTCACCCACTCATCCTGTAGTTTAGCTGCACTCCAGCTGGGAGTTTCATGGAGGTGAGGTGGAATGTTGCAGTGAGGAAGGTGGAGCAGAGCATTGCTGCAATGATGCATCTCTGCTTGACCCCAGTTTACATTCCTATTGTGTCTGTGGTGCATCATTTGATGCAGATCAGTTTGTATGTCATCCCAAAGCAGGTTGAGAATAGTGATGAGCTTCTGCAGACAGCCCAATTTGATGACTATATTCCACAATCTCTCATGGTTGACAGAGTCGAAGGCCTTTGTAAGATTGAAGAAGACCATGTTTAGAAGTGGGTGCTGTTCCTGTACTCCTCTTGGATTTGTTGTGCACTGAAATCATGTCCATTGTGCATCTTGATGGGCAGAGGCACACTGATATTCGTGGAGGAGCTCGTCAGCTTCTGGGATGAGGCAACTGAGGAGGAGTCTCACATGACCTTTCCCATGGCGAACAGTAGGGAAATCCTTCTGTGATTTCCACAGCCAGACCTGTCTCCTTTCTTAAAGATGGTCAAAATTATAGTGTCTCTGAGATCTCCCAGCATGATCTCCTCCTTCCAGGCAGTGGCGATGAAATCACGGACACATATTTGCAGTGCCTCTCTGCGGTACTTTAATACTTCAGAGGGGATTCCATCTGTGCTGGAGGCCAAATAAATGTTGCCTCCCTCCTGTTTAGTCCACAGTATGGTCACCAGTTTACCCATTATTGTTACCCATCACACGTAGGCATTATCAAAATTCCTCTATTTTGTCTCGGCTGCTTCCTCCTAATTGTTAATATGTGTAATTAGTGCACAGAGACTAAATTTAGCACTGGTTGTTTAGTCAAATATGTTCATATCCACTTAGATAATAGAACAGTGCAAACCTCACAAAGTATGAACCACTAATGAAGAATAATGTCATGTTTTAAACAACTGTCGACATATGGGGCAGCAGGGAGGACATATTATCACAGGAAAAGATAATTCTATCTCCATGATTAGCTCCATAAATCAACAATACTGTTCCCACCCAGTTCTGCACCTGCCAGGATCAGCAAGCAACTGGGTTTCTTGGCAAACTTGCTGGTCAATGCTACTGCATGGCACCAATGATCTGCCACTCTACAGGAGCTTACTGCAGGCAGCATGTCGAATTTCATGTCTGTTTTCAATTTATCAAGAAATGTAATTCTTTTATGTGATTGATTTCATACCTGGTTGTCAATTTTTATTGGAATTTTTCTATAATTATACTTTCAACATAAACTATAGAAATATTAAATTAATGTAGACTCAGAAAATAGAAAGCAGAAACATCAATATAGAATTCTATCAAAGGAGAACTTACAATAATTACAATTTAGGTTCAGAAACATGTAATTTAAATATTTGAGTGAAACAAGAGGTTGAAAAATAAGACCATAAGATGTAGAAGAGATAAAAGGTACTGCAGATGCTGGAGAATCCGAGATAACAAGGTGTGGAGCTG
>JAHRHZ010000045.1:21477193-21518966 GCA_024137785.1 Ginglymostoma cirratum | reverse complement strand
ATTCATCATTTTCTGATGAAGGGTCTAGGCCCGAAACGTCAAGTTTTCCTGCTCCTACGATGCTGCTTGGCCTGCTGTGTTCATCCAGCCCCGTGCCTTGTTATCTCAGGTGAAAAACCATGTTAGTTTTTCCACTACCACCTTAGCTCTGATTGTCCCTAAAGAAATAGCTTTTGAAAATTGAGTGGCCACAATCCAGCTTTTGTCTTAAGTAGCGGTTCTACACAATCCACTAGTATGCAACTGAATGGTTCCTCAAAATCAGTTTTGGAATCTAGGGTGCTGGTTTGATTAATGTGGAGGTTTACTTACAATTTGATGAGTATGGCATACTTTAGAAAAATGTACATCATCTTTATGCAAGTTTGGCCAGGTAAAATATCTGTGTGTGTGCACTTGAGCTTTTCAGATCCCTATATGTCCTGCCATGGGAACTCCATTTGCTACTCGCAACATCTCCTTACCATAGCTGAGTTGTACCACTGTCTGATGTGTGAATCTGTGAGGGGGTCTCCACCTTTTCATAAGTATTTCTTTCTTAAGATAATAGCACTCGAACTCCTGTGGCCTTCACCTCGGTATGATCTGACTGTGCCAATTTATTTAATCTAGGATTTGCTTTGTGAGTCTCAATTAGTGATATCATACCACGAATACCAATGAGATTATAATCAGGTTATCTGTTTGACTGATGAGATTTGAGAGAAAATTGTTGTCCAGGACACATTGGGCAATTCGAGCCTCATCTTCTTTGAAAAATGATGTCACACATCTACCTCAGATGGCAGAAACTACCTTGGTTTTATTGATGAGCACCAGAAAAGAGGGACCTCCAACAGTACAGCGCCTATACAGTACTGCACAGAAGTGTCAGACCAGGTTGTGCGCTCAAGTCTTTGGAGTTGGACTTGAACTCACAACCTTGACACTGATGTGAGAATGCTACTAGTGCACTACAACTGGCATCTGGATATGAGGAACAAACTCTGAGTTATTTTTGTAGTACAAGCACTTCTTCAAAAGGCAAATAGGATAACTATTTAAATATGAGGCTATAGAAATAGATGGGGATGACTGAAATAAACACACTGTTTACTTGGTGTTCAAGTTGTTTAGTGTGCCTGAATGAAAAAAATGTGTGGATAGGAAAGTGTTGTGTCATTAGTTTTTGGAAATTGTGGATGTAGCTGTAGCTCAATTTATAGCGCACATGCCTCTGAGTCAGAGGTTTACGGGTTGTGGCACACAAATCAAGGCTGATTCTCCAGTACAGGGGAGTGCTGCACATTTGCAGGTGCTATCTTTCAGATGAGGCATTAAACTGAGGTTCCTTCTGACCTTTCATATTGACTTAATATCCATGGTACAATTTCAGAGAAGAGCAAGGGAGTTATTCTCAGCAGCCTGATCAATATTTGTTTCTTATTCACTATCACAAAAATAGATGATCTGATCATTATTATATTGCTGTTTCTAGGAGTTTGCAATGCAAAAATTGGCTGCAGTTTTGTACATTACAATTGTGACTACACTTCAAAAGTACTTCATTGGCTGTGAAACACTTTGGGGATGTCTGTGGCTTTGCAAAGAACTATATAAATGGCAGCTTGCCTTTTTCTCTGTTGCCTGAAGAAAGAATCTTCACATTTCCCATTCCACACTTCCTTATATCTTTTAATACAATTACATTGGTCAGACTAGTTTTTTTTACAACCAAGTGAATTTTTCACTTTTAACAGCATTTACAGAAAAATAATTGATTTAAAACAGAAAACCATGATAGCCATACACTAAGCTTGAGTGTTTAATTAAGGGATTTTAAAATGAGATTATGCTGTGCTATAAAGTATATCCTTTAAAACACCTTTTCTAATTTTGCTAGAAAGCCAGACATATGAAAATGTAGCAGGTAAGAACATGGGGCATATAAAGTTCTTCCTTTATGTTGTCACCTATCTCCCCATTAATACTAAATCATCTCACGCAAGTGCACATCGATTCACTTCTACATAAACAGATACCTCAGTTAAAGTTCAAGGAAATTGTGCTAACTTGCTAAAATACCACAACACAGTGTACAATCCATTTATTATCCCATATTGTTATGTCTTACGTTTCTAATCATTTAAAGGAGGCAGCCATCATAACATAAGATGACATGAAAAACAATATTACATCTGATCACAAATTCATTAAACTGCCAAATAGTTATTCAGGGGTTAACTGCAAATCAGCATAGAGACCTGAACTAAATGATAGCATCATGCACAGAGTGTGTTTTATTCAGCTGGCATTGCTGTCACCAGGACAGGTGGCACACACCATAAAAATAGTGCACTTGGCAAAATCCTTGGGCGTAGCACAGCTGGGGAACAGTTATAAAATCTGGTACAGCTGCCATTCTAGTCACAATGGGCACTGTGGACAAAGCTCAAACAGTGGAGATAGTTGGCAAAGGCAGAAAGCTGGCCCAGCAGGCAACCACTGCCTGCAAAGATCCCGGTCTCGTTTGTCAACTCGAGGTTGTTCCAACTCGTCAATAACAAGTATGCATAATTAGAGAGCAAAATTGGCCAAAGGAAAATGGAGTTCACTACCCAGATTTTTTATTTATGTTATAAGCTCAATGTGAATACTCCAGGCATCTGTACAATTCTGAAAGTTTGAAAGGATTATGAACAGCTGAATATAGTTAGGCCACAAAATTATTTATACCAGTTCAGTGAAATAAAATCCTGTAATCTTGGCTGCCATCTATGACAAATGACTTTTAGTTTCACTATAACTATGGTGATTGAAATTGGTGAGAAAATACTGTAATGCTGATTAACACCTGATAGCTTTTGATTATTAAAATAAAATTGAAAAAGTAATAACCATAGAAAGCTTTCTGTTTCTCTTTAATTTGCTAAAACTAAAATATCCGAAGATTGCTAAAGGATTATTTAGTTTCGCCTCTTCCCCAGATCTCAGATTTCCTCTCTGTGATACACTTTACTCTGTAACCATGTGAAACTGACAACCCAAGAGTTCAGAGAAAAACATTGCATTTCTTGTTTTACAGCAGATATATAAGCTATCTGCACTTTGATTCCATCTGTTGGAAAGTTTTATTGCATTGCTGATGCAGTTATCTGATAGGTACATTGATCATATGTTAACATAGTCAAACATTGCTTTAAGATTTCTTTCTGCTATCCGCACCTGAAGATTTCCGAATGATTATTTTGATGACATATTTTATCTCAGTGTGACACTATCTACCAACCCAGCTAAATCAAGTGAGGCAGACTCAAAAGGATGGACCTTCCCAACATCATCCCTCAATAAAAAAAGTGGAATCATAGTCAAATATTGCTTTTCCTGGTCTTGTTTCCTCATGGTGCAAAGTCTGAGCTAATGTTCAGTTGTACAGAATTCTGAGACTTTCTATGGATTTTGTTGAGATTTCAAAGTTTTAACTTATTATGTGATCAAATTCAAGGCTGCTTTCATGTACAGACATTTCTGTAATAATCAGTAATAATCAAGTCAATAAAATGTATTACTTGGAGATAAATGTAAATGTACAGTTCTTGGAGAAACTTGGAAAAATTCCACTGCTACCAAGTGACTAGGTCACATGTTGCAGTTTGAGCAACAGAAAGAAGAGATGTGTACATTCAGGGAAAACACAGTTGCTATCCATTTCAAAGTGGGGAGCAATTGAAATTGATAAACTGAATTAGCAAGGAAAATGGCAGAGCTGAACAAATCAGAAGCTTTTGGTGTGGTGTAGGTAATAGTGTAAATCACTTTCACTATATCACCCTGGAAAATCTGCACATGATGAATGACACACATATGGGTTCCAACAATTTTTAATCATAACCACCTTTTCTCATTATTTTCTGACAGCATATGCTAGCAATGATTCTGTTGTTGGCATTTACAGCTCCTCTGGACCCATCTTTTATTTAATTTGCCCTATTGCACTTGCACTTTTGATTTCCACCATTGCTCCTTTTGTCATTTAGTTTTTCCTTCCAACCTAAACTGACCATTTTGTTTTTGCCCAGCCCATTATCCATTCCTCTGTACTTCCTTAAAATCTACTACATCTTTACCATCACCTCACCACTTTCGAACTAAAACTTCCAAGATGCTGGTGCTGGAAGCTTTTATTGAATGATGAAGCTCATATCAAGGTGTGAACTGGGGCTTCTCTTAAAGACAATTACAATTAATTTGCTTCACCTTGATTCAAAGAACAAAGAACAATACTGTGCAGGAACAGGACCTTTGGACTTCCAAGCCTGCGCCAACTCATTTTGCCCTTCCATACTAAAATTGTCTTCACTTACAAGATCCATATCCTTCTATTCCCTTCTTATTCATGTATTTGTCCAGGTGCATCTTGAATACTACTATTGTGTTTGCTTCCACACCTCCTTTGGCAACACGTTCCAGCCACTCACCACCTTTTGTGTGAAAAACTTACCTAGCACACCTCTTAAATTTTCCCCCTTGTACCTTAAACCTGTGTCCCCTCCACCCTCATATTTTCCACTCTATCCATGCTATTCATAATCTTATCAACTTCTATCAGGTCGCCCCTCAACCTCCTGGGTTCCAGTGAGAACAAATCCAGTCTATTCAACCTTTCTTCATAGCTAAAATCCCCCATACCAGGCAACATCCTGGTAAACATCCTCATCCTTCTGGTAGTGTGGTGTCCAGAACTGTATGTAATATCCCAACTGTGGCCTAATTGAAGTTCTATAAAGCTGCAGCATAACTTGTCTATTCTAATACTCAATGCCCCTTCCAATGAAGGCGAGCATGCCATAAGCTTTTTTTTAACTACCTTATCTACCTGCACTTCAGTGATCTGTGGACCTGCACACTCCGATCTCTCTGCATATCAACAGTCCTAAGAGATCTGCCATTCACTGTATAACTTCCAACTGCACCTGACCTTCCAAAATTCGTCACTTCATCATTCAGTTACAGAATAGTGAATAAACTGCACAGTTATTGGTACTCTAAAATCACCAGCACTGATGGTTAGATCATGATTCTGGCTGAAATTGACAAACTTACTTTCTGGGAAAGTAGAAACTGAGATGTCAACTAGTGGATAGTTCCAGGATTTGGGTATACTAAAGCAATTTGAAAAGTACTCTTCACCTTTTCATAAATTTAGACTATAGGAGAATCACAAGTAATATTCCATACAAAGCAACAGATTGGAAGTAAAAGCTGTTAAACGTTTTAACAATTTTTATTATTTATAAGGGCATGTTGGAATTTCAAACAGGGCCAGTATTTTGCTCATCTCTAACTGTCTTCAAGAAAGTAATCATGAGATGCCTTCTTGAACTTCTGCTATCCATGAGGCATAGGTATGCTCAATTTTTTTTTCTGTTGTAATATGTTACAATTTAATGGTTTACAGGGGTATTTCAGAGGAAAGTTAAGATTCAGTTCATTAATAGAGGGTTAATTTGCTAGTATTAATGAAAGTGTTATACAGTGACCTGTATTTTTCTTACCTTGGCTCATGGTAATTCTGGTAAGAGTAATGCTGCAGCAAATTCCATGTGATTCCATTGTCAGCAGAATAATGCAGTAGAATCCCTTCTCCAGGCTGGTCTGGTGGTTTGCACGTGCTTAGTACATACTTGCTACCCAGGCGAAGAGTAAACTGGAGGAACCTGGGAATCATAAGAGTATGAGGCAGGGTATTTCCGATCTTACAGAAACCCATACTGAAACATGTTTATTAAAATACGTCACTTGAGCACTAGAGAGGGTTCTATTTATACTGAAATTGCACAGAAAATCTAATAGGCAGAATTTTGAAGTTAAAAGTATGGCATTGAGTGTATTAGATGGCATTTTGAGTCATCCAAGGCTTGGGATGGGTTATCCTATGAAATCACATGCTTCACAGCTCATTACCCTTGCAAGCCAGATGTTCCATGAGAGTTTTGAGGAATGGTCACCGGACCCAAAACGTTAACTTTGTTTTTTTCCTTCACAGATGCTGCCAGACCTGCTGAGTTTTTCCAGCAACTTTGTTTTTGTTCCTGATTTACAGCATCCGCAGTTCGTTGGGTTTTTAAGCTCCATAAGATACTCAGTGCACTGCATGGCGAGTGAGCTGGAGGTTCTCACCACGAGCGGGATCCTCTGGCTCTGGCATCATTTTTAAAGGCCAAGTGAACATCATTTCAGTTGCTACAAGCCAGGGCCTTCTGGGCTGGCAGTAATCGATTGCTGCCAAATCATCTCTTTATTGAATGATTTTTCCACCCTTATGATGTAATTTGTAGCTTATGTCAGATAATACAAAAATTAGGGTTTGTAGCCTACTGGCTCTGAGCCCAACAGCGCAGCCTTCAAGCTCAAAACAATTCAATTTGTGCTAAAGTATTTATCCGCTGTTTCGTCTGCTTGACTTTTGTGCATGTGGAGATTTGAAAATAGCAGATTTAATTACCAAATGGATGGGGCACCAAGATCTGATAGCATTGGCCAGCCTTTGTTGTCACCTCAGAAGCCCAGAAATGCTTATCAAGATTCCTAAGATGGCCTCAAGGTTTACCAAAGTTGCCCTACAGAGAAAGTCTATCTTCTTCCTGGGGGACCACATCATGAGGCTATCCCATCAGATTGTCCCAAATACAGCAGCAATGTCACTGACCCCCATGAAACAGACAACAAACACTGCAGGAAAGGTATCAATAATCTCCTGTACTGTTTTAATTTAAGTGATACCATCTTCTTATCGCTACCACAATCTTACAAGAGCATCACAGTGTCACTGCTCATGTATCTCACAAAGGGCCAAATCCCACAAGCCTCAGCATTCACATGCATTATGTCTACTCAAACAACCTCATCCTTTCAACCTAGTATCATTCCTGCCCACTCTGCTTCCCATTCACTCACTTGGGAGGCCTCACCACTTGCAATGGTTATGACAACTGATGATGACAAACTGCTCCTGCACCGATTCCCACCATACTCAATCCTTATGATGCACAACTGCAAGACAGCAATGGCTGTTGGTGGGGTGGGGCGGGGTGGGGTGGGGGGCTGGAGGTTAGTTGACATGGATTCTCAACCTCTTTGAGGAAAGAGCCATCAAGCTGACTGTGGAGGACCAGGACCATTCGTGCAGCAAAGAGGAGACAGGAATGGCCCAGGAACCCAGTAAATAACATTGCAATCTGCTGTTCTCCCAAACACAGGAAGGCACACAGGATCGCCACAGCAAAATGGTCAAATGGCAAATGGAATTCAAGAAAATTCAAATAGTGACAGGTAATGCATTACATTATGAATGGTGGGACCTTGGAAAGTGCTCTGCATATCCACAGATCCCAAAAGGTAGCAGACCAGGTAGGTAAGGTGATTAAGAAGGTAGATTAGATACTTGTCTTTATTAGCTATGGCATAAATTGAGCATGAAGTTAACACTGGTTCAGGCACAACTGGAGCACTATGTACCATTCTGGTTACCAGATTATAGGAAGTATGTTATTGCACTCGAGACAGTGCAAAGGAGTTTTACCAGGATGTTGCCTGGGCTGGAATATCCGAGCCAAGAGAGAATATTAGACAGGCTGGGTTTGTTTTCTTTGGAACAATTAAAGTTTACAGGGTACCTAATAGAGCTGTATAAAATACTGAGGGCATTGATAGGGAGGATAGGAAGCCATTTTTCCATAAGTAGCAATAACAAAATGATATAAACTTAAGGCAAGAGGTAGAAGGCTCCATCTGTGACTGAAGAAGTACCCCATTCTCCATGTCTCCTGTTGCATTGGAATCTCTGTACTCCTGATCAGCCTCACACTACCCCCGCACCCTATATTTCAGATTAAGCTAAAGAGAAAAGTAATTGTCCACTGACAGACTTTCAAAGAAGATCCTTCTGTAGAGTGTTTGAATTTCAATTATAAAAATTTGACAAGTCATCACAATTATGGAGATGAACTGATGGGTCAGCCATACTCTTCCTTCAAACTTCTCCTGTAATTTCAATGATTCTATATAGTCTTCAGCTTTCAAAAACTTGACAACAGTTAAACAGAAACTCAGAATAGAGGAGAGACGGGAACATCACATTATCAGTACACACATTATCAACGAGAATTTCATCCATTGATGGACAGGCAGAGAAATGATAGATACACAAGCTTTTCTTACACTATATGTGTCCGTCATCTCTAAATGAGGTGATAAAGGGTCAGTAGACTTAAAACCTTAACTCAGTTTTCCTCTCTACAAATGTTGTCAGACCTGCTGAGTTTCTCCAGCCATTTCTGTTTCTGTTTGCTCTTGGCGAGGTGTTTGTTCTTGACTGACCTCTGAGCCTTAAAGTTTTCTTCTTGGGTGTTTCTTGTGACCAATAGTGAGAGCTCCTTCTTAAGTAATTATAACATGCACATTGTAGTGAACCTAATAGCTGACACCCAATGGTTTCAGAATAGGTCATGGGTTGGCGATAATAGCTCAGTTTCACAATTCTAATGCTGCTTTGGCTGAAATCACTTTAAGAGACTTTGGAAATAACCTTTTATTGATAACTCTAGATTTATCCGTCAGCTGCTCAATAGATTTACTCCAGACAGGTTCTATAGCTTGAAGCAGAAAGATCAATAGGCTGCCATATTATCAGAAATTACAGAATGCATTTAGGTCAATACATCTTGGAAATGCATACGCCATGCTTTAATTCCCTGCGCTCGTCTGCTGAAATTTAATTGCATTCTGCATCAGTGTGTTACTCTGGGCTGGCAATAATCGGTTGCTGCCAAATCATCTCTTTATTGAATGATTTTTCCACCCTTATGATGTAATTTGTAGCTTATGTCAGATAATACAAAAATTAGGGTTTGTAGCCTACTGGCTCTGAGCCCAACAGCTCAGCCTTCAAGCTCAAAACAATTCAATTTGTGCTAAAGTATTTATCCGCTGTTTTGTCTGCTTGACTTTTGTGCATGTGGAGATTTGAAAATAGCAGATTTAATTACCAAATGGATGGGGCACCAAGATCTGATAGCATTGGCAATTTGAGACATACGGATTTAAAGGGAACATCAATTTGACCTTCACATGGGGTGATAAAAGCTCCATAAAGGAAAAAACAACTTTGTCACTCCCATTTTAAGACAATATTTCACATAATCAGTACTGGTCCATTTAAGTTTAATGCAGACTTTTTATTTTCTCAGCCACAAAACACCTGCAAAGAAGGCTCTAGATCGCAGGTAGCAAAGTTGAGGTGAAAGAAGGTCACTGAACAGGAACCTGTCTCAAAGCAGCAGCAACTTGATGAAAATATATCTACTTTCATATGATAGAATGTTAATCTTACCTTTTTATTTCTCTCTTAGTGAAGTAATAAACATTTATTTTAACATTACACTTGACATAAGGGTGCCATTTTCTGAGTTCAAAGTAGATACAAACATTGCTTGTGGTGTGAAAATTCCAGTTTAGACTAAAACAGTTATCTTGGCCCACTGTCTTCAAGGATGCTTGAACCAGTATGACGAAGATTATGTAGTGTGGGACCACCGTGCTACTATGTCTTTCAGCTGTTTGATGAAAAAATGGCAATAGCATCCCAAAAGTATTCAATGAGCAAGCAAATTGGCTTCTGAGGGCAACATTTTTTTTACTGTGAAGAATTCTGCAGACAGCAAGATAAACAATAATTGCCTCAGACTAAAAGCAGACCACTTAAGCGTGAACACTAGCAGCCATTTATAATTTCAATTGTTCATTAAGGATCTTATTATTTACCTTGCTAGAGTGCTGTCCAGGAATGAAGTAATGAGCTCTCGCCTTCCCTCTTTGTTAAATACCAATGCCTTGCCACTTGAGAGGACGCCACAACCAAAGCCAAGCTCTGCACCGCGGATTGAGTGGAAGTTGTGGTAGGATGACAGCCGGGAACTACTAAAACTTTCTGAAATGATGGTAGGAAATGTCTGTGAAGCTTTGTCACAACCAGGTCCTGAAAATCCTGGATCACATCTGGGAAAAAAAATGTAGAAGTAACCAGGTTTACACCAAAAAGTTAGCAGAACTGTAACTGGGCTTAAATATTTTACAGTAGATTATCATTATTTATAATCATAGTATTTAGCGCATTTCTAATGTCAGCAAATTGGCTTCCTTCAGGATTTGCACTGGTGTTTTAAGCTTGAAGCTTTTGAATTAGGGGAATCTCCAAAGCATCTTTATGCTGCATCCTTTGTCCTCTAAAGGCTAGACTTAGATTTGTAAGAATTGATCAGTGACAGATAATATTGATTTTCTTGTTTTGAAACATATCGATATTGACTGTTGTGTGGAAAAGGCTATTTGACCTCACAGCCATCACACTTCTTGATGGACTGCATATCCACTTTCCACAGAATGTGTGTGTGTGTGTGTGTGTAGTATTTACACTGAAACCTAATAATATGCTTCAATTCAATGCTAACTTATTCCAAATATTACTGGCCTCCGTAGGTAACAGTTCTGTTTAAATTCTCTATTCCTATATTTTAAGAAGTGTTGTGGCCCAAGTTGGAATTTTTACAATCATCAGTTCATGAGTTTCCATTCATTAAGGAAAACGGGTATGTCTGTTAGTCATTTGACAGCTAAATTAATGGGAATAATTTATTTAATTCAGTGTCACTGCTTTTCATAATTTTGGAAACTTTTAATTAGCTGATCACAAAACCTCCTCTTTCTCAATCTAAACAAGCACATCTTTTGTTTTCATTATCTTAGGAACATTGAGTTTTTTTGTGTTTTGTCACACATGAAGGATATAGTGCAAGGGGATATTTTTATCTATTGAGCATTGATAGTTATAATTAATTAATATAGATGTGACTTTTTTGTTGATATGACCAATACGGGGACAGCATGCTCAAAAATACTTTCTGCGAAAAAGTGATTTGTGCTGCATATGGAATAGAGTCTTACTATTTCCTCGATACTATTTTGATCCTCCTCTAATAAAACCCAGTGCCTGTTTTCACTATTGTTGTACAATATACTGTTGGATGTAGATGGCTTTTATTTTGAACATTTAAAATCCGAATCCTAATTAGTAATCTGTCTGCTTTCTATATTTCAAAGGTTGGAGTTGAATATGTGGATGTATCTTCTGGTAATCTCTGCCTACAGCTTTTGCAGACTAAATTCCCTAATAAGTATAACATTGCCAAGGTGTCCATGTGACCATTACTGCATTTCAGGCTCCTGCCAGAAGAAGACAACAGAAAGAGCCACACTTCCTGGCTGGTCACAAAACCATCAGCTGCCATAGAAGATACAAATGCCATTCCCACAACACCTCACTATATACTTGTCCAAAATCTTTCAAGGATGTAGCTAAGTCCCAGATCTCAAGACCAGAATGGGTTCGACTTTGACAGATCAATTCCATGTTCTTAGGCAGCCCCTCAGGATTTAAGATGACTTCCTTCCACTCCAATTTGGGGAGTTCTGAGATGGCTGCTATGGTCAGTGCACAAACTGCAGACTGTGCTGGAAGGGTTGGATAGTAAAGTCTCAAAATGGTTTGGTACCTTCCCAAATTAGTCTTCTCCACTTTTATTGATCAAAGGTCAGAAACTCCCAAGAGTTGGCGTGAATGTTTGACTTCTCCAGAGAGGACATTTCTGAAGTGTTTCTGTTGTACTCCTCGGAGTCTCCTGCTGTAACTGAGTTGCAACTAGGGCAGTTATTATAGAAGTCTGGTGTCAGACACACAGTGACAAGTACAACCCCCAACTCACCGCTTGACTCCCCGAGGCCTGCCCACCATCAATGAGACACAACTCAGGAGCATAGTGGAATGCTCCCCACTTGCCTGGATGAGTGCAACTCCAACAACATTCAAGAATATTGACAGGACCCTGTGCTGCTGCATTTGAGTGATTAGTGCCTCAATGCTAGGCATGTTGACTTAGGAGAGGATGCTACTGTTCGACCACCTTTCTTAGAACTAGATTCGGAGAATCTGCAGGGGCACTGCTGATGGTACTTTTCCAATGCTTTTAGTTTTTCAGGAGCTCTACTATAGGTTCTTCAAGACAAATCATTAATGCCTCTTTCAATTGGATATGGACCAGAGATCCTGGGCTGGGACAGTTGGTGTTATGCTGCCCAGGTAGCACGTTTGAAGGTGAGGATGCTGTAAAATGCAGCATATGATTCACCCTCAACCAGTCTCCTATTTTGAAGTAGGTGTTAGATGGACCCCTATCCTTAAGCGATCATTAATAGCCATGTAAGTGCCTCATCCTGTCTTCAATATTACTTCAACTATGTTAGAGGATGGTCCATACCATGTGGGAAGCCTGGCAGCTTACTGAACTTTTAGGTATCAGGCAAGGGGAATACAGGGATTTACTCTGGGGTTAGGACCATAGGACCATAAGACCATAAGAAATAGAAACAGGAGTAGGCCATTCAGCCCCTCAAGCTTATTCTGCCATTCAATAAAATGATGACTGGTCTAAAATTTCTCACGTCCACCTTCCTGCAAGTCCCTGTAACCCTTTATTGCCCCACTCATCAACAATCAATCTATCTCAACCTTAAATATACATAAGGACTGTTGCTGGAATTTTCTACATGACTTTTGAAGACAATCATTGACAGGAATGTCTCCACTTAACATGATCATAATAAATTTAGAAACACTTCAATATAAACTCATTTCTCTGAATCATTTTAAATTATTTTTGACATGAGGTTCTATGAATAGTGAGAGTCATTTCTGTTAGAAGGCCCTGTTAGTTTTTCATTTATCTGATTGCTACTATCAAAACTCCAAAGTTCCTCAATATTTTTCTGAAAAACAGGATTGAGAAGCAAAGTTTCAAATTGCAACAACTGCCATATTAAGTGAAATCACAGTGTGTTCGTTACAAAAATAGCACAAGACATTTGACGCACAGAGGAAATCTCAATGTCTCCACAGAACAACACTGTGTATGGTTTACAATCATCATGACATCTGGCACCTTGACTCATTTATATGAGCAAATTATATGGCAAATGGGTCACCACATAATCCATCACATACTAATTAGCAAAAATATTGCTCTGCCAGTTATTTTCAGAGTTTACTTTACCACTTAATCTGACCGATGTGAGCACTGTGAAATTATTCAAGATTGTGAAAAAATTGTATCAAATGAGACATTATCTACAGGAAGTTTACTTAAAGTCTATTGTGATGGGTCAATAAACAGGTCCCGAATAAATAAGCAGTGTGTGTCATGTGAATGAAAGATTGGGGATGCTAAAACAAGTTTAATTATCAAAGGAATTAGGTCAGTAAGAATGTTTTAATTTGTTGGCGATAACAAAAAGTCATGCTTAAACCTCAATGAAATACTAGAGATTAGTGATGTTTCATCTTACTTGCATCCGTTGGTGGTACATCGACCTCGGCCAGAGCACAATTTGTAGCACGCAGGGCCAATGTAGACTGCAGAAGGAATAAAACATCCCAAAGATCAGACTATTGCAATGTCAGCTTGAACTAAATTTGGTTTACAAGATTCACAACAGGAATAAACTGGGTAAACATGTCACATTGATAAAAAGTATTGCCCTAAATAACTAAGATTATCTGTTTTGTCCTCTACAACTGAATAGTTTGCTAACATTATACACAGGAAGAATTCAAAGGAAATATGAACAGTGATATGGTTGACGCCTAACATTTGTGCCACTATAACTTTATCCTTTTTTTTTAAACCTTTATTCATTTTCTGTCACTATAACCCTACCAAAGGAATCAACTAATTTGTTTTTAAAGCTTCACAGGCAATGTCCGTTCTTTAACACTTCACAAGTATGGCCATTTTTTCAGCCCAGATTGCGAATGTTGCTGTGATGGTAGATCGTGTACAGAGTTCAAATCCTGAACCTACCAAGTTTCAAATTCAAAGCTGATGCATATCAGCTTCAGGCAAGGGTTTCTGTTTTGCAGTCAGGAATGAGAACCATGGCCAGCTGTTTTCTAGCGCAGGGACGACATCGCACTTGGAAAATCAATCTCACCCTGATCAAGTTCAATCAGGAATGTGGAACCTTCTGGTTTGAATGATCGAAACTCAAACAAAGGTGTACATTTACCCCATGAGCCATTGTTTTTAATAAAAGATGATACGAATTGAAAAAATGAATCATTGTTAAAAAATTGCTGTGACATATAGTAGCATATTAATAGAACTTCACAGTGGATTGTCTATCAGCTATTAGTTATTATTCATAATAGAGCTTTCCAAATGTCCCGATAAAATAAGCAATTCAAATAAACTAAATGAAATATGCAAGGAATAACTAGCTGAACACAACTTGATCACCTGCACTCATGTTGATTCTTTTTTGTATAATATTAAATTTCAAAAGCACAATATGACTAACCATTGTCAATTGCCCACATATTTCCAGCCACAGGACCCATCTGGCTCCAACGAAACCTGGTCCCAGTGGTGAGCGCTGCATATGGCAGAGGAATGGTTATACGACTCCACCTTTAACACAGGACAACATACACGTTATCAAATGACCTCTTCAATATTGATATTTTCAGTGATTTCAGAAATGTGTAGAAGTATGGCATGGAGACATTCCTTCCTATCTGATGGAACAGTTACTCAGCCAACTAAGTTCCTGGATCACTCTCATTTAGCTTCTTTTCAACAGGGTCCTGGCACTATTTCAGCTCCACTGTGTAGCTTGCTACTGGTGGAGTGGTGTGGAAGGAGGGAAGGTGGGGTTTAGTGAGAGGGATGGAGAAAGGGAAGAGTCATTCTGCACTACAGTATAGTCATTTAAAGTTTTTGTTAATCAAAGGTAATAATAGAATTTAAGTTAGATCCTTACCCACTATAGTTTTCAGAAGAATAGACAGAGCTGTGGGGATGGTGTGGGCCTGTGCACAGATCAGGCAGACACTCCATGTGCAGTAGGGACCACGATCGTCCATGATTTGTCGAAAACTCCAAACTTATGCTGGTAGTACAGAAACGAAATTTTTTAAAAATGGAGTCATCATCACCACCATTCTTCACAAAGAATGATTTAGTAGACTTAACTGGGGCCAAGGAACTATTAAGTTCAGGCTATAAATCTATGGAGTCTAACAAGGCATCAGCAGAACTAATTGGGAGCTGACAGGAGCTCTCCAGAGAATCTCAGGAAAGTTTGCAAACCTTTGCAAAAGAAGGGCAATTGATACCAAATAAGCTATTTTTCTGAAAAGGGGGAATGGCCAAAGAATTCACGTTTCCTGATAGGCTTTGAGAGGAGGTCTTGTAGAGCAAGGGTAATATCTCTGGTTTTGAGTCCTACTCGAGGGCTTGATGGCCATAGAAGGTGCCTTCAAAACATGGCCAAACAGGTTGATTCTCAACCTTCAAATCCTTTTGCTATGCCTTTGGCAGGTGGTAAGTGCAGAAGAGAGTCCTGGTCAGCCATGTGGAGCCCTTTTCAAGGAATAGCCTCTGGTGGCAGGCTAACAACATGTTCCTGGAAAAAATATAAGCACGTGCTTTGTCTGCCTCATATCCCACTACAGTTGAGAAAGAAAAAGGAGATCAATTTTGGGAAAGCAACTGTGGGTTTCCCTGCCATATATAAGCAAAATGTGGGTGATGGCCCTTACATTTGCAGATAGCCTACCCAATCATGCAAATACTTCTCAATCATGAAACAAAGCATGGACTTGGGCAGATGAAGGTTCTTCCTCATATCTCAGGTCAGTGGCAGCTCTAGGTCTCAGATTTGGGCTACGTCTTGTTTTCCTCATGACACCCGTAGATATTCTGAAATTAAGCTTGTGTGTTGACCTACAGTCTGCAGCTACACTCGTTTAAACAAGAAAGCACGTCACTGAAAGCAGCAACTAATGAAGTTTTGGTTAGTGCAGATAGTTTCAGAGTCCTTCACATAAAATAACTGACAACTTTAACCATCAAACCAATGAATATTCAAAGGTAATGGAAATTATCCCATCATTAAGCACAGCCATAATGATTCATTATTGTTTGTAGAAATGAAGATGTTTGTTACTTCAGTTGTGAGCAATTTCTGATTGGAAAATAGCTCAATAATGATAAAGAAAGCTCAACCTAGTGATCAAAGGATTAAACCACGGTCCTTTCTGGTCTGCAGGGCTCACAGTCACAATTCGGCAACATATTTACTCTTGGGCCATCATGACGGACTATATATTATGTTAAAAACTGTTAAACAAATTGCCCAAGCCGAGAAAATGTCACCAGGTGATCAAAATGCTGCTACCTGTTGCCTGGTTGAAGAGATCCACAGCCCATGTTGATAGAAAACTCTGCTAAGTGAGAAGGTGATGGTGGCATGACAGGTAGAATGTGGAAGAAGTCCACAGCCCACACATTCCTGTTCAGTCCTCGGTGGCTCTTCTGTTTCAGGCAGAACTTTGTGGCAGATGTCTGGAGTTCTGGACTGATAGCAACTGAAACTAGGGCTGGTTTCTGCAAACAATGCCAAGAGGTTAAAAGGTAGACACTTTTTTAATTCTTTAATTTTAACACATAAACAGTTAACTATTGTCATGTTACTACATTCATTGAAGTTAGCGAAGAGTTGTCAAGTACTAGATATCCAGATGAAACATGATAGGAAAATATTGATGACTGTTAATGATCTTGGTCCACTGTTATTGTATCAAAGAAAATTTCACACTTTACACCCCTTCTGATCTGAGACAGACTCTTGGAAACAAGTAAAATGGGACTGGAAACAAGTAAAATGGGACAAAATGGGGAAATAAAGTTATAAATATTACCCTCTGGCTGATTAATTCTGCCACATTACTGCTGGCAAAGGGTCAGGAAACTGTTTTATATACACTGAGTAGTTGAAGCGGGGCCAAAATCATCAATAATAACTTTAAATGGACGCAAGTTAATGTTTCTGCTTCTATATTATAGTTGAGAAGGGATAATAACATCAATTTATATTTGTATATAGTACTTTTAACATAATTAAACACCCCAAGATGATTCACAGAAGCACCACGCAACAAAATGTGACAGCATGACACGTAAGAAGGAAGATATAGAATATGCTGTTACTACCTTAACTATCCAGCTGGGTAATGCAGCAGTTGAATCTCACCAATTTACAACAATCATAAGGAAGGGCACAGATAAACTTATAATGTCTACCATTATAAGTTGTTTAGGGCCTTTGGTTAGGGTTGATTATCTTAGTTGATTAGAATATGGTGTAAAATAACAGGAACAGGGTAGATTGAACCCTTGTACTGGTCGAGGGAATTCTTGGCGCCAGCAACTTCAGTGATATTATAGTTTTGAGTTATGATCAGTAACCCTTGGGCAAATAACATGCTACATAGAAGTCCCTTTGCTCATCCTAAGTAACTAGTTGAAACTGTTACATTGTAATAAAAGATATATATACACATACAGATATTAACTTTGAAAATCCTCAATGATTTACAGTCATAAAGTAAATTTTCTTAATGGTTAAAGTTATGAATATATGAATTTTTTTAAAAGAACCTTTATTAACTTTCTGGTCTCCCTGGGGGCACACTTCCTATGACAGCGTTTACAGTTTGTCACCTGCCTGTAGATTCATCTCAAAGCCGCTCATTCATATGCGGCTGACAAGTAATGGCAACAGCAGAGAACTCCCTGTTCACTTTTCCACAGTCCTGGAAAATCTGACTGCTACAGTACTTTGCAGATGTGGCAGTGATTAGAAACTTGGCAGAGCAGAAGGGAGAGATTGAACCTGTACCCCATTACTATAATGCTATGTTTCCTGTCCTTACTTTCATTCAAATAATGAGCTGGAAGATAAACTGTTCATTTAAGATCCTGGCATCATGGTGTGGTAGGATCTATGCTATCCATACTCACGCAAATACACATTGCAGACATATTACCTTAAAATACTGATTAATTAAAGTTAGGCATTTAAAGAACAAGCAGCAATTCCACCTACCCTGTAGGATGAAAAAGGCAATACATCCAAAACATGCTCTTTTCTACTGTCAACCATGGCATAGAGTGTGACATCATGTTCATATGAATCCCCAGGATCACATGAACCACTCCCTGATAGAAAGAGATAGAATATTATTTCCTGCTTAAACATGGATACCAGCAAAAACTACCTGATTACACAACTTCCGGGCATTCTATATGCCAATATAAATTAGCTAATGTTTAGTTCAATTTTTATTGGAACTCTTTATTTGCTCCAGTTCATTGATGCAACAAAATAATAGCGCTCCATTAATTTGGTATTTTATACATGTATGAGTCCACAGAGATTCCAAGCAGGGTGATGTGTTATTAAGTGTTAATATCTTATGAAAAGTGTTTTCTGTAGCTAATACTTAACTGGCATTTATTGTGCTAAGATTTACAGTAAGGTAAAAAAGTTAAAGTGGTTGGCGTTAGGCAGGGAAAAGAATATTGTTAATCAACCTATTCAGAAGGCCACTTTTAGAATACCGTGTACAATTCTGGTCACCCTTCTATAGGAAGGATGTTGTTAAACTTGAGAGGGTGCAGAGGGGATTTACAAGGATGTTGCTTGGACTGGAGGGTTTGAGTTATAGGGAGAGGCTGAATAGGCTGCAGCTATTTCCCCTGGAGCAATGGAGGCTGAGGGGTGACCTTATAGCAGTATATAAAATCCTGAGCGCATAGGTAGGGTAAATAGCCAGGGTCTTTTTCCTAGGGTGGAGGAGTCCAAAACTTCAGGGGACAGGTTTATGGTGAGAGAGGAAAGATTTAAAGAAACACTTTTTCATGCAGAGGGTGAAGCATGTATGGAATGATCCGCCAGAGGAAGTGGTGGAGGCGGGTACAATTACACTTGATACTACCTTGAGGCCAGATGGTCCAGGTTCAAGTCCTACATACCCTAGAATTTTGTCATAACATAGCGACATACAGCATGAAAACAGACCCTTCAGTCCAACTCCTCCATGCCAAGCAGATATCCCAATCTGACTTAGTCCCATTTGCCAGAATTTAAACCATATCCTCTAAACCCTTCCTATTCATATACAGATCCAGACTACCACTGCATCATCCTCTAAACTAGAATATAGCCAAATAATTAATTAGGTAGACCTGGTTACTACAGTGTAACGCCAAAGAGTGTAAGTACAGAGGCCTCAGTGCATCTTGTAAGGAGAGTGGAGGTTTCAAGCTGGGTGAGTTTTGTGAATGGTGAGTTACATGAAGGAAGGAGGAGGTGATGCTCTCTATATTTCCCTTGTTTCATCTGCTTTCTTCACCATCCAGTATTTGGAGCTGACTTTGCTGCAGGAGGAGGAACTGTTTGGTGAGGGACTAGTAATCCATTCTACTTTTAATAAACAATCAGTATAGTTATAACAGGGCAGCTCAGCAAAGTGGCATATGCAGCCTGTGGAATATAGGAAGTCATGGAAGCACCTTGAGACTGAGACAAAAACACCCAAAAGAACTGTCATCAACTACACAAGCTTGAGCTTCAGGTTTGGAAGTCAAGCACCAGCTGGGGTCATTCTTCTGCATTTGGGAGGCAGAGGATAGCACTTTTAGGGAGATGGTCACACCTCAGTTAGGGGTGTGCAGGGAGATAAGGGATGGATGACCACGAGGCATTCCAAGTGAACTAGACAGGTTGTGCAGGAGTCCCGAGACAAGCCTGCTCACAAATCCATTTTCCATTTATGTAGTGGTAAGGAGCAATGGTTTTTCAGACTATTGCAGTCACAGGCAAGTCAATGGGACAAACAGCAGCTCAGATGTACAAGAGGGGATTAAGACAAGTGGAAAATAAATACTGATAAATAATTCTTTAGTTAGGGGTCTGAGGTCGTAGACATGACTCCATGCTGGAATGTTTGCTTCTCTATTGCCACGATCAAAGTTATCACCAAGCGCTTGGGATATTCTTCGTGGTCAGGATGAACAGTCAAGAGACATTGTTTACGTTGGTATCTATGGCTTATGGAAGAAGGGGAATGAGGTCCTGAAAACTGATTTCACAGCTACAAGAGAGATTGAAAAATAGGATCTCCAAAGCATGAATTTCAGGTGTATACCCAGTCCCACATGCTAGTAAACACAGAAACAGGAGAACTGGGTGATTTAACACATGGCTGAAAAACCAGTGTAGGAGGGAGGACACCTGATTCCTGGTACATTAGGACTTGTTCTGAGGTAGGTGGTACCTGTACAAGATGGATGAATTGATCTTTGCAGGACAGGAACTAACAATCGGGGAAATTTGTTAGTGCTGGTGGAAGGGCTTAAACCAGTTTTCCCATGGAATGAGAAATGAGAAACCAAAAGGGAATGCAGATTCAACAGAAGCAAAAATAATAAAATGAAATAGAAGAGAAGGCGGCAGAAACAGAAGACAGACAAAGCAATGATAAACATCAAATAGGATCAAAATGTAAAATAATGTTGAAAAGGTTGAATCAAAGACACTATCTGAATGTGTATTCACAAGGAAGGATTATGATTTGAATGCCCAAATTGAGGGAAATGTATATGATCGCATTGCCATTACAGAGATGTGGCAACAGGGTGACTGAGATAGGTGAGTGAATATTCAGAGGTATTCTAAATTTGGGAGGTATTGGGAATGCAGGCAGATACCACTCCTAATAATAGATTAGATCAGTATATTAGTAAAAGAGGATCTTAGATCAAGAATCAGTTTGAGTAGAGATAAGAAACAGCATGGGGAAGCAAACATTGGTGAGAGTTGTTTATAGAACACCAAACTGTAGTGCTTTTGTTGGATCGGCTATAAAAAATAAAGATGGTAATAAAGGGCAACCTTAATTTGCATTCAAACTGGTTTAGTCAGGTCAGTTCTAATGATGTGGAGGATGAATTCCTGGAGTGTATACAAGATGTATTTCTGGAACAGTATATTGAGGAACCAACTGGGGACTAGGCTGCTGTGGATTCACTGTTGTATAATGAGAAAGGGTTAAATTAAAAGAACAGTCATAACAGACTCAAAACATTAACTCTTTCTCTGGTATGGTAGGTGGAATATAAAGTGAATGAGGGTGGAGCTATTCACTTTGGCAGGAAAAAAACCCAGAAAGGCAGAATATTTCTTAAGTGGTGAGATATTGGGAAGTGTGGGTGTTGAAGGGGATCTAGGAGTCCTTGTCCAAGAGTTACTAAAAGCTAGCAGTAGGAAGAAAGCAACAGGAAGGCAAACTGTATATTGGTGTTAATTTCAAGGGAGTTGAGCACGCAGTAAAGTATAGAGCCTTGGTGAGACTGCACCTGGAGTACTTTGCACAGTTTAGGTCTCCTTATCTAATGAAGTATGTGTTTGCCAAAGAGAAAGTTCAACAAAGCTCACAAGATTAATCCCTGGGATGGCAGGATTGTTTTATGAGAAGAAATTGAGGCAACTTGTTACATTATCTCCAGAGTTTTGAAGAATGAGAGATGATCTCATTGAAACTTATAAAGTCTTATGTGGGTGAGGCAGGATAGATGTAGATGGAATGTCTCCCTTGACTCTAGAACCCAAGGATTTAATTTCAAATAACATTAAGGCTGTTTAAGACAGAAATGAGGAGGAATTTCATCTAGACGGTAACAAATCTTTGAAATTATATACCTCAGGGAGTACAAATGATCAACATGTACAAGACAGAAATTGATAGGTTTCTGGAGATTAATGGTATATTGGGATATGGAAACAATGTGGGAAAGTGGCATTGCGGATAAAAGATCAGCTCTGGTCTAAATGAATGGTTGGGCAGATTAATAGGTTTAATGTCACAGTCCTTTTGCTAAATTCCTCTGTTTCTAAAGTAGGCTAATATTAAGGACAGATTGCAAGTTGGCTGGATGTTGAATGTAGGATGTCCTTACACTGAATAAATCAGAACTGCAAGATATATCAAAGGAAAATTTTGCTGTACAGTTCCAAATTCTAAAATTCAAAATTCCATAAGAGAGTTATACAGCCTTGGTCTCAAGTCTGTGGCCATTCATATTTGTCTCTAACAAGAAGGAGAACATTTCAGAAAAACAGGAGGAATTAAAGAAAAAAGACTGTACCTTTTTAGGGTTTTGTATTAGACATTCATTCTGTATGAACATTGCTATTGATTCCCAAAAGTGGTCTAATCATCTTTTCTATTTGGTGTGCATGTACTGCCCAATATACAATCACATTGTAGTAGATTTAAGGATATATCAGTACATTTCATATACTTTTATGTTATTTCATTCACATTTGATCTGAATTGAATTTCACGATTTTCTGCATGTGCGCTTCACCAAATGTTTTGAAAGTGACCAAGATAACACTTAATAGATGAAAATTTTATTTCAAAGCAAGTGAACATACAGAGCAACCAAATATAATAATGTTCCACCACGTTTCCTATCTTTTCTGTTCACTCACCCATGCTGAAGTAAAATCTAAGGTTTCCATCATTAGTTGTATCCAGATACGGTGTGCAAATACTTCTGTCTCCATCTTTGAGGAACACAAGAGACGAGCCTGACTCCACGACATTGCACTCAGTGCCAATGACAGCTCCTGATATTTCCCAGCTGTAGGGAGACAGAATGCAATAATCAGTCAGCTTGGTCTGTTTCTGCTTTGTACTTTAATTACAGCCACAACAACACTTAAACGCCACTTGCCTTCATAAACATCAGCAGCACACATTAGAGCTGAAAACTGAGGAAATATAGTTTTAGATAAAGTTGTCCCAACGTAATCTGACAGGCTTGATGAAAATAAGTATTAGGAATGTTAATGTAAACACATTTTTATTAGCACAGGGCAAGAAATGAAACATGAACCTGGGGTTTAAAGGATACAACTCGCGGAATGTGAATTTACTAACAGATATTTGACTGAACAGAAGAACTTTTTTCCTATGGAAAATTGTTTACAAGAAAGTGACATTGATGATTTTCAGAAATAAATACCTGGATTAACAAGTGATTTTAAATACTATATCGGGTTAAAAAGGGATTAAGTGATGATTTGCACTGGAAAACAAAGCATTAATTGGAGGACTGGTCAATCCAGACAAAAGACAAGGGCATTTCTAACTGCATAGATTACAAGAAGTCAGTAGTTTAAACAGCAAGATTTTTCTCTCACAGATCTATTTAAAAGCTTAATCTCAGTGGAATCTTGGATTCTCAACTAGAAGACATTGTATGTGTACCCATGCTGAATTCAACATCAATATCAACTTCTGACATTTACAATATGAGAAAGATAGGGAAAAATGGAGACAAATTAAAATAACCTCAAATGCCAAACACCGGAAACAAAACAGAAGATCCTAGAAATGCACAGGTTCATTAGTTAGTGCTGTGGGGAAGATATGTTCATGTTTTGATGGGGCTATTAATAAAATATAGCTATCAAGAAACGAAGAACTTGCATTTATATTGTACCTTTCACAATGCAACACAATAAAAGTGAGCAAATAAAAATGATCCTAAATTTGATTAATTAATTAATTCAAGATTATTTTAAACTCTCAAAATCCTTTTATCATTTGCCAACATTGTTGACCTTTATTTTAATATCTACGTGGATCCACTCAACCGTACATGCTGCCACTGGAGTTGGACAGTTTTTATCTACACAGCATTCAATGAAAATAAATACAAGCAATTGTAAGGAAAACCTACAGTGGGAATGTTCACTAACTCTTTGTTAGGGACAATAACTCTGAACTCTCTCTCCATATCTTCAATAACAATTAACACTTACATAACACCTTTACTGCAGTAACTACCCTCAGACATTGCTGGAGTAGGAGGAGAGGGAAGCCATCAACAAGCAACAATAGAAGAATTACATAAATATTACAAAATAGAAACAGGTGGTTAGGTCCAACCAATCTGTTTATTCTCCAGCACAAGTGATTTGCTAATGTAATCTCCATGTTATGATTACCTTTTATTCAATTCACCAATCCAACCTATTTTTAAAGACAGGTGGCTGAATTTTCGATTGGCTGTGGGTGTGCCACAATATGGGGTTAGGATGCAGAAATGCACCCAATGACAGAGTCTTTACTTTTCAACAAAATTTCAGCTCCACATTACTGCCGCACTAACTCATGTTCCTGCATTCCACAGACCTATTGTGCTTAGGCTCAAAACCATAAGCAGAATTAGGAGACACAAGGCACAACTAAAGAGCTAGATTTTGAGAAGGTTTATAAAATTGGATAAAGTTTCAGCAGTCAAGGCTAAGACAGCGAAAGGTTGTCAGCAATTGGACAGTGAAGGGAGAAGGGATGCACAGGGAGTTACTGTCAGAAGGCTAGAATGTACAAACAAGGACATGGAGATGGATGGGATCCCTGAATGGGACAAGGAAACAACACAGACCAAGTTGCAAATGAAGATAGTAATGTAAATGGTGATTGTGGACGAAACAACAGTGTGAAGGCTCAGCATGTAGATTAAGCTTCACAGCGAGGTAGCTACCTCACTGGTCTGACCTCTGAGCATTCAGAATTTGTACACATTTGTAGTTAATTGTGGTGATAAAAAAACAGTAGTTAGTCTTAAGGGAAAGATCGCTGTAAACAACTGTTCGTAGTAAAAACAAATCCATGCAGTTTATTCCCTTCAAATACAGTAGATGCTGGAAATATGAAACTTTCCCCTACACCACACACAGAATACAATTAAAAAATTACTCAGATTAAAACTGCTGGTATCTCAAACATTATAGAGTCTCATAGAGTTAACTGAAGATTGAAGTCTTCAGGGAGACTGTTGCATGAATATCCTTGTGCAGTCAATTGAATGAGGGTAGGCACTGAGGGAAGGTGAAGGGAATTAAATTCCCTACGCTGTCAAGTGCTTTTTCTATAAGCAAGTGTAAAGAAAATCTTTTAGAGAAACTCTGCAGCAAAGAACTGAGAGAAGATGATTTAGTTTTTTCATGCTATGAAGTGAATAGCTGCATTTATTTCCTTCTGAAGTTGTAATAGCAAATAAAGAGTTAAAATATTATTTCCAATGGATCCTTTACATCCCACCACAAATACTTAATTCTTTCTCTCAGCAAATTTCTTTGACATGAAGCTGTGGTTTAAATATGTATGTCTGGGGCTAAAGCAACTCTCCTTTGAATCTTACTTATCCCCTAGATAACTGTACACATATTCAGAATACTAGAGATAACAAGCACTTACCCTGCAGGCTGACTTTCAAACTCTTCCACCCACTGTGTTACACTGCCTTCAGTCCAAAGATCAACATCCCTGGTTGTTACAAAGTTAAAATCAGTGCCCTCAGTCCCATGGAAATACATGGAGTTACCATCAGATTGACAGCTATGCTGTGGAGGGAGAGACAGAGTGCATTACATGGACTCAGGACATTAGTTCGTAAACACAACAATCCCAGGCTTCAACAAAGAGAATTTTGAAGAGGAATTTCAATTATTTATTCATTATTGCCTTAAGCATGAAGACAAATTATGATGGCAGCATCACAGTAAAAGACCCCAGAAGCTCAGTCCAAGAATCAATGTGATAAATAGAATATTTATTTTCATGAGTGTTTAATAGGCTAATTATTTAAAGCAATAATAAACTAAAAATGGTCCATTTCTATAACTACAATCATTTTAACAACAATTTTTTTGTTGATTTCAGTAATTTCAAGTTTCTAATAACTGTAGTTTGTAGTTTGTATGTCACTCTCCTCAATCCAAACTAATCTATGGCTTTAATAGCTCTTTTGTATTGTGCTGTGTCTAGAAGACAATGCATACTTTGTAGTAACTAAGGCCTTTGAAATGCTACTGGTGCCTACTTGGTCTTATGCTTTAAACCTCTGCGCATAGCATCAATTCTTTTGGGCTTTGCTATGGATTTATACAGCTGCTTTCTACTTTCAAGGAATTATATATTGGATTCCCTAGGTCTCTGTTCAGCCACACCCTTCGGTATCCTTCCATTTCTGCACATTTGATTTTCCTTCCACAATATATTATCACAGACTGCTCCACATTAAATTATTCCTTCCACTTGTTTTTCCATTCTGTTAATCTGATTATGCTCTCTTGAAGCCTTTTGCAGCTTACTTGGCCAGACCACCGATATGGATTAGGTAGATGATGGGATTCGATCATGAGGATCAAGCTGCAGTGGATTCAGGACTTGCTCCCTCACTGTATCTGTGGTGGATAATATGACGCAGTGGATCGGACTTGCCTTTGGACAGAGAACAGAAGGACATAGCCGGACACATGAATGGGCAGGGAATAGAGAAATGCAGACCATGTTCAGGCAGGTGGATTAGTTTAAAATGGCATCACGATAGGCACGGACATGGTAGGCTGAAGGGCCTGTTTCTGTGCTGTGCTGTGCTGTTCTATGTTCTATATTTTATGTTCTATAAGATTAAGAAGTTAACTAAGAAACTGAACTAATTAAATAATTTTACTGTTAAATATGTGCACCATCAATAGTTTGAAATAATTACTAAGCTATCAGCTTGGTTAAATAGGAAAAATTCTGCAGCAAGATGCCTCATGTTATTAAGAATTTGATCATACAACAATGCAAATCAGTGAACCACATTACCAAACTGTTAAGGTAACAATCTATTTAATACGCAAGTTCAGTAATTTTGCTTCCTGTTCATTTGAAACATTCATCAAATGATATTTCTAACTTTAAAAAACATCCAGCTATCTAGCATTGACAGATGTATTAAGGTAAATCTGAATTGCTCCTATACATCTTACACCTGAAATGTTGTATCAATAGAAAGGGTACATCTTTCCGTGAACAGAAAACCTCACAGTGCTCACACAATGTTTGCGGAATAGCAGATGTAGTTGTGAGAGGCGCTGCTTTCACCTCTGGAATATCTCTCTTCAATCTATCCTGGAGCCATATGAATAATAGATCATTTCCGTCTGATGACGTTTAAGAACATGGTCAGGGGTGAAATGAGGAGCAGCAGACTGAATTCAATGGTGAACGAGATAATATTTAAAAGGACAGTAAAACAAATATATGGCTTATGTTCTGACAGATTGGAAAGGGTTCACTACTACCCACAACTATCCATCTGTCCATCTAGCAGCTTGCAATAATTTAGACTAACTTATATATTAAAATAAAATAGCATGAGCATCTTGTACTAGTGAAATAATTATTTCTAACATATTTCAAATTTAGACAGAAAGCTTGGAGGTGAGTTAGTCCTGGAAGGACACTGAGAAATCCAGAGGATAGTGTTGAAAAACAACAATACCAACAGAAGCATGAATCTGTTAACTTGTATGAACGAACTCATGACCTCAAAGTTATGACAACTGTTCAACACAAGGAAAGAAGACATGGATCGAATTAACATATCGAAGAGTTTGAAGATAAATGGCAGCAGATGGAGGTTAGTGAAATGCAAAAAAATCTTTAAATTCCTTTTTAACTCATTTTAAATTTTCATCCAAGAAACATTAAATCCTTCAAAGTGGTGCAGAAACCCACCATGATACTGATTCCTACTGCCAAAATTTGAAGAAACATGTTGAGAAACAGACTTTTTAGCTTTGGAAAGGAATGAGTATGAGAGGTCCTCCTGGGTGCATTGAAGACATTAGTAATATAGAGGCAGATCCAGAAGATTACAACAAAATAAGCTGCAGGACTTAAACAGCAGAGTATAAAATAATGAAACTTAGGACAGATGCTGACAATTTCCTATCTGTACAAAAGAGATGAACACACAAGACAGACTCTCAGATATAATAATGGATAATGGCAAAACCTTGCAATCATTTAGAAAAAAAGAGCTGGCTGCTGTATAGGGGACTGTAGGTCATTTCTGGATGGATGAACCAGGGAGAGCTTAAGTATCCTCATCCATATCCATCCTGCGATCACAGAGACAGAAAAGGTAGAACTAAGGTCACAGGGGAAAGTAGATAATAGAGATAGACAGAGCTGGGAGCTCAGGAAGATAAGCAGTAAAACAATACTACTGTAGAATGCCACAAGAATTAACAAAAATAACATCAAAATATTACTTCACATTACTTACATTGGGGTAACTTATTTATTCTATTGATGCCTAATTGAAGCTTTGGAGACAGAGAAAATACAGCACTGAGAAATTCTGAGCATCGTACAGGTGATGAACGACGATACTCACAGACAAGAGAGAAACATAAGGACAAGTATCATGGGGAACATCAAACTAAAGAAAGAAAGTTAAAAATCAATGATGAAAATATAACCAGACAATGCAAATAATGATAGCAAATTAATAGTCTTAGCAAAGTCATTAAGACTGGAACAAAGATGGACAGTAAAACTAAATAAAAAGGAGGAAAAGGAATGTGAAACAAAGCAAAAATTCTTTATGATAATGAAAGAAATAAGAGAAGTAGGTGAGTGAGAAAGTGAAGACGACAAAGGTGAATGAAACATAATTTGAAATAAATCAACGTTGGATAATAAGTAAAAGATACAAATAAAAATGATAAGGCATTCTTCCTTATTTTAGTAAACATCACTCCTCGATGAGTGGGTGAGAGATAATGGCTGGACTTTTATCAGATTGACCAGGGTCTTGTCCAACAGTAGAACTGGTACTGAATGCCTGTCAATTCCATGAGGAACACCGTCAGTCATTCCCCACAGAGAATGTCTCTGTCAGTGGGCATCACATTGATCCATGGGCTCTTTGTTAGCTTTCCTAGCTCTCACTCACTCTGAACCTACCTGGATGGTCACAGCATCCCCACCTTGCTTTGGTTTTTTGCTTTGCCACCCCAGTCAGTGATTCGAGGCTCATAGTACTGCTAGATTACGGTAGAATTTAGAGCGGAAATAAAATCAAGAAGCTTGTCATAGTTGGCAGCATGCCTCAGTCAAGTCGAGGGGATTAGCCTTTGTTCACAGGTCCCTGGTACAGTAAGTCAAGGGCAAATTCTAATAGCAGTCCAGGCCCTGTTCAGGGCAGTCAGAATCAGGGTCCCCACCTCATGAGGCATGAGAAGCCAAATGACAAGCAGCTCATCACCTGTCTTGACGCTTTCTGCCTTATTGTGGGCTGCTTTCTTCATGGAGTGTGAGAGATGGAGGTATTATGAGAGCTGAAAGTTGGTGACACAGTTATTACTGTGGTGCAGATGAGGAGGTGTCTCAAGCGAGTGAGTTGGGCAGCGCTAAGGTCATGCAGGGTTACTGCTGTTGGCATTGGGATGTGTAATGGGGAGGCAATGGCCTAGTGATATTATCTGTTAAGCCAGAGACCCAAGTAATGTCCTGGGGACAAAAACAGAAGTTGCTGGAAAAGCTCAGCAGGTCTGGTAGCATCTGTGAAGAAAAATGTTCTGGGGGCTCAAGTTCAAATCCCACAAGACAGATGGTGGATTTGATTTGGAAAACACTCTGGAATTAAAAGCCTAATGATGAATATGAAACCATTATTAATTATTAGAAAAACTCACCTGGTTCACTAATGTCCTTTCAGGATGGAAACTGTCATGAAACTAACTTGATCTGGCCTATATGTGACTCCAGACCCACAGCAATATGGTTGACTCTTAACTGCCCTCTGGGCAATTAGGGATGGGCAATAAATGCGGCCTAGCCAGTGACGCCCTCATCCCGTTAATGAATAAAAAATAGCAAGTGGGGAAGGTGTTGCAGGCAATGGTGAAAATGATAAACACATAGTGGGAGGTTGATACAGCGGCAGAGTGAGGGTGAGGTATTAGGGAGGAGATAGTGACACTTACTCTGGAAGAGGGGAGAAGGTCTTCTTTCTACAGTGTGGGGCATTCCTCCAATCTGGGTAGCAAACGCAGACCAAGTTGGCATGGTCTGGTGTTCATGACTGCTGGTCCTTTGGGGTGGAGGGAACTCCACAATGGTATCACTCTATCCAGCATGGCCTCCAAGTCCCTGGTCACAGAATCCCCCATCTGCCACGTTCGGGGTATATGTCAACAAGCATGCAGGGCAGGTCTGGACTGACAGTGCTTGTCCAGATGCACAATGGACTTTCAAAGAATGCGTGAGCACAGGTATTGCTGGTGTTCTGATGGATATCCACCAAGTGGCGAGTTGTTTGGGAAGGGTGTGTGGAAAGATGGGGCAGAAATTGAACTCAAGAGACATTATGCAAGAGGTAGGTAATTAATGAGGCAAGTTTGTTGCAGAGATAATGGGTGCACTGGTGACAATTTTCCTGGAATCCTTAGATTCTGCAGAAATAGAAGACGTTTAGAAAACTGCCAATATAACACATTTATTTTAAAAGGGAAACAGAAAAAAAGGGTTACTGTAAGCTAGGTAGCTTAATGTCTGTTATTGGGAAAATCTTATTGTCTGTTATAGAGGATGTAATAGCAGAACATTTAGAAATACATAATACGATCAAGCAGAGTCAGCTTGATTTCATGTAAGAAGAATCATATCTGAGAAATTTACTAGAATTCTTTCAAGGAGGTAAAATGGAGGATAGATAACAGGAAAGCATTGGATGTAATATATTTAGATTTTCAGAAGGTGTTTGATGAGGTGCCACACATTAGGCTACTCAATAAGATAAGAATCCATGGGGTTGGAGGTTGTGTATAAGCAGGGATAGAGGATTGGCTAACTAACAGAGAATTGAGATGAGGGGGACATTTTCAGGATGGCAACCTGTAACTAGCAGAGTGCTAAAGGAATCAGTGCTGGGGCAACAATTATTTACAATATATGTTATTGATTTGAATGAGGAAATGGCATGTACTATAAAGAAGTTTGCAGGTGACACAATAGATGGGAAAGCAACTGGAGATGATAACACAAACTCTGATAAGGGATATAGGCAGGTTAAGAGGATAGGCAAGAACTTGGCAAATGGAATATCATATGGGGAAATGTGAAGATTTGCACTTTGGAAGGAAGAATACAGGAGCTGAAATTTATTTAAATAGAGAAAGACTGCAGATATCTATGGAACAGAGGAATTTGGGAGTCTTAATCCATGAATCACAAAAAGCTAGCATTCAAATTCAGTGGATAGTAGGGAATTCAAATAGAATGTTGGATTTTACTTCAAAAGGAATGGAGTATAGATAGAGAGGCTCTGCTAAAACTATACAAGGCATTGGTGAGAATATAGCCAGAATACTTTGAACAGTTTTTAGCCCCTTATCTAAGGAAAGGTATGTTGGCATCAGAGGCTGTCCAGAGTACGTTCACTATGCTGATACCAGGTATGGAGGGACTGTCTTACAAGGAGAGTTGGGTTGATTGGGCCTGTAGTCATTGGAATATAAAAGATTCCTAGAGTACTTGATAGGGTAGATACAGAAAGGTTATTTCTCCTTGTGGGAGAGTCTAGGACCAGATGGCATAATCTCAGAGTAAGGGGTTGCACACTTAGGACAGAGATAAGGAAGAACTTTTCTTTCCTCAGAGTGTCAATCTGTGGACTTCTTTACCACAGAGGGCTGTTGAGGCTGAGTCATTAAGTATATTCAAGGCTGAGATGAAAGATCTTTAATTAGTAAGGAAACCAAATGTTATGGGGAAAAGGCAGTAAATCGGAGTTGTGGATTAAGAGATCAGCCATTATCTCACTGAATGGCAGAACCGACTCAATGGGCTGAGTGGCCTACCTCTGCTCCTACATGTTATGGTCAGATACAGTGAAAGAACCTGCCTCACAGTGACAAAACCCTTAACAAAACACAATGCAATTTAGCCAAAAAACCCACAAGATTTGGCCAATGGTGTCTTGTGTCAGCATACTTCTACAATCTGATTCCGATAGATTAATATGATTAATTTCCTACTGCTGCATTTAAATTCCAATCAAAGTCTAAATATCTTGGAGTCAGCATGAAGTTGGAACTGAGCTGATCATTGCACTAACATTTTGCTTTACTTAAATATCTGTGCCACAGTGGGCTTCTGATTGTATATTTGTATATCAAGATTTAAAATAAACAAAGAAGTTTTTTTGTGCAGATGTCAGTCCTGGGGAATAAAATATGCTTCTATTTTTATATCCAGAATCAATCCCAAACTGCCAATAGGAAGAATTAGCACCTGTAAAATGTAAAATCCTTCTAAGATGCCTTGCATGCTGATTCATCACAATCCAATCTTAATACTATTTGCTCTGTGTTCATACTATAACTGAATGGAATTATTTAAATCTTGTTTTTATAATGAGAAGTGTTTAACTGCTTGGGAATGTACACGAGTTAAATTACATGAAGTCTCAATTCTCTGGAGCTTGTCTGAAATGCTAACAAAACCTAATTAATTATGTCTGAATTGTTTTTTTAAATCCCAAATCAATTGCAAACCAAAATCAGCTAGATTTATTTTTTTACAGTTCATCATTTAGCTAACACAGCCTCAGTGGAGTCAATTTTCACTTTGGGAACATGAATGAGCAGAGTACCCCAATTAGTCGTTTGTACGTGGCAGAAGCGCCACTGCCATTTTGAGATACTGAGGCCTTTTTTAACATCAGACACGTAAGGGGCAGGGATAGTTCAAAAGATTACGGATGGGCTCCACTGGTCATCATACAGGTATATATATTGGGCTTCATGATCACAAGGTGGGGTAACGACTTCACCTTGCACGAAATTCATTACCTCACTTCTCCAGAATGAATTCCATTTGCCACTTTTCTGCCCAAATATATTCGTGGAGTCTAGAACTAACCTCTCACCATCAACCTTGTGGCCAATTTTCATATTATGTGCAAACTTCTTGATCATGCCCCCTATATGTAAATTTAAAACATTAATATTGATCATTAACAATGAGGGATGCAGTAATAAGACGGGGGAACCTCACTGGAATCAGTTTCCAATCACAAAACCATCTGTTGACCATTACTTTTTGCTATCTGTCATTGAGCCAGTTTTGGATCCAACTTGCCATTTTCGCTTGGATTCTTAATTTCCTGACCATTCTGTCATGTGTGATCTTATTAATATCCATTAAACACAGTATCCTCTTTGTTATTTCCTCCCAAAATTCAATCGACCTAGTTAGATACAAACTTCCCTTAACTTACCGATACTGACAACCTTGATTAACCTGTATCTCTCGAAATGACAACTTGTATTATCTCAGAACTTTTTCCAATAAACTGATTGGCCAGTAATTATTCTACACCTTCTATTCTATTTAAACAATTGTCCAATATTAGTAGCCACCCAGTCTTTGCAAAAATTCACTTTGGAGCCCCTATATTATTAAATGCAACCTACTTCATCTGGTGTGTGATCTTTGTCATCTGTTGCTGTGCCTGCTTAAAATTAGTAAAGTTAAACAAATAAATTGACGTAAAATAGAAATGAATTCTAGCCTGGTCAGAACCTATCTCTACCATCGATTCAGTTTAATTTTTAATTCTGTTTGTTATCCATCATGTCATTTTTCATTGGATTCTGAATCCACATGCTTACTCAGCATCTGGAGTTACAGCTGTCATTGCCCAGTAAGTAGAATCAATTGCATGTTATTTGTGTCAGTATTAACTGCCAGGTTAGAGAGGACAGTAGGTACTTGGGTGAACTAATTTTACATTTGTTCTGAAAAGGCATCTTCAGGACAAGAGTGTCATCACAGAAAAGATGTTCATTTTACAACTAACAAACTGAAGAATAAAATTACATAAAAGAAGGTTAATATCTGCAATATTCATTCAGGACTATTTTTTCTTGATTCTTTCATGAGATGTCGGTATTGTTAGTAAGGCCAGCATTTATTGCCCACCCCTACTTGCCTTTGAACTGAATAGGTTGTTTGGCCTATTCATGGGCAGCTAAAAGTCAACATCGCCGTGGGTCTGGAATCATGTTTAGGCCAGACTGGGTAAGGAAGTCAGACTTCCTTCCTTAAAAAACATTAACAAATCAGATGGTTTCATGATCATTGTATTTTTAAATGGAATTTAACTTCCACCAGCTGCCCTGGTGGGAACTGAACATATTTCACAACAGGAATAAACTGGTCTCTCGATTACTGGTTCAATGATACTACTGCTACATCACCAGACATTGATGATTGAGACTCAGTCTCAAAAGACTGATGATGATACATAATTGCTGAAACTCCAAAACAGTTAAGATATGTCTATTTTAGGGGCAGTCATTTTGACATAAATTGAACTATTTTAGATTGCTAAGAGATCATGTACTGAATTGGGAAGCAACAAACGATATGTTGACTGACACCAATGATCCGATGATGACTGTCAACTGTGAATGCTCTCCTCCGATTACTTCTGACCATGCAATATTATGCCGACTTTTAAAAATTAAAGCAAAAGTCCCACCTTGTTTCACACATTATTTTTATTATACCACATACCCTTTCATTATTTCTTTTCATTTTTAGGTATATTGCACTTTATTTTTAACATATCTTTATGAGATACCACTGCTAATGGACACTCTCTAGGGCATCAACAAATGCTTGGTGACAGTAAAGACTGCAGATGCTGGAAGCTAGAGTCAATAAACGTGGAGCTGGAAATGCATAGCTGGTCAGACAGCAGCCGAGGAGCAAATGTTTTGGGCTGAAACCCTTCGTCAGGACTGGGGAGTGGGAGGAGAGCCCAAAACTAAATAGAGGGAGGGGGTAGAGCTGGGGGGAGGGTAGGTGAGATGGAGATAGGTGGATGCAGGTAGGGTTGGTCAGTGGGAACGGTGGAGCGGATAGGTGAGTAACAGGTGCTGAGGAAGGAGGCATGGCTGTGGTAGCAGGATTGCTTCAAAATGTGGTCGAAGAACTTCAGGGCAAAGGAGGTAACCAGAGGGCTGCAGTGGGAGAGAGACTCACTGAGCTCTCTTTGGAGGGAGGAGGAAAACTTCTTCAAGGTGGGCATCCTTGGACTTTGCAGTTTGGTTTTCATCAACTTGGAGACAGTAAGGACTGTGGATGCTGGAAGCTAGAGTCAATAAAAGGAGCTGGAAAAGCACAGCCAGTCTGACAGCGTCCAAGGAGCAAATGTTTCGGACTGGGGAGTGTGAGAACATTTTGGGCCAAAACCCTTCGGCAGAACTGGCTGATTTGACTTGACATGAGTAGAGTTCAGGAAAAGGGTATTATTTCTTCAAAAGGCCAAAGAAACAGTTTTAGCTTGACGTCAAGGTTAGCAATCCATTCAACAGCTTCCGCTGATGCAGTGTGAATAGGGACATTGCTACCAGGAGTGGATCTCTCGGCGTCGGACTTCAGTCTAAGGGCAATAATCAGATTTGGAACGTCAGAGTTACAATTTGGGCTATTTGTCATGTTTCAATTGTGGCCCATCCTCAGCATTAAGGGTTGTCCAGATATTCCATGGAAAATTGATATCTGGGATTTTGCCACTCAAGTCAGTTACCAGGTTACAAATGATGAATCAGGAGGTTGAAAAGGAGATGATTTGCAGGAACTTAAACTGAAAACCCTTGAGGAAGATTATTCCTGAATGAAAATAAAATATTTCCTATTTAGATATGAAAACGTTAACGTATTGACATCTATGGACATTTTATTTCATATTTAGAATGAAGCACATGAAATCTGCTGTTGTAATTTCATGCCTTACGCAAGCCTAATCCCACATTGGGCAATATTCATTTTGTGTACCCTTTGAAGCATCTATATTTTAAAATCTCAGGTAGGAAATGAAAATGTCTATTCAATTATACCTCACTTTCACAGATTAAATTCTACAGTATTCATTCTGCAGTATGTAAACAGCAAATATTGAGTAAGAATTGAGAATGATGTCATGCAATATGCTATTCATCATGATAGGTCATTTCATCTGAAATACAACACAGTGCTGAGGGTTGTGTTTGTATTTTACCAGTGTTTTATGAAACTAGGCTTATGAGGGTCATTGAAGCTACTGGCATCTCCAGGATTGTAGCATCCAGCAGTCATTGTTAGTAGGAGTGAAAGTAAAGGCAGAAAATTGTGACAGCAGAAAGAGTAAAAATGAATTAAGTAAAGTTGAGGGCAAGTCTACTTTGTTTCTGCCTGTTATTTTACTTGCTGGTAGGGGAAGTTACAGAAAACAAATATGTGGCTGAAACACATAGTTCTAATTCACAGTACTTTACAGAGGAATACAATGCCTCTTGTATTAGATATGTGGGATTGATTCCTTCATGTTGATATAATGCCAACTTCTCCCTTCCACAGTCAGGATGCTTTATCCAGGTCAAAACAATGGAAACTAGTTGAATTAGATTGGATGAATGTGTCAGGTAACCCGGGTATGGTGTGCATGTAACTGTTGTAACAAACATGTAAAAGTATATTAAAGTATTTTGAAGTACTTCGTTGTATTTCCCTCTACTTTAACTTTCAACTGTTAGTGCTTAGCAAGGTAAAAATTTCTCAGAAGATATGGCTAAAAAGTAACAATTGGTGGAAAATAAATACAATGTCAAAAGAGCTAAGTAATTCATCTTTCCGCGTTAGTGTGGCGTTGAGTTAAATCCAGTGCAAAATTATACCCTCAAATGAATTGTTATGGCCTGAAAATCTGAACCAACTTTAAAATGGGGAGATAAGATCTGCACATTGAATGTAAGTTAATTAATTGTAAACTATTCTAAACTCATTATAATGTTGTTAATGGTTTGAATGTTCTTCGAATTAGTCTCAGAAATAAACATACGCAACATATTTTTGAATTTTAAGGAATGTTTTGTTAGTAACTGGGAAACTGAACTTTACTTCCTCTTACAATCAACCATCCCTTGTCTTTCTTGAACGATCTTATTTGCCACTGGCCTGCCACAGGTATCAGAACGTCTCCTCCACTTTGCCCCAGTGTCCAATCCGCACATGGGAACCTGAGAGTGAGTGTCAGCAGCCTATTCAACTGTAAGAGGCACCATAACTGAGCCTAATCTAGTTAGCCACCAGATGTTCACACATCCACTTCCAGCTGGTGGTCACTGGATGCTGATCAAAAAGAGTGATGCCGACTAATTTTTTCCCTTTTCCTAATCAGGGAATGATGTAGCCAATTCTAGCATTCCTATTACAACCCAGACTTCATTTTAAATCTCTCCTTAACCAGAAATAAATCTCATTCATAAACAGGACATTAAATTAATTTGATTGCACTGTATCCAGTTACTAGGCAATGCTATCTAAAGCAGATGACTGCACTCTTATTAATCATCATTACTGATACTCATATACTTAACATACAATGAAAAAGTAAAATATTAGAATGCTAAAATACATCAAATACGTTGACTTAACTTTAAAACATAATATATGTTAAAACATAAAACATGTTATAAATAAGACTTGAAACAAAACATAGAAACACTGAATTTAAACAGTTCTGAAAATTTAATAATTGTTAGTCATTCTGAGTTCCAAGTATGTGAAAATTAATAATATGCAGATTGATTTTAATTCTCTCCAATAAGTAGGAAAGAAGCATGCGAGTGGTTAAAATGAAAGAGCTCATCTGCAGTTTTAACACTGTCCAATCTTAGCACGTATGTTGTCAGGCTCTGAAAAGAATTTACATGCTTCAATTAGATTCCTTCTTATTCTTCTAAATTGCATTTAATGTCAGCACCGATGGCAGAAAATAGTGGAAAATAACGAGGGAGCAGAGAACATGAGGTTTGTTTCCAACGCAAGCAGGTTGTTAGGTGGAGCTAAAACAATTCCCATTTCAAGGCTTCCCTTCACATACAAGTCTAAATGACCTCACCTTCATGTCTGAAGAAATGTTTCCTGTCACATTTATTATTGCACAGCTAGATGCACATCAAAGATTATTATCAAAACAGGTTCTGGATTTTCTCCCTGAGGCTTCACTGTTGTGATGATATTTCCTGACAGCTGGGCCTCACGCTTAGTTAGGATTACTGCTGTTGGATTACAGGCATTGGGTTTGGGAAATGGCAGACTGCAAATGGCTGGTGACAGATGGAGAGGAATCTGCCCTCAACACCTTCATTTCAGAACAAGTGAACATCATAAATTTCCTAAATTAAGAAGATGTCATTCAACCCAGCCAGACAGAAGGACATATTTGATGGCCAGACGGACCAAGACGTAATTGCAACACAATTTCTGTATAGAATGGCATTAAATGTCATTCGCAAGCAGGTTTAAATTAATGTGCCCTTCCAACAGAAAAGACTTGTAATGACTGTCGTATTTTAACTGATTAGTCACTGGGTATGACTGCTCTACAGAGGTATAGAGCTTATCAATTAGAATCAAGACACAGCAAAGAGCTAAGTACAAAACAATAAGTGACTAAGATAAGGGAATTAACTGGATCAAACCTTTACTGTGGCTCCAGGAAAGAAAAGCCAGTGGCCTGTGTCGACTGGGTCTAGATTATCTTCCAGAAGCATCTGTTTGTGTGCAGCATTGATGATCAGTATGTTATCCAAAGCCCAACAAGCCTCATACACGTCACTTCCATGGAGCTGCTCTTGCTTCCATTTAAATTTGATGTTTTCACCTTTCGCATCTTGAGGAAGATAGATTATGTGGATAACGGTGCTGATGTTAGATGGAGCCCTGTTATTAAAAAAAAAGCCTTTTTTGTGCAATTTTCTCGCTATCTTTCACCTGGTCTTTCATCCTGCTCACATCCTCTTCTCACAGAAAAGGGGTGATTACATATTTCTCAACCATTGCTCTCAATCTTACGATAGAGCCAATCAAACAAGATAATACAAGCATTTCCCTCCTTTCTCGCATTTGTCTGTATTATTAGCAGCAGTTAAACTTACAAAGGATCTTCTCAACTCAGCAATTTAGCTGTAGGAACCAATTCATGACCCTTGGCTAGTGATTACATGTTTAACATCTGCAAGGACTTGCACATTACTCACATATTAAATCAAGGCTTAGGGACAAGAGCTTAATGGTGGGCAGTATGGTACCACGTCTCCCTTCTTTCAGTTCCTTGTCATTAACATTCATTTGTACAAACCTAATTTTCTCCAGAATAATCCAATCAGCTGAGGTGTTCTTGCTGTAGGAGACGATGATACCAGGATCAGTATAGCTAAAGCGACATGTACCAGATCCTGGAAAGCAGATCAGAAGGGATAAAATGGCATCACGAAAAGATTTGATGTATGCATCAGTAATCACAGCAGTGACCTTCCATCGCCCCAATGCTAGTCTTCAGAATTTCATGCGTTAGATTTATGATGACATTATTGGCGGATTTGTGGCTAAATAGAAATATGGAATTTGTGTGATTGATCTGACATCTATGACGTATAGACGATAAATCACAATCCTGGAAAGTAATCTGTCCCTTTCCCCGATAGACAAAACTGAATAAATTTGAAGAAATATTTGGGGTTGGTAACACAAACCAGTTCACCTGCCATAGAAGAGCTCATTGATGTTTTAACAGCTGGGACGTATATCTAACTACTGCATGTATGGGGAGTAATAAATAATGTATTGTCTGGAAGCCTGATTTTTGGTGCATGAACAGGTAGAAACATAACGTATCTCTCACTCTATCATGTAATGCATGGTTGATGATCTCTTACTGTTGAATCAAACAACATGTACACATTGCATCTGAATAGTTTCAAATTCAGATTGAGCAGAAGTAGTGCTTAAATAACAGAACTGACTCCTTGCACTCCCTGCAGCCTAAAAATAGTCCATACATTTTATCAATGAGTTGGAACAAAACATAACAGACTGGAATTTAACAGCAACATTTTGAACTGCTAATTATGAATTGTGGACTGCCCGCAAGGGTGGTAGAGGCAGAAACCTCTATAACTTTTAAGAAGTATTTAGATGTGTACTTGCAATGCTCGTGTGGACAAGGCTATGGACCTAGAAAATGGGATTCGAATAGTTACGTATTAGTTTTTGACCTGTGCAAGCTCGATAAGCTGAAGGGCCTTGTTTTGTCTGTGGACTTCTAATGCTCAAATGTGTAGAAGATCCCATCCCTGTCTTTCTGATGTAGTTTTTGGCTGAGGTCTACGTGGTCTAGGCTGTCCTGCTTTCTGATTCTTCCTCCCATTCTGGAGAGAAGTAGGAGATCTCGACCCTGATGTCTTCTCAGTAGCTTAATCGCAATGCCTTGAAACTGCCAGTTTTTATATCTTTCCTACTGTCCATTTTGACCTATTAATTATTTTCCCAGCTCTAGTCATGAGGCCCCTGCCTTCACCCGGGAGCATATTACATTTGTGTTGCCACAGGTCTTATGGCTGGGGGTTTAATTCTGCACGACGCAAAGATGGCTACCCTGGCCTCTTCTTGGTAATATATGGCCTGTAGCTGTTTGCCCTTATCTAAGAATGACTCTGGTAGATGTATACAAACTCTCATATTCACATTATTGTACATAATATGTACACACTCCATTAGTTCAGCTCTAATCAGTACAGATTATTCCATGATAACAAGCATGGGGCTGGATGAACACAGCAGGTCAAGCAGCATCATAGGAGCAGGAAAACTTGACGTTTCGGGCCTAAACCACAGATTATTCCATCCTCTCTTAACATTCTCTTGTAATGTAAGGAAAAAACAGATGTTCTGAGGAATGGTCACGGGACCTGAAACATTAACTGTTTTTTTTTCCTTCACAGATGCTGCCAGACCTGCTGAGCTTTTCCAGCAACTTTTGTTATTGTTGGAACAAAAGATATTTTTCTGAATGATTTCCCTTTGATAAACTTGCTTGATAGATCGACTGAGTGTAATTCCTATTAATTTTAAGTGATGGTGGTCTCAGGCGTAACTAAACACACATTCACCACAGCTTTCTGACAGGAACTGTTATCTGCATGAACTATAATTTTATGCGGTTGTTCGTTTGCTCACCTAGCTGGTTGTTCTGTGGTGCATAGACATTTCGTTGCCATTATAAGCATTATAAGCAGTGACCTCTAATCAAAGCATTGGTCTGCATCTATGTGTTTGTTAATGGAGTCCCATGCTGAGAACCAGGCCTCCAGAAATTCCCTCGCATGTCTGTTGTTCGCTTGTCCCAGTATAGTCACTTTGTCTCAGTCGAACTGATGGCCTTCATTGTCTGTGTGTAACGAGACAAGTGAATATTGTTTTTTTTCCCTGCCAGCTGGTGCTTGTGTATCCTGGTTCTCAGTTTCCTCCCCATTTGTTCAATGTAATGTCTATTGCACTCGGCATATAGGCCCCGTATACAGACCACTGCTGAAAAACAGAACTAGAAGTGCCACGACCACCACACCATAGGATCATATAAATTCAGAACGGAGCAGAACACCAATGCTTTGATTAGAGACGGCACTGATGATGTTGCCTAGAATGGTAACGAAACGTCTGCACACCACGGAACAAATGGCTTGGCGAGCAGAAGAACAACTACATCCACAGCCCAAGCTACAAATTTTTGCTAAGACCCATAAACTTTGAAACTACAATGCTGTTTCTTTTTTCAAAATGCTCCTTTGATAAATCGTTCTCCTCACTTGAACAAGGTTCCAGAGGGTGAAATGTTTGAGCAGTGTAGTCATGGCTCATAACCACATCTTCAAATACATTGTGAATGATAAAGGCCCAGTGGCATAATAAAAAGAACTGAAATGTTTGGTATCAGAGATAGCAGGAACTGCAGATGCTGGAGAATCTGATGTAACAAGGTGTAGAGCTGGATGAACACAGCAGGCCAAGCAGCATCAGAGGAGCAGA
>JAHRHZ010000045.1:21456503-21476793 GCA_024137785.1 Ginglymostoma cirratum | reverse complement strand
CTGCTCCTCTGATGCTGCTTGGCCTGCTGTGTTCATCCAGCTCTACACCTTGTTATCTGAAATGTTTTGTATATTGTTTTTAATTACAACATTTGTTCTTTTTCTGTTTAGGAGTAGATGATGGAACAGTTTATGTGGAACCTATGCTTTCTCAGATATTTGGACACAATCCCTTACTTGGCTGCATTTCAATGTCTAATTGAGATTCTGACATTTGAAGGTATGAACACTGTCACGTAACAATATTTCAGTTTTAGACCTGAAATTCTTATTTGTTAGGCACAGAGCTCTGTTTCAAGTGACACATATCAACTGGGAAAGAGAGGTTCCATCAGTTAAGTGTGGTGGGGCGGGGAAGGTATTGGAATCACAGGCCGTCCTTTGATCAAAGAATGGTGCAAACAACGGCAGGATCAAGTCAGAACCGAAAGGCAGGGCCAAATTTTCATTCGTGCGTCTCATCACAGCGTTTGGAACCCATACACGTCAGTGTCGGGGCCCAGCAAATAATCCTTCAGGACAAACCAGGACAATGGCAGGTTCCCAAGGCTGGAATGACCGTAGGAGGTTACCCAACAACAGTAGGGAAATGCAAACCTGGCAGCCAGCCTCTATTCCACTGTCAATTGAAAATTTGACCTCAGAAAATTCAGCAGAAGCAATTTTTTGAAAAGTTTAAAAATATCAACATGAAAGGATTTGTAAAACCATTCCAAGGAAGTGAGATTAAAATATATTTGGTTAATCACCAGGGCAACCCAGCAGTCAGCAGAAGAGGAGCACTCCATTACCAGACAGGAAAAAAAGCAATTTGTCTCTTTTCCTCACTGTTACAAAGAACATCATTCACCCTCACAACTGAAGGAAACAAGCAGTAAATGAAATGGAGCACTCAGCTCTACAAGCATTAAACACCTTAATAAAAAGACAACCTGTACACTGGCATGTCATTAATTTTATGCATGGATCATGTTTCAAATGGTTATATTTAAAGCTATAGCTCATTAGAAATTTGAACTGCAGCTGGAGTAAGGGACCAAGTCCAAATTATATCTAATTTGCCCCTCTGCTCTTTGAAAGAAAAAACAGCGATTCAAGTGTCTTATTCATGAGAATAATTCTTATTCATTATTCATATTCAAAATACTTAATTTGAACATTGTCCATAAACATATTAAGAGTTAAAGAGCCCAGTATATTATATGTTCCAATTTATTATCTTCACAAAGTACCCTTGCGCAGCACTTATCTTTAATTTACTAATATAACCTTTGATGATTTTACCAGTGCAAAAAAAAATGCATTTGCATCAACAGTTTAGCATACAAAACTGAATCCTACAGCCTAATGTGAATGAGCAGTTCATTTCTATTTATACATAACCTTATCTCAATTATTGCATCACATGTGGTGTACATTGGACTGCACAGTAAATGAATATCAACTATTAAAACAACAAATTGTACTTCTTTAGTCTTTAGCATGATTCTTGAGCTAAATAGATCAACTGAGCATGTAAATGGAAATAAACAAGTGGAAAAAGTGAAATTAAAAAATCATCGTTTTAAATTTTAATGCCTACAAGTTCTTTGAGGGTCTTGCCTCTCACCACATCTCCAGCAGGCATCCAGCAAAATTGGAACAAGGGATGGATTAGCTTAGGAAGGACTTGCAGCTGATTACATCCATTCACATGTTCATCTCTGAACGGAAGTGTGAACTGAGTCACGAAATGCAGAATTTTGTATTGTTTTGCTGGAACGATAATATTTCTCTGCCTTCTGAACCCCGTGCTAGTGTCTGTCTTTGGGTTGTAGCACGAACTGCAGGTACTGGAGTCAAAGTCAATACGGTGTGTGGCTGGAGGGACACAGCAAGTCAGGCAGCATCAGAGGAGCAGGCAAGTTGATGTTTCGGATTTACACCCTTCATTAGTCCTGATGACTGGTATAAACCCAAATCGTCGACTTCCTGCTCCTCTAATGTTGCCTGACCTGCTGTGTTCCTCCAACTCTACACTGTATTGACTCCTGTCTTTGGGTTGCTTGGCTTCACCCTGCTTCTTCCTCATTCTCATTGTCTTATGTAGTCATATAACCTGTTTAAACTAAGTGTGATGTAAGCAGTTTGCAATTATTGCTTTCTCCACCATCTTCCATACTTTTTACAGCATCAAAATGGCCTGCCTAACTTTAGAAATCAGCTGCTTCCTAAGCACTCCTGATCCATTTGCTGAACCTTGACACAAGGAGGCAAGAAGAACATTTGATGTCAGGCCAGCAATATCAGGGTGATTAAGGCATATATCTGTAGTGTTTTAGTGCCATCCATGTTGGCATAGACCATAGTTGTGGTGTGTTTCTTGATCTGCTTTCCACCATTCTATATTTCCCCTTTAAATCACAAGGAGTGGCAAAAAAAGTGGAGAAATAGTCTAGTTTTATCTGTGATAATAACGTCATTTTGTTCATTTTCATTCAGTTCGTGGGCAGGGTCATTTTGCAACCAATCATCTGTCATTGCTGTCAGCTTCCCCACTTACGTTGTTGTGCCTGGTCTTGAATCAAACCTGCCATCTGTCTCTGAAGGTGAACTCATTGTGATCCAGTTCCTTTAGAACTGAGTTGGACTTGGATACTCTTTCACTTGGGCTGCCTTGAATTACATGAGAAGAGTTTCTTTGATGTTGGGATAGACAGCTGTTCTTATCACCTCCCTTGCTGGGAGAATATCTGCTTGTTGAATTGTTGAAAGATGTTGTTGTTGTTTTTAAAAATGATGAAGAAACTTGATGGTGGAATCTCCCACTCTTTTATAAGGTCCGCTTTCCATGTTTTTCCACTCGCTTAATCAAATTCTCTCCAATCATCAACTCTTTTAACTTTCTTACAGGTTTTGTCATATTCATAGGTTTTGCACATTGTCTTACAGAAAAATCTCAATGTCAAATTATATTTTGTCCAGCACTTCAGATTTTAGCACACTTAGATGCAGTCTAACACTCTACTCTGATTGATCAATGTAGTCGCAAGATCGAACAATTTTGGTGATAAGTTTAGAGAAGTTACACAATGAGGATATTCCCTGAAATTTGTAAAGTTAAGGGGTAATTTGATCAAATCTTCAAGATGTTAAAGGGAAAAGGTAATTTCTTTCCCTATTTCAACTAGTTATGCAGTCTAGGTCTGGTGGCACAGTCTAGATTTCAGGGGTGAAATTAGAAAACAATTGAATGAGTGATAGATGCTTGGAACTTTGATGCTAGATTAACTATTAATAAATTTTAGACTAATAGAGTTTGTTATCTAAAGGGGTTAGGGGATTATGGACAAAGGCAGGTTTATAGGTTTAGGTCAGAGAACGCCATAGTCTCCTTGAATAGTAGATCAGTTTTGAGAGGTTATAAATGGCCTACTTCTGTTGCAATGAGAGGCAGAATTCTATGAGTAATGTGGCAGAGGTACACATTGCTGCTCTAAGTGGCAGACAGGTACACATTGTTGCTGCAAGTGACCGTAAAGTATACGTTGCTGCTGTTCTTGGACTGATCAACAAGGTTCACTCAAGACTGTTGAAAGATAACTTAATTTGATGCATTGGTGTTTGGAGTGAGAGATGATCACTGAGGTCATCAGATGTCTGTGTCAGTTCAGAGTAAAATACTCTCTTCGTGACAGCACATCAATAATGAACTTTCCTCCCACTGACAAGACAACATTGTTTTGGCCCTGCCTTATTGAAGCCAGGTCAGAAGTCTCTAGAAGTCTGCCAGATTTGAAATAGTGCCTTGTGGGTGCACCAATATGTGCAGTGGACGGAGGATTGTGCCAACATTTGAAGGGCAATCCTTTACACAGAAAAGTATGAAAACCAATGGGAAATGCCTCATCTTCAGCCTTGCTTCTGAAAACTGTTTTGGTTAAGATTAAAAATATGCCATGTAAAATACTGTGGCGGGAAAGCTTCCTAAAACTCCCTCATAGCACAGTATTTATTTGTACCAGCCCATAGTTCCAATTATATTTATATAACTTTTTCCATTAACCAACTTAGATTGAAAGTTAGAAACCTAAGTGTAATTTTATTTTCATTAATTTCTATTATGGTATTCTATTATTCAACTGCAGAGAAACTGCAGAGCTCTACAGTGCAGAGGGTTCTGGGTACACTGATACATGAATCACAAAAGGGTTATATGCAGGTACAGCAAGTGATTAGGAAGGCAAATAGAATGTACAAGGGGAAAATAATATACGCTTTGCTACAGTTGTACACTGCATTGGTGAGACCACATCCAGAGTACTGCATACAGCTTTGGCCGTGCAGAAAGGATATAATTGCATTAGACACAGTATAGCAAAAGTACACTAGAATAATTACTGGGATTAACAGGTTGTTCTATGAGGCAAGTTTGGAGATTTTGGGCCAACATCCATTGGAGTTTAAAAGAATGAAACATAGAAGATCCTGAGAGGACTTGACGGGGTGAATGTTGAGAGGATGTTTTCCATGGTGGAAGAGACTAGACATTTTAATTTATGCAGTCTCTATTTAAGATGTCATTGAGGACAAATCTTTTCTCTCAGAGGCCTGTTAGTCTGTGGAATTCTCTTTCTTGTAGAGAAACGGAGTCAGCATTATTAAATATTTTTAAGGTTGAGCTAGATTATGTGGAGCAAGCTCACGAAGGAAATAGCATACTCCTGCCCCTCATTCACATGTTCATGTGATCCACAATATTTTAATCATCATAGGATCCCCTACAGTGTGGAAACAGGCCCTTTGGCCCAACCAGTCCACACCGACTCTCAGAGCATCCCACCCAGAGCCATCCCCCTATAGCCCACCCAAGCTACACACCTCTGAACACTACAGGCAATTTAGCATGGCCAATCCACCCAGCTTTCACATCTTTGGACTGTAGGAGGAAACCTGGAAGAAACCCATGCAGACACAGGGAGAATGTGCAAACTCCACACAAACAGTCACCCGAGGGTGGAATCGAACCCGGGTCCCTGGCACTGTGAGGCAGCAGTGCTAACCACTAAGCCACCGTGCCGCCCTAAATATGGTAAAGTAAAACTGCTTCTGAATTGAGAAAAACCTGATTTGGGAAAGTTTTAAACAAGATGCTTTTACAAACATATCACAAATAACATTCATAACTTACATCTGTTTGTTGGCTGTAGTTCTGTTGGTAGCACTCTCGCCTATAAGTCAGAATGTATACTTCCAGGGATTTGAGCACCAGAATCTAGGCTAACACTCCAATGTAGCATTGAAGAACAGGGGACTTCTTCTCAGTGTGCCAATCAACATTTATCTCTCAATAAACATTTCAAAACAAATATCTGATCAGCATCAAATTGTGGATTATGGAACCTTGCTTTGGATAAGACCAACCGCTGTGTTTCCTGCATTACAAAAGTGTTTGCACTTCATAGTTCCTGCATGGGCTGTACAGAGTTTTGCACACCGTGAAGTGATACGTAAATGCAAGTTCTCGTTCTTTAATTGTGTAAGATAATTAATACAAGAACTTATTTGTTATTTCTCTAGAATACATGCTAAAAAAAAATTTGTTTTCAATAGGTTAAGCATATTGTAAAAAGTTTGCCTTGTTAAAGTGAAATATATTTGGAGTGAAAGCTCTTACTTCATCCCAAAGATTTCTATTTCAATGTAGATTGGGCTGGATAAGTGAAGCAAAGGTTAATATCACTTACCAATAGAGAACTGAAGAACAGATGCTGTGGTTGTATTAAGCATAACAGTGGTCTAGAACAAAAAAAAACAAGGAAATTACAAAAGGATATATCTTGATTTAAACTGCTGAAGTAATTGAATTAGAATGCTCTTTGGCTGATGTCACTTCAAATGGAACCCTCTGATATTCCCTGGAAGCAGCCAAGTATTTAAAGAGGAATTTGGCACTTTGTGGTGTAAGCTTCGGGCTAATTAAGAAGGTCTTTTGTATGAATCAGAATTCCCACTCAAACCAACAGGATTGCACTCAAAACTTAATGTGAACCTGCAACTAAATTTCAAGAGGAGAATAAGGATGTCGGAATCAGAAAAACAGGTGCAACCCCTAAGATCACTCTGTTGTCCAGATCCTATTTGCAGAGGTTTTCATCTTTTCCTTACCTCAAACCCATATTTTTTAACCTTCTATCAAATCTGGGATTGATCCAATTCCTTCAACCAAGTCCGCATGTACTTTACAAGGTAACAATTATTTCTTTATGTTCTGAGATTCAATGCTCGCTTTGATGTTTCTTTATGGTGTAATCCAAGTCTTTTCTGAAAATTCCGATCTATCACTGGGTTTACAGTCACTAAGCTTACTTTCAGTTGAGAAATGTTTCTCTCTTATCCCTTCAGTTGAGAAATCCTTGTTAACACTAGTCATAAACAAAGTCAAAAGAACAGTTTAAATATTTAAAGAAAAAATTAATGCAACAGCATTTGTAAAAACAGTTACTGAATGTTGAAATATCATTAACAAAGGAGGCTGACTTGTTGACAGCTGGGAGCATAAACTGAGTATAACTGAAAAATTAAGCTAGGCATTAATAGTCAATTAATTAGCAATGTAATCAGCATATGTATGATGCTTTTCATCCATTTATCCCAAAGGCTGTGCAATTGTTTCATTTATCATTTGAAATGGCTGCCATTCACCAGATAAATTGGATGACTCACAATCCAAATTGTACTCAAATGCTGGTGACTGATTAATCATCAATATTTCGCATGCTGTTGTTTTGTGCTGTAATAGCTGTGCAATGTGAACAGTGAGGGCAATTTTGTGCACAAAATTCTGTGTCCATTTATAATTTGATTGCAGCTGCCCAAGCCCATCTAACGTGATATAGTCAGCAGCTGTTGGAGAAAAGAGATCTTTAGCGATGAGCAAGCTCAAGCACTTGAGTATGCATTCAACCTCGTTTAGTGCAACCTTACAGCTCTGTAAGACAAGCTCAAGTCTTAATAAGGCTCTAGACCATCTAACAGGAGGAAAGAGACTGGAGAGTTTTGAGTGACTCATTAGAGGCACTATACTATGGGATTAGAAAAAAGACATTTCTGTCTTTATAAGATATCTTTTAACTCCACAAATGGACATTATAAACCACTGGAGTTCTCAATTTTGACTTTTGTTACTTTTCTTTCCAGTCTTTTTACTGTTTTCTTATCTCTTCTCCTGAAGTCACTGGGTTTGATTTTTTCCTTTGAAACACGTTCACTGCTGGTCAAGGAGTGGACTGGGGCTTCATCAAACCAACTAGACCCTATCCCAGTTTCAAGAACTGAGGAATCTTTTCATGTCCCCAAATGGATCTACTGTATATCTGGAATGAGTGTGTTGTCTTATGAGGCAAAGTTACACAGAATGGGCTTGTTTTCACTGGAGTTTAGAAGAGTGAGGAGCAATCTGAATGAAATATATAAAATCCTGAATGGTCATGACAAGGTGCAGGTGGAAAGGATGTTTCCTCTTGTGGATGAGTTCAGAACTAGAGAACACTGTTTTAAAATTAGGGGTCACCCACTTAGGACAAGAGTGGAGCAATTTTTTTTCTCTTAGAGGATTGTGCAACTTTGGAATTCTCTGCCCCAAAAGGTCGTGTCATTGAATAATTTTGAAGATGGATAAGATTTTAGTCAGGGGCATGAATCAGACATTAGCAGGAGTAGGTTGTAATTTGAAACACAAACAGATCAGCCATGGTCTTGCTGAATGGAAGATCATGGTTAAGAGGTCGAATTGCAATAGTGCTGCTCTCAATTCATATTATAGAACCAACACAGAATCCCTACAGTGTGGGAGCAGGTCATTCGGCCCATCAAATTTACACTGACCCTCCAAAGAGCATCCCACCCAGACCAACCCCTAACTCTGTTCCTCTAACCCTGTATTTCCCATGGCTAATCCACCTAGTCTGCATATACCTGGATACTCTGGGGCGATTTAACACAATTTAATGCTGTTTCCTTTGTTTGGTATGCAAGTTGTCTTGACACCTCATTTATAGATATGTCTGGGGCTGCTTCTGGCAAGAACTCCTGTTCTTTTCATTGAGCCAAGGGCGATTCCATGGCTTGATGCCAATGATTGCGTAGGCCATGAGGTTACAGATTGTGGTTAAATATAATTCTGCTGCCAATGTCCCAAAATGCTTCAGGAATGCTCACTTTTGAGATGCTAGTTCTATCCAGACTGTGACATCTGTTTTCATATCACATGTTCCTATTTTTGTCGTACTTTAAGGACTTTTGGAAGAAGTTATTTCTTTCAGTACTGAATGCCCCATCTCATATTCAGTTAAACATATGAAAGACCGACCATTGTTTCTGCTTTGTAAAATAAACTGAAATTTGTTTTATATAAAGGAATTGCCCTCCCCTTTTAGTCCTTCCTACATACATCAATGACACAGAGTTTCGTCAGAATCACCCATAGAGTATGGCATTCCAAATAGCTCCCTGGTCTGTAAACGCCGCCAAGATATGGAGGCACAGATTTAGTAATGAGCCTCCATAATCAGAAGCTCACCAGAACTAAGTACATTCTGAAAATGTGAGCTCTTTCCTTTAAAAAGCAGCTTAAATCATATGATTTTACAACCATGTTTAAACCTTTCCTACGATTGTTCTATGTGGCTGTCACTTTACTAAATAGTCAGAGATTTAAACTACCTCTTCTCCAAGAATTGACAAAGCTCTTTATTCAAGATAGGGTTAAAATACAGATCTTTAGAGGTAGAATCGGATTACTGGTAAATTAAATAGACCTGTCCTAACAGTAAATAGTCTGGGATCCAAACTGTGAATTAAATGAGAAAAATCAGATTTTATCTACAAATTTTAAGCAGCACTCATACATTCAAGACTATGATTTTGGGGAATCCAGAGATCAATCCTGTTTTTATTCGCATAATTTACCACTATTAATGATGGAATTTTAATACTGCACTGAATGTTTTCTGCCAATCATATCTTACGAAGCAGTTTAGTTAGAATTTCAAACAGTATAATTTTTGAGGAGTAAATAACATCTTCAGTCTGTTCATTGTCTCATCTTTACTAATACAATGTTTGCACAATGATTTTCTTTATGTTTGTCATGATGACTAGAAATGGTCAAGGGAGAATAGATTAATGATTTGCAAATTTACAGCATTTCTATGGACATTTGACAAATCTTCCAAGTCTTCTTTCTATTCTTTGTGTGGGCATGGGAAAGGGTCAACCTTTGGGTCTGGATTCACATGTAGGCCAGACCAGGTAAGGATAGCAGATTTAGTTCCCTAAAACATATTAGTGAACCAGATGGGTTTTTATGACAATCAGCAATGTTTGTACGGTGATCGTCACCATGATCGAAGCTTTCAAATCCAGATTTGTTAACTAAATTTAAATTCCACCAGTCGCAATGATGGTATTCAAACCCATGTCTCCAGAGCATTAGTCTGGACCACTGGATTACAGTCCACTTCCATTACTGCTATATCATCATCTGCCCATCTGATGGAATAGTAAAACTACCTGTGGAAATGTGACCAGCAATTGCATCTTGGCTAAATCATTAAAGTGAGACCTCAGGCTTAATTTCAAGTTGCCTTGGACCTCTGGTTGGGGTGCACTCTGCCTGCGTAGGCCAGTTCTGGGCTCAGAATGGACCCGGATGGAGTTCCAGCCAATGAGTGTATGGTAATACTTGAAAAATATGCATGCAGTTAATGACAGCTTCTATCACAATAAAAACATCATTTTCTGTCATAGTTAATTGCAGAAAGCATAAATCAATCAGCTGTAATTTCATAAAGTAAATTCTTCACATTTAAAAGCAATTTACCAGTTCTCGTGGGCCATATGGCTCGCAGAATGTAATCGCATTGCCATGCATAATGATACCGCACTGATTCCCTACCACACAGTGGCTGCATTCAAACCTTAGAGAAATCAGACAAAGAAAGAATACTTTAATTCAAACAGCCCAGTGGACTGACCTTAAATGATTTAATATGAAAAGAAATAAATAAGTTGCTTTTAGGTAGCACCTTCCATTTCCTCAGAATGTCCTAAAGAACTTCACAGCCAATTAATTGCTTTTGAACCACAGGCACTGACTGTAGCAAATGTGACAGTCCAATACACTCAAGAAGATCCCATAATCAGCAAGTGATCAAGCAACCACTTAAACTGTTTCTGTTGACTTTGGTTGAGAGAAGTATAATGCCATGCAATTACTTTATATGTATTCGAGGAATGTGAGAGGGCTTTGGTTTAACATCTTGTTTGATAATGGCACTTTTGACAACGCAGCAGTCCTGTAATTACTCCAAATGTTGTCATTCCTACACTGTGGGCTCAAGTGTGCATTGGGACTAGAAGCCATTAACTTCAGACTCAGGCTTAGCAGGCTGCCAACTGAATCAGGTACAGGAAATGAGAACAGTACAGCATCAAACTTTTTTAAAAAAACCCCTGCATAATGCAGAATCCTTAATATTAAAGAAACATGCTTAAATCATGGATGCAGTAGTTTAAGAAGGTGACTCATCCCACCTTCTCAAGAGTAATAAGGGTAGGCAATATAGGCTGGTCTCAATACCTGCAGACCACAAACATGTTTGAAAAATGAAGATAGATGGGCAAGCCAGATTCCTAACAAACAATTCATTCAGAAGGAATATTTCTGATGAAGCATTACACTTTAAAGATTAGCTGTCTTTCTCTTCACTGACCTCTTGTATGTGTTTCCAATATTTTCTACTTCCAGTATTTGGAATTTTACATTTTATCTTTTTCAGCTACTTGGAGTGTTACAATGTATGAACACTGAAGCTGAAGGACAAGTTAAAAGCATGTTTTAAACATTAGAGACACAGGGTTTTACAGGGACCTTTATTAATAAGGGGTCAAAAGTTAAGCTGGAAGTTACCATATAAAGGGGTTGATTTGAGGTAAAATATTTTGCTGAGATGCCATCTTATGTACTAATTAGTTGATTGACGACAATATTATCAGCGTTGTATGTGGCTACAAATATTTATACCTATTTTGGTTCAAATAGAGACTGTGACTAAATTGATATAAAAATTGTTGAACTTTTTCTCTTCAGTAAACAGAACAGTTGTGGTGGTGTGAACTTGCAGGGATCATAATGGAATTCTACGAGAACTAAACATGACCATCTCCAGAACTGCACTGATGTAAACATTTTAAGGAGACAAATGTATTCTAACTACCATTATGAATTGAGGACTGAAGTGTCACCAACTGTTTCCGCCATTACTCTTTTGAAAGTCACTCCCCAGGCCTTAACAACGTTTTGAATTGTTTCAGACTAGAATTCAGTCAATCTGAACAAGCCATGCCAATCTCACAGAGCAAATATTATGTACTTTATGATCAGATTAAGAAACTACATCTCTTCATCTTTAATCTTATAAATTTTTGCAGATACGGCTTTCTAGGATTTAGCTGAACAACAGCTATAAGACCAAATGAACTGCAGGGTTCAAGAAGGCAGCTCACCATCATCTTCTCAAGGACAATTAGGGATGGTCAATAAATGCTGAGCCATCCAACAAAGCCTACACCCTCCGAATTAATAAAAGTAAGTCCTCAAGTATTTGATCCATTGGGCTCAAACAATTAAATAATGTTCGCAAGTCCATATTTTGAGATAAATAATCCATTACAGAATCATTGAATATTTTGAATAAAGGAACATTCTTTGGAAGCAGGTTTCTCAGTGACATATTCTTTGTAACCCATAAAGTTTCACACGAATAGCCAGATCTCTGCAGGATAAAGCTAACAAGGAAGTAAAGGGGGAGGGAAAAAGGGGCAAAGCAGAGAAACAAAAAAAGAGTGGAAAAGAGAGAGAAAAGAAATGAAGGACAAAAGACAGCACCTTCAAGGAGAAAACATGAGAGGCATTTTGTGTTTCAGCTAAAAGTAAACTTTGGGAGAATTCCAAATAAGACTGTTTCAGTTTTATGTGAGGTGAGCCTTGAGCAAATGTGAGTTCAAAAATACTGAAGATTGAAATATGATATTTCTGCATAGCTTGCTTCTATGTGTGCCTACCCCTGCAAAAGCTGCACATACTTCTGTGAGTCTGAAGATCTTGGCAACTGCACGAAGAGTGAAAACCTGCACTTGTGTATGGGTCTGGGGCATCTTCTGTCCAGTTTGTGCAATCATTGGTGACATGTGCTTCAGATTTTTTTTATGCTTTCACGTGAGATGTGGGTATTACTGGCTCAGCCAGTATTTATTATCCATTCCTAAATTCCCTCAGCTGAGTGGCTTTCCACGCCACCTCAGAGGGCAATTAAGAGTCAACCACATTGTGTGAGTCTGGATTTGCATGGAGGTCTGACCAGATAGGATAAGAGATTTTGTTCCCTAAAGGGCATGATGGTGAACCAGATGGATTTTTACAAAAATCAATGGCAATTATCATGGTCACCATCACTTAGACTGCTGCAGATTTATTAACTGAATTCAAATTCCACCAGCTGCCATGGTGGGATTCAAACCACAGCATTAATCTGGGCCCTTGGATTACTAATCCAGTTAGATTTCTGTCCTACTGTCTAGAACTACTTGTTGATATCTGTTCACATTGCTAACCCCTGTCCTTGCTTTAAAAACATCACTAAAAGCTACCTTTTCATTTGTATGTTGGGTTGTTTCTTTTAACACTTTTGTTTGGCATCTGCTCCCCATCTGTGAAGTACCTGAAGAACGTGTACTGCAGTAAGGTCACTATATAAATTCAAGGTAAGGAGTTGACACACATAGAACAAACCTGACAATTTCCAATTTGAATATTTTAGTTGGCTGAGTGCCCACTAGCATTCACAACAGATGGACTCTGCTTCGTAACAAGTGTCAAAATAATGATATTGATAATAAGACCTTCAGCTCCCCTCCAAATTACCAAAATTGAGCACTTACCAGATGTCTGGATTCAGTTCCAGTTGTGGATATGAATCAAAGTCATCCCGCAGAATCACACTGGCACTATGGATTTCAGCTAAGAAAGGAAATTAAGTCCTATTAATAAACAATCTATCACAAAGTAATTTGGTCCTGAGCTTGTCTGACAATGTCTTAAGGACGCCTCCAAGTTTTATTTTATTAACAGAAAACATTTATACTAATTTATATGAAATATACAAATATAACATTTATATTAGTAAATTTTAACTAATTTATACTAAGCACAATGCTCTGGAGAGTTAACTGTGCCTTTGTTTGGCCTCTATTCAAAGCCAGTTCTTTCAAGGACAGAATGCATGCAAATCTTAGCAACTGAGGTTTGTACATTTTTCATCGCCATGGCAGCATTAGTTTGTTTTGGTTTATATCTTTAAAATTTAAATGAATGCAAATGGTAACTCTAAAGGTTAATGCCACATGGGGCATTGAAAATGATTGCGCTCCATTAAAAATTGCAGTGTGTCAAGGGATGCAGGTTGTATTTTAGTGTCTTATTATGTACTGCTGCATGCCTTCATTAGTATCCAATTGTGCTGTTCAGTCCCGCCCCTAGTGCCTGTAAAGCATTTATTGAGCATGGTACTGGTTATAGTCTCTGAGAGAGTTACCAGAATAATCAAGCTTGTGATTACTTATTTACAAGTCTTCATACTCAACGTGGTTATATCAACAAAGTTTTACTTAAGCAATGTATAAGTTTTAAAGATCGGTCTATCCTTTAAACATGAATACTTAAAAATAAGCTGAGGCCTCGTTCAATGCACATTCTCGAATTCAGATAGGCAGTAAGGTTAGTGTTAAAGGAAATCATGTGGGGCTTCAAATAATCAAATCAATGAAACAATTAATAATTCCATTGTTGACTATTTATATCTAGACAATATTGTTTTCTTGAATGATTGTGATTTTATTGTTCATGAATATAAAGTGTGTTAGTGATGTTGTCTGGAACCTTCCAGTTTCAGGGGCTCAGTTCCAGTATTAAGTGTTTTAGGGTATAACATTGCTAGATGTAGACTAAAACTTCCTTGACTTTGCAACAATAATCTGCTTTGTTTCATTCTAAGAAAAGCATCCTCTTAATGTGACATTTTTTCTTTTTCTCCCACCAAACCATCCTGTGGTCTGTCCAAGTGTGGTTGCTAATTTGGCGTCTCATCAAGCGAAGCATTTTTGAGCTGCGAGATCAGATAAATATCAAAGAGTTGTTTGAAAAATGAATTTTCTTCTCATTTTGCATGCATATATGATAGGACATTCCCTGTCAAGAATAGTGATATGTCACACTCTGAGGCTACTAACAGGAACTTGTTCGAATGTAAAGAACAAATGAGCATGTGGGATTTTCTCAACCATTTACAGAGGATGCCAACAGTAATCAGGGACTGAACACAAACCCTAAGACTGCTGTCATTGTAATCTAAACATCTATGCTGTTGTGATGAAGGCTCATTGTATATTGTTATCACACAGAAACCTAGATTTTAAGATGGAAGAAAATCGATTTATTTTTTAGTACTGTGAAGGTCTGATTTCTTTTAAGATCAAAAGGTCATTTTGAATAGTGAGCCAAAGACACAATTTCCAAGATACCATGTGATTTTAGGTAGATGACAAGCAAGCCCACAATGGGTAATTGCCAAGGTGTTTAGTGGCTGGAGTTTTACAACCAAAAGAGAAATAGGTTTTTAGCAGCAGAAGTGCTGGACATTTAGCAGTCTCCTAAACATTCAGGGTAGGAAGAGAAAAGTCCCGAGTTGCTTAGAAGAAAATTCCGGAGGGAGGAGGGTGTGGTGATGTCAGAGAGGACGATACCCTACAAAGCTGTGAAGGACAGTAATTTAGTAAGGCCATGTAAGGTCTCAGGGAGAGACATTAATTGAAAAGAATAGCATTGATTGAATTCACAGAACTTTGCCAAAAAGGAAGCCAATTAAGTCCACGCCAACTAAACAAGGAGCTTTAGTGTTAGAGATAGGGGTGAACCTTCATGAGGTTTGAATGTCTATAAAGGGTCTGAAACTTTCTTTTGGATATTTGTAATGAGTTTCTTTCAAACAGCTCCTGTATATTGTAAAGGAACTTGTGTTTGTATCCATTTTGTTAACATCTTATAAATTATCATCATCCAGTCTGTTGGGGCTCCAACTGTGGTGCTCCGCACCAGCGGTGCAGTTGGTGAAGGACAAAGCAGGTCACCTTCTTACAAGGTGCACACACATCCTCCCAATGCAACCAAATACTACATATGATTGAGAGAGATTGACATGCTGGCAGCTATATTGTTGTAGTGCACAGTTCCAATTGTTCCTTGGACTTTTGGGGTCCGTGCAACCAGAAGTTCAGACCTATAACCATATCACAGGCTCAAAGTGCTGCTTTACTTTCCAGCACAAATAATTTTCTCACTGAAAAGGCTAGGAAGATTAAGGAATAACTAAGGGGAATATTGGGGATTGGAGATAGATAAATTCAATTTTATGCAAACAGTTCCTCTTTACTGATTCATAACTGCTTGGTAGATGAATGCAAAAGGGCGTTTTTAGAATCCTTGCTGATTTTCATTTTTATTTTACTCTTTTCTCAGTTTTGGTTTAAAGCTGTGAACTGTGAGCTGAGGATAACCTATGGAACTGTGGGCAGCAGCTTATGTTTTTTAAAAAAGGAACAAATTGTTCCTGTTCCCTGCTGTTTGTTTGTAGGGCCAGGCCTGAAGTTAATTGCAGGTTAGTTCTTGTTCAAACGATTCTACAGACTCTTGGACACCGGCGGAAAGCAGGATATTTAACCAGATAGCAGATGTTTGGTCATTAATGAGGTCAGTATCTGGGAAATGGTGCCAGCAAGTCTGGGAGAGAACATCATGGTCAAACAGAAGGAGGGGCCAGAGAGTTTAAACTGGCTTTTGAACTGTGTTTCTGAGAGGAGGAGTTTAGCTGTTGATGCTTCAGCATGATGCGAAAGCTCCCTGCCTAACCTCCCATTGTCAGCTTTTGGAAGTTCGCAGAATTGAAACTAAGTTATAAGAATTGCTGAAACTTCCTCAGAGTGAATTGGAAAGGGGGAACTAATTGAGGTATTCAGAAAAATCAACCAAGAAACATTCATATGTTTGCATCATGAAAAGTGCATAAGTAATCTGGCCAGTTTTGTTATTTTCTTTCCTTTAATTTATCTGTCTATCTTTTATGTGAATGGAGCTGAAAACAAACATTATTGGGTTTATATCATTGACATTAATTAGATTACTTTGTGGTTTAATTTTGTTTAGTTTAATTTTGCTCTGCTAAAGTTACTGCATTGTTAATAAATTGCTATATCTTTTGTTTAAGCTACAAACCCGGAGTCGAACCAATTATTCTCAAAGTCTGAATAAGAACCATTGGGGTCAATTTTGACAGTCTTTGAAAGTTTTAATTATACTGTGTTGTGAATACAGAGGTGAATTGGCCATCTGTCTCTGCGTCATAACAGTGTGCAATGATGGGCTAACTGGTGAATTAACAAGCCAACTGGAAATACTCTGGAATCTTCACTGTAGGTCATAACATAGGCAGATGGAAGATGGTAGGTCAGTGTAGGTATCACTTACTGGAGTAGTTTTCAATAACTGTTTTGAAACCATATTCCTGCTGGAAGAGCATGATCCTTCACCTCTTTACCTACTTTTCCACTATTGTCCTACTCATCTAATTGAATGCTCACCCTCTTGAAATTGTAACATCACATAGCAGACAGGAACGACTATGTACATGATGTACATCAACAGTGTTCCGAATTAGTCCAAGTACTAAAATCTTGTTTTAGCATCTCAATGGGGTGCTCCAGAATGACACAGTTGGTGGCTTGGGACTCATTATACCTGTGCTCGGCTAGGCTGCGGCTGCTTCTACTTGGGGTCAGGAGCCATGGATACAAAAGATGACACTAGTCCAAGGGCCATCTGGACATTCTCTTCAGAGCATCAAGCTATACAGGATCTACAGATTACTGCAGAATACAAAGCATTGTGGGTTTCCTTTGATAGTGTTCAATACAGTGTAGGACAACATTATTGTGCAGGATGACATTATTGCGCTCAGAGGGCACTTGCATATTAATGGGTCTGATAACTCTCTCCGTTTACATATTCATTGAGGCTCTTTTGAGCAGCCATGAGGGCCAGATTAGTTCTATCAATAATGCTCTGGACCTTGTGAGGCCGGCTAGATTGTAAACATTCAAAGCCCTTTTAAATTGTTGTATTCTTTCCCTGAAAGCAATAAAGTTGCTTCTTCTAGTAAATACATTAGTCACTTGTTTGGGATGTACAGAAAACTGGTCTATCTGATACAGAGCTATCACAATGGCCTGGATGGATTGAGTTACATAGAACATGTTGTGATGAACTTGGCATCAACAGGAAAAGCTGACTTTAAGTGCATCCACAGTGAAACAGAGGTATGGATGACATATTTCACTGACATACGCAGGTAGGAGTAGCGTGATCAAAACATATTGACCACTGTTCTGGAGCCAATGTGCACTTAACATCAGAGATATCTTTAGATATGATGATATGGTTCTCTTTATACAGCAACTGCTTACAAACTGTTGTAAGTGTCATCATCCCAACCATCTTACATGCCACCTCAATTGTTGCAGCTATTTGTTACTTCCTATTGCAAGGGCAGTAAGGCAGAAATAATGGTTGAACAAAATGACACTGATAGAATGGGGTCACACAAAATTGGAGCTTGTGTGTCAGTAGGTCACATGATATAAAATATTACACACTCTGAAGATAATGGCTTACATTGCTTCCAGACAGGATCTCAAGGCTAAAGGATAAATAAAAGATCAAAAAGCTTCAGCTTAATAAACTAGTAAATGGTCTGGTTAAATATTATATTAAAAATATAACACTGAAGCAGTTTATAACATGTCAGTATGGAGTCATATATCTCTGCATTTAAAACAGTACTTGGGGATCCAACCTCCACTTATAATGGATCCAGAGATTATTAAAACACACAAGGAATTTTCCTACCATGACACCCAGTCCGTTCAATGTTATAGGGTAGGATTTAGTGCTGTGTGCATAAATTGTTGAGACAGATGACATTAGTGGTGACTAATTCCCAGCCCCCTGCAAGGAGAAAGCTCACTGGATCCAGCACCAGCTTGGTATTAAAAGTTCTGACTGCAAAACATTTTGTTCAATCAGGAGCTTCATCAGTGCCTCAGGCTGCCAGCCAATTAGACAGCAGCAGCCATTGGGACCCAGAGATGGTCATTGGAGACTCAGACTATGAAGTGTTAAGGAGTTGAAACAGTGAGTAGCTGAGTGCCTTTTTAAGAAGATGGGGTGGGGTCAGTAGCAATGGCAGGGTAGTGGTTTTCAGTGACCTGCTGCCTGCTCTTCATCCCTGCTGCTGACTGCACACAGATTGAGGCAAATAGAGCCCATCGCACCCCCAACTGTAATATGGTGAGGCCACAACTGGAGTATTGTGTGCAGTTTTGATCACCACATTACAGAAAGAATGTAATTGCTCTGAAGAGAGTTCAGACTAGAATATTACCAGAGCCAGAGAATTCTAGCTCTGAGGAGTGATTGGAGAAGTTAGGGTTGTTTACCTTAGAACAGAGAAGGCTGAGGGATGCCAAAATTGTGAAGGGTAGAGATAAATTAGATAGGATGAACCTGCTATCATTGGCAGAGGGTGCAAAAACCGGGGGTCGTAGATTCAAGCTAAATGGCAGAAGGATCAGAGAGGGTGTGAGCAAAAACGTTTTTACACAGAGAGTGGTTGGTGTCTGGAATTCACTGCCTGAGTTGGTGGTGGAGGCAGAGACCCTGAACTATTTCCAAAAAGTACCTGGATCTTCACCTTAAGTGCTGTAAGCTGCAGGGCCATGGGGTGCGTGCAGGAAGATGGGATTGGAAGGGCATAGGGGTATCTTTGGGTCAGCATGGACAAGATGGGCCAAATGGCTTCATTCTGTGCTATATCATTTCTATGGTTCTACGGTAACTCTACAGAGGCAGGTCATCCTGGTTTTCCTGTTTGGAAACCAATCAGTTTTACAGTCTGCTATGAAGGCAGGTAATCATGCCAGAACAAGTTGAGGCCACATATATAACCGTCTTGCTGCCAACCTAATTGCTGTGATGGCAAGATGGTAGGAGTATCCCTCCACGCGTAACTTGCCCAATTATTTGTCCTTCTTGCCATCTTCCTCACTACCTCCAGAAAGGGGAAAATTGAGCCCTGATATAAATAACACTATTTATTGAAAGGGTCTTTATCTGAGCATAATCATCTAGCTGCAGTTTTCTGCACATTCTGCGAGATTGTGTGAGGTCCCAGCACAATGAAGAACATTTTGAGGAAATTTTTATACACTGGAAAAGATTCTTGCTGATTAGTCAGCAATGATACAACAAAATGCTATAAGATTATTACATATATTTTATGATCTTCTTGTTAAACATGAAACAAGTTACATTGATAAATAGGACAACTTGAACCAAAGTGAAACAAGTATATTAGTACAACTGTTGAATAAAATCTTTGCATGTGTCTGAAAGTAAGTTGAGAACATATCGTGACAACAATAGATCATGGAAGATCTACAGACAGCCTTCACGCAGTGTTGAAATATTCTCGCTTACCCAGCTTAGGTCGTAGGGGTGATTCAGTGGGAGCTGAGGAATGAAAGCAGAACGGATTATGTTATGTTAATTTTTAAACAAATGTTGTATTCTTCCAACATAATGATCTCATTAGTAAATAATTTATAATGGAAGAATTTTTATCTACAACACAGGGAGTTCTGCTATAATGCGATAGTTGTGTTCCAACGCAACATCGTGTTATAGAAAATCGTGCCACAGAAATAACGGTGCCTATGGGAAAAACAGAGTTGGGGGCAGGCCAACAAGAAGTATCACTCAAAAATCATTCAAAATTCTTCCTCACCACTCTCCTATAAGTATTAGTGCCATGCCCGTCACTTGTGTGAGCTTGACACTTATAACCAAATAAAATCTATTCATCTGCATCACAACCCAGCCCATTGCTGATCTGACTTGACATTCCATCAGTACAGACTTCTGGATAAATTTTCAGATAAGTGAAGCAGAGGAATCTGACCTTTCTTTCCTATGTTTCCCATTGACATTGAAGTTAATTGCAGGATTAAAATGGGTTTTATAAGCCTGAGAAACATTGTATTCAAAATAGTGCTAGAAAAGAGATAACAAGGTGTAGAGCTGGAT
>JAHRHZ010000045.1:21356681-21456103 GCA_024137785.1 Ginglymostoma cirratum | reverse complement strand
GCAGGTTTTTCTGAAGAAGGGTCTAGGCCCGAAACGTCAGCCTTCCTGCTCCTCTGATGCTGCTTGGCCTGCTGTGTTCATCCAGCTCTACACCTTGTTATCTCAGATTCTCCAGCATCTGCAGTTCCTGCTATCTCTAGTGCTAGAAAAGGACAGGTTGTAACACAAACAACTTTTGGTATATATGATTTACATCAGCAAGTTCAAAAGTTCTTACATATTTAACATGTAACAAAATCTAGGCAAAAATACTACACACACAGGTGCATGTTTTAACAGCACTCATTATTTTTAAATGTACTTTTTTTTGCATTTAATATGTTCAGCATAACCCCTTCAAATTAAGGCTTCACATATTTTCCTAATAAGATGGTTGTTCTCTGTGTGATATTATATTTGAGGTTTATAGCATACAATCCAATTACCTTTTTCAAATGAGCTTATTAGGATTTATTCTGAATATTTACAACATCTGCAAGGATTGAAAAAAAAGAAATTTTCCTTTGACAATGCCCGCGATATTGATGCGTACTCAATGGAATTGCATTACAGCCAACACAAGTTCGCGTTTTAGAAATGGCGTTCCCCTATTCGTCAATCGCGTTAGAGCCGATTCGCATTGCTGAAACACGTGTTAAGCAGAACCCCCTGTATTCCCTAGATAGAAATTTAGCATATGGTGTGAATTCACTACGAAGCTCACGCTTTCTGAAGAATTTGACTGCTTAATAATCCAAATTAACTTCAAGAGCATTTTATTAATTTTTAGGGAACAGCAGATAGTTTGCACGTTTAGTGAAGTATATCATGGTACAACTTAAATCTGCATTGATAGTCACCTCAAGCATTTTAAATTGAAAGCCGGTCAAAAACACAAATATCTAACATTGTTCCTTTCACACAGAGTCAGGAATTTGCCAAAAGGGGAAAACATATTGACCCTATGGTAGTAGCATGTTAGTAAATTACACTAATGCAACCCACCACAGGTTGCCCTCACATCAGTATTTGAAAGTATGTTTAGTGAATTAAAATACAGCAGTCTTCAATAAAATTAGATTTCAATTGTTTTGTCTATCCATAAAGTGTATGAATCATTATTAGCACTCAATAAAACAAAATTACAAATGCCCTGAATCATAAGCAAGATAATAATATCTACTATCCGCAGTAACTAACAAATTTTCTTCATAAAATTATGCATAATTCAAATCTGATCTAAGAGATGGAATATTGTGCACAATAAAGCAGACGATATATTGCTACAGTAAAGAAAAATTACTGCAGCAACTTTTTGTTTTAAATGACTTGGTTAACCATTGTGACTGAGAACATCAGAAGTAGGAGGAGCCAGCAATTCATCCCTTTGAGTTTACTCTGCCATTGAATAAGTCCAGAGATGATCTTCTACCTTAATTCCATCTTCCTACACTGCCTCCATGTCACCAATTCTCTCAGTAACCAAATGTCCATCAACCTTTATCCTGAATATACTTAACAACTGATCACATTCAGCTTCCAGGGTAGAGTTCCAAACATTTAAAACCTGTTGATTGAGGATATTTCTGATTTACACCCTAAATGGCCAAATCCTCTTTTTGAAACCGTGAGCCCAAGTTTTAGACTCTCCAGGCGGAGGAAACAACCTTTCAGCATTTATCTCAGCACTCAAAATTTTACACGTTTCACTGTGATCACCTCTCATTCTCATAAATATTAAAGAATATAAACAAATATATCCTTCCTCAGCTAAGGTTTGAATCCAACTTGCAAGCCAGTGAGAGGAAAGTCATAATGAAAGTTCAAAGTAGAATGAACTCAAGTGAATTGCCTCAACCCAGATTTAAATGGAAAACTATTCATAATTCAATATTATTTAACATTACATTCTCAGTCTCATTCAAATGTTGGTGTGATTGAAAATGAAACTGCAATATTGGTGCAGCGAGGATGACAATGCAGAAAGACCTTAATTTATAAAGCGCTTTTCACTACCACTGAGCATCTCAAAACACTTTACAGCCAATGAAGTACTTCTGTTTTGAAGTATAATCACTGCCACAATGCAGAAAACACAGCAGCAAATTTGCATTCACCAAATTCCCACACAAACAGCTGCTAAAGTTCACATAAGTTATTCTTCTGTGATTTAGGGGTGAATATTGGTCAGGATGCAGGGTATAATTCACTTTTCTGAAATATTGTAATGTCATAGGATTTTTTTTTATTTCCACCTGAAAGGACATATGAGCCTCAGTTTAATGTGGTACCTTCAACAGTGTAACACTCCTGGAATGTCATAAAATCATAGAAGTCTACAGCACACAAAAAGGCCCTTTTACTCATTGAGTCTGTGCCAGTCAAAAGCAAGCACCTAGCTATTCTAAGATAGAAGGGTCTAGGCCCGAAACGTCAAGTTTTCCTGCTCCTATGATGCTGCTTGGCCTGCTGTATTCATCCAGCTCCACACCTTGTTACCTAGCTATTCTAATCCCATTTTCCAACATGTGGCCTACAGCTTCGTATGCCCTGGCATCACAAGTGCACATCTAGATACTTCTTAAATATTATGATGATTTCTGCCTCTATCATCATTGCAGGTTAAAGTGCTAGAACCCCATCATCCTCTGGGTGCAAAAAACACTTCCTCACATCCCTTTTAAACCTCCAGCCCCTTATGTTAAATCTATGCCCATGAGCATATGAAGCACTATCAGCTTCATTGATCCCTTTACCAAGGGGAGAAGTTCCTTCCTGTATACCCTATCTATGCCGCTCACAATGTAATTTGTCTCAATCATGTCCTCTTAGTCACATCTACTTCAAGGAAAAAAAAAAGCCAGTCTATCCAATGTCTCTTCATAACTAAAACTTCCAGCCCAGGCAACCTCCAAGTAAATTTCCCCTGCACCCCCTCCAGGGCAATCACATCCCTCCTATGATGTGATTGATTTTTAGTGCTCAAGCTCTGGAATAAAGATTGAACCCAGAACGTTGTGACTCAGAGACAAGTGAGTTACAATTGAGTCACAGTTGACATACATGATCATATTTCCAAGCAGATGGCTCATGTCCTGTCCACATTGGACCGTTATACCAGATAGTAAAATATTGCATTCCCCATCACTGACATTTCTCATCTTGAGAATGACCAAGTAACCTGAAAATATATATTTTACAAGAAAGGTTTATTGAATTTAAAATAAACACAAATCAAAACACAATCAGTCAACTGACAGCTCCAGCTACCCTACATTAAAAATTAACAGTTAAGTTATTGACTGCCTCTGGCAAATTGAGAATTGATTTTTCTTGGTATGTTTTGAATCATTCCTGAGTGGAGTCATCCACTGACAAATTGGCCTTTATAGCCACAACAGACGATGTTCAACCCAGAAGCGACATACTCCATGGGCACAGTTCAACGTCGCCAGAGATGGACGGATGCCATCAGCATCTCTGAATTACATTTAGGGCAGATGTGTGGTAGGATCTTGCATGAATCACTTCATGCAAGATGGAGTCAGTTCCATCCATCTTTGACAAAAGAAGAGATTCTGGAGAGAAGCTTCCCCCCCCCCCTCCCACAGGCTCCTCTTTTCTGAACTCTAGAGGGAATGGGGCAGTTTTCTAAAGCTTCCACTCATTTCCAGATGATGTAAGCATGTTTACCTCAAAAACAATGGGGCATTGCTATTCAATTCATTTTATGGGCTAACACCTTGCATTTGTGTTTCATGTAATACAAAAGCTTCTACATTCTGTGAACCCATTCAGGATAACTAGAAGTGTGACAGGTTGAGACCTTTCTCTGTTGTAGTGGTTTTTCCATAAACCCCTCCCAAATCCCGATTGACACCTGTAACTGTGCAGCAACAAAGCAGTTGCCCTGCCTGGTCACCAGAAACATGGAAAGACAATCTGTCCCATAGTTTGCTCTCAATCAAACTCAAAAAGAGATGTGGTTACTATTATATTACTATTTGCAAGAGCATGCTGTCTGCCAACTGGCTGCCATATTTCCTCAGTACGAACAGTACTTCTGCCACTCAACACTTCACAAACTGCTATGGTTTTCATTGCTCATCGTTTTCAGAGTTATCAACCATGCAGAACAAATATTAAATTCATACTAAAATAATGAACAAAGTATTGTGATAGCTTCATAGAATCACTACAGCATGGAAGCAGGCCATTCAATCCATTGAGTCCACACCAACCCTCTGAAGAGTATTCCACCCCCTACCCTGTCCCTGTAACCCCATATTTCCACTGGCTAATTCACATAGCTTGCACATCTTTGGATCATGGGAGGAAACCGGAGCACCAAGAGAAAACCCACACAGACATGGGGATAATGTGCAAACTCCACACAGACAATCGGGAGGGTGGAAACCAAGACACTGTGCCACAACAGCCCTGTGTACTCAGTCTTAACTTTTATCGAATCTATTTTTCTAATCAACCTCTGGCTCCAGGGGTAGGGACACAGCCACTGTGTTACAAGAGAGCCCTGAATATTCTAAATTTTTAAATCTATTTTTCTAATTAACCAGTTTAGAGATATTATTACACATCTCTGGAACAGGTGGGACTTAAACCTGGGACTCTCAGTCTAGGGGTAGAAACACTCCCACTTTACCATTGTACTCACTCTTATCACTCCTTCCACACGCCAGTCCTGCCTGTTCCCTCTTTATATTTGTTAATTAATTACCCAGTTAACCCCAGTCACCTGCTTAATTGCTAATTTAACATGAGCAATGCAATAAACATTCAGACATTAATATTTCAAACAAATTCAAGGTGTGTTCTCTTATTGAGTCTCACAGGATCCCATTAAATGTTCCAAATGAAATGCTTGTAGGAAGGACTTCATGAATTTTAAAGGCATGTTAATATTTTATTTCATTCACTACAAAAGACTCACTTTACTTGAGTCTCAAACTGTGTGGTAATTTGAAATATTCTTCACAATTGAGTTCATTTTACTGTGTCCACAACGTACACCATCCATACTTATCACAATCAGCCCCCTATTTCGGGTAAATGGTGTTTGCCACTTAAAACTTCCAGTGAGATCAATTAAAATTGCATGGCTTAGACAACAAGTGCTGCCACTGTTTGTATCAGGAGTGTGGTAAAATACTGGCTGAATGATGGGTTTTCTATGTACGTACCTGGGGTTTAAGGGGGTATTGTTTAAGTCACATAAGGCAGAATCTTCTAATGGTCTGAGTGACATGGGCTGTGGTAAGTTTTGTGGTGAATTCAGATGAGAAGCTTGTCTCAACATCAGAGGTATCCCGTTCTATCTTTTCTGCTTTTTACAAATGGCCTGGTGAGTTTCCCGCTAGGCAGCAGCGAGTTTCCAATTAAGAAGGGTATTGTTCGTTAAACACTTTGTTGATGGCCCAACTCATCCATTAATACTCAGCTATTTTAGTAAACTCACCAAACAAGCCAGACATCAAGAAACCTTGACATGAAAGCCAGAGCAGATGCTTGGTGAGCTCAGCTCTCTACTTGCTCCAATCAATCACCATGTTAGATATCAATCACCAACATACTCCAAGGTCACCAGTCACATGCATCCTACTCGCATGGACATTGGCATCCAATATGCGTCAACCTCTAAGGACCTTCATAGCACATCTTTAAACCACTTACAGGATGCTTCTGAACATGCTTTCTGCACCGACAACTATCATTGTAATGCTGCTGCAAGGACATTGTACTCAGGGACATGCACCCAGCTTATGGACTAGAACAGATTGACCGGTCTCGTGTCATGACCTCCACTGCTAGTCCTGGAGGCCTAGGAAGTCCTGCCTCATCCAGCAGGTTCTCCAGGTCCTTGGCCTGGAGGGCACCAATTTCTTCACTCTGCCATATATGGACAAACAAAACTAAACAGGGCAGCTCAAGGCTGACATTCCTTAAAAGCCTGTTGTACACCTGGTAATGATGATGTGGGTACAAGGAATGCTGTCGGATTCTGGTATATCTGCTTAGTAGTGAGTTGCTCTGGGAATGGTGTGAAGAAAGATGGAGCCAGAATTGGACATGAGGAATGCCACAGGGATGGGTTATGTAGGTAATGAGGCAGGTTTGGTAAAATAGGGCAAAAAAACCTGCTGGGCCTTGTGGTGGAAAAATATGACACACCTGCAACTTAGTGGGGGAAAAAAGTAAGGTTCATCTCATAGTAACAGATTAGTAATGCTTTATTTTTCTTGCCAGTTGTTAAAGAACCGTGTTTCTCCATTAAGCCGAGCATTTTTCCGTTAATAACGAAACCTGGTATGAATTGTTTTTGTCCTGAATTGCAGCTTGTCAAGCAAAGTGACCATCTCGTTGGCGATTACAGCTTTGTGATGGTTTGGGAAGTGTAGGGTTCAAGTAATGGCCTGATCTTCTCAATTATGTTGTGACAAAAGCAACTGCCTGAAAGACCTGTTGAGTGAATGTTAATGTCTGAATTCCATGGACATCCATGACCCAAGTATCCAAAGGGTAGAATCCCTGGGCAACATTTAAGGGACTTTATGATATCTCCATGGTATTTACATACAATGTAAATGTTTCTGCCTATTTCAGCATCCCACTTATAGCAGGAACAATCCTGGAAGTGACGAGCTCAATACAGGCAGAGACCCAATATTGTGGTTTTCTTCAGCTGTTTCTTTCTCTAGAGCTTCAGGAAATGCTGAACCTGAGTTATTTAGCAAAGGGAAATTAATCGTCTCTCTATCGCACTGGTATCATGTACATGAAGGGGATACTGTTCTCCTGAAATTTCCTGTAAAGCAATACAAACAAAAAAAAATCCAACAGTAAAATCCATGGTCAGCTGAGCTATGTGAATTGTGCTCTCTTCATGCTTTGCTTTCTTTGATTGTGTTATTAACTTTGCCTATTACTTTCTTCCCTTGTAACTTCAAATACGCTATAATAAGTGGTTTAATGGTTTTTAGATAAACTTGGCTTCAGCAGCGGTTTGAATTACTTAGGAATGTTGAGGCAAGTCTGCAGAAAATTCCAATGTAATTGACAAGTGATCCATAGAACATGAGGTGAGAGGAAGTGCCATTAGTCCCTACGGGGACTCTACCACCAATCAATCCTGTTGGAAAAACCTGTCTCTTGTAACAAACCCTCTTGGGGTCTAAACCACGCCTTTGTGCTGGTGAAAGAAATCCAGGGACATGGTTTGTCATTTTCCTTAAGTTCATTTGAGAAAGCTTTCTCCGCCAGTAAGTTTTATAACAATTGGATGTTCAGGTAACAGCCAAAAGCTGTACAACAACTAAATATAAAAATCCCTAGATTCTACATTTGCCAAGAGAACATTAACATGGGGGACAAATGATTAATCTTTTATTAGATGGATTTAATAATCGTGTTCAGAGAATCTATAGCTCTGTTAAATAATTAACTTTGAAATTAACTATTATGTTTGGGAATAAAATGAAACATTTATGTCTGGGAAAAAAATTACACCGAAGTCTGAATACATTTATTAAATTGCCAAAATGTGAGAGACAGCCTTGATATAAAAGTTTAATGTTTCAAGAATATATGTTCCAAATCCTTTCTTGTACTCAACAGACCTTCAGAAACTTGCCCTGGGTTATCAGTCTGAATGAATTGTAATTCTGATTTATTCAACTGCTGGCAAATAATTTAGAAAGTTATTAAGAATCAATGGGTTGATTTTTAATGAGCAATAGACTGAGGCATTCATATCCTCAGGTATACTTTGTTCTGCATATTTCATTTTCACTAGCAATCAAAGAAAATTATACCTACCATTAATTATAATTCTGCTTTCAAATGCTATAAATCTAGGGAACATTCTTTGCCTCACACATGGTACAGATTAAAGCATAAAAGAGAAAAGATATTTTCTATACACTAAACAATGCTGACATTTTTCTAGACAACTGCGAAGTGTTTAAGTTATTCAAGTTTTATTTATGAGCCAACAGGCATCAATGGCAATGGGCCTCTGCAGTAGTTCAGTTATAACCCCCCACTAGCACACTTCACAATATGCTACAAACTAAAAATGCACACATTATCAGGAGCCAGTAAATGTAATATATTTGGATTTCCAAAAGGCATTCAATACAGTACTGCACATGAGGCTAATTAGTAAACTGAGAGCTCATGGTATTGGAGTAATATATTAGCTTGGATGGAGGTTTGGCTAACTGGTATAAGTCAGGGTTGGGATAGATTCCTAGATCATTGGGACCGTTTCTGGGGAAGGTGAGACCTCTACAAGCAGAACAGTCTGCACCTGATCCAGAATGTGACTAACATCCTTGTGGGAGAGTTTGCCAGTGTTGTCGAGAGAAATTTAAACTAGTCCAGCTGGGGCAGAGGACGTAGTGTGTTAGTTCAGTAGCAATACAGCATTACTCAGAAAAGGAATCAAGGCAGAGCAAATTCAGCCATGTTGTGTCTCAAGAGAGTAAGGCAAGGCTGGATGATCTTTATTTAATGCCAGGCATATAAACGGTAAGACAGATGAGTTAAGGGCATGGATTGACACATGGAACTGCAACGAACTGCGATGTTGTTGCCGTCACAGAGACATGGTTGAGGGAGGAACAAAATAAATAACAACGTTCCAGGATATAGGATCTGCAAGTAGGACAGGGGAGGGTGCAAAAGTGATGGTGGTGTCACATTATTAGTTAAGGAGTCAGTTGCTGCAGTAAAAAGAGATGAAGTGTTGTCAAATGAAGCTTTGTGGGTAGTGCTTAAGAAGAAAAAGGAGGCAGTCACGCTGATAGAGTGTATTATAGGCCCGCAAACAGTCAGCGCGCAACACAGAAGCAGATACAGTCAATTCACTAAGGTGTTTAAAAATAATAATAGGGTAATTATATTTGGGGATTTCAACTATCCCAATATTAATTTTGATAATCATAGTAGAAAGGGTTTAGAGGGAGCAGATTTCTTGAACCATATACAGGAGAACTTCTTAAATGAACATGTAGATGATCCTCCAAGGGATGGTGCAGTGTTAGACCTAATTCTAGGAAATGAAGGTGAACAGATGTTTGAGGTGATAGTGGGGGAGCATTTTAGTGATAGCAAACACAACACCATACCTTTTTTTCTGGAAAAGGAGAAAGATGGTTTGCAAAAATGGGTTTTGGATTGCAGTAAGGCAGATTTTATGAAAATAATGCAGGATCTGACCAAAATAGTTTGGGAAGTTACTTGAGGGTAAATCAATAAAAGAACAATGGGAGGTGTTCAAAAAGATACTGGAGAGAATTCAGCCCAACATGTTCCCTTTAGGCTGAAATGTAGAAGCCCGGATGTCTATAAATATTCAGGACTGGATAAAGAGGAAAAGAGAGACATATAACAGGTACAAAGGAAGCAAAGCAACGGGGGCCCTAGTATTCAAAGTTGTAGTTGTGCCAATGGGTTTGATTGGAATAGTATACTTGGACAAAGTTGGAAATTTAGGAATTCCAGCTCCTGTGCCTACTTTTTGGTAGTACTGTCAACTTCACTCTTGTTACAATGCTTTCACGTTATCTTGAAGTGCTTTTCTATCTGTATGCATATGATCACCTCTGGTGTGTGTCAAAGCAACATCCCATATTCCTTCTGTATATTATCCATGTGCTGCCCCCTGGCACATCATTGGCAATTAGATTCCATTTACGTGCCGATAACATTTAACTTCTACCTTTCTGTCACCACCATTGACAAGAATTGTTTCTATATTATCCACTTTGCAGCTCTCACAAGTGACACCAAATTTCATACACTTTAATGTCAACCATATCAAAGCTATCTTCAGTTATTGGCTGACTGTTTTGACTGTCAATTTTCCTGTGGTTTGATAAGTAAGTTTGCAGAATACACAAAGATTGGCTGGGTAGTTGGAAGTGAGAAGAAAGGTCTTAGGTTAAGGAGGATATAAATGGATTGGTCAGATGGGCAGATCAGTGGCAGATGGAATTTAACCCTGATAAATGTGAGGTGATGCACGTCGAGAGGAGCAGCAAGACAAGGGGGTACTCCAAGACTGGCAGGAAATTAGGAAGTTCAGAGAGATCTTGGGGAACTCGTCCAGAGATTTGTGAAGGTGGCTGGGCAGGTTAATAGGGTAGTTAAGAAGGCATATATTACAAGAGCAGGGAGGTTATGTTGGAGCTGTACAGAACTTTGGTCAGGCCACAGCTGGAGCACTGTGTGTAGTTCTGGGCACTACACTGGAAGAAGGATGTGATTGCACTACAGGGGGTGCAAAGGAGATTCACCAAGATGTTGCTTGAGATGGAGTATTTCAGCTGAAGAGAGGCTGGATAAGTTCAGGTTGTTTACTTTGGAATGTTGAGGAGTATAAGAGGTATGTAAGATTATAAGGAGCACGGACAGGGTCCAATAAGAAGCAACTGTTTCCTTTAGTCAAAGAGTCAAGAACAAGGGGGCACATTTGTAAAGTGAAAGGCAGGAGGTTTAGTGGGGATTTGAGGATTTTTTTCCCACCCAGGTAGTGGTGGAGGTCTGGTGTGCATGCCTGGGAGGATAGTTGAGGTGGATAACCTCACAACATTTAAAAAGTATTTGGATGAGCACTTGATGTATCATATTTCAGGGAATGGGCCAAACATGAGAAAGTAGGATCAATGTAGACAGTAGTTTTTTTAATAGCAGTACAGACTCGATGGGCTGAAGGGCCTCTTCTGCACTATATGATTCTATGATTCTAAAGGGGGACATATTTAGGATGGTAACCTGTAACTAGTGGAGTGCCACAGGGATCAGTGCTGGGATCATAATTATTTGCAATGTCTAATATTGACTTGGTCAAGGGAAGTGAATGTACTATTGCCAAGTTTGTGAATGACACAAAAAACAGATGGGCAGGCAAGTGGTGAAGATGACACAGTCTGCACAGGAATATAGGTAGGTTAAATGAGAGGGCGAAAACTTGGCAGATGGAATAAAATGTGGGAAGATGTGAAGTTATGCATTTTAGCAGTAAGAATCGAGTAGCTGAATATTAGTTAAGTGACGAAAGACTGCAGAAAGTTGCAGCACAGAGGGATTTTATTGGCCTTCATGCATGAATCATAAAAAGCTAGCATCCAAGTTCACCAAATAATATGGAAGGCAGTGGAATGTTAGCCTTTATTTCACAGGGAATAGAACATAGAACATAGAACATAGAACATTACAGCGCAGTACAGGCCCTTTGGCCCTCAATGTTGCGCCAACCTGTGAAACCAATCTGAAGCCCATCTAACCTACACTATTCCATTATCATCCATACGTTTATCCAACGACCATTTAAATGCCCTTAAAGTTGGCGAGTCTACAATTGCTGCAGGCAAGGCATTCCATGCCCTTACTACTCTCTGAGTAAAGAATCTACCTCTGACATCTGTCCTATATCCATCAGCCCTCAATTTAAAGCTATGTCCCCTCATGCTAGCTGTCACCATCCAAGGAAAAAGGCTCTCACTGTCCACCCTATCCAATCCTCTGATCATCTTGTATGTCTCTTTTAGGTCACCTCTTAACCTTCTTCTCTCTAACGAAAACAGCCTCAAGTCCCTCAGCCTTTCCTCATAAGACCTTCCCTCCATACCAGGCAACATCCTGGTAAATCTCCTCTGCACCCTTTCCAATGCTTCCACATCCTTCCTATAATGCAGTGACCAGAGCTGCACACAATACTCCAAGTGCGGCCGCACCAGAGTTTTGTACAGCTGCAACATGACCTCACGGCTCCGAAACTCAATCCCTCTACCAATAAAACCTAACACACCGTACGCCTTCTTACCAACCCTATCAACCTGGGTAGCAACTTTCAGGGATCTATGCACATGGACACCGAGATCTCTCTGCTCGTCCACACTACCAAGAATCTTACCATTAGCCCTGTACTCTGTATCCCTGTTACTCCTTCCAAAGTGAATCATCTCACACTTTTCCGCATTAAACTCCATTTGCCACCTCTCAGCCCAGCTCTGCAGCTTATCTATGTCCCTCTGTAACCTGCAACATCCTTCCCCACTATCCACAACTCCACCGACTTTAGTGTCATCCGCAAATTTACTAACCCATCCTTCTACGCCCGCATCCAGGGTCATTTATAAAAATGACAAACAGCAGTGGCCCCAAAACAGATCCTTGCGGTACACCACTAGTAACTGAACTCCAGGATGAACATTTCCCATCAACCACCACCCTCTGTCTTCTTACAGCTAGCCAATTTCTGATCCAAACCGCTAAATCACCCTCAATCCCATGCCTCCGAATTTTCTGCAATAGCCTACCGCAGGGAACCTTATCAAACGCTTTACTGAAATCCATATACACTACATCAACTGCTTTACCCTCATCCACCTGTTTAGTCGGCTTTTCCTTCAGGGTCAAAATCCTGGGACTCCCTCCCTAAGGGCACTGTGCAATGGTTCTTTTTTGGTGGGGGGAGGGGGGGGCGTGGTAGGGGGGGTCCTACAGCACATGGTGAGGAACTGCAGTGGTTTAGTCCTTTCACAGACCAGAGGAGGAGTCAGACAAATGTTGTGGAATTTAAACAAACTCAGCCTTCATCTGGCTAAACAGATTCCTGTCGGATACTCTGTCTTGTTTGAGCTCCACATCTGCCTAGTACACACAGACAACCACCTTTTCGTATATAAAAATTGGGGACTCTGTCTAAAACTATACTAGGCACTAGTTGGACCACATCTAGAATACCATTAGGTTTTGTCCCCTTACATAAGTAAAGATACACTGGGATTGGAGGCAGTCCAGAGAATGTTCACTGGTTTGATCCTTGACATGAAGGATTTTCTTATGAGATATTGAGAAGGTTGAGGCTGTGCTGTTTGGAGTTTGGAATAATGAGAGGTGATCTTATTGAAACATATAGGATTTTTGTCCAGCTTGACAGAGTAGATGTTGAGAAGGTGGTTCCCTTTGTGGGAGAGGCTAAGACTAGACAGCACAATCTCAGAGCACACGGTCATCCATTTAAAACATTGATGAGGAAGAATTCCTTCACACAGAGGGGCGTGAATCTGTGAAATTCTTTAATGCAGACATTGCTGTTGCAGCTGTGTGGTTACATATATTCAAGGCTGAGATACACAGATTTTTAATCCAGTATGGGAATTAAGCGTTATAGTGAAATGGCAGGAAAGTGGCACTGAGGATTATCAAATCAACCATTGTCTCATTGAAACTCAATGGGACAAATAGCCTACTTCTGCTCCTATAATTAATAGCCCTATTATTGCATGTTTTTTGTTGGATTAATTCTGAACCACACTTTCATTTTTCCTTTAAAGTGTGACATTTTTCAGTCAAATCTCCACCTCTGAATTAAGTGAGGGAATACTTACATTTGTTAACATCATGGTCAATTAATAACATTTTGTATTTACAAGGCTGATAAGGTTAAAGTGGATTTATTCTAGAATTCTACATTGATGGTGACAGAATACTGAAAAACTGCAATTTAAACACCAACTATCTGTCAAATTAAAAGTAAACATCACAAAAATCATTGCCTTTTTCTTTGACCGCCTGATGTCAAAGGAAATTCTGGTCTCCCAGTTTTTGTGAAAATATCTCAGTTCTTACACCAGAGCCAGTGGCTGGGCCAACCACATGCCAGAACCTGCAGATTATCTGGCTCATGTCTTTCACATAAGCAACTCAACCAATGACACAGCTCAACACTGCAAGAAGTGCTTATTACTGCAGGATGAGTGAGCTCCTCTGTTCTATCAGCAAGCATTCCACATCCTCTTAACCCAAGAAAGTTTCTTTATTCTTTACTCTGCCACTTCTTTAAATGTGAGGAGGATGATTATTCCAACCCATCAACAATTTGACACCCTTTTCTTCCAAGTACAAACATCATGCCAGAGGCAAACAGTATCAGTCAGCTTGAGGAACAACTGCTGGTTTTCAATTAACAAATGTTAAAGTTTGAATTATTTTTGAATTTTCAGTGGCCTTGTACAAGATTGGAGAACTTAGCAATTACATTTTCATTTTGTTGCAAAATTGGATAAAGTACTTGAGGATTGGGAGGCAGGAAGTTAGAATTTGGTGTTTGTAAAATGCTAGGGGGAGAAAGCATTGTGTGGTCCCTTTAAAAGATCATGTGTTTTTTCTGTGCTTAGAGATTTAAAATGAATATCCGTATGCAGCAGCTTGAAAGTTCGCAAGTACACAAACTACACACAAATTGAAACAGCCCAATTGAAAGGCCGTACAATTAGCAGGCCAAGCAGCAGCTTTTTTTACCAAGGCAACAGGCTTTTGAATTTAGCCAATCAATTTGAACCAGGCACTTAGATATCAAAAACCAACCAAATTTAAGTCTGATCATTTTGACAACATAGGACTAATCCTATTATAAGAAATATTGATGTGACATCAAGGGTATAAAAAGAAGGGGGCAGTTGGACAAAGACTCCAGACCTAGCTGCCATCCACCACAGCTAACGGCCCTCAGCTCTCAAGAGAGAATCGCTGGCTCTCACAGCCTTCTCTATGTCTTACAGAAAAAATACCATCTAAGTAACAATGGTACCAAAGGTACAACTAGTTAATATTCCCGACAGAAGAATTGATGGAGAAAGCACAGAACATTCGGAAAGACACATAACCTGACTGTAATTTCAAGAGATTAAATTCCATTTCTTTTATACAAGTGGGACTTGAATTTATTGGAACAGCATACAATTAAAAAGTTGCTTTATTCGGGAATAGTTAGTAGTGAGAAAGGATTTTTTTGGTTTGTTAATAGTTTAGTTAATTTGTTCACTGGTAGAGTTAGATAAATAAATTGTTACTGATTGATTTTAAAGTGAGTGCCAGGGATTCATTTCATTTAATCACTAGAAGTTAGTGAAAAGCAGGTTACACCACTTTTCATAGTCCTTTTACAGATTATAGGGTGAGGTGCTCCTCTTTGGGTGTTTGGGTTATAGTTCTCAGGAAGGGGTCAACCTCCGCTTTATAACAATTTGTATTGAATTACTTTAGTAGTTTGCAACATTCCTTCTCCAAAATGCCGCGTAAAGTCATATGCTACACTATCTCAATGCAGAAACCAAATATAAAGTGACAATATTTTACTACAGCATTTGTGACACATGTAGGTCATTATTTAGTATGATCTTTCAATCTTTAATATCATCTAACAAACAACAGCAGCTCAAATCAAAGCCATTTGGGTCTGTGTGTAGTTACAGGCTAAGGTTTCTGATGTCACTCTGTAGCATCCTAAGCTTGTTTCCACCCGCAGTCATGTTAAAAGATAACCAGACAGATTTCTGTCAAGGTGGAGAGAGACTGTGTCAAGAGACAGGTTTAAGGGAGTATTGATGGGGTGTGGGTGAAAGAGTGAGGGCCTGAGAGAGGGAGAGACTCAAAGAGGGGAAGACGCAGAAAGTCTTCTTTGGTGAGTTGAAGTAGCACATCTTCTGGATGGTACACACTGTTGCCATGGTGGTCAGTGGTGCAGGAAATGAACGTCGAAGGTGTTAAACGGGGTGTTAATGAAGGGAGCGGCTTCATACTGGATGGTGTTGAGTTTCTTGAGTGTTGTTGGAGCTGTGCTCATCCAGTCAAGTGGACAGTGGCCCATCACACTCTTGACTTTTGCCTCGTGGACAGTCTGTGAGGAGTCAGGAGGTGAATTACTCATCGCAGAATTCCCTGTTATGACCTGCTTTTATAACCAGTGTATTTATATGATTGGTCCAGATTAGTTTCTGGTCAATGATAACCTCCAGAATGTTGATAATGGGAGATTCAATGATCATAATGCCTCTGAACATCAAGTTATCAGCCTGAGCAAGGTTCTATCTGAATCTGGAGATACATTGCTTTGTGAGCAGGTGTGAATGGTGCTGAATATTGATAATTACACAATCTTCAACCCCACCTCTGACATTATGGTCGAGCGAAGGTCATCGATGAAGCTGCTGAAAATGTTTGGGCCTAGGACATTAGCCTGAAAAATTCCTGCAGAGGTGTCCTGGAGCTGAGATGATTGACCTTTTAACAACCATAATCATTTTCTTTTGTGCCAGGTGTGACTCCAACCAACGTACAGCTTTCTCCTGAATATTGTTGACTCTAGTTTTGCTGGCTGTCCTTCACGTCACACTCAGTCAAATGATACTTTGATATCAAGTGAAGTCACCATCAATTCCTCTTTTGAGTTCAGCAGTTTTGCTCATTTTTGAAATAAAGCCGTAATGCAGTCTGGCAGAACCCAAACTGAGCGTCAATGAGCAGGTTATTGCTGAGTACGTGCCACTTGACAGTACTTTCGCTTACAATTTCAAGTACCGTGCCATAAAGTCTTAGATTGTGTTTGAATGCAGCCTTTGCTGCTGATGGCCCACCCCATGTCATGAATGCTCAGTCTTGAGTTGCTGTATCTGTTTGAAATCGATCTCATTCAACACAGTGGTAGGGGCACACAACATATTGGAGGGTGTCCTAATCCTTTATCACTACAAGATTGTGCAGTGGTCACTCATGCTGGTACTTTCTCGGACAGATGCATCCATTACAAGTAAATCGGTCAGATCAAGTATGTTTTCCATCTAATTGCTTCCATTACCATCTGCTGCTGACCCAGTCTATCAGCTGTGTCCTTTAGGACTTGGCAAAGTAGGTCATAATAGGCTACCAAATTACTCTTGGTGATAGACACTGATACGCCCCACCCAGACAACATACTGTTTCCTTGTTACCCTCAGTGCATCTAACATGGTGTTTGACAAAACGAAAAACAGATTCATTATCAGAAGGAGGAAGCTCTAGGTGGTAATCACAAGGAAGTTTCCTTGTCCATGTTTGACTTGATGCCATGAGACTTTGTGGGGGCTTGATTCAACATTAAGGACTCTCAGGGCAACTCTTTCCCCACTGTATTTCATTGTGCTGCCATCTCTGGTCTATCAGAGGCTGGTATCTGGGTCACTATCTGTAAGGTATGATTCCATAAGTATGACTAATTCAGGGTGCTGCTTGATTAGTCTGTGCAACAGCTCTTGTTATGTTGGCATAAAACCCCAAGTTAGTAAGGAGCATCATGTGCGGTCAACAGGGCTGGATTTGCTGTTGTCATTTCCATTGGCCTGATCAATGGTGGGTAGTCCATGTAGTTACATTTCTTTCATTAGATTTTGAAGCACTTAGATATAACTAAATGGTTTACTAGGGCTTGGTCTTTTTAGAGAGCTAAGTGAGGATGGCAGATTTTCCTTCCCTAAAGGAAGGGCATCTGTGAACCAGATGGATTTTTATGTCAATCATAATGATTTCATGGTCACCATTAGACTAGCATTTAGTTTTAGATTTATTTATCGAACTCCAATTTCATCATCTGCCATGACGGGATTCAAACATACGTCCCCAGACTATTAACACAAAAACAAAAATTGTTGGAGAAACTCAGTAGGTCTGGTAACATCTTTGGATAGGAAGCAGAGTTAATGTTTTGGGTCCAGTGATCCTTCTTCAGAACCATTCTGAAAACGGGTTACTGGACCCAAACACATTAACTCTGCTTTCTCTCCATAGGTGTTGCCGGACCTGCTGAGTTTCTCCAGCAATTTCTGCTAATGTTTCAGATTTCCAGTACCTGCAGTTCTTCGTTTTGCTTTCCCCAGAATATTAGTCTGGACCTCTATATTGCAAGTGCAGTACCAATATAACTACTCCTCTGCTTTCCTTTATTGGTGGAAGGGTCATTGGTTGTTGAGAAAGAAAGGTCATGGTGGATGGAAATAAAAGGAACGTTATAGAAAGAAAGTTAGTTTTTTTTGTTAGTTTTTTTTTATAACAATAAGGACAGAAATGGGTATTGAAAATTTTAAAGTAGAATGAAGCCTAAATTATTCACGAATATATTCGGAATGTAATAAGAGTAGAAAACATTTGTTTGGCAGCTTTTATTACTTTCAGTCATATACTTGCTAATGCCATGGTTTTATTCAGTCATGAATCTGTTTAATGCTTACAGAGCTCACAGTGGTAAGGCTGACAACAAGTCTGCGCTGTTTTGGGGAAACATGACGACAGGGCCATTAAATGGTTAATAATTATGAGATGTTATCTTGAGTGTCTAATCCAAGAATAATTTGCATATGCTTTTAGGAAATTCTACTTCCGATGTAGTACCTTTAGGGTAAAATATTGGAAAGGAGCACAGAATGAGCTCTGCTGGCTTGGAAAAGGAGTTCTGATGATGTACTTAAATTTCAAACAAATATAAAATAACAATTTGGAGCTGAGCCAAGTTTTTACTTTGCAGTGAGATAAAGGAAATAATAACCCTTTAACTGAGTTGGATTAAATAATGAATCATTGAAAGGCCATTTACTTATCACTGTATTATTACCAAATGTCTAGAATGCTGTAGTTGATGAACGTGAACATTTTAAGAAATAATTGGCAGAGTAATCAAGACTTTCATGAGTTTGTCTCCTCCTCAATGATGGATCTAAGTACTTAATCAGGCATTTTACTGCTCTGTCTACGTCCAGACAAAGCCAAACTGTATTTATTTATTTATGATTAATTATTAACTTCAAGGAAAAGGCTTCAGAATCATCATTTCAGCTCTGTTGCCAAATCATTTCCTCACTAATTCTCTGCTTTTTCTTCCTGAAGGTACTAATCTTTTGCTCAGATGTGGCTCCATACCTGGAATTTCTCCAGTATCTTAAGCCAAAAGCTATACTTCATAGTTGGTCTGACATTGTTCATTAATACAGTCTCTAGGTTATCTAATATTTAATATTTTAACACTGTAATGACATTTTTAGTGTGAAATTGGTCATTTGTAGATGACATTCACACTGGGAAAGAATTGTGATATGTCATATATAATAAAAACATGAAAAATACTGCTCTCTTTTGCGCAGTTAACTAGTGCAGAAAACACATCACTAGACTCAAAGGATATGAAATTTAACTAATTAGAAATACATTCAGAGTTTCTGTTTACCTTACGTAGGAATATCTAGTCCTTGTACTACATTTAAGCAACAACCTCTATGCTCTCAAACTGGCAATGGGAGAATTCTGAAGTTTAACTGGTTAGAACCATGCAGCATATTAGCTTCGGGCTTCGCTTTCCACTCACAACCAGCTGGTTCATTCCAACACTTAATGTAGTGTTTTTAGGCATTATTTGAACATATTTGGAATGATCCCCATTTCCAATGCTTGCTCTATACTTGAAGGTATTACCAATGAACATGTTAGTTATACAGTGGTACTGTGGCTTGTTCCATTATTGGATTGCCAAATATGTCACAGATTATGACTCATTTAAAACCTTCCAATGCAGAGTACTTCAGCAAGATGCCAGCTCAAGGAGAGCCTGCTTAAAGAGCAAACGTTTTGTGAAAAGTTTCCTAAAATCAATTTATTCTGGAATAACAATATGTTTTACAAAATATGAACCCAAAATGTGAAGACTTTTGCTAGTTTTTGTAATCTTTTAAAATGTTTGTGATCAATTTGTAAAGACGGAGCTGAGCCTTCAGCTAACATATCTGATTCATTAGAAAATTAGTATCTTTAATTAGAATTTTAACTGGAGTAATTCACAGTTGCTTGGATTAATCATAAACACCACTGAAGCAGAGTTGCTGCAATTTGAATTCATTTCAGGTTTCATACCAATTTACCAAGCAGCACTGCAGAGAGGCATGGTGCTACCATTTTCTGGAAACCGAATATGAACCACTAGAAAGGCAGGATGCAGGTCTCAGGAATAAATTGTTCATCTTCTCAGTTCCTGAGTTTAGCCATATTACCATGGTGTGAACTTAGGCAATTCTTTGCCAGTAGAAAAATTGGAAACCAGGTTAGAGTGGTGACTCTTACGCTTCCTCTAACATTAAGTTTCAGCATGGCACCCATTCACCCTCTGAGGTGTAACACTTTCTTGCGCAGGAGATCGGGCTTAGTCTGTTGTAATAAGGGTGTAAGGATCAAAATGGATTCGTAATGAGGAGTGAATTATATGATGATGGCATATGGACATTGCTGGGAGAACAACTTTGGACCTCAAAGGGGGTCGGACCTAAGATCAAGGTATTTTTCATAGTCTTAGTAATAATGTCTATCTCACGAAAGAAATTTGTAGCTGATTGGCAGCTTGCAATAAACTACGTATTTCATTAAACTACCAATTGGTTTTCATCTACCATACAAGACCAGTCAAGCCCTTTAGGTCCCAAACTAAAAGGAGGGTGGTACCAGAAAATCTACCTTTCACCAAAGTGACTGTGATGAGGGTACGTCACACAACATGGTGAAAAGTTTTGCAGATTCCACTGAGCTTTAAGAATCTTCAGACACAGCATTAAGTAGGAATTGAAGGGTTACACCTACTAGAATTCTGCAGAAGAGAAACTAGTGGCAAGATTCTACAAGCCAGAATCTACAGGCAGTCATAAATAGCATTACAGACCTGGGAAGAGATAGGCAGAAGTAATTGTGAGCTAGAAGCTAGATGAAGCTGGAAAGCTAATCACATTTGGGGGTTGCATCAAGTGGCAATGAACTGTAGGGGTGGCCCCAAGTCAAGGTTTAGTTGGACAGCAAATGTACATTGGCAGTTTTGAGAGTAAAGATGATATCTTTGGGGGGCAAGGCGAAAAACTTCAAAAATGCAATGCAGATACAGTGTGAGAAATCTAGAAGTAAGTGACATACTTACAACTCAGAGAACAATGTTGCTATTGCGGGTAGGTACCACATGGTAAAACACTAATAAGAGAGATCAAGGGCCACAGAAATAATTTTAAAATGAGATTCCAGTGTTGGAAATATCACAAAGCCAGAATTAAAGTTACTGGGGAAAATTAGAAGACTAAGCAACCAATCTCCATCAGGAGGAGGAAGTTAGGAAAATACAGAACCACAGAAGAAGCCAGGAGATATGTTATTTAAACCACAGTAAACCACACTAAAGGCCAGAAGAATTTGTTAAGATTACAGACAGTGAATATTTTCTTTGGAAAAAAACATGGTCGTGGAGATTATTAGTAGCGGGATATATTTAGTAAAGTCTTTGGGAGAAACTGATTACCTTTAAAGACACAGGTGGTGGGATCTACTTTGTAAAGCCATTAAAGGAGAACCATTTATTAGGCTTCAAAAAGACAGAAGTCAGCAATTGTGTTTGTAAAAAGGACAGGCTCATCCATTTTATTTGTATATGGTGGGAATCCTCCACTTTCATTGCACAAAGCACCAGCATGCAATAGCAGCATCGTTGTACTGCAAAACCGAGATCTTTTAAAGCAATTCAAATTAGTAACCACATTTGAAAGCAGAAATAATATTGCCAGAAAAATGAGTTAATCCTCAACACCACCTTCCTCTTTTTTTCTCCTATAACCCTTGATTCTTTAACTGATTAAAAATCAGTCTATCCCAGCCTTGAAATATTTAATGACAAACCTGCCATAGTCCGCTGTGGTAAAGAACTCCACAAATTCTCTAAATTCAGAGAAGAAATTCCTCCTCATCTCTGTTTTAATTAGGCCACCACTTACACTGAGGTTATGCCCTTTGATCCTAGAATTTGCCAAAAAGGGGACCTAAACTATATTATTACAAGTGTGGTCTGACTAGTGCTTTATATAGTTTTAGCAAGACTTCCTTATTTTTATACTCCATTCCCGTGGAAAAAAGGCCAACATTCCATTTGCCTTTCCTATGGCCTGTTGAACTTGTACGCTAACTTATTATGATTTATGCACAAGGATCCCCAAATCCCTGTGCTACAGGTTCCTACATTCTTTCTCCATTTAAATAACATTAAGCTCTATTCTTCCTGCCAAAGCTCATAACCTCACGTTTTCTCACATCATATTCCATCTGCCACATTTTTGCTCATTCATTTAACCTGTCTCATGTGTCATCTCACCATTTGTCTTCCCATCTTAGAAGAAAAAAACAAAGAAATTCTGAGGGTAAACAGGTGATCCAAGCCAAGAGTTTTGGCAAGAAGATATTTATATCAATGGATATTTTCCAGATTTTAAGTTTGCAAAGGAGGCAAATGTCACTATGTTATCAGATAGTGTACTATAGCAGAAGAAAAAGATCTTTGCAGCCTACTACAGTACAATCACACAGATTACAGATGTGGTGCATCCAACTCCATGGAAGCCACCAAAGAGACAGAATGACCACTGTTCACAGGTTAACAACATGGTCAAAAAGAAATTGCTTGGTCTGAAGATCCAGGATATTATCAAAAAGAAATTGCCTGGTTCAAAGATCCAGAATACTGTTCCAAAAAACTGATTGGTTCAGAGATCAGAGATCAGGGAGACTGTCAAAAAGAAATTCCCTGGTTCAGAAATCCAAGATAATGCAAAAAAAAACACCTGTTTCAACAGGACAGTTGTCATCCTCAAAGGATATTCAGAAGATTAAAGATCCTTCAGAGATTGTAACGGAGCATTTTCTGTTTCAGTAGGAAAGACACTCTCTGCAAAAGAAATCTAGGGCATTAAAGGTTTTTCAATTTTACAGATTTACAAGAACAGTGGCAAAATCAGCAGTCTTCAACCTAGAGACTTACTAGCCTTCAAGTAGGAAGTAAACATGTTCTGGCACAATAATGAAATGTCCAAACCACCTGCATTTGTGGAATCAGAGACTTTGCGGAGGTGAAGTATTCATAAATGTAATTACATACAAAAATGTATAAGTATTGATGGTAGGACAAAAGCTTGGAGAAAGATATTGTATGTAGGTGTAGGGCTCTGAGAGAATTAATGCCGAAGAGTATATTAAGCATCACCTAATATATTGATGTCATAAGGGCCTTGAAGGAGTCAGACCCAATACTGACGTCTCCCTCATCATCTTAGTAACAATGTATATCAAACCAACATAACCTACATCTGATTGCTATTTGGCAATGAACTGCAGTTTAAAACAAGAGCCTCTTCTCATTGAATTACCAAGTGGTTCTTATCCATCATGCTCAATCAGTCAATCAGTCAATTCATCAGCTCAATCAGGCCTTTCATATCCCAACCTAAAAGGAGGATGTGGCCATCAAAATTATCTGATGTATCTTTCACCAAGGTGACTGAAGTGAAGGTCCATTATACAACAATTTGAGACCAAGCAAACTGAAAATGCTTATAAAAATAATTGTGGAGTGCTCCTTTAATAACGTAATATTCAACAGCTAAGCCACATAGAGTATGAAAATGTTGGTCAATTCTAAGACAGTGATGAGCTAATTTAGGGTAGCATCATAACTAGCTATGGAAGGAGAAAATGAGCCACACTTCACGCTTTTGACCATCATTGATCTCTCATGGAAATGTATGGACTGGAATTGGGAAACTACCGTTGTGATGCTTGCTTTCATGAAATAGTCCATTTCTGCTAAAGTCTGAATATGATTGACCACCTGAACAAATCCTGGATGATAACTGGTACCTGTGGATCCCGCCCATCCAACAAGGTTATAATACTAAAGATCAGTTAAGAAACATCACAAGAAAAGACTTGTAAAATCAATGGTATAATTAGAAATCAGAGTTTCTCATGGATAATTGAAGAAATTAATTACAAGGATTTTTCAGCAAGACAAGGTACAGAAGTTCCATAGGCTGTGGATGTACAATATGGACAACGCTACTTGGAAATACAACAGGAGACATGGTGACAGTTTATTTTCCAAGACAGGGAATGAACAAAATTTTTTCTTACCTCCTCGTTCACACAGCTGTTGAACCAGGGCATCCTTAAATATGATCTGACCTCTTTGAGTAGCTGTGGCCCTTGTAAAATAAGATGAAAGAAAATGTATAAGCAACCTTTTCCAATATTTCCTAGGCCAGCGGAGTAAATCAAATGTGACACTGGTAGCTGTTGTATAAGATCATGGTTCTAAAATGGCTAATATTGGATACTCCATTAAATTCCACTCAATCTTGTCTGATGTTATGAAATTGAGAGAGTACCTCTAGATCTCATAAACCTAACAGTAAACTAAGTAGGCCCTTAGCCACAGGCAAGGAAAAAGGATGGTGGCAGCTTCCTTATACCCACAAATACCATAGTAGATACAATGTCCAAAGCTCATGTTTCCCCATCCTCTGCAATGTCCTTTACCATTTGTAGTTAATTGTACAAAATTTCATCCTTGAAGAAAAGAGAGGCATTTTAAAAAACTGTTTTTTATATCTTTTACTCTTGACTTTATACTTGTTTTTAAACTATTGAGAGGCAAGTTTGAGAGTGGCCAATTTCTCCAAATGACTTGAACTGATGACCACACATGAAACAAATGCATAGAACTAATAGTAATATGACGTACAGCTAAATCCAGCCAGACTTTGTTTCTACTGAACAAGATAGTTTCAATGAAATTAAATATTTCACTGGGATACTGCCAACTGGTAAGCCAGGAATTATCTAAAATCAAATTGTTTGGTACATCAACCAACGAATTCCAGTGGAGATTTAATCCAATATCCAAAAGTGTAGAGAATTTAGCAGGCCGAATGCGACTCAGATTTTGCAACAAAAACAAAGTTGCTGGAGAAGCTCAGCAGGTCTGGCAGCTTCTGTGAAGGGAAGAACAGAGTTAACGTTTCGGGTCCGGTGACCCTTCCTCAGATTTTGCATGTGTCTATGATTTCTGGAATAATTTACACCTTTCTGTTGAATATTCCCCATTTACTTACTCAATTCAAATTGGCTGTAATTTTAAACATTGATCTAATGAACAAAGTACAATGATGGAAATGTGCCAGTGCAAAAAATAATTGTTAACAACACGAATGTAGACATTTAAGAATCGTAAGAACGTCAAGATTTACACCCAGGAGAAGGCCATTTGGTTTCTTGAGCCTTCTCTGCCATTCAGTAACATCACGGTTGATCTGACTCTAACTTTAAATCCACTTTGCTATCTTAATCCACCCATCCACCCATGCCCCTCCTACTGCCACTGGACCCCAACTTTTGACTGTCTCATTGATCAAAAATATGTCTCATGTCACTTTGAAGAAATTTAATGTGATATGACAGTGATGGGAGGAATCTGCTGGTGATCTTGTCCTATTACATTATCAGTTGCATCATGAATACAGAAGTGTTGTTCAAATCACGAATTGCTTCCTTTTTGTATAACCGTACAAAATAAGAAAGATTTTTGCCAGGCTTTTTCAATGAGCTCAAAATAATTCATTTAATCCATTAGAAATAAGATTTATTCTTAAAACAAATTGTAAACACTAATTTATATCTAAGTTCTGACCTAGAATTAATACTACCTTCCCTTAATCCCAAACACATCCACCTCCGACAACACAAAAAAGACAACAGCTTCTGCAGAGATAACAAGGTGCGAAGCTGGATGAACACAGAAGGCCGAGCAGCATCAGAGAAGCAGGAAGGCTGATGTTTCGGGCCTAGACCCTTCTTCAGAAAGGGGGGAGGGGAAGGGGGTTCTGAAATAAATAGGGAGAGCAGGGGAGGCGGGTCGAAGATGGATAGAGGAGAAGATAGGTGGAGAGGAGACAGACAGGTCAAAGAGGCAGGGATGGAGCCAGTAAAGGTGAGTGTAGGTGGGGAGGTAGGGAGGAGATAGGTCAGTCCAGGGAGGACAGACAGGTCAAGGGGGCGGGATGAGGTTAGTAGGTAGGAGAAGCTTGTGAAGTCCACATTGATACCATTGGGCTGCAGGGCTTCAAGATCTCCCCTCCCCCTACCGCATCCTAAAACCAGCCCAGCTCGTCCCCACCTCCCTAACCTGTCCTTCCTCTCACCTAGCCCCCTCCTCCCACCCCCATCTCCTACCAACAACCTCATCCCGCCCCCTTGACCTGTCCGTCCTCCCTGGACTGACCTATCTCCTCCCTACCTCCCCACCTACACTCACCTTTACTGGCTCCATCCCCGCCTCTTTGACTTATCTGTCTCCTCTCCACCTAAGTCTCCTCTATCCATCTTCTATCTGCCTCCCCCTCTCTCCCTATTTATTTCAGAACCCCCTTCCCCTCCCCCATTTCTGAAGAAGGGTCTAGGCCCGAAACATCAGCCTTCCTTCTCCTCTGATGCTGCTTGGCCTGCTGTGTTCATCCAGCTCTACACCTTGTTATTTCAGATTCTCCAGCATCTGCAGTTCCTGCTAGCTTCTGCAGAGATAGTGTTTTAAAAACAAAGGCAAAAGGGTAAAAACAACCTCATGGGCACACCCTGAAAACAAGTAGAATCTGATGATTTCTCATCGTCCAATTGAATTGGTGACAGTCATAAACCAGTGGACAAACTTTAGGTCTGATTACAATCAACCTTGATCGGTATTAACTTGGATTTGAGTCTTTGGCAATTGGTGACAGTCCAGCTTTCTACATTTTACAAGGTAGTCAGAAATACTTGTATTTTGAAATGTTTTCAGATTCCCAGGAACTTCTATTGAGAAAAGAATTTTAGGAGGGAGACTTTTGGCCTCAGGGGTATCTTCCCCGCTGAATCTTAAGTCTTTTAAAACTGAAAATGTCAAATTAAGAAAAGGTTGCTTAGCAAACATTAGCATCGAGGCACCTGTAGTCTTTCCTGATTTTCTAATAACTAAAGGCCATAAACTCTATCTCCTATTTCCTTGAAAGCTTTGCTTGCTTTTTCTCTTAAGTCATTTCATTCTTCTATATATAGCTGCTGGCTTATGGCACATATGAAACTGGTGGCTTCACTCTTCAGTAAAATTACATAGCTAACCCATTCCAACCAGAAACTGTCCAAACAGTTCCATACCTTTCAAATTTTCACATCGTTCTTAAATGTAGATATGTATTCCCAATAAATGACACAGCTGCTGTGTTCTCTGTGGAAAAGCATTCCAAAGACAAATGACACTCACAGAAGAAATTCATCCTCATCTCTATCTTATATGGTAAAACCTTAATTTTAAAATGTGCCCTAGATCTACAGTCTCATGACGGGAAACATCCTCTTAGCATCTATCCTGTCACGCCCCATCAAAATCTTATATGTTTCAATAGGATCACCTCTCATTCTTCTCAACTCCAATAAGCATGGGCCGAACCTGCTTAACCTTTCCTGATAAGGCAGCACCTTCATCCTGGGAGAGAGATAAAAGGTACTGCAGATGCTGGAGAATCCGAGATAACAAGCATGGGGATGGATGAACACAGCAGGTCAAGCAGCATCATAGGAGCAGGAAAACTTGACGTTTCGGGCCTAAACCCTTCATCAGAAAAAAATCATCCTGGGAATCAGCCAGTGAATCTTCTCTGAATTGCTTCCAATACAAGTTGGGAAACAAAAACTATACACAGTACTCTAGGTACATCTAGATACAGCTCTAGGTACAGGTGAAACTTTAAAAGCTCTGGGTTTTGACCTTCAATCTGACTCACTTCCAGTTTCTTACAGGCAGGGTGAGAGGTGGGAGCCAACCCATTCCCAGGAGACAGGTTTACAGCTTAAATTTTTTAATGAGGCTGTAATCTATTTTGTTAGCTTTAGAGTTGGCAGCAAGGATTCCCAGACTTTGAGAAACAGCAGATAAAAGGAGGCTAGAATAACTTTAAGGAGAAAGTAAAAGCCTGCATAATACTGTTGTTATAATAATAATATTGTTGACTAGTAGGATTTGGATGATTTCCCAGGCTTACCAAGTTCCCCTGATTAGACCACCAGGTAACTCTAACTCTGCACTACAAAGACCCCAAGTTTGGGGTTAGAACCTACTTGTTCCAGGTTTAGACGGCCTCCTGCCCAATTGGAAGTCAAGACCATATATCACTCTGCAATCTATGAAAAAATCAAATTTGTGGGTTTCAAACCCAACACTCCATTTCCCTATCCCAGGCATATGTCATCCATTGAAATCCACGCTCTAATATTTATACAGAAGCTTATATTAAACATACTAACAGTGTGAAGAGAATCTTAAGTACAGTTATGCAAAATCATTACTCATTGCTCAAAATAGGAATCCACTGTGAGCTATCATTATTGGAATACCTGTTGACTATATTTCTAAGCACCGTTTGTAGAAAAGTTCACAGATAATAATTTCTTAAACAGCGGATATGTAATTAGAAAAATATTTTAGAATAGTTGAACTGGTTATTTCTGCTGGCTAGTTTCACAGATATGATTAACAGTGATAGATATCACAGTGAGAATATCAGTTGGAAAACTGAAAAGAAAATAATCCTCATCTGTGTATTTACCAGAATAGGTCTCATAGTGACAGGCAGTGGGAATTCTGAGCCTTAATCAAATTCTGCAAAATGTACTGCAAAGTATTTGTGTTAGACATACATACATTGAACAAATTTGCACTTAATATGTGCCATGATGCTCGGGGCAGTCAGACAGTGGATGAATTTAATCTGACATATGAAAAGGAAAGTAAAAATATCACATTTTGATAACAAAACGTGTGTTTTCAGTTTCTTTCTGAAAATAGAAAGTGCCCTTTCCATTCATGTTTTAATCATCTACCTTCTAATATTTGGCAACGAGTTTGAGTAGTATTTGAGTTTCATCAAAACCAAAAGTTGAAACACCAAATAAGAAGCATGCGTTGCTGTGGAAAGGGATTGCCTTTGTACGAACACTGCCTCTTCTTATCTCATCTTCTCCAGTTTTCTTTTATCCAAGATGGTGAATGCACTATCCACCTATATTTTTATACAGCAGTTTTAAAAATTCATAAATCATCAATAAAACAGAATTTGAATTACTAAAGCACTAACTGAGAATCATCTGACCTCGCATTGGGGTAAAATAAATTAAGGTGTCAGTGCTTTGGGATTTACAAATATATTCATATGAGGGCCTATTTGCAAAATTCCATCAGAAACATTGTTTCTTGACTCCTTAGTTTTTCACAGAGACAGGAAACTGGACTTTTATGACATCCCTGACTTGTGCACATGTTGGAATAGATGGATTTCAGAAGAATCTTGAGATCAGGCAAGTTCTTTTAAGAATCAGCAGCCTTTTGACAATGGAGCTGAGAGTTGCTTTCCATTTGAGTTGCATCAGTGAATGATCCCTCACTCACACTAACAAGAAATCCCACTTTTGCCTCACATTATATTACCAAAGTGACAAGAAACAGCGAAGATTGTACGAAGAATTGGAGAACTACTTGGCAAAAGTAAAGCTTTCACTGTAACCTATGTCTTCCATTCACGTATCTCTAAATAAATGGAAAGGGTTGCCAAATATCTTTTCATGACAGCAATGGCCTTTAATTCTGATAGCCTTTAAGAGCATTCTAAGATTACATTTTATCAGTCCTGTTGTAGACATCGATGGATTGTCATACAGTTATGTACTAATGGCTGCAGTAACTGAATCTGCAGGCTTTTCCCTCTGATAGGCGTTGGTGAGCTGATTAAAGCTGTGGTCATCAACTTGTGTTTTAATTAGCTTGGAGTCTCTCTAATCCACCACAAAATCTGCAAGTTTAGATATCATAACACATAGCAAAGAAACATGCCTTTTCTCAGTAAATGCCGATTATCTCAATCTCAAATTGTAGAACAATGGCTGTAAAAGAAAAGCATTAATATTGTGCATGCTTTCTTGTCAGTCATAGTTATACCCTTTCATCAATCCACATGCTAATACTCAATTTTACATTTGAATTGTGATGTGAAAATGAAAGGATTACATCGGTACTACTTTAGGCCGGCAGGATAACGTTGTAAAGTCAAATCAATCAGCATTTATGCCACATTTGTATTATACAACACATAGGCAATATGATTCCAAAATACACAGTAGTCTGATTAAGTTGCTAAAGGTTTATGAAAAGAATAAATTTGCATTTACATGATACCTTATGACAAACAGAAAAGAGATGATGAATGATCAGTTAATTAGTTTTTGAAGGTGTTGATTGAGAACATTGGGACAGATCCCCTCAAACAATGCTATCAGATCTTTTACACCAACCTGTCTAACAAGAACGAGCAGATGGTGCTTCGGTTTAACATAACAGCTAACGGTTGTTTTTTTTTTAAATACTGCAGCACTCCTTCACTACTGCAATTAAATATCTGCCTAGGTGATGTACTATTTTGGGGAGGGAAATCTGGCTCAGATACTGTATTATATTCATCTAAATCAAATGGATTCTACATTAAAAACAAAAAATGCTGTAAATACCCAGCAGGTCTAGTAGAATCTATAGGGAGAGAAAAATAGAACTAACATTTGAGGTCAGATATCTATTTTCAGTTGTACTTTAAAACATTAACAAGTTTCTAAGCAAGTACAGAAGTGAGGGGAGAACAAAAAAAAAGTTGCTGTCACAATGGTGGCCAAGGAGAAATTAAAGCCGAAAAGATGATGGTGTAAGGAAAAATGAGATGGTAACTGGAGAAGAAAATTAACAAAAGGTGGATCCAAAGGAGACGTAAATGACAACAGCAGAATCATTACCAACACGCTACTGTGTAGAGAAACAGACCAATAGTTATGATTTGACCTGGTTAAACTCGAGCTAAATGTTGCAATTTAGTAAGTCTATTACTAGACTTTTCAGCTGGTACTGGCTTGGAAAGTTCCATTCAGGTTACCCGCTCCAGTTCTAAAGCTGTGATATTGAGTTGTGCATATTCTACACCTGGCATTCTAACAATTGAATAGGATATTGCTAATATTTAAGTAAAAGGTAAAGGTAAAATTGCAGATGTCTTACCAGACAACTAGAAACAGACAACTGGTGGCGGCTTAACCTGAGGGACACTATGCCTCAGGCAAGGGGGGAGGTTGAGAAGGTGAATCCTTCATGGTAACCTCAGCAGGTGTGGGATTGAATCCATGCTGTTGGCGTTACTCTGCATCGCAATGCTTTAACTAATGCAAGCTTTCAAATAAACGTCTTCACCTCTTGGCAGCGTACTATTAACTCAATTCAAACAACTACACAAATGAAATTATATGAATCAGATGCCTTATATTTGAAACCATATTCACTGAACAGATGACAGATTTCTCTTTGGCCTTCTGAATGTTACTTTGCTGCACTTAGCTCTATCAGAGAGATACCAAACAGAGAGCACAATAAGCAACCGGCAATTAACAAAAAAGGGAACCCAAAGTCTTTTACAGACTATTAAATAGGAAAAAAGTAGTAAAAACATGATGAAGTACAGAAACAGTGCAACACTGACGAACAGGAGGTATTAGAAAGGGTAACAGTACTTAATGCAGATAATGGATGTATCACAGATTCTGAGGAGAGTAGAGATAGAAATTGTGGAGATCTTGGCCATAATCTGCAACTGCCATTAAATATAGGAGGGATGCCACATAACTGACTAAAGATAAACTAATTCCTCTGGTTGCAGATTCTAGAATAAGGGGTCATTGTACGAGATAATCTGAATCCATTCAGGACAGAAATTAGGCAGCACTTTTACACACAAAAGGTGGTAGGATCTTTGGAACTCTCTTCAACAACAGCAGAATTAGCTGTAATCTTAAATCTGAGAGAGATAAAAACTTGATTAAGCAAAGGTATTAAGGCATATGGGTCAAAGCAAGGTATACAGAGTTAAGCCACAGGTCAGTCGTGATCTCATTGGATGGTGGGCCAAACTCAAGGAACTGAATGGCCACTCCTGTTTCCATGTTCCTATGACTAGAGAACTGCAGATGTTACACTCTTATTCAAAACTTAATGCAAGAATAAGCCCTGCAACTACGGGTCAGTTAATTTAATGTCAGCACCGGGAAAGCATATATAAACATTAGTTTAGAACAAAGTCAACGAACACAGAAAAGGACAAATTAATTAAAGACAGCCACCATGGGTGTTAAGGGCAAATCAACTTAATTAATTAAATTCGACTGAGTTTTCTGATGAGGTAACAGAGAGGATTGATGACAGCAATGTTGTTGATGAGGTATGTGATAAAGAACAACATAAATGGTTTGTCAGCAAGGATAGTATCTAAGACATAGGGAGAAAGTGGTACTGATAAAAAGTTGGCTGAGTTACAGCAGACAGAGTGATGGTGAATGATTGTTTTTTCCCTGAGGGATTCTGGTTGCAGTCGTAATCCCCAAGAGTCAATACTAAGATTGCAGTTTTGTTGATAAGGCTGGTTGAATGGCAAACGTGCATCAGATGAAATTTAATACAGAGAAGTCTGAAATAATACATTTTTGTAATGAGAATAGGGAGAGACAATATAAAAGGCGAGATGTGAGCAACTTGATAACGAGTAGCAGGGCAGATTAAGAAATTCCTTTAAAATACTTACAGGATCCTTGATTTCATAATTGGAAACAAACATACAAAGGAAAGGAGGTAAGGGTGAGCATTTATAAAACAGGGATGCAGACTTAGACCTGTATGGGATAATACTTATGTACTCATTTGCACAGATTTTTACTTACCATTAAATCATTTATTTAAAATTGTCGTTAATTTCCATTCAGGTAAAGTTGTGACTAAACTTACAGTCAGGTTTAGAGTCATGTTGAAATGCTATCTGCTTATATATTAAATTTAACAGCCAGTTTTCAAAGTACATAATAGTTTTCCATCAAATTGTAGACCAGGGCTCAGACCAGAAAACAGCAACAAGAATAATACCAGGATTTAATCTCCACGTTTTGATTAAACATTCGTAAGAGATAGAATTGCTCTTAGATTCAGAACATGGAACTGAAAGATATAAGCACAAATTAACAAGTTTCAATTGAGGTGAGAGAGAAGAAGAATTATCATCCCCACACAACAGCAGTTACATAGATTAGAGTTCTAGTTAAAGCAATTTGAGCTGGTTGGAATTAAAGTTACAGGCATAAATTTAGAGTAAGGTGATCAAATACTTTGTGGGATAAAACATTTAAAAACTACCGGGGCAACAAGACCGGGATGAATAGTGAAATCGGTTGAATTTTTGAATTTTGTGATGAGAGAAAACTTATATAGAATGTTCACTTAAGAAAATAAGAAATGAATGGGATATAAGAATGAATGCACACGATCAGTGAAATGAGCAGGACACTGTGTTTCATTTCACTTTTTCTTTAAATTTGCAAGGACTAGCTAATGGCTTATGAGGTGAATGGAGTGATATAATACTGAGCCATTCAGGCAGAAAGGTCTCAAGTTTATTCTCTGTTCTGTAGCAAGTTGGCTAGTGTTAGCCAAATTAACTATAAGGGTGTTAACAAAGCAAAACATCAAGTTTATAGTCACACATGGACATAAGCCAACTGGGCAAGGTACTCGAGCGCAATGATTGTCTATGGAACCATGAAGTTTGGGGGCAGCGTGGTGGCTCAGTGGTTAGCACTGCTGCCTCACGGCGCCAGGGACCTGGGTTTGATTCCAGCCTCGGGCGACTGTCTGTGTGGAGTTTGCACATTCTCCTCGTGTCTGCGTGGGTTTCTTCCCACAGTCCAAAGATGTGCATGCTAGGTGGATTGGCCATGCTAAATTGCCCATAGTGTTCAGGGATGTGTAGATTAGGTGGGTTATAGCAGGGTGGGTCTGGGTGGGATGTTTTGAGGTTTGGTGTGGACTGGTTGGGCCGAAGGGCCTGTTTCCACACTGTAGGGATTTTATGATACTGAGCAATGAATCCATATAAGCAAACTGGGTAAGGAAACTATGGAAGAAACCACATCAAACATTTCAAATATTTTGGCACAATAACTGTTTCCCACTGTTAGATGTGATCCTTAGATTTTATTGCGGAAGAAATAAATGCAAGTGAGAATGGACAGTTCAAGTCTACGTCCCATAGACAACAATGAAGAAGGGCCTAATGTTGATAATCTTAAAGAGAATGGTCATTGTGACCGAATGGCTTTAACAACTTGCTAACAAGTGCAGAGTGTGGAGTTTAAAAAAAATCTATCACATGCTTTAGCTTCAGTTCATGACTACAGGTTGGCATAATGTTGGAAAGGGTCCTGGTACCGATCATTCTCGGCACCTGTGGGATTTATGTTTACGATATTTGCCAGCAAGAATAATCAGTCACAAGCCAGTTAAAATGGATCAACTGTTTTAGATCAATGCATGTCATACTTACCCAGTAGACACATTTTAAATATACACAGCACTTCCCCTTTCTATAAGGCCATAAGACATAGGAGGAGAAATTAGGCCATCCGGCCCATCGAGTCTGCTCCACCATTCAATCATGGCTGATAAGTTCCTCAACCCCATTCTCCCGCTTTCTCCCCGTAACCCTTGATCCCCTTGATAATCAAGAACCTATTTATGTCAGTCTTAAATGTACTCAATGATCTGGCCTCCACAGCCCTCTGTGGCAGTGAATTCCATAGATTCACCACTCTCTGGCTGAAGAAGTTTCTCCTTCCAAAAGGTCTTCCCTTTACTCTAAAGGCTGTGCCCTCGGGTCCTAGCCTCTCCTACAAATGAAAACATCTTCCCAACATCCACTCTGTCGAGGCCATTCAATATTCTGTAAGTTTCAATTAGATCCCCCCTCATCCTTCTTTGCCACTTTCAAAGATAGAATATAAAAATTGAGATTATATAATGCAAGGGTTGCGTATTTTCTCAAAAATAACATGGAAAAATTAACTAAACCTTTTCTCTATTATTTTCAAGGAGACATACGTGAATACCAAGGAATATAATTTGAGTTCAGAACCAGCAGTGATTTTAAAGAGCCCACAAGTCTTATTTTGCGCTACCAAAAAGTTTGGTAATCCTTTAATTTAAGATGGGACAGGAAATCTGAAGAATCACAGGCAGTCTTATTTTACTGATGTCAGACTTTGTACTTGTAATATTGTACCGTGTTTGCAAAAATTAAAAAAAATCATTTAAACACTTCATAACAATTTTCACTGTGACTCACTTGGCAGTGCAATTGCCTCACGCAGAAGATTGTGGATTTAAGTCCCATCCTAGACATCCGAGTTCAAAAATCTCGGCTGACACTCTAGTACAGTACAGAGGGTATGCTTTCTTTCATTAATTCATGAGATATGTGTAGTCACTGCCTAGGTCAGCATTTATTGCCCTTCCCCAGTTGCCCTAGAGAAGGTGATGGTGAACAGACTTCTTGAAGTCTTTGTGGTCTAAGTTCACCATTTTACGGTTAGGGAGTTCCAGGATTTTGTGCCAACGATAATTAGAGTGGCAATATGGTCCCAAGTCAGGGTGGACTGTGGCTTGGAGGGAATCTGCAGCTTGTGTTGTTACTACGTATCTGATATCCTTATTTTCCAGATTGTAGAGTTTGCTGGTTTAGAAGGTACTGTCAGAGGTGAAACGCTGTATTGCATCTTGCAGATGATACACTCTGCTGCCTTTATACAGCAGTGATGAGGTGAGTGAATGTTGAAGGTGGGATGTCAATCAAGCAGGCTGCCTTGTCCTAATGATGTGAGCTTTTTGAGTGCTAGTGGAGCTGCATTCGTCCAAGCAAATGGAAAGTATCCCATCACACTCCTGACTTGTGCCTTGTAGATGCTGAACTGGAGTTGGGAGAGGGGATAGAGGAGAGGAGTTGCTCATTGCAGAATTCCTAGCCTCTGACCTGCTCTTGTAGCTACAGAATTTATAATGACTAAACCAGTTCTAGTCAATGCTAACCACAGGATATTGATATTGGGGATTCAACGATGGTAATGCCATTGAAAGTCATGCACGGAACATTATATTCTCCAACAAGTGAGAATCTAACCAGCTGGAACTTAAGTGGTAAGTAACAGCCACACCACTTATCAGACCAAACCCGAATATTATCCAGATCTTGCTGCTTTTAGACACAGGCTGCTTTCGTATCTGAGGAGTCAGAAATGCTGCTGAATATTATGCAATCATCAGCGAACATCCCCACTTCTGACCTCATGAGGAATACTGCGTTCCACTCGAGACATTAAACCAATATCCCATTTGGTCTCTCATAAGCAGTTCTATGGCACTATTTTGAAAAGGAGTAGAGGAGTAACATTCCTCTAAGCTGTGAAGCAACCACTCCAAGGGTCCTGACACTGTATGTAGCACAGACCTAAGAAGTCCACACAAAAAGAAAGAACGTTAGCGGGAACACTGTAGAGGAATTATCCTCAACATTTTATCATTCAGTCAATATCTCAAAAATAAATTGTCTGGTCATTACCACATTGCTATTTGTGGGAGATTAACGTCTGCAAAAATTTCTGCCACATTTCACATTAATTCCAAAAGTGACAAAATCAAATTAAGAACTTTACTTAAGGTGCATTGGGGCATTCTGAAATCATGAAAGGCATTGTGATAAAGCACACCTTATTACTAATTAATGATGACTAAAAGCTTATAGTTATAAAAGCAAGAAGTGTTGGAGAAACTCAACAGTTGGCAGCATCTGTGGACAGAGAAACAGAGTAAAAAATTCTGCCCCCCTCCAGCCCCATCATAACTCGTTCTCTAATCTGTTTTAAGGGAGTGTTACAATGGACTCAAAATATCAGCCCTGTTTTTCTTACTACAGCTGTATCAGGCCTGCTGATTTTTCTTCAGCACATTCTGATTTTTATTGCAGAACTCCAGGATCTGCAGTATTTCTTTTTAATTATCGAAGTGGACAATTGCAGTCTAAGTGCATCTTGTTGTGGATAGGGATGGGTTATATGAAATTGTGAAAAATTAAAGTTAATAGGGATTTAATGGGAAGTCCAACACATATATTGTATCACATTACTGCCAGTTCACTTGGGGAGTTATCCAATATGAAGGCCGTTAAATTTCATCTGATAGTCAGGGAAGAGACGCAGAAAAATTGTACTGCAGCAACGGAGTAAAATGGTGAGAAAACATGGTATGTAACTGCAAGCTAACACATGGTCCACTGCTGAGACTCTTTCCCAATTGACTTAGCATTTGATTACAACAAATGAAAGCACAGCAGTTCTGCCTGGCTGTGTTTTTGATGATTACAATCGTCTACCCATTTCATTTCTTTCCAAGATGACAGCTGCAAAGAAGAGACTCATGGCATCTGCAATCACTGGCAGTCACCATACAACTTTTCACCCGTTCTGCTGCAAAATTTTAACGAGAACAAATATGAGTTACAGAGATAATAAAGGGCACAGTCAAACCATTTTGTCTTTCAGAACTGTGAAACTAGTTTAATATTTTTTCCCCAAAATTTGAACTACTCCTGAGACAGTGATACTGTACACAAAAATTTACCTTAAATAAGCTTATATCATTATTGCTCCTTTCTACAATAAAAGTTAGTGTAAAGATCTATGATTACAAAGCTGGTACACATCACCTCCAAAGCAGATTACATCATAGCTGGATAAAATGGAAAGCTCCCTTAACTCTGTTCTAATGACAGGAGGAAATTTACACTGATCTCTACGTGCCAGTGACACTGTAAAAATATTTGTTAAAATGACAAATCTGGGAAATTTCTGGCTTTTACATTGTCACCAACATTTGGAAATTGCATCAATGCAAAGTTCAAACTCCAGTGTAACAGTTCAGATCCCATTACCGGTTCATAACCTTTTGTTTTCTTACAGACTCCTCACAACTGCAATTGATGCAAAATGGTTATTTTAAATATTAAGATTTTTCCCAAATTTTGCTTCATAAGATTAATGGAAAAAAAATTTCAATTGGACTGAAGAAAGCAAGGGAAAAACCAGTTGAAAAAAACTGGTTACATTGGTCCTCTATTTTGAAATATACAAGGCAGGTCAGATGAGAATATCTCATTCAGCAGTTTTGCAGGAGGAGGAGGTGTAGGGGTTGGGTGGGGGCAGGAGCCTAAATTATAGCATATGAATTGAACTGTGAACTGTCTAGTGGCTGGAGCTAATTGTGGTGAGAGTTTATAAGACAGCTTCAATGCTAATAATTGACAAATTACAGAAAACCTTTTCTAAGTTTTTATTATTGCTCAGTCAGTAAGAAATAAGGCAATTGTTGCAGTTCTTATTGTGGATTACCTATGTACTCTAGTTAAATTAATCTGATGAACCAAAGCAGTTACATCTCAAATCTCACAAGATGAGATCAGAAGATCAGAAAAATTCTTATCTTCCTATCATCAACATTGTTTTTGCATTTATTTGAACTGAACTGGAGAATACATTATCGATTTTGAGGAAAACTGGTAACTGGAGGTGTGAAAGTTTTGTTCATCTGTTGAGTTTGAGCAGACTGCAAATTACCACCAAAGTCGTAAGATGCAGAGGGCCCATTATATAACTGATGATTGCATGGATGTTTAGAGTACTCAAAAGCAACAGGCAAAAATGCCAAAATGCAGAAATCAACCAGAAATGGGCAAAGGGGAGTAAATTAATTTTATTTCTAAAGGAGAAAAGGAAAATGCAGGCATATTATTAAATATAAGATATAAAACTGACAAGTTAGATTTTGAAATGAGAGAAATAATTTAGAAAACAAATGCTCTCACTGAAACAGTGAAATTGGCACAGCTTGGAGTAAACAAGTTAACAAAGTTTCAAAGTATCGTCACCTTCTAGAAATGATCTTAAAATTATTCTAGTTTTATGAATTATATTGCTCCAAGACAATAACATTCTCCAGAATAGTCTGGAATGTGAAGAATACTGGTGGTCCTAACATTTTTAAAATTTCTTCTTGAGTCATGATTGTCACTGTCAAAGCCAGCATTTATTGCCCATCCCAGTTTGCTGTTGAGAAGTTGGTGGCAAGCCTTGAATTAGTGCACTCCTTGTGGTTGAGGTAATACCACAGCATTTTTTCTACTGTGGTTTGATGCAACTGAGTGACTGTCTTTGCCATTTCAGTGGTGGTTAAAGTCAACTACATTGTCGTAGGGAGTTCTGAAGAAGGGTCACTGGATCCAAAACGTTAACTCTGACTTTCTCTTCACAGATACTGCCACACCTGCTGAGCTTTTCCAACAAATTCTGTTTTTGTTGTTGTTCATTGTTGTGGGTCTGGAGTCAGTGGGCAGCCTGGTTGAGAATAACAGATTTTTCTCCCCTCAAGGGGAACCAGATGGGATTCTGAGATATCCCGGCAACAATGAGTTGTTCCAGGAATGGTGCTCAGTAAGATGGGGCTAGAATCGGGCAAGGTGGACACTATAGTCGTGAGGTAGGTAGTTAATGAGGGGTATTTTGTAAGATACGGAAAGAACATTTGCTAGTCCCTGTGGCCAGAAACACTCCATGAAATTCAACAAAATCAACATTTCGTCAAAAAACCAAGGTAGTGTTGGATATGTCAAAGTGTGGATAGGTCTTCCCCCCCATTTTCTCAATCTGACTCTTTCGCTGTAATTCACTACGTTTGGAACTAAATGACCGTGCTTATCCCTCGAGGCAAATATAACTATGTTCAGCTAATATGGTGTTTGGTAAGGTTTTGATGGGTGAGTAGATGATGGCAAAGGTCATTTTGATAAACTAATTATTGATGCAGGGAACAAAGAATAGGAAGTAAGAGCAAATTACTGCAGATGCTAGGATCTGTACTGAAAACAACAAATGCTGGAGATCACAGCGGGTCAGACAGCACTCATGGGAAGAAAGCAAGCTAATATTTCAAGTCTAGACAACTCTTCAGAATTGAAGTGTGGAGGGGGCAGCATTTACACTATAGTTGGTCGGGTGGGGTGTGGAGAAAAGATGTTGATAGTTCAGATTAAGTGATTGGAATGCGCGAATGTCAGAATATGGTGTATCTAACTGTCAGACTTGAAAGAGAAGACAGTCCCACTTGGGTGGGGAGAGGGGAGTGAGGACATGGTGACAGAGAATGTAAAAAGTAAAGCTAAAAGGGGAGAAATGGGAGAATGTAACAAGTAAAACTAAAAGAAAGAGGAGAAATAGAAGTTGGTTCACAATTTGAAGACGCTGAACTCAATATTAAGCCCAGAAGGCTGTAAAGTGTCTAGTCTGAAGGTCAGATGTTGTTCCTCCAGTTTGCGCTGTGATTCACTGGAGCACTGCAGCATGTCGAAGACAGACAAGTGGGGATGAGAGTAGGATGCTGTGTTAAAATGATGAGGAATAAACTGTCCACTGCCATCCACTAACACCCATAGCTACCTTCCCTACAGCACTTCACACCCCAGGTCCTGCAAGGACTCCATCCCTACATTGCATCTGTTCGGATGAAGCCACCTTCCAAAACAGTGCTGCTGACATGGCTTATTTCTTCCATAACTGATTTCCCACCCACTGTGATAGGGTCCTCAACCGTATTCAGCCTATCACCCATGCTTCTGCCCTTGTCCCTTCCCATCATTCAGAACAGCACGATCAAGTCCCCCTTGTTCTTACTTTTCATCCCACCAGCCTCCGCATTCAAAGGATCATTCCCCGCCACTTCAGACAACTCCAGCAGAATGCCACCCCACAAAACACATCTTTCCCTCAATCCCCCAGTCTGCATTTTGCAGGGATCGTTCTCTCCGAGACACCCTAGTTCATTACATGATCACCAACACCACCCCATCTTCCTATAGCACCTTCCCATGTAACTGCAGAAGGTGCATCACCTACCCCTTCCCCTCCTCCCTGCTCACCATCCAAGGGCCTAAACAGACTTTCCAGGTGAAGCAGCATTTCACCTGTACCTCCTCCAATCTTGTGTATTGTACTCGCTGCACGCAATGTGGCCTACTCTACATTGGAGAAACTAAACGCAGACCGGGTGACCACTTTGCAGAATACATCCGGTTTGTCCACAGGCATTCCCCACCTTCCTGTAATTTGTCATTTCAACACAGCAACTTGCACACATGGCTACTTTTCTAGCCTTAGCATGCTGCAGTGCTCCAGTGAATCACAGCGCAAACTGGAGGGACAACATCTCATCTTCAGACTACGCACTTTACAGCCTTCTGGACTTGAATATCAAGTTCAACACCTTCAGATTGTGAACTAACTCCCATTTCTTCCCTTTTTTTCAAGCTTTACTTGTTACATTCTCTCTCCTCCCCCCACCCCAGTGGGACCGTCTTCTCTTTCAAGTCTGGCAGTTAGACTCAGCATTGTTCTGCCATTCTCAAATTCCGATCACTTAATTTGAACTATCAACATCTTTTCTCCACCAGCACTCTACACCCACCATCGCCACCATCCACCCCACCAACACACTTCTAACTATACCTCCCTCAGACCAGCTACATACCCCAGACCCTGACCCAAACTCCCTTCCTCCCTCTTGCCCAAGTTGAATTCCCTGCCACTGGAGCAGTCCTGATGACCATGTCCCACCTCACCCAACCTGATACTCCCTTACTATGCCCCTGCATTACCTGACTCGATCCCTCCACACACCTTGGGCACAACCCAACGACCATCACCGCGCTCCCCCCCCTCCCCTGCTGTTGGACTGTAGTTGACACCTTTTTGCCAGATGTTAAACCCCCCCCCCACCACCACCAAAGGGAAGTATAGCTCTACATTTCTCAGGGGGCCCTGAGCAGAATCTCTGTTTGAAATGTTAACTCTCTTCTGTTCTAAAAAGAGAAGGGCCACGAGATTACCACAATTGAGAAAATCCAAACCAGTCAACATCACAAGGCTTTCAGCTAAATTTTTCATCTTTGATTTTAATCAGTTTTATAATATTGTAGAAATTATATTTGAAATTTTCCAGTGCATGATGGTAGTGGGTGAGATAGCATGCTGTGAACCTAAGCTTTGAAAATCTACCACTGCATTTAAAACAATCCACACTGCTAAGCTATTTTATAATTTAATGAGCTCCTCACTAAAATAACAATAGGTTCAGTCAAATTTTAATCATTTATAATTTCAGCAGTTATTATCAGCCATCCATCTTCTGTGTGCAATGTCACGTCAGCGTAACTTACTTTATGCACTTCATTTTATTTGAAAATTACATTGTTCATCATTTTAACTTAAAGGTTTCCAGAACATTTTCCTCATCCCACGTCCTTCCCATTTGTTCTTCAGAATCCATACTACGCCCAAGATCCAACCTAGATCATTGTTGAACGACCAGCAAATTTTTCTACGCTGCATAGAAAGAGGCCGAAGGAATAATGTTGTCCTACATGTGCAGCAGCATCTCACATAATCCCTTCCTACATGTGCCTAAATTGCCTGATTATGAAAGGAACTTTCCTCTATCCCAGAGATTATGGAGAAAAGCTCATTGCAGCAGCATTTTCATATAATGCTTCTAAAGTGAGCAGAAAGTGCAGTCTTAAACTCTACAAATATGATTTCTGCAACACATCCAGCATGGTACAACCTCATTCCTCAGCAAACTATGACAGGCCCATCTTTCATTTGGAGCCCACAACCTTGTCAAATCTAGCTGTTTGATTACTGTGACAGTGTTTAGATTACATGACTATTTTTCTTCAGGAAAGGACAGTTAATTTTATATAGAGGCTGGCAGCCCAACAAAATGATTACTCCACATGGGAATGATTGACATTGAAAGAGAACAATAACATCACTATTAGATCACAGCCATGACTTTGGATGATGACGCTGCAACATAAATGAGTTAGCTCTCCAGAGACATAACAAACAAAGGCCATCTCTCAGGGCAATGGTGCTAGCAGATATAAAAATCCAGAAGAACTGAGGATGCCAGGAATCAGAAACAAAAGAGAAACTGCTAGAAAATCTCGGTAGGTCTGGTAGCATCTGCGGAGAGAAATCAGAGTTAATATTTCGGGTCGAGTGACCCTTCTTCAGAACCCTTGAAGGATCGCTGGTCCTGAAATGTTAACTCTGATTTCTCTCCACAGATTCTGCCAGACCTGCTGAGGTTTTCCAGCAATTTCTGTTTTTGTTGCTAGCAAATATAAAGGTTGCCACCAACACTAACCACATTTTTGGACAGAAACGTGTGGAGTACTGAAATAGCCAACACCGGCTAAATCTGTGTGATTTTCCACCTGTCTACATATACAGACTTTTCTAAACTTTGGTGTAGATCCATATCCAGAAACATTCGTAAACTTCAAAGTCAAAAATCACATGACACCAGACTATTGTCCAACGCATTTACTTGAAATCACAAGCTTTCACACCACTGCTCCTTCATCAAGTACAATGAGAAAGGGCACACAGACACAGAGCTGATAAGCAGAGAGATCAAAGGATCATATAATTGGTGTGAGTGAAGTGAACAAACAAAATGGCTGATGGAAAACTCTGTTAGAAAGAAGACGCAAGTTTTGATTGATTAAGATGCAAATTCCAGAATCTGTTTCAAGTCAACTGCCCCGAGATAATTAGAGGTTTTATCAGTGTCTGCCTTATGTTCCAAACTTCAATCAGGCAGAGATACAAAAGGCGAAATCTCAAGTCAGACACTGAATTGTAGGTGTGAGGCCACATTCAGATTCTGTCTGAGTTTTAACCTGGAATCAGGCTGGTTTTATTCCGAAAGCAAACATTTATAAAATACCACACTGACTGATGTGACTACAAATTGTGTGTTTTTTGAACAAAATAGAATGTATCTGCAAATGGACAAACATCTTGGATGAAATGATTCATCCCATTGATTTGTGTGAAAATGCTGCTGCAATAAGCTTTTCTCCATTATCTCTGGGATGGAGGAAAGCTCCTTCCCTAACCATGTGTGCGTGTGCGTGTGCATGTGCGTGAGAAAGACAGACCTGATGCTGTCAAAACAGGACAGTAAGGAAGATTTTACAGCTACAGAACAGTGTGCTGGGGTCATCAGTAGAGCCACATGATCCCAAGATCACGGTTGAGGCCGTCTTCATGGGTATGGAACTTGGCTATTAGTCTCTGCTTAGCGATTTTGCGTTGTTGTGCATCCTGAAGTCCGTCTAAAGATTGGAAGCTGAATGCCCTTGACTGCTGAATTGTTCCCCAACTGGGAGGGAACACTCCTGCCTGGCGATTGTTGCGCAGTGGCTGTTCATCTGTTGTCGTAGCATCTGCATGGTCTTGCCAATGTACCATGCCTCGGAACATCCTTGCCTGCAGCACATCAGATAGCCAACGTTGGCTGAGTCACATGAGTATCTGCTATGCACGCGGTGGGTGGTGTTCCCATGTGTGATGGTAGTGCCCATGTCGATGATCTAACATGTCTTACAGAGGTTGCCATGGCAGGGTTGTGTGGTGTTGTGGTAGATGGTGCCCTGAAGGCTGGGTAGTTTGCTGTGAAGACCTTGGCAAGGTGCTCATCATCATCAATGACATGTTGAAGGCTGCAAAGAATATGGCGTAGTTTCTCCGCTCCGGGGAAGTACTGAATGACGAAGGGTACTCTATCGGTCATATCCTGTGTCTGTCTGCTGAGAAGGTTGTTATGTTTTTTCGCTGTGTTTCGTCAGAACTGGCAATTGATGAGTTCAGCATCATATCCTGTTCTTATGAGGGCATCCTTCAAAACCCTCAGGTGTCTGTTGTGTTCCTCCTCATCTGAGCAGATCCTGTGTACGTGCAGGGCTTGTCCATCGGGGATGGCTTTTTCAAAATGTTTAAGGTGGCAGCTAGAGGAGAGCAGCATTGTGAAGTTATCCATGGGCTTTAGGTAGAGTTAGGTACTGAGGTGTCTGTACTTGATGGAGATGCCTATGTCCAAGAACACACCTCAGTCCAATACTGGTACTTCTAAATAATTCGTAAACTTCAAGGAGCTGCAGTTTTACTTGTTGCCATAGGTGCTATAGATTCTTTGCCACATAAGGATAAATGTAGAAGATTCCACAGCACTGAAACTTCAGCATATGAAAATTCACTACTATTTGAAACTGGTCCATAATTCCACAGATAGAGCAAAGGACACAGCACAATACAGCACAGGAACAGGCCTGTCAGTGCCCCAAGCCTGCACCGACATATTTTGCCCTTCCATACTAAAACTGTCTCCACTTACAAGATCCGTATCCCTCTATTCCCCTTCTATTCGTGTATTCATCCAGGTGTTTCTTGAACTCTGTTAGAAAGACGACGCAAGTTTTGATTGATTAAGATGCAAATTCCAGAATCTGATTCAAGTCAACTCTCCCGAGATAATTAAAGGTTTTATCAATGTCTGCCTTACGTTCCAAACTTCAATCAGGCAGGAATACAAAAGGCAAAATCTCAGGTCAGACATGACCTAGGTGTGAGGCCTCATTCAGATTCTGTCTGAGTTTTAACCTGGAATCAGAAATTTATAAACTGCCACACTGACTGACTGTGACTGCTATTGTGTCTGCTTCCACCACCTCCTCTGGCAGTGCGTTCCAGGCACTCACCACACTTTGTGTGAAAACCTTGCCTTGCACATCTCTTTTAAACGCCCCCTCGCACCTTGAACCTGTGTCCCCTAGTAATTGACCCCTCCAACCTGGGAAAAAATCTGACACTTTCTACACCATGCATGCCATTCACAATCTTATAAACTTCTATCAGGTTGCCTTTCACATCTCCTGCATTTCAGAGAAAAAAAAAACCCGGTCTATCCAACCTTTCTTAGAACATAGAACAGTACAGCACGGTACAGGCCCTTTGGCCCACGATGTTATGCTGAACTTTTACCCTAAACCTAAGGTCTATCTAACCTCCACCGCTACCTTATACTATCATCCATATGCCTATCTAATAGCTGCTTAAATGCCCCTAATGAGGCCGACTCCACTACCCTCTCCGGCAATGCATTCCACGACCCTACCACTCTCTGAGTAAAGAACCTACCTCTGACGTCTCCCCGATATCTACCTCTTTTCACTTTAAAACTATGTCCCCTCGTAAAAGCTATCTCCACCCTAGGAAAAAGTGTCTGGCCGTCTACTCTATCTATACCTCTGATCATTTTGTACACCTCTATCAAGTCACCTCTCATGCCTCCCTCAATATTTTGGAAGAGATCCCATCAGGATCAAGGTGGCTAAGGAAAGAATAGGTACCCTTAAAGATCAACATGGCCATCTATGTGTGGAGCCACAGGCGATGGGGGAGATTTTTAATGAATATTTCTCTTCAGTGTTTACTGAGAAGTGAATCATGGATGCTAAGGAAATAAGCGAAACAAGTAGGGATGTTTTGGACTACCTACACATTACCAGAGAGGAGATGTTTTCAGCCTTGACGTGCATGAAGGTGGATGAGTCCCTTGGGCCAGATCAAGTGCATCCTCAGATGTTGTGGGAGGCTAGGGAAGAAATTGCAGAGGCCCTTGCAGAGATTTTTGCTTCATCTTTAGCCACTAGTAAAGTTCCAGAAGACTGGAAGTGGCTAAGGTTGCTCCATTGTTTAAGAAAGGTAGCAAAGACAAATCAGGGGACTACAGGCCAGTGAGCCTGACATCAGTGGTAGGAAAGTTATTGGAGAGGATACTGAGGGACAGAATCAACCAATATTTGGATAGTCAGCAAGGATTTGTGCACAAGAAGTCATGTCTGACAGATCTTTTAGAGTTTTTCGAAGAGGTAACCAAGAGGGTGGATGAGGGTAGGACAGTGGATGTTATCCATATGGACTTTAGTAAGGCCTTTGATAAGGTCACGCACAGCAGGCTAGTCTTGAAAGTTAGGTCGCACAGGATCCAGGGAAAGCTAGCTAACTGGATTCAAAATTGGCTCGATGGTAATGAAGCAGATGATGATGGTTGAAAATTGTTTCTTGGACTGGAGGCCTGTGACTAGTGGTGTGCCACAGGGATTAGTGCTGGGACCTTTGTTATTTGCATAAATGATCTGGATGTGAATGTAAAAGGCATGATTACTAAGTCTGTGGATGATACAAAATTAGGAGGTATCATTGACAGTGAAGAAGGTTATCAAAAATTACAGGGGGATATTGATCAGATGGGGAGTGGGCTGAGGATTGGTAAATGCAATTCAATACAGTTAAGTGTGAGGTGTTGCATTTCGATAAGTCAAAGCAAGGTAGGACATATACAGTATATGGTAAAGTCTTGAGGAGTGTTGTGGAACAGCGGGACCTAGGAGTACAAGTACATAGTTCATTGAAAGTAATGTCACAGGTATACAGGGTGGTGAAGAAGGCATTTAGCATGCTGGCCTTCATCAGTTGAGGCGCTGAATATAGGAGTTGGGATGTTATGTGACAGTTGTATAAGTCATTTGTGAGGCAGCACTGGGGAGTATTGTGTACAGTTTTGGTCATCCTGTTACAGGAAAGACATAGTTAAGCTGGAAAGTGTGCAAAGAAAATTTACGAGGATGTTGCCAGGACTACTAGGCCTGAGTTATAGAGAGAGGTTGGCCAGGAAAGGACTTTATTCCTTTGAATGTAGGAGAATAAGGGGTGACCTTATTGAGGTGTATAAAATCATGAGGGCCATTGAGAGGATGAATGCATTTAGTCTTGTTCCCAGGGATGGGATATTGAAAACTAGAGGGCATAGGTTTAAGGTGAGAGGGGATAGATTTAAGAAGGACCTGAGGGACAACTTCTTCCTGGAGAGAGTGGTGTGTATATGGAATGGGTTGCCAAAGAAAGTGGATGAGACATATGTAATAGCAACATTTAAAAAACATTTGGATAAGTACATGGATGAGAAGGGCTTAGAGGGATATGGACCAATTGTGGGTTCTGGAACTAGCTGAGTGGACACCATGGTCAGCATGGACCAGGTTGGGCCGAAGGGCCTGTTTACATGCTGTATTACTCCATGACCCTATGACCCAGGGACTTGCCTTAATACTTTAACACAGCACCTCTTCCTTGTTAATAGCAACTTGGCTTAGAAATTCGACACTCTTTCCTGAGATCATCTTCCACCAATTCCTTCTCTTTAGTGAATACCAACAGAAAGTATTTGTTTAGGATCTCAACTGCCTCTTCTGGCTCCACACTTAGGTTCCCACCATTTTTATATGTATAAAAAGCCTGGGAATTCTCCTTAATCCTGTTTGCTAATGACTATTCAGGACTCCTTTTAGCCCTTCTAATTCCTTGTTTAAGTTCTTTCCTATTTTCCTTATATATTTCAAGGGCTTCATCAGTTCCTATCCTCCTAGACGTTACGTATACTTCCTTTTCCCTTTTTTTAACCAAGGTTACAGCATCCCTGGTCATCCAAGGTTCATGTAACTTGCCATACTTATTCTTCATTCTCACAGGAACATGCCGCTCCTGAACGCTTATTGACTGCCGCTTGAAATACTCCCATATCCGATGTGGATTTATCCTCAAACAGCTGCCTCCAGTCAAAATTCTCCAGTTCCTGCCTAATATTGTGATTCACCTTCCCCCAATTTAACACCTTCACCGAAGGACTGCTGTTATCCCTATCCATGAGTAACTTAAAACTCTCAGTATTGTGGTCACTACGCTCGAAATGCTCCCCCACCGAAACTTCACTCACCTGGCCGGGCTCATTTCTCAAAACCAGGTTCAGTATGAGCAGAACTGGCGCTGCAAGGTGAACCAAACGCTGGGTTAAGGTGCCTGATGCCAATGCTTATCAAATCCCACAAAAGGTGTTGGTTTATACAGACAGCAGGACAGTGGCGAGGGAAGTCAAAATACGCTCAGGAGTGTGTAACAACTCACCTGCCAAATCAATTAGCCCTGAAAACGGATGGTGTGGAGCATCAAGCCCATACTCGGCCGTCACTGGCAATACAGAGCCTGCGGGGGCTACGCCGTGACGAGTAGGAGGGTCGCTATGGTGAGCACTGAGGCCTAGGGCGCGGGCCCAGGTGGAGCCGCCGCAGGGGCAGATCTTGGTGGTAGTAGCAAGTATTCAAATAAGAACTTTGAAGGCCAAAGTGGAGAAGGGTTCCATGTGAACCGCAGTTGCACATGGGTCAGTCAGTCCGAAGAGATAGTCGAATGCTGTTCCGAAGGGACAGGCGATGGCCTCCATTGCCTTCAGCCGATCGAAAGGATAAAATATAGTTTTTTTTCATTTGTTTCAATGGTTATACACGTTGGTCAAACGGTGAGATAGTGACAGAGATAGTAGGAACTGCTGATGCTGGAGAATCTGAGATAACAGGTGAGATAGTGACAGTAGTTTTAGAGGAGTCCCTGGGGTTAACCTACCTGCCACGTGAGTCAGCACCAAGTGGAGGTCAATTTGTGCCACTGGTGTGGAATTGGGTTGCACAGAGCAAGATTCAGGAAACCTACTGAAAGATAAAATACAACCCTATTACTGTAAAGGGCAAGCCAGCTGCATGACAGCGTTGCCAAAAGAAATATATATGGATATTGCACAAAATAAATTTCACCTCTTAAAGAGTCAATTATAGATACACAGGATAAGTGACTTTTGCATGAGCCTCTCACCTTTTTATGGGCACTGTATTATTGGCTATTAGAGTACCACACTGTTTTATTGATTGGTTAATTCATTATTATATGCTTTCGGTTTCCCAAGTCACACACAAACTAAAAAACAAGTTCGTAATTAAAGCAATGTTTAAGTTGGCATAGTTATCATTTAATAGAAAAGTGTTGTGAGAACTATAAAAAAAGGGCAATAAATGGCTTTGTACGAGATTAATAACATACTTTATTCTAATCTTCCACAAAGCAGACTATAAGTATCACATTGTTTGCCTGGATTTAGTCCAAATTACTCCCTGTGATGGCTGTAGTGCTTTAAACAACAAGCTGAGATTTAAGACGTTATAAATGTCTGACCAGGAAGCTGTAACTAATTCGCATAATACAATAAGGAATGTCAGTCATAGATAATGGAGCTCTTTTAATTGTTATATTTCCATGCTTCACAGTTTTCTCTCATTTGCTACACATGTAGACTGCTCACCACCTGCCAGGATACTGAACAGGTTGTGAAAAGATTTCTTAAAAAAAACCTACAAGTGTTGAAAGTCCTCCCCAAGCTACAGGTTTTTCCTAGATTGTTCTTCTAAGCAAGTTATTCATGCCAGGTCTCCCAGATCTTCCTTTTCTCCCGTTGTGAATATTATTTTGCTGCTTTCCTGGGTTTCTTGGATAACATGACATGCATCTCTCTGTGCTCCTTTGCTGTTTGCATATAATTCGTTGTTATGTTGTCTTCTTTGAGAATTACTGTTCTCTTGTAGACCCTTTTTAAATTGAAAAATATCAATTGAAGAACCAAAGCTTATTTTGCAAGACACCAGCAAAGTTCAAAAGATAGAAGTGAGGGTGTAAAATAATACCCGATTTGGTATTAAAGGGCTGTAAATGATAGAAAGAGAAAAATGTTGATTAGAGACAATGGAGGCAGCTCCTTTTTGGAAAATTTCACTAGCCTCTTTTTGCAGGACACTCCAATGAGAGGAAAAAAGCCTAAGATACGAATTCCAACTTTGGAGGCAGGACAGGGGCAGTGAAAGAAGCTGTTTCAAGCAGGTTTGTGACTACCTATAATGCAAGGGATCTAGGAACACCATTTTCAGTCCTCACAGGTACTTTCACACACCACTATTCTAAATAAGGCCCATTGTAACTGGCCAATCACATTTGGCATGCAACAAGTCATGCTATAAGTCAACGTACAGGAGATTTTCCAAGGGAATCTGCAATGTGAGAGCCTGCAAGGAGAAGGGATTACTGAAGATATGGCCGATACACAAAACAGACTCTGTGCCCTGTTTACAGCTATCTCAAACACAGCAGCATTGGTAGACAGTGTTGACCCACTTTGGCAGAAAAATGTTGCATGCAGTTTCTTCTAACTCTCAATGTAAATTATGGCATCAACAGCTCACAAAGGTGAACATTTGATTAAACTATTACAATTCTTCAGAAGCAGCACAATCACAGTAATCATGGTGCTGCATGTCGGAAGGCATATCAGGCCAGTAAAGCCTGAAAGGAAGCATCTGCTAAAATGCCACTAACGTTATTCCAGATAATGCTGCCTGGCAGCGGCTGTGGAGAATTTTTCAGAGATGGACTAATAGAGAGCCAGATTCAGAGTTATGCCATCTGCTGAGGACACTTCCTGCTGGAATACACCATAGAGCTGGCAGCACAAATCCCAGTACCAATCTGTTGTAGTTTCAAGCCTGTACAACAGGCTTCTACTGTATATCATCTGCACATTTCTTAATCCTTTGCCTGTTTTGCTTTAGAAAAGTCAGCTAATAGGCTGGCATGTCTTGAATCTTTCTAAAAGCTGTCAGAACTCTCACCTTCTATTGTCCTTATCACTTGAAATTTTACATAATCCAATTTCCTCTTCAACTACTAATGCAGCCCTTATATTTCCATCTGGACCTGACTAAAGATTGGAATGAATGAATTAATGAAAATGAGTCCTGCTTAACACAATATCATCCAGGGGATTTAAGGAGCGTTCTTAAATTGTAGACACAGCTGGCAGTAGACAAGGAAAATTGGCCCACAAAAGTTCCAGAATATTAGTTCTGTGGAAAAGACTGTCCAGATCTTCCAGTGTGCAGATAGTCAGAAAATGGAACTAATCCCAAAGCAACACATCTTGACCAATTGGAGGCTATGATACACTGACTGTGTGGGAATTACCTGGGAAGTTTCAGCTTCCAAAGGGCAATTATCTTGCACCTGAATACTCAACACATCTCCAACTCCCAGTTAGTGTCGAAGACTTCACAGGGTTCAGACTGGAGAGTTACCCAGGAAACACCGGACAGATTTAAAACAGAAGTCTCACTCCTGGGTAACTATAAAACTGACCCAACCCACACTGATTCCTCTCTTGCTTCGTCTTCCCAACTCTCCCAGTACTGAACATCCGTCCTATCGACAATCCTCGACAATCCTCCCTACTCAACTACGCCTCTGATAAACACCCCATGACACTCCTGGTGACCCAACTGATGAAGGGTGTAAACCCAAAACGTTGACTTTCCTGCTCCTCTGATGTTGCCTAATTTGCTGTGTTCCTCCAGCTCCACACTGTATTGACTGACTCCAGCATCTGCAGTTCTTACTATCAACTATCCATACTATCAGCCTCATCTACTCACCCCACCACACTACTGCCCCGACCCTTTGACTTCCCTAATCAATAATAAATCTATTATTTACCCACCTGCCATCCTACCTCCTTATCCTGCACCTACTCACCATCCCATCTCCTCCTCACCCACCCACTGGCCATCCTAACCCTATACCCACTCTACCCACTTAAGCATTTACTGTACAGACTAACCTTCTTTCCTTGGCTTCTCAGAGAGTCTTTGGGCACTTAAACTGTGCCTATCTACTGAATAAAGTAGCTGGTACTATAAAAAGTGGGCGTAGCTTCTACGAAAGACTTCTGTATTCTTCTTTGCAAGGCGTTCTAGGCTTGGTGAATGCTGCAGGGTCCTCCATGGAAGCCAGTCCCAAAAAAACTACAGTTAAAGAGAAGTGTACCATTTTGTCTGATACAGTCGGAAATAGAGTTTCTGACCCTGATCAGGAGATTTGGGCCAATGTGTTAGATAAAAAACAAACAAAATTGGGTTGATGTTATCTTCCAGTGGGAATCTGGCAGAAGCAGATATCATTCCTGATTGGAAATTTGCAAGAGATATCCCAGAAGAGTTTACCTGCATTATGTGAATGGCACCAGTCCCTTGCTTGACCAAGCTTCAAACAGCTGGGGAGGACAAGGATCCAGCAGTCTGGAGACTGCCCATTGGTACTGGATAATGGAAACTACCAAGACTGGGGCGTGGGATATTTTCACAAAGCCTCATTCTAGAAGTCACAGGCAGTAGGGGTTAGAAGGGGAGCCCCTTGCTACTCGTGGTCCCAATAAGGAAAAATACAATTACATTGACTGCACAGCCTTTGAAATGGTATTACCTAGTAGGGCATTACTGTTGTTATCCTTCTCAGAAATGGGCTAACTTAAAATGTGGGCCTTCACCTGCCATCAAAACCAAGGAACAAAGCAGGAATGAAGCCATCCTATGTTACATATGTCCCCTTGCTTCTTTCCAATGATCTTGGAGCAGTAAGATGGGTAAATACTCATGTTGATGCATTATGGAAAAGACTAAAATGGACTAAATTCATTTTTGGATCTCATCAGCTGAGTTCCAGATACCGTTATATCCATTTTAGGCCTAGTAATCAAACACAATAATGTTAAAGTTAGGCCCTAGAATTCTAGTTTAATAAGTCTTCAATTATGTCATTTTTGACAGGGGCAGGTTGTAAACACTTGCTGGAAGGCTGACTCCCCCAAAAGTGAGGCGGGGAGGAAAGGAGAGCGAGAGCGAGAGCAAGAGAGAGACACATGCGTGAGTCATGAGATATCAAAAGGAAAGGAAGCCAGAGAGTGGAATCCTCATGTTTACACTGAGATAATTAATCTACTACCATACCTAATTTGACATACATATGATGGGAAGGTGCTGATTCAAAGAAGAGAGCAAGAAGAATGAATATTAAGCGATCACCTCAGAGCATAACAAAAAGTGAATAATGTAGGAGACTGATGGTCAACTGCTTATAATAAAATTACAACTAAAATTTATCAAGGAGAAAAGTTCTCATTTTAGACTTAAACAATAGTTTTGCCAAGCCGATTCATCAGTTTAGAGGAACTGGATTCTGCACGTCCGGACCAGTGTGCGTTTTTGATTTATGTGCCAAGTCTGTTTCTGGATTGACAAAATATACATTATGTGAATTTCTGGTAAGATGGTTCTGAATGGCAGGACTATACATTATGTGAACTTCTGGTAAGATGGTTCTGAATGGCAGGATTCAAGCGAAACACTTCACTGGACAATAGTGGCAATTGGAATAAAATCAAAACATGCGGAGGACATCTATAAAATTTTCAATTTTCATAGATTTAAAGTGAATGATACTCTTGTTAAAATAACTTGTGCCCACACAAATGTCTATACCTTCACCTAGTAATAGAAGAACAGAACTGGGTTGTCTCGTTATTTTTAATTACTTTTTGAACAAATAGCTTTATAAATCTATGAATTACAACCAATAAATTTGTGCTCACAAGAATTTTAAATAGAACAAAATATTAATCTTAATTTGGTATATGGAGTGGCTTCACTGGAGACAATGTTGCTTCTTATAATATATTTTTACTTACATAAAATTCACGCAGCCTGTTCCTGCTGGTGGAGCAATCCAGACAAAACTCAGATTTGTCTGTGGAAGGTGACTGACGTGAGACGCTACAACACTGCACATGAATTGGGATCCAAAAGGTTGATCAGACATGAAACCTGCAACAACACAAAAAGGGTATCTGTAAGATATTGTAAATCAGTTCCCAAACCTTTTCCCACTGTCAACCCATTTCAAGGCTTGAAATTCGTTGCCATGCCTTGGTGAACAGGGGAGAACCATGAGCACGAGATTTGGGACGAGTACAGAGGACTTATGAGTACAGGGATCAGGAAGTAGTGATGAAGAAAGAGTTCAGCTCTTATTGCATCAGTGTTCATGGCCCTAAAATCTCAGCTTGTGCCATTTTGGGAAGCCCTGTTGTAAATGAATGGCATAGCTCATTTTCCTTAATAATCAAACAGGTTTTCTACTGCTTTACCACTATGCAAAGGTCCATTTCAGTCAGTAAAAACTAGGTTGGATTAACGGACCATAGGAACATAACATTGCCTGCCAAATGTGACTTCATTTCAGGTAAATGAGACTTATTATTTGTGGGTACCACACGGAGTGTTGAGAGCATCTAATGACATTGGCCGATTTTTGTACCATTGATTTGATTTTCTTACATAGAAACATAGAAAATTGGTGCAGGAGTAGGCCACTCAGCCCTTTGAGCCTGCACCACAATTCAATATGATCATGGCTGATCATGCAATTTCAGTATCACATTCCCACTTTCTCTCATTACCCCTTGATCCCTTTAGCCACAAGAGCCACATCCAGCTCCCTCTTGAATATATTTAATGAACTGGCCCCAACAGCTTTTAGTGCGACAGAATTCCACAGGTTCACAACTCAGTGAAGAAATTCTTTCTTATCTCAGTCCTGAATGGCTTACCCTTTATTCTTAGATTTTGAGGTCTAGTTCTGGACTTCCAATATCAGGAACATTCTTCCTGCATCTAGCCTGTCCAGTCCCATTAGGATTTCATATGTTTCTATGAGATCACCCCTCCTCCTTCTTAATTCCAGTGAGTACAAGCCCAGTCGATCCAGTCTTTCATATGTCAGTCCTGCCATTCTGGGAATCAGTCTGGTGAACCTTTGCTCGACTCCCTCAATAGCAAGAATTCCTTCCTCAGACTAGGAGACCAAAACTGCATAGAATACTCAGGGTGTGGCCCCACCAAGGTCCTGTATAACTGCAGCAAGACATCCTTACTCTGATACTCAAATCCTCTCACTGTGAAGGCCAGCACACTATTAGCTTTCCTCATCGCTTATTGCACTGGTGTGCCAACCTTCAGTGACAGTTCCACCATGCCACCCAGGTCTCATTGTACCTCACCTTTTCCGAAATTCAGATAGTAATCTGCCTTCCTATTTTTGCAACCAAAGTGGATAACCTCACATTTATCCACATTATATTTCATTTGACAAGTACTTGCCCACTCAGCCAGCCTCTTAGCATCCTCCTCACAGCACACACTGCCACCCAGCTTAGTGTCATCTGCAAATTTAGAGATATTGCTTTCAAATTTTTCATCCAAATCATTAATGTTCATTGTAACAGCTGGGGTCCCAGCACTGAACCCTGTGGCACCCCACTCATCACTGCCTGCCACTCTGAAAAGAACCTGTTTATTCCAACTCTCTGCTTCCTGTTTACCAACCAGTTCTCTGTCCATGTCAATACATTACCTCTGATACCACAAGCTTTAATTTTCCTTACTAATCTCTTGTGCAGAGCCTTGTTGAAAGTCCAGATACACAACATCTACTGATTCACCCTTGTCCATTCTACTGGTCACCTCCTCAAAAATTCCAGAAGATTTAGTGAATCCATGCTGACTTGGACCGATTCTTGATTCAGTTTTGCACAGTCAGTCATGGTGCAGGATTAAATTTATTAGTGCAAGAGCTGGAAAGAATTACCTTAGTGCTGTACAGGATGTTTCTTCTGAAATCAAGGTGAAGTAGAGGGCACCTTGCCTTGACTATATTTGATCTGGAAATATTTGATAGTCAGTCATATCAAAAAACTGATAAAAAGAATTCCACTGCTCAACAGCGACAACTCTCCATTGGTGAAGAGAAACTGACCAAAATTGTCACTGTTTTACAGCAACCTGTCACAACATTTTTTTTGTGGCACTTCACTTCATCACTTCAATCTGCTTGACTCCAATACCAATCTCCTACCTCTGTTGTCTCAATGCAGCCAAAAAATGTTTCCGTGCTCAGCAACATGTCACCATATGCTTTGGTGTCGTTGCTGTTTGTGAATGAAGTGCAGTGTGAAGCATTATGTTCCAGGAAAGTGTCTTAAGTAACACATTTTTAAATAAGCTTACTGATTTCTACAGCATGTCATCCATATGCTCAACTATCACTGTATCTAATATATGTAGCATAGAATGGGACATTGAACTAGGCCTGTTTCTAGATATATTCACATGAAAACAAAACTACAACAGGTGTGTAATCTGAACAGTAAATACTCTAACACTCCTGCTATCTCTCACACACACATGCATGTGTATTTTCCTTAACCGCATGCCAATTGCAGCCGACAACTTTCTACATCACGCTGCGCCACATCACGAACCACCTCCCACCCAAAAGAAAACAAAAGGTAGGGAAAGGAGCAGCACAAAAGATAGACAAAATCAAATACAAATATATGAAGGGTAAAAGTGTAACTAGGGAGAGAATAGGGCCGCTTAAAGATCAACAAGGCTGTCTACGTGTGGAACCACAGGAGATGGGTGAGATACTAAATGAGTATTTTGCATCAATATTTACTTTGAAGAAGGATACAGAAGCTAGAGAACTTGGGGAAATAAATAAATAGTGATATCTTGAAAAGTGTCCAATTTACAGAAGAGGTGGTGATGGATGTCTTAAAATGCATAACGGTGGATAAAGCCCCAGGACCTGATCAGATGTATCCCAGAACTTTGTGGGAAGCTAGATAAGAGGTTGCTGGGCCCCTTGCTAAGATATTTGTATCATCGATAGCCACAGGTGAGGTGCTAGAAAACTGAAGGTTGGATAATATGCTGCCATTATTTAAGAAAAGTAGTAAGGAAAGCAAGGGAACTATAGACCAGAGAGGCGGTTGTTGGAGGGGATTCTGGGGACAGGATTTACAAGCATTTGGAAGATTAGGGATAGTCAACATTGCCTTGTATGTGGGAAATCATGTTTGACTAACTCGATTGAGTTTTCTGAAGAAGTGACAAAGAGGATTGATGAAGGCAGAGCAGTAAACATTGTCTGTATGGACTTCAATAAGGTGTTCGACAAGGTTTCACATGTCAACTGGTTAGCAACGCTAGATCACATGGAATCCAGGAGGAGCTAATCAACTGGATACAAAATTGGCCCAAAGGTAGGAGACAGAGGGTGATGGCGGAGGGTTGTTTTATGGATTGGAGGTCTGTGACCAGTGTGCTGCAAGGATTGGTGCTGGGTCAACTGCTTTTCGTCATTAGTGTAAACGATTTGGATGTGAATATAGAACGGTATGGTTAGTAAGTTTGCAGATGACACCAAAATTGGTGGTATCGCGGACAGTGAAGAAGGTTATCTCAGTGTTCAACTCGACCTTGATCGGATGAACCAATGGGCCAAGAAGTGGCAGATAGTGTTTGATTTAGATAGATTTAAGGGGTTGCATTTTGGTAAGGCAAATCATGGCAGGATTTATACAGTTAACTGTAAGGCTCTGGGGGGTGTTGCTGAACAAAGAGACCTAGGGAAACAGGTGCATAGTTCCTTGAAACTGGAGAGAAATGGTGGTGAAGAAGGGTTTGGCACAATTGCCTTCATTGGTCAGTGCAGTGAGTATAGGAGTTGGGAGGTCACGTTGCAGATGTACAGGACATTAGTTGGGCCACTTTTGGAATACTGCATTCAGTTCTGGTCTCTCTCCTGTAGGAAAGATGTTGTTAAACTAGAAAAGTTTCACAAAACATTTACAAGGACCTGGTCGACTCTGGAGGGTTTCAGCTATAGGGAGAGGCTGAATATGCTGGGGCTTTTTTCCCGGAGCATCGGAGGCTATGGGTGACATTATAAAGTGTTATGAAATCATGAGGGGCATGGATAGGGTGAAGAGCCAAGGCCTTTTTTCCAGTGTAGGGGAGTCCAAAACTAGAGGGCATAGGTTTAAGATGAGAGGGACTGGAGGGACAACTTTTTCATGTAAAGGATGGTGTGTGTACGGAACAAGCTACCAAGGAAGTAATGGAAGCAGATACAATTACAATATTCAAAAGACGTCTGGATAGGTACAGGAATAGGAAGGGTTTAAGAGGAATATGGGCCAAATGCTGGCAAATGAGACTAGATCAGTTTAGGATATTTGGTCAGCATGGACAAGTTGGACTGAAGGGTCTGTTTCTGTGTTGTGTAAACCAAGACTCTAATTCTAAAAAAGAAAGAGCTAGAAGGAGAAAGATCCAACAACACAGGGACGTCAAGTTCAGATAACAGGATATTTTTTCGAAAGTATGGAGTACAATAGCAAATTACATCACCAGGTATTTCTATGTTTCGCTATCTGTCACACGTCAAATGCCAACAATTGACATTCCTAGTACATACCACACGTATACCTGATTAGCTCAAACCTATACAGAAGAAACCGCAACAAATCACAACTAAAGAGGCAGGCAATGTACCAACCAAATATTGAGGCAATGAGTAGATAGATCATTAGCGTTTCTACACTCCAACAGTGTCCTACTTTCCAACAGTGGGTATAACTTAAAACTATTTGTTTGGCTATGAAGAACGTTGAGACTTCCTGACGTTAAGAATACTTCCCACAAACAAAATTCTTTTCTTTTGGTCAGCGTTCAATGAAAAACTGAAATCAGAATAATCAGGAACAATAAAATAAGGAGGAGAACAATGCCATTGGTCAGACTAACTTTTGAAATGCTCCTTGGCCATTACCATTGTTTCTTAACCATTTGGGGATGTATGTGGAAGAGAAAAAAAAACTTACTACTGGTTTGTTAAATAGAAAAAAATTAAAGAAATACTTCTTGTAAGAAAATGAATACATTTGCCTTTTGTCTATTTGTAATGCATTTTACACTTTTAGTTGGTGTTTTGTTTCTCTGAGAAGATGGGGGCTCAAGTTCAAATGGCTCCCCACAGCCCCTCCTACATCCCTACAGTACAGTTTTCAAGTAAATCTTTTGGATGAGGCACGAAACTGAGCCTGCCTTCTTAGGCAGATATAACAGTTCTCATGTGGCACTATTCAAAGAAGCACTAGGGAGTCTTTCAACCAACATCAGTAAAATTGCAAATTATTTGCTTATTATTCCATGCTACTTATGGAAACTTGTAGCATGCAAACTGGTTTTATAACAGTATCCCCTCTTCAGAAGTGTTCATTTGGATGTAGAGTTTTGGGAAATCTTGAGGTGATGAAAGTTGCTTTAGAAATGCAAGTTCACTTTTTTTTCTTACTACTTCTTTCAATACAGGACAAAGATTTCACACAATATGATTAACATCTTACATCCTGCATGCCAGAGCACTGGTGACTGTTGCAGAGCCCTCTTCGTCCAGACTAATATATTTGATGCAGGCACTTCCTCTGGTTGCTGAAAATTACACCAGACAACAGTAAAGGCGTGAAAGTAAGTGGAGATCCAGTGTAGAACATCACTGTCCCTTTGGCCGCAGGGCATTGGGCAGAAAATCCAGTCTTTGATATCCAGTTGATTCTCACTGTGTATTCTACTGCTACAATTTGTAAAAACCAAAGAGAATAGCAATTCCTATCATTATTTGCTCTACGCAGGATGTTAGAATTAGCCGGAACAAGGCCCTGGAGAGATGCACTGGATAATTCAGGTTCATATAACGTTTTCTGGTAAATAAAAAACATTTTTATTTTATTGTGTTGCTGACCTTAAGTACACTATAAACAATGTCAATTTGCAGTCAAAAATAAATGAAAGAAACATGCTTTGCTAGAATTGTTTCTGACTTAGCTTCTGGGACTCTATCACATGCGAGAATGTTCTAAAAATGCAACCTCTGGAAACTCTCAATTATTTATCTCATTCACTGGCACAGTGATAACATATGCAGAACACTTCCCTATCATCTTTGTGACTTCTAATTAGAGTCTCAGAGTCAAATTAAACCATTAATGAAGTTAACAAACTAAACATTTTTATCACTGTGTGCATAAACAATAAACAGTTAGAAAATTTGGCTTTACTATCTAAACAAGTTCCGTTTCAAACATCCTTTGTCGTACATCCACAATCAACAATGATAGATATGCTTGAACCTTGTGTTATGACCGAACTGGTTGTGCTGGCTCTAAACTACTGGTATATCCCGAACTGTGGGAAAGAGCCGAAATACTATGTAAATAATTAAACATATGGGATTCATCAATGGGAAAGTTTTGTCAGTGTTGGGAAAACACATTATCTTAATTTACCTTCATGTGTGACTCTATTAAAGTTTTAATATTATAATTTATACAGACATTCAATTAATAACAACTAGTTAGTTTCCCAAAGCAAAGATCACAAGAGAACCAGATTGTTCAGTTGAAAACTAGGTTGCTTGCCTATTTTTCTTTTTATCATTACTTTCTAATATTTTTATTTCCTTCCCCGAAATGGGTAACTCATTTTAGGATACATTTTCATCGGCAGCAAGTCTCTAGTCATTCCTCACTTAGCTGCTTTTGAGATTACAGCACAAGTGTGGCCCAAGAGTCTAATGTACCCTAGCTTAGCGTTTTAGTCAGCACTCAATAGATTGTGTCCTGGTCACTCAGGAAATCCAGTTGATGTGGCAACATGCATGCTGTAAGCTGGAATAAATGGATAATGATGGCAGAGGCTCCATCACATCAGGCTCTTCCCATCACATGTCTGATGCAGAGTCTCTCCTGTACTTAGTGCCCGTTCTTGGTGTGTTAGAAGTATTACTATGTTGATACGCAACCTGTTTGGCCACATCGTATTGCACTTTCCATGACCACCACTTCCTGGGGTGGGACTCAAACTTGGAGCTTTTGGTTCAGGGCTAGGAACCTTACTACACTTGAAAGGTAATCATCCTAATTTTATTCTCCCTGGATAGTTCCAGATCCCATTGCTTTACCACCAACCTACCCACCCATTACTCTTGCTATTATCAGCTACATCAGGAAACACCAGGAACTGGATTTTCAAACGTCTATAAGGCTGACTTCAGGCACTTTGAAAACGATACTCCAGGATGGTGCGTCAGTCTTCAGATACCACAAGAATGTGCCGCAATGTTCAAAGTGAGGACAGGGAGCTGGAAATTGCCCACTTCCAAGTGGGCTGGAAAGGGCCAGGTGGTGTTTTTCAAAGTGACAAATCTGAAGAGTGAACAGTCTGGGGCTTGCCTATGCACATCCGTCAGGAGCACTACAGTGAATCATAATGCGATGTTGTTGCTGAATTAAATTGTTGATAAAAAGGGTTGAAGAAACACAAGTGCTCAAGCAGTGACAGAGTTGCCAGCATTTCAGCTGATGGGTCAAGTAGCTTGTGATTAACCATTTGTCCACTTTTACGCACGATGAAGCTGCTGGCCTTCTGCTGTGTTTTCTGTTCCAATTGATGGTAAGACCATCAATTAAGTAGGTGCAGCTAAGGTTCAAGAAAAGTCCTGGGAGACATGGGCACTCAGAAGAAGCCTACAAACCAATAACAGTTCAGTGCAATTGAAGGTGGGGATGAAGGAAACCCACAAGCAGTAGCTGCATTGCGCAGCTGACCAAGATTGGAATTCAGAAAATGAAAGGTAATACTAACTTTGTGATATTAGCTACCTGTGGAAAAGCTCAAATTTTCCCTTCAGAAGCTGCTAGGATACAGTTTCAAGAATCCAGAAGAGTGCAGTCCCAGGAAAGGAAAACAAGCTACCAGGTCATAGTAGTTGTTGAGGCAGCTCATGAAGGACCTTTGGGAGAACTCCAAAACCAGGTCTTTGATAGGGCAGCATTGTTAGCCCATATAAAGTTTTAATTATTAAACCCTGTATCTCTGACATCTGAGGAACTGCTGAGAAATCTGTGGGATCTGTCTTGACAACATTTGCTATGTGATCTGCTCTATAGGGTGTCTGACAACAGTTTGTCTGTTACCCATATTATTGCACGTTCATTTTGGATGTTATAGCATAAGTTACATTGGTATTGTAGATTGTTTTGCTATTGTAACTCTATGTATTAAATTTTAATTTGTTTGTTCAAACTGTGGAATCTTGTGGCTTTTTTCTCAAAGTACTTGGGATCTCAAATTTGAAAAAAAGACAAGGTTATTTGTCTGTAGTCAAATTGTAACCTAAATTTGGTGGCCTGGTCTGGGATCATAACAGTTGTAAAATAATTTCAGAGCATGCTGTGGTTTTGCAAGATGCTGTACAAGTGATGAGCTTTCCTTTATAACACAATGGTTTCTTGCATTTTTGTAAATATGAATATCTTGGTTCTGATGGTTTTTCTCTGGAAATAAGCCATCCAGAGATGAAAGACTGTTACATTAATAAGACCATATGTATGGTATTTGATGATTGTCTTTTTAAAAAGTATTGCCCATTCTCTAGAGATAAAATAGTATGTTTGGCCGTTATTTGCAAAGTAAGCCACTGGAGACGTACAAAAGGACTATGACTACAGTTCAGATTGTGTCAACACGGCTAAGGTAAACTTAGGTTGTGCGCCTCTTTGTTCATAACAGGAAGTGAGATTGAGCACCTGTTTCTTAAAGCTTACATCACTACTGAGGATGCAAGATCTTGACTTGAAATCTTGTTTGAAACCTTCCTAGTCCTGCTCAGCCTTGGACATGAGACTGGGCACAACATTTAAAACTGAAATCGCCCCATCTGGAAGTGTTGGATAGCCAATTAGACCAAGTATGAGACAGATTTAGGGAAAGTTGTTGATACTGCTGGGATGTCCCTCTTGAGTTGGAAGGGGAATAGCAGGAGCTTGGAGCTTCTGTAAGTCGACAGAAGGCCCATTGGGTTATCCTGTCACTGGCCCCATGAGTGCACCACAAACATACAAATGCTGCAGCGTCAACCGTAACCCTTCCTGTGATGGCGTGTCTTCCATTATCATGCCCCTCTAAGCTGGGAGCTCCTTTTTCTCAAATATTAATCAGGCTTTCAAACACTCTCCATTCTGAGGTACAAGCTACTCAACCTGCCTCAGCAGCACTCACCTTTACTAGTAGGGCAACTGCATTTCCAGTAGGTGTTATGCACCATCCTTTGAGAACCCACTCAATGTGCATTACTAGATGGCAAATTTAGAAGTAGCCAGTTGATAAGATTACTATCATTGTGCATCACAAACCACAGTAGGGTCAAGACCTGCTAGTAGTTCCACAGCCGAAAATTGCAAGGGGCACCAGGTTCCACCCATTAATTCTTGTTTCTCTCTCCAGTAACGCTGCCAAACATTTTGACCACTTCCAGCACTTCCTGTTTCTATTACAGAGATTTGTATTAAGGTTCTTCATTATTGAATGAAACCGTTGGCATTTGATACAGAAACAGAAAAATTCAAAAGTGCTACATCAAACAGACATGAAAATAGACTATAATCCTCAACATGTGTAACGGACGGACAGTACTGCTGGATCTATTGAACATGCTTGAGGTGAAAGGCAATTTAGCAACATTTTCTGCAGCAATTGATCACTGGCACTAAAACCAGTTGTATGCATCTCTGTTGTGCACTCCTACTGATCTCTTCCTGAATAATGATCACAGTGTCCAGCTGCTGCACAAGATAAATGTGCACAGATCCCCTTATCAACAGAATGCAGATTCAATACAAGAATTGACTGGACCAGTGCTAAACGATATTACAAAAGTGTATTTTGAGATTCATATACAGAGCAATGAGAGAAAATGTTTGCGGTCAAGAAGTGTGAATCTTAATGGTACTTCAGTTGTATTAACTCCTTCTTGCCCAACCAAGCCCTGGATTTGCTCTATTAAGAAACTCATTAAGAAAGTTGGTTATCATATGCAAAGGAGTACAAGTTCAGCAATCAGGTGTAAAAGATGACACTACTCCAATTATTTGGAACTTCATGGAACAAGCAAAGGAAACAGACCTCCACTGACTGGGTACAGGACTTGCAAGCAGTGATTATGTTGACGGTCAGGTTCATGTCAGATTTCCTAACATTTAAGCATAGACTTTCAAAAATTTATTGTTTTTGACAAGATTAATCTCTTACATTGTGTTTACCCGCACATGATATTTACTGTCTAAAGCACTTCAATAACTTTCATTTATAAATACTTTTGCAGTTCAGAAAGTTTCAGATAGCTGCTGCTTCAATGTTGCAATAATGTAAAAACTTAGATGTGTACAATTTTCAGGACAGCAGTCTATGTTTCACAGTGTAAGCTCCCAACTGAAGAAAATACTCTCTTCAGTTAGAACCAAACCTTCTGGAACAATATCAAATATCAACATTTATACAGCATCTTTCACATGCTTGTCCACTTACTTCAAATGTAATCATTGACGAGAAAGTACTTTGAGATATTCCCGGAATTTGGAAGGCTGTATATGAATGCAGGTCCTTCCTTTAGGAGATATAAAATTTCTTGCAGCCAATGAATTACTCATCTGAACACTACTGACTTCAACTAGAATGTAGATCAGTATCTAATGGCTGAGGCCAAGATTGGATTTTGACACTTCCCCCCAGAAGAGTCTGCAAGATTGACTTAAAATTTATGAAGATAAGTCAGCAGTTTGATAAATGAATGGAAGTGGGGAGGGTGGGAGAATGGGAGAAGGGGGGGCAGGAGGGAGTGGGACAGAGAGAGACAGACAGAGAGCGTGTGAGAGAGGGAGGGGGGTGAGAGGGAGGAAGAGAGAGAGAGAGAGAGAAAGAAAGAGAAAGAGAAAGAGAGAGAGAGAGAGAGAGAGAGAGAGAGAGAGAGAGATACACATGCAGAGAAGAGAAGAGACTGGGAAAGGGCAAAAGTTGCTCAATGATTCTCGGCCTCTATAATAGTTGCTACATAGAAATACACAAATTCCTTTAACTAGAGGGGAACATACAGTAATATTGCCTAAAAGAAAAGTAAAACAGGAGATATGGGGCCATTTTACAGATCAATCAATAGTCATAGATGCATAAGTTGCAGACATGTTCGGAATTTACTGTTGCACTTTCCTTTAAATAAAGAAATGAACTTTAACTTGTCTGTCAGTGAAGTAAAGGATAACATGAAATTAAGTAAATTAATTTTGAGAATTTGGGACTCAGCAGTTTTCCTTTGCAAACTAAGTGTCTGCAAACATGGACAGTTCTTGGAGATAATCAAATTATAAAAACATAGCTTACTTTTAATGCGTACCTGAATGCATGATCTAAAATATGCCAATTGGCCTTCCTGATCCCTGTGTATTATCTAATCTTGTCCTATTCTTCACTAATTCTTTTTCTCCCCCACTGTCCCTAAGTAGACCATTGGCATTAATTCATTATAATATCATGGCTGTATGACAATAAGACAATAGTCAATAGAGTTTTCAGTCCTCATCCCTGTTTTTTTGTTTTCCACAAATGATTAAGTGTCATTAGCCTAAATCACCAAAGAATGAGCAACATTTTGTTAATGGCTACAACTTTAATGAATACACTTGAGTAATGGCTACGCTGTTGCTTTATGGAAGAGCTGTTTTACTGAAGTTTTCATGTTATTTTATGCCCTACTTCATAGCAATTAAACTAATACAACAAAATCTCTGATCAATAGTACCTATTCATAAGCCATCTGATAAAGAAAATGCCTTGGGGATATGAATTAGCCTAAAAAAATCCTGTTGTCTCACTCAAATGTAATAACATAATTTTTCTTGACCATCAAGGCACTCAGGTCAGGTAATAATGATAACTGCTGTTAATTAATCTGAAGTGCCACTAATTTTATCATTTTTAGTACTTCTGTGTTGACCACTAACAGACCCTTTTAATATCAAGATGATGCCCCTATTTGCACCCTCTTCCCACACATGTAATGCTGTCAATTTTTTTTTGCACAACCACAACCAATATGTATCCAGTTGCCCATGGTACAGAAGTGAATCAATGGCACAGTCGTCTTTTGCTAAAATCAGATCAAATTTTTAGTTACAACATTCTGATTTGCATTATTTGTTCCAACTTCATAAAGTGCATGATTAGATTTTAACAAGATTTTTCCCTTTTAAAAAATTAGCCTAACCCTATCAATGTCTCAAATTCTATGCCTTAAGATCCAGTTTAGTCATTCATCACCAGATCTGGCTATAATACATAGGGTGCTTTTGGGGTTCAATAGCTAAACTGCCTAATATCCTAAAATTATAGTGGAACGTAAAGATGACCAAGCTTCCTTTTCCCATTATAAACTGTTTCCACAACAAAGCTAAGATAATCTGCCTCTGTTACTTCACCCTGGATCACTTTTCCAAATTTCATCCAAATGTGCCTTTACACTACGGCTGAATGAATAACTTCCTCTAATTCCTTTCTCTGCGAAAACTGACTGAGTTGTCATCTTCTAAATGAGTGGCCATTTTCCAACATCTGCATGTTTTTTTAAAAATTAATTCATGGGAAGCAGGTGATGCTGGCTGGGCTAGCATTTATTGCCTGAACCTCGTTGCCATATAAAAGATAGTGGTGAGCTACATGCTTGAACCACTGAAGTCCATGTGCTGTAAATAGACATACAATGCATTTAGTGAGGAAATTTCAGGATGTTGACACATCGACAGTGAAGGAACGGCAAGATATTTCTATATCAGGATGCTGACTGGCTTGGAAGGGAATTTGCAGGTGATGGTGTTTCTGGTCATTTTTGGATGGCCTTGCCCTTTACCTTGGTCATGAGTTTGGAACAAGCTATCCGAGGAGCCGTGGTGAATTCCTGCAGTGCGTCTTGTAGATGGAACACTGATTGTCAGTGATGGAGGGGTGGTGCCATTCAAGCAAGCTGCTTTGTCCTAGATGGCATCAAGCGTCTTAAGTGCTGTTGGAACTGTACTTATCCAGGCAAGTGGGAAGCATTCCACTTAGTCGAAGCAGGAAACAAAGTCATAGATGACATCCTTTGTGACTATGGTGCATTATACTTATCCTTGACTTTCTCAATCACTCAGCGTCCTTTGATTTGATTAACCTCACAATCTTCCTCCCACACATGTCCTCTATAAGCAGCTCACTGAACTGGCTTATGTTTGATTCAATTCAAGTCTGTTTACTCATGCTCAATGCATCTTCAGAAGTGCCTTCTCTTTTTGCCTCTGACAAAAATACCTCAGGAGTTGCTCAGGATTCTGCGTTCGCTTCATTGCATGTGATTTACTATATTTAGGCTGCAGCACCAGATGTAATACACCATCCAACTCAAGAGAATGAAGACATTTCTAGCCTATGACCACAGGACCTACATAATTTTGGAGCAGCACCATTGGGGCCTTGCAGGCACTACCAATGCTCACAGCTTTCTATCCTCCTGGCTGAAGACAAGTGTGCAGAGGCGAAAACACTCGAAGGAACGGCACCTCAAAAGTTGGAGAAGTGGGCTGAATGAATTTTTCCACTACAGGTCCCAAGTCAAATATCCAGTTACTGTGAACTGCAGTGTTGTGTGTACTGATGCCTCAACAATTCATAGGCTTTTGCAGTACTTATAATCCATCTGCTACCTTGAGTAAGAATGTTATATTACATGCTATTGCTACAGATTTTGTTACATTTTAACTTTTTTCCCAAATCTCCCAATTACACATTTAAATTAAATATTTACATCAAATTGCTCTTTTGGCATAACAAACTCCTTTGTTTGCAATGGAATGGAAGACATGTGTATGTTGTACTAACAAAGTGATTATTGTGCTACATTTTACAAGTACTTTATAAACATTCATGTATTAGAATGTAGTCTTTGGTCTAATTATTTTTCCTTTCCCCTCTGACTATATTTTCACATAATTGAAAATATTGCACTACATTATACAGGATTAATAAAGGTAACTATGAGACTCACATGCCTAAGGTATATTAGCACAACGAATAGTAACATGAGAGTTCAAAATTCAAGTCTCTCATCATTAGCACAGGAAAAAGCTAAAGGGATGAAAATTCTACTGCAGACTGACTGTTTCTGTTGAGTATAAAAGAGATCAAAAAATATTTTTTGACCATGAAAGTCAAGTTTGCACTTGGAAATTTGCAGGGAACACTAATGAACAGTGATAAGTCTTCTCTAGGCATAATTCACACAATTTCATCCAGGCTTTCTGAATGCATTTATTGGTGTGAATCTGCGGAATTTAATCAAGATACCATTTCTAGTTGGAAATTAAATGTATGAGGAAGAATGTAATTTGCCTAGATTGGTTTAAAAGAATAATTAAAGATGATTAATATATTCTCAATACACATTAATTCCATGGTAGCTGAGAAATATATTTTTCAGACTGCTATTACGACACAGGGATAGCAAGCCAAACCAGCTTTATTACCACTGTATTTGTGAATTTAAAACATTCAATGACCCTCAGAATTGCTCAATGGTTCCTAACCAAACTTTATGAATAAGATTTGGACACCAAGTTAATAACAAACAAAAAATAACAATTTGTTATTAATAACATAACTTTAGCGGAACCCAGATAAGCAACAAGGTACTCTAAATAATATCCATAATCTAAAGCCCAATCTTTTTGGATTATGACCCCCCACTCTCTCACTCTCAGCCAGATAAAGTTACAGGATAAATTGAAAATAAAATAAAATAAATGCAATTTGCCAAAATAAGCCAGCCAATGTAAACTGCTTTGGCAGACATCCAGAACCAAAACAGAAGTTGCTGGAAAAGCTCAGCAGGTCTGGCAGCATTGTGAAGAAAAAAAAAAATCAGAGTTAACATTTCGGGTCCGGTGACCCTTCCTCAGAACTGGACCCAAAACATTGACTCTGATTTTTTCTTCACACATGCTGCCAGACCTGCTGAGCTTTTCCAGCAACTTCTGTTTTTGTTCCTGATTCACAGCATCTACACAGTTCTTTTCGGTTTTCCCACTGATATCCATGATTCTTCTGACAGCTTACGTCTGCCTGTTCAGTGTTGTTTGAGGATTTTGGTAAGAAGGTAGAAGTGGTTGTACAGAGTTGGGGGCCTATGAATTTGGAGGCTGTAGACGGGCTAGAGGGAGGGGAGGATCCACAGCTAAAATAAGATTAGTGATTATTGTGGACACAATAGCCTGACGTTCAATGGCGAGGTCATGATCCAAATGGAGATAGAAGGGGGCATCTTAGAGGTGAAGCTTCGCCTCTGCAATGTAGGGGTCAGTATGCCGAACACCACCTATGTCAACAGGCTTGATTACAAAGTCAGGCTGGATCTGACAGCATAGAATTCAGTCAGTTCAGAGGGAGGTAGGTTCGAACGGATGAGGGGGGGTGGTGAGAACTTAAGGCAATCAATGTCACATTGACAATACTCAATGAACATGTCAAATGCTGGCAAATGGCCAGAGGGAGGGGTCCAGGTGGAGGGAGAGTGTGGGAGGTGGGTGAAGGGATCCAGGGGACATGAGCGAAGGCAACGGAAGAAGTGTTCAACATCACGTCATGCCTGAAATTCATTGAGGTTGAGGCACAGAGGGATAAACCTAAGACCTTTGCTGAATACAGAATGTTCGGCATCAGAGAGCAAAAGGCCAGAAGGGATAGTAAATACCTGACAAGAGGTGAGGGTCAGGATAGGGGATGGAGTCAGACAGAAAGGGAAAGGAGGAAGATTCCAGAGAGATGTTCAGTTCAGACTTCAGTTGTTGAAGTCTGTGTTCCTTAATGTTTAAAAGGGTTCATAAATTAATCAACTTTGAAGCATAGTCAGTTTGCATACAGCAAGATTCCACAAACTTGAAATTAGCTAAATAACAAATTATACTTTTTAAAAATCTGACATTGTTTGAAGGTTGAACTGCAGCCAGGGCAAAGAGAGCTTCCTTGTTCTTCTTTAAGGGGTTGCCTAAGGGGGGTAAATGAGGGCGTAGTTTAACATCCTAAAGATACCATTTCCTATAATGCAGCACAGGGCTGAACTGTTAAACTAGATAATGTGCTGAAATCTCTGGAAGGGAGGCTGAACCCACCTTGTTCTCAATCAGTGCTATCACTAAGCCAAAGCTAATACCTCAATCAGAATTTCCGAATCAGAAAGTCTTGTCTGTCATTTACGTGGTCAAAAGATCCCATGGCATTACAACAGCAGGATGCTCATCCCTCAACTAAAATCACTAAGACAGATTGCCTGGCCATTTACAGTTTGTGCTGGTTGCTATATTTCCTACAAAGCAACCATGTCTACAGAACAAAATTAATCGATTCACTGTGAAATGTTTTGAGAAGTTCTAGATATGGGAGAAGTGCTACCTAAATTCAGTTTCTTTCCAGCATATATGTAATAAATCAGTCAAAAAATTATTCGACAATATATTAAAGAAAAAACTGACTTGCTTCCTTAGAGTTAATTTTGAACTTGGTCATATTATTTCTGTCATAATATTTTGTAAAAACTGGATGCATAATCATGAGCAACAATATACATTGGGAGAGATATACAAGCCAAGCAAGAGTATGAAATCAGACTACATATGCTGAATGGCTTACTTCCTCTCCTAATTCTTATGAATCCAGTCCATTTTGCATTATAACACCACATGTTCTCTGCAGGTATTGCTGCGGCAACATGTTAGACCACCTGTTACTACTTTCAATAATATCACCATTGGACATCTTGCTAGTATCTAACACCATGAGGCACCAGATCAGTGTTATCATCATTATCAGACACCGTCACAGTATTTCCATTCTTATGCATAACCGACAGAAATACAGCAAAACCAAACAAACTCCTTCAGAAAGCAGAATTCTGATACTTTCAGCTCAAAACTGCATTTATTTATGTCTACAAAATAAAAACAAGTAATAACAGGGACTATACAAAGCAACAAGTGGTTGTAATTTATGCACTATGTACTGCATGATTCCTTTGTTTATATCCATAATAATATTTATATAATCTGTTTAAGGAATACAATGTCATATCTCACTACCTTTCAAATAAATGTACATCTCACAAAGGTATATGACTAAAGTAACTGTCCTTTGCTAGAATTTAAAAAACAGCACAAAATACTGGAGCACAACAGCAGAATAAAAGCATAGGTACTACATTCCTCCTCTTAAAAAGAAACTTTGGGCATAATACCACTAATAGAACCATGTTAACGGACCAAAATGGTTCAATGGGTGCGAAAAGACAAGGCAGAAATTAAAATGCTGGCTACAGCAATGGGGATCCAACTAAAAGTGAACTTCAGTTACCATCAATTGAAAGGAGTAAGGCTCCTTTACATGACTGCCATCGATTGAAGTGGGATCTTCACATGAGCATTTAACAGCACCACGTTAATGTAGAAAGTGCCTCTATTTAGAAAATGTAACACATTTCAGAAGAACTGTTATCTTGTTTCAAACTCCTGTTTTTAACTTCTCTCTCAAGTGTCAAAACTAGCACTTCTGTTAAATCCTGTAATGTGGAGATTTTCAGAGAAACTCAAATATTTTATACGCACAAGCAATTAACAAGAGAACAGAAGTTCACATTGCATGTGCTGGAAAGTAGGATTTGCTGTTGATCATTGAATGAAGTAAATCAAGTGTTTTACTATCAAAGGAAGAACACCAAAAGATAATTAAATCAAGGAAATGGCTTGCTTTCATTTTATAATAAAGCTACTAGACCAAGAGATATACAGAAATGTATATGATCAATGGAGACAGGAAGAAAATGGCCGAGGCATATCTTCATTATTTCTAGTCACTCCTAATAATTTTATTTGTTTCAAGCATTCAGTATTATTAATAATATGGAGCAATCATGAAGTAAATACATGTTGACAGATATATCTCTCAAACTAAACACAAATGAGAAAATATCTTGAGCCAACAAAATTCAAGGATACAACATTAACGAGAAAATTATGAACAGTTTAGTGTGTGTAACTTTAATTGTGATAATTTGTTTTGTGTTAAGTTCAGTCACTTCCACTGAACCCATAAGCGCATAACCTACCAACACCTTCAAGTAGAACTCCATCTCCCATTTCTAAAAGCAGCAGCAATTTAGAGTGTGCTAATTAACAGAGCACGCTACATGCCTCACCTGGGTGAATTCTTCATGATCATTCCTTTTAAATACACATGTCAGTTTCTGACTGGTGAAATAATATGCTGGTTCAAAATAATAATATCTTTATTTGATTCACAAGGCAGAAAACAGCCTATTAAAAACATACCAACTGTTGTAATGAGGACAGAGAGAGTCAGACCTTGATAGATAGCCAGCTGTTCAGTTTAAAGGCATGAATCTCTTATACGAATTATGAATTCCAGATACACCGCCCTCCATACCATCATGACCACATTGTCACCACCACTACCTAAACATGTCTCAAAGCAATCCTCATCAAACCTAGATTGTGCAGAACCGGTTCAGGAACTTTTACACAGATACATCATTCGAGTCCAGACAAGGAAAGCTTGTCTTTGAAGCTTGGTTCTCAAAGCAAATGACCAATTTCATGTCTGCGACAGTGCATGATTGTGTCAGCAAGATTTCATTAGTTTTATTTAAACTGTTGGAGAATGTATTAATGTTACGGAATCTTGTTCCCCACACAAACTGTAGCTTAGATTTCTTCCAAAAAGCCTTGTCTCTAGTCCACAACATCAGTGGGGGAGCACCTCAAGCAAATGAAAGTAGGTTTGAGTAGGGGCATCTCACTCTTAAAAGGTGAGATTAGGGATATACTGTTGCCCACCTTTGGCTTTCAGTGGGTGCTGATAAGTATTGAAAATAAATGGAGAACTTCATTGGATTTGATGGAAAATCAGGTGGACATGTGGGCACAGTGTGCCACTGGACTAATAATCCAGAGACCCAGGTTAAAGGCTGCCATGGCAGCTTGTGGAATTTAATTCAGTTAATAATTCTGGAATAACACAAACAGAGCTTGCTAAAGAAACTGAGATAACAAGGTGTAGAGCTGGACGAACACAGCAGGCCAAGCAGCATCAGAGCAGCAGGAAAGCTGATGTTTCGGGCCTAGACCCTTCTTCAGAAATGGGGGAGGGGAAGGGGGTTCTGAAATAAATAGGGAGAGAGGGGGAGGCGGATAGAAGATGGATAGAGGAGAAGATAGGTGGAGAGGAGACAGACAGGTCAAAGAGGCGGGGATGGAGCCAGTAAAGGTGAGCGTAGGTGGGAAGTTAGGGAGGGGATAGGTCAGTCCAGGAAGGATGGACAGGTCAAGGGGGCGGCATGAGGCTAGTAGGTAGGAGATGGAGGTGGGGCTTGAGGTGAGAGGAGGGGATAGGTGGGAGGAAGGACAGGTTAGGGAGGCGGGGACAAGCTGGGCTGGTTTTAAGATGCGGTTGGGGAGGGGAGATTTTGAAGCTTGTGAAGAAACTGAGTAGGTCTGCAGCATTTGCAAATAGAAAACAACATTAATGTTTCGAGTCCAGTGACCGTTTCTCAGAACTGTAATAATTCATAATAAGAGTAGTTCTGGAATTGAACTCAGTAATAGCGATCAATTGACAATAATGTCCTTTGGGGAAGGAAATTTACCGCTCTTCCCTCTGGCTGTTGCTAACGGCAAGGACAAATTGAGATGACCAACACATTTTAGTCCATGTGAGAATAAATCAAGATATTTAAAAAAGTCAATCAAATACTGCTTTAATCCTCAATTCAATTTAATCAAGGTACTGCTTCCCAACCTGTCAGCAACTCGCTTCAATCACTGAAGAGAGTACAAAGCAGGAAGAACCTTTTCAGTGAAACTGAAACTGGGAAGGCCTTGATTAGCGAAACTGAAGTTTTTCAGTCATGACTCCTGCGGGTCACGGCATTTTTTGCTCTCAGAATGCTTTCATGGTTTCACAAGGTCAGAAATCACATGACACCTGGTTATAGTCCAACAGGTTTACTTGAAAACATAAGCTTTCAGAGCCTTACTCCTCTTCCGGGTGTTAAGCTTGTGTTTTCAAATAAACCTGTTGGACCATAACCTGGTGTTGTGTGATTTCTGACCTTGTTATCCCCAGTCCCACACCGGCACCTCCACATGATGGTTTCACAAGTCACTACAAATGTCCTGGAAGCAATTCAGTCTTGTTTAGATGCACTTCCTTGCTGGGAGATAATGGCCTAGATGTATTACGGCAGATGGCGGAATTTGAATTTGATAAAAACCTGGAATTAAGACGCTAATGATGACCATGAATCCACTGCAGATTCCCTTTTAGGAAAGGAAACTGCCATCCATACCTGGTCTGTCCTATATGTCCAGACTCTCAGCAATGTGGTTGAGTCATCACTGCCCTGCAAATGGGCAATAAATGCTGCCTAGCCAGCGGTGCCCACATTCCTGTGAATGATCAAAGGATCTGCAGCTTCAGGTAATGAAGCGGTCAGTGTCCATCTGAAACAATGTCCAGACTTGGGATAATACAATAGCAAGTAGCATTCGCACCAGGCAATGACCATTTCCATCAAGAGAGAATCAAACCTTCATCCCTTCACACTCAATGACCATTACTGAATCCTCTACCAACATCCTAGGGTTATCATTAAGCAGGAAGTGAACTGGACCCGCCATATGAATATTGTGGCTACAATCTCTCAACTTGCCTGGATGAATGCAGCTCCAACAACACTCTGGCAGCTGACACCATCCAGATCAAAGCAGCCTGCTTGATTGGCACTATGCCCTCCACCTTCAACATTCACTCCAGTCACCATTGACAAACAGTGGCAGCAGTGTGCACTGACTCAAAGACGCATTGCAGTAACTCATCAAAGCTACTCCAACATTACTTTCCAAACCCACGACCTCTACCACCGAGAACGGAAGGACAACAGATACATGGGAGTACCATCATCAGCAAGTTCCCCTCTAAGCCACACTCCATCCTGACTTGGACCACATTGCCATTCCTTCACTGTTGCTGGATCAAAAACCTTAAACTTTCCTCATATCAGCATTTGAGTACCCCCTACACCCCAAAAGCTGCACTGGTTCAAGGAGGCAGTGTATCATCACCACCACCTTGCCCAGGGCATTTAGGGATGAGCAATAAATGTCGGCCAAGCCAGCATAAGAACAAGTTTAAAAAAAAAAAAACCTCTGAAGAAGGACACGAAAAGTAACACCAACAACTACAGCAACACCAGCTGCCTCCTCCTCAGCCACATGTCCCTCGAAAATTCAAAGACAGAGATCCAACTCAAAACAGGTGAGACTCCCAATACAGGGTCTATTGAGGATCAACATTTCTATCATATCTGAGTAGCAGTGTCTCAGGAGGTTCAAGTTGCTACAACAGGTTACTGCTGACATCGGCAGTCTTCTCAGTCAAGGCCTTCCCAGTGGGACATGTGGGCACACATTCCAATGGTTGCTAATGTGCCTGTCATTGGAAAGCCTCTTTTTCCTAGCTCTCTCCCTCTCACCAAGTTGTGTGCTGTTAGCACTCATAATTACTTGCGTGATGAGGAGGGTACGACATAATTTGTGATGCGCAACTGTACTTCAAGAGGAAAGCAGAATGAAGGTGAGTTAGAGTGTTGTTTTCTCAGAATGAGAAAGGCTATTCTTACAGTGACAGGGAATTAGTGAAACTGCAAAGTACATTGTCCTGGGCAGTGCCGTTAGGAAAATGCTTTAAATGTCAGATCTTGGGACTTCTCACTTAATGTGTTCTGCCACTCACCCAACATGCCCTCCTGAAGTCCTGATCCTCTTGATGTACTGTCTCCTGGAATTTAGGTAGCCTGAGGCTAAACCAGTCCACTCAAAATGGACTTGCAACCTCATAGTTCTACCATCTCTAATACCACATATTTCAATCTCTATATTCAGCTTACCTGCTATTTCAACCTTCAATGATATTATTCAAGTCGCCTCGACATTTGTTATGATCTCAATTATGAGGATATTGGACAAGGTGGATATTTAGGAACATAGAAAAAGGAGCAGGCCTTTCAGACAACCAAACATCATCCAATATAAATCACAGCTGATCAAGTTCAATGCCTTTTTACCCACACTATCTCTGTATTCCTTCATGTCATAAGTATTTAGAAATCTGTCAATCTCTAATATACTCTGACTGAACTTCTCAAGTAGAAAATCCAAAGATTCACAACTCTGAGTAAAATAACATCTCCTCAACTCAGTTCTAAGTGGCTTTCTCCTTATTTTGACTTTCTGCCCCATCATTCTGGACTCTCTAAACAGAAGGAACATCTTACTTGCATCTATCCTGTCTATCCCTTTAAGTATTTTGTCCGTTTCAATAAGGTCACCTCTCATTCTTTGAGATTCTAGAAAATACAGACCCAACTTCCTCAACACAAACAGAATTTCCTGGGAAAAGTGAACTGGGCTGGCAGCATCTGTGGAAAGAAAGTAGAAACCCTTTTTCACTGGATCCAAAATGTTACTTCTGTTTCCTGGCATTCTCTCCCAGGAACAAGTCTGAAGCTTTAATACACTCCATCTATGGAAGTAGTATCCTTCCTGGGGTACAGGGACCAAAATTGCGCACAGTTCTCTAGGTATGGTCAAACCATAGTTCTATACAATTAATGAAAGACTTCGCTACTCCAGTACTCAAACCCTTTTGCGATAAAGGATAACATACCATTAGGGTTCAATGTTGCGTACTGTACCTGCATTCTAGCCTTCTGTTTCATAGTGATGATGGATAAAGGGTCCTAGATGTCCTCAAGAGAGACAGTAAGAACTGCCGATGCTAGAGTCAGAAATAACAGTGTGGAGCTGGAGGAACACAGCAGGCCAGGCAGCATCTGAAGAAGAGTCCCGACCCAAAACGTCAGCTTTCCTGCTCCTCAACATTTTCTAACCTGTTACCATTTAAGAAATACTCTTCCTCTGATCAAAATGGATAACTTCATATTTTCCAAATTGTATTCTATCTGCCATGTTCTTGCCCACTCATCAAGTCCGTCCAAATCCTCTTGAAGCTGCTTTGCATACCCGTCACAACATATTTTTCCATCTAGCTTTATGTCATCGGTGAACTGAGAAATAGTACATCCAAATCAATGTTATTTATTGTGAACAGCTGGGCCCCAAATACTATCCTTACAGTACCCCAATAGCCACGACCTTCTAATGTGAGAATGACACTTTTAGTTCTACTGTTTTCTGCCGGTTAGCAAATTCTTAATCTGAGCCAATTCATCGACAACTATTGTCCGTGCTTTAATTTCGTCAAAAAACCTCCTGTGGGGACTCCTGAAAATCCAAGCACACTACATCCACCTCTTTGTTAATTTTGTTAGTTACATCCACTATCTTCCATTCATTCATTCATTGGCGGACCCTCACACACAAGGATGACTCTCTTCCTGTCTCAAAGTGAGGCTATAGGTGGCTGTGCAGACCCATGTGGCTACCACAGGCTTTGTTATACTTGGGGCAGAAGGTGATTACAGGAAGGGATGCATGGGGTGTTGATGTGGCAGCACACTCCTTTTGCTGCTTTTGCCTGGTTTCTGCTTTCTTCCATCGGCAAGTCTTGAGGTGTTCAACACCTTCCCGGATGTTCCTCCTCAATTTTGTGTGCTCTTAGGCGAGTGATTCCCAGTTGCCTATGGTAATTCTGCATTTCACCAGTGAGATGTAGAGGGTATCAATGAAGCACTTCCTCTACCCGCCTGCCGTTTCAAAGCTAGGTGTAGAGCACCCGCTTGGGGTGTCTCATGTCAGGCATGCAGACAATGTGCCCAGCCCATCTTAGCCGATCAAGGGTGGTCAGTGCCTCGACGCTGGGGATTGTTGGCCTGGCCGAGGACACTGATGTTGGTGCACCTTTCTTCCCAGCGGACTTGCAGGATCTGGTGCAGGCAGCATTGGTAGTACTGCTCCAGCACCTTGAGGTGTCTGCTGTAGACAGTCCATGTCTCAGAGTCTCAGTTTTCCATTCATAAACCTATGCTGGCTATGCCCATTCAGCTCACTATTACCCAAGAGTCCATTTATCACAAATCTTTCATAGATTTTCCCTCACAGTGACAGGTGTCATTCACTCTTCTCCCTACTTTCTTAAACATGAGGTGATATTTGCCACATTCCAATATGCAGGAACCATTCCAGAATTCATAGAATCTTGAATGATGATCACCAATGCATACACGAGTCCCATACCTACCTCCTCAACACTACAGGGTGTAGAATATCAGATTCTGGACTCTTAACCTTCAATCACATTAATTTCTCCAACACAATATTCTTACCAATACTCACTTCCTTTAATTCCTCATTCCAGTGTCTTTTATCTCTAATCATCCTTAGTGAAGGCAGCCAACATAGTATCTAGTTTCTCTGCCATATCTCTGTTCCCATAATAAATTGTCTATGCCTGTAATAGATTCACATTTGTCTTAGACATTTCTTTTTTATAGACCTATTGAAGCTTGAATAGTGCTTTTTAAAAACTAGTTTAGATTAATATTCTATTTTCCTTTTTTTTAGTCCTCCTTTGTTGTATTAAAAATACACCAAATCCTCAGGTTTAATATTGTTTTTTGCAACGTCATCAGTCTTCTCTTTTAAATTAATGCTATCCTTAACTTTCTTTGTTAGCCATGGTTGACTGTTTGTTTAAGTTTCTGCACCTTGAAGGAGTATATAACTGCTGTAAATTATGTAATAATTGAAACTATCCATTACTTATCTATCATGATACTGCTTAATGCAGTTTAATTCACCTCAGCCAATTTACCCCTCATTCCCACAATTTGTAATAATTGATTTAATAGATCATGATGATTCAAAGAATGTAATGAGGGGAAGAATGAAGGGTAAAAAGATAAACGATAGAATGCCAGGACTAAACTGAAAAACCAAAACAATTTTTCCAACACAAACTTGAATAAAACAAACATGAGAAATAATGACAAACTACGGTAGGTAGACTGCACAGGCAGAATAATGATTCTGAACTGTATAAACTTCTCCCTTAAAACTAAACCAACTGATTTACTCCAGCTTAATCTTTTTCACTGTAGCTTTTAAACTGATATTCTCAAAAGCAGTTCCTATTTATTCTGGGTCTAGCTGCTTGGGTCACAATGATAATAACTCGACAGACACGACTGCCTGTTCAAAGGATACGCATTGCTAACAGTCAAATGCCACAAACTAGCAGACACAGAGTCATTGAGACGTACAAAATGGAAACAGACCCTTCAGTCCAACTTGTCTATGCCAACCCAATATCCTAAATAAATCTAGTCCCAATTGCCAGCATTTGTCCCATATCCCTCTAAACCCTTCCTCCTATTCATATACCCATCCAGGTGTTTTTTTAAAATGTCGTAATTGTACCAGCGTCCACCACTTCCTCTGGCATTGCAGACACTCATTGGCATCCATTCCATTGCTGGACTTTTCCTCATTACAGGGCTAATCGTCCCTACACAATTCCCCACTGCTCACTCTTCCTCCCTCTCTAAACATACTAACTGAAGTTTTTTGGTGAGACTCAGCATACAGATTTTGGCAGCCTGTAGGTTCAGCCTTCCTTCGCTTAACGACTTTTAAAAACCAAAAACAATTTTGGACTAGACTGCAGCTCAATCTTTAAGCATCTATCTTCATAGCAACCTCAATGCTTCCTTACTTCTAATTACTTCTCAGCTGGGTCAAAGGCTCAAACCTGATTTTTGGAAGTATACAGTCATACTAAGACAATGAAAGTAATCAACTTATAGTTCACTTTAAACCAAAACTAAAGATCTACATTTTAATCCTAATATAACTCAAAAAGGTGTAACAACTTGATTATTCCAATGCACTTCTGGCTGATCTCCCATTTCACACACTATACTCAAGTTCATCCAAAACTCTTCTGCCTGGGTGCTAGTGCTTAGCAAGATCTGTACCCCTATGACTCTTGTATGTGCTGACTTATATTGTTCTGGTCAATCAATATCTTGATTCTAAAATTCTCATCTCTGTTTTCAAATCTCTGCGGCCTTACCCCTTCTCATTTTTGTAATATACTCCAATGCTACAACCCTCCAACATACCAACGTTTCTGTAATGCTGGCCTTGCATCCATTCCCAATCATAATTTCTCAACTATTGATATCTGTGTCTTCAGTAGCCTAGGCCCAGAGTTCTGGACCTACACCTTGTCATCTTGCTATCTTATTTGCCTTGTTTAAACCACTTTCCAAAACCTTCCTCTTTGACCAATTTTTTTTTTGATCTGACTGAAACTCATGTAGCTCACTATCATATCTTATTTTCTAATTTTCCTGTGAAATTATGTCACGGACACTGGCTTAACCACACGGACAAACACAAAGTGAGGGAGCACAGGTCCATAACATGTGATGGAAGTTTTGTGAAGTTATCTCAATAACTCCTCCCAATTGACCTGTCCCTCAATTTACAGTCCTCAGCTATACTTCTTATGAATCAGGAATGCATAAAACAGGAATAACTATTTCTTACTAATGAAAAGTACTTCATAAAATTCTAGGAATGGCAATGATACAAGCTCTTAAAACTACTAACTACCCAGACTATTAGCCCAAAATCGGCCTTTTGTCCACAAGCTGGCACTGAAACCTGACAGACAAGATAAAAGGTTAGTCGTGGACGTTAGATATTAGTTTAAAGATAGAACGAAAGAAAGATGGTAAACCAACGTGGCTGCACTCAAAGTATCTGAATCTCAGGCAAGCAGTTCTGACCTCAATGTGCTAAACCCCTCTGAGCAGCTCTATGAGTGTGGTGAGGAAAGAGCTGAAACCTTTAATAGGGTTACTGAGTTGGGTTGGTTTCTTGTTCTGGGCAATCTTCTCACGGTAACCTACCAACCAGACACTTATCATATGGCTCCTCACTTAAAAAGGTCTTCCAGTTGACTTTTACTGCTCCATTCAGTTATCTGCTCTTTGCTTCAAGCAGTGTCCCTGTGATTCCCTACCCATTGGATACTCTTGGCATGTCTCTTCTCTAATCCTTTCTTGGGCCTCACTGCTCAAACTCTAGCAATAGACTCCTCAAATAGGGCTACAGGGTTTGGCTTTTCAACTCCGGCCCCTCATTTCTCCCTCCAGATTGTAACTTTTCTGACTAGTCATTTTTGTACTTGTTGTGACGTCATAGGGTTAAACACCCTCTTAGTTTTGTTTAGCTTTCTGCAGCATGGAGGTGATGGTTCGGCAGACATTCCAAATTCATACAGATTCCTACTGTCTCCAAAGTTGATCCCCAGCACTAAAGGGGGTGCTGACTGAATCATGAACCTGTTACACAATCCCACTCTTTTCTGATAATTGTTTCTTTAAAAAAAATGTTAGAAGCAAGTTATAGAAGGAAAAGTTAGAAAGAACTAATAGGGTTATATAAAGCACCCTACAACTTGCAGTTATGTTAAAGGTGTTTGGAACATAGGAAATGCAAGTTCCTTGAGCCGCCTCCACTGCTCAACTGGATCACAGGTGATCTTCTAACTAAATAGATTTTTCTGCACTAACCCCCAATCCCTTGATGCTTTTAATATGTAGAAATTTATCAGTACTTCAGTTAAATATGCTTAATTACTGAGCCTCCACAACCGCAGGGAAAAGAATTATAAAGATTCACTTCCCTCTGAATGAACAAGTTCCTCCTAATCTCAGTCCTAACTGCCTATCCTTATATTCTCAGGTTATGTCCCCTGGTTCTAGGCTCCCTACATAAAGAAACATCCTGCCTGCATCAGCCCTGTTTGAATGAAATTACCCACATTCTTTTGAACTTGCGAGAACATGAACACAAGGTAGGAGTAGACTGTTCAACTCAGCAAGCCTGCTCTGCCAGTTAATAAGACGATAGCTGATCTGATTGTAACCTCAAATTCACATTCCTACCCACCCGAAAACCTTTCACCACTTCCCCCCAATCCTGCTTAACAGGAATTTATCTACCTCTATTTTAAAAATATTCAAAGACTCTACTTTCTTCATCTTTTCAAGAATGGCCGGGCTCCTCAACTTCTCCTCGTGGGACTATCCTGCCATAAAAGAAGCAGTATGACGCATGTTTTAACACAGTCTGGAGCTGGAGGAGCACAGAAGGGTCTGAAGAAGGGTTCAGACCTGAAACGTCAACTTTCCTGCTCGTCTAATGCTGCCTGGCCTGCTGTGTTCCTCCAGCTCCACACTGTGTTATCTCTGACTCCAGCATCGGCAGTTCTTACTATCGCTCATAGTGTACGCTTTGTTGCTCTTCCCCAATAGCAAGGTACATGAGTACGAGCGATTTTTTGGCCATTGGAGGAATTACTCATCTATTGTTGATTTCTTTGGTCACTTACACTCACTCCTGCCTTTGGAGGGAGTGTATCCTTCATCCCTTCACCATTTGGGTTCCCAACCTGCTCCTTACATCATGGAATAAAAGCAAAACACTGAAGGATGCTAGAACTCAAATAAAAACAGGAAGTGCTGGAGAAAGTCAGCAAGTCTGGCAGCATCGGTAGAGAGAGAAACAGAGTTAGCATCGAGTCCAGGATGACCATTGTTTGGAACCATTCCAAATAAGTGCCATACTGAACTTGAAATATTAACTCTGTTTCTCTCTCCACAGATGCTGCCAGACCTTACAACTGGGGCTAAGTCCAAAGAATTCCACCTCTTATGCTGACAAATTAAATCCAAAGATATTGGACTGGACTTCACGTCAGCGGTGAAACAACAAGGCTTGCTGCTAGTCTCAAGAAAAGATCTAGTGATTTCTGAGGTGTGGATATCCTCTTAAAGTCAGTTCAAAGCTAGCATAATGTCAAGGGGGTCTCCAGGCATGCAGCAACAATGATCTCATTAGGCAGCTAATCACATTGAAGTACTCCAGAGAAAGCAAATTAGGAAGTTAAAAAACATTGATTATCCTTCACTTTGAATTCAATTTCATTGAGAATAAAATAAATATGGCATTAAGGTTGAAACTGAAATATCAAAATGAAGAAATTTGAAATTCCACAAGCACAAAATTAGTTTTCCAAGGTGAGAGACTTGTTCAATAGTAATCGTAACTCAATACTGTCTAAAGTCCAGTTACTCCTTATTCGACGATGTGTAACTTTTCCAAAGGTTTTTCCAAAATAAAGGAAAAAGGGCAAGTTCTTGTCAGTTCTATGACTTAAAATTGATGCAGTCTGGATAGCAAGGAATTGTTGAATCACTGACAGCAACTTCTGGATTCAGTGATTAATTGTGCATGTATGGACTCCAGATGTTACCATCAGTTTCAGAGGGATAATGATGTTGAATGCTGACAGTTTTGCCATCATAACTGCAAAATCTAGCCACTGAAAATGTGTTCATGTTTTAAAAAGGTAAAAATGAAACCAAAAAACCCGATACGATTGATAAGTAGGACTCAATTATTAAGTTTTCAAGTGTTAAATACCATGTTAATTTCAATATTTGACTCTGGCACCTGCAAAAATTATTTTATCACTGACTAAGCTGTTAATAGTAAATAATTAATTAAAATTGAGGATGTGTGGACCTAGTGAGAAATACTTTTAAAAGGAGAATTCTCAAGAAGAAAATGTGTTCTATTTACATATTTTGGTGTAAAATTCTCCAATAGATTTTCAAGCTATCTTTTAAAGTGACATGGAAACAGACCCTTTAGTCCAATACAGCCATACCAACCAGATATCCTAAATTAATCTAGTCCCATTTGCCAACATTTGGCCCATATCCTTCTAAACGCTTCCTATACATATGTCCACCCAGACGCTTTTTAAATGTTATAATAATTGTGTCAACCCTCCACCAATCCTCTGGCAGCTCATTCCATACATGCACCACCCTCTGTGTGAAAAAAAAATGTCCCTTGAGTCTCTTTTTCCTCTCACCTTAAACCTATGCCCTATAGTTCCGGGCTCCCTATCTGGGAAAAAGACCTTGGCTATTCATCCTATCCATGCCCCTCTTGATTTTAAAAACATCTATGAGGTCACCCCCAGCCTCCAAAGCTCCGGGAAAAATAGGAACAAAAACAAAGTTGCTGGAAAAGCTCAGCAGGTCTGGCAGCATTTGTGAAGGAAAAACAGAGTTAACCTTTCGGCTCTGGTGGCCCTTCCTCAGACTGGGAAAAATAGTACCAGCCTATTCAACCTCTCCCTGTAGCTCAAGCCCTCCAATCCTGGCAACATCCTTTGTAAATCTTATCTGAACTCTTTCAAGTTTCACAACATCCTTTCTATAGCAGGGAGACCAGAATTGAATGCCATATTCCAAAACTGGCCTAACCAATCTCCTGTACAGCCGCAACATGGCTTCCCAACTCCTATATTCAACGCACTGACCAATAAAGGCAAGCATACCAAACACCTCCTTCACTATCCTGTTTACCTGTGAGTCCACTTTCAAGGAACTATGAACTTGCACTCCAAGGTCTCTTTGTTCAGCAGCGCTCCCCAGGACCTGATCATTAAGTTCTGCCCTCATTTGACTTCCCAAAATGCAGCACCTAACATTTACCTAAAATAAACTCCATCTGCCAGTCCTCAGCCCATCGGTCCATCTGATCAAGGTCCCATTGAACTCAGAGGTAACTTTCTTCTGTCCACTACACAAGTTTTAATACCATCTGCAAACTTACTAACCATTCCTCCTATATTCACACCTAAATCATTTCTATAAATGGTGTAGACCACACGTAGTATCCAGACGCGCTTCACACATATCTGTAGATGTCCAACTTTAATTTTATCAATTATGGGTTTGCTTAGCCCTAACTTTCAAATCTATCCTGCTGCAATTTATCATTGACACTATATACATTTCATTAATTTCTACAATGTTCTTATTTAGAATGTAGAATTTGGAATTATTTGAATGAAATAGATATTGTTTATTTTCCACTGAAGAATGGCTATTAATCCTAAGAGGGGTTTCATACTTTCAAAAATATAATTTCTAATCCCCAGCAGCATTTCCCCTGCTTTTGTTCTGGATATTGCTGGTTGTTTGTCAGTATAAAGGAAGGATGTGCTGTATTTACTGACAGTGAACACTAATGATCAAATTAAGTAAACAGGGCAATGGTATATTTCAGTCACATAGAGGAAAGCTAGCTGAGTTCGAAGATATGTAACAATTTGTGGTGGACTTTGAATAATTAATGATTTTTGAGCAATACAGGAATAATTATATTCATATCTATGTACTTAGTTATTGCTTCTGGCTAAATCAGTTCTGTCTTCTCAAATCCAACATGGAACATATGGAGATTGCTTTATCACCACTGTATATACAAGGTAATGTTCTTGCTGGAATAAAGTGCATGTCAGCACTACTTGTATAAACAAGTAAATTAACTGCATGTACATGCAGACTTATTTGCATTATCTTGCAAATATCCCAGGCAATTCTGCATACACTCAATTCTGAATTTGTCACTTCTGCGCAAAGCTTCAGATGTTTGTTCTTCCCCAGTGCACTCCAATATTCAACCAAGTACAACAATATTTTTTATTAACACTATGCTATAACTTATCATTACTGTATTTTTAGTTAGATTACACTTCTGTGATGCACCTTGGGATATTCTCCTACATTAAATGAGCTAAATAAATGCAAATTGTTGTTGGCATATACACCTAAATTAACAAAACCAGTTTTAAGTACACAAAACAACATAGTACCTCCCTTATAATGACAAGCAAGTACCTCTGTGTCATTTCAAAGATAATTGCAGATAATGCAGGAATCTCCAAACAAAAATGCTGGCAGTTCAAGCAAAGTTAAATGTTATGGATTAAACTGTGGAAGGATCAATTTTGTTGTATATAATGCCCTTTTGTGTGTTTTGATTTCCAAGATTTGGCAATGTGCATATTGACACAGTCCAGATGTCACCGTTTCCTAAGCTTACCAAACACATTTTTTTAAAAATGAAATCACTAATAATAAAACTAAATTGCAGACATTTTTCAGCTGATCAACACTGGCTTTCTCCAGAGATTTAGACAAATCACTTGATTGGGATATTTTTACATCTTTTTTAAAATAGAAGTTACAGATTCATTTAATCTTTCATTTCTGCACTGTGGTGTTAGTAACATCAAACAAATGTTCCAACTGAACTTTGAGCCAGGGCTAATATTAGTTGTGAATGCCTGTGGCTTTACTGGAATCAACAATCACAGTTCAGTACAGGTATTTGGATAGCCACATAAACATCTTTGAAGTACATATTTTAACTAAAAGGAGGCTGTTAGCTTTGATTGATTTTAGTACAGGAATGAATTGAGGTTCCCTAGTGCATTTACCCAAAGACCAAACGGAATGTACAGTTAGCATATAATTACTGAAATCCTAAATCACACAACTAAATTCAATCATCTACAAAATGGGGTAGATCTTTTTTTAAACAGAGTATTCGTACCACTTCTCCCCTGAAGAGTGTGACAATACCCAATACAAAAAGCAGGTTGAGTGCTAGGATTTTTCATAGGTCACAGATTAAAGAACCAGGCTAATTATGATGCTTTCATGCACTGCAGGAATAGTAAACCTGCATCATTGTTGTAGCACATAGAGAGATTACATGCTAAATCACTTCAAGTGTCACACTTGCATGGTCGGTAAAGCTAATTTTTTAAATGAACCAACCATCTTACTTTCAAAGAAGTTACATGACTAGCTGTCTTCATGTATTTATTCACAGCTGCCCTAGCCCATGGCTAGTAACATCTAGCTGAGAATGAGGCTCGCAGCATGAGAGTTATGCTCCCTGCGGCAAGGTGTTTTCAAACATATTAACTATGAAAATGAGGAACTGATTGCAAACAATCTCTGGCTTTCAGATAGAGATTGCAGGCAGCCTGTGTTTCCTCCTTGCAATTTTTCTTTTGCCGTGTCCTCCCAGTAGCCCCAAGCAGTAATCAACAACAAATCTAATTTTCTATTTCAAGGATCTATGCACTTATTAGGTTTTCTTTGTATCATGACTGGGATTGTTGCCCTTCCCTCTTTCCTCCCCCCCCCACATATAGCCTGCGACATTAAGATTTAAACTCTAACTCAGCCCTCCTGAACAATGTAATGGCTTTCAGTAGGCATGTAGCTTACAGGCACCTTTCGTCACTGGAATAACAAACAAAAAAATAATTTTTCTCGTCATTATTTGGGATGGTAGCATGATGTATCAGACAGAACAAGAATTCTTATTTAAATACTTTTGAAACAAGCGACAAATTATTAAAATAAGCACTAGAAAGGACTTAAGTTATTGCGCCCTTGTTATTTGACAATGAAAAAGACAAATCAAAATTTCACTCAGCTATTATGCACAGATTAAATAGCTCAATCTTTCCAAAGGGAAGGTTTTGTTTAACTTTTCCACTTTCCCTTTTGTAGTCTCTCAACACAGAACATCATCTTGGATAGATAAAGCACATGCAAAAACAGGTCAGGATGATTCACCCTTCAACGTAACTTCTTTCAACAATTCCCACCAACACCTCCTCCTCCCTTGACACTCATGCCCACAGTTAGAAGTGCGACAATTCCCCTCCCCTCCTCACAACATATGCAAGTACACAGTTAGAAGTGGGGCAACGCGGATGTAGATAGTTTAACAAACATGGTCATTGTCTCTGGTTGGTTAATATTTGAAAAGCTAGAATCGTGTTCTGCAGATGCTAGAATCTAAGGTAGACAAACAGGAGGCTGGAACAACACAGCAGCCAGGCATCATTTGGAGGAAAGGAGCAGTCAATGTTTCGGGTATTACCCTTCTTCAGGGCTGGATATGGGGGTAGGCGGAGCTGCAGATAAAGAGGGGAAAGGGAGGGGTGGAAGCAGAAAGGTGGTGCTAGGTGGACCCCAGTAGTGGGTACAACTGGGCTGGCTGATGGGAGGGATGAATCCGGTTGGTGGCTGGAAGGGACGGTCAGAAGGTGGAATAGAAGGGAAGAGGTGGGGCTGGAAGGGGAGCCGGGGCATGTGTGGGAAGGTTATTTGAAATTGGAGACTCCACATTGAGTTCTTCAGGCTGTAGGGTGCCCAGGTGGAAGATAAGGTGTTGCTCTTCAAATTTTTGTTCCGAGTTGCTGCGATACTGGAGGAGGCCGATGATGGACATGATGGTGGGGGAATGGGACGGGGAGTTAAAATGGGAGGTTACGCTCACCATTACGGGCCAGGCGAAGCAGTTCAGCGAAACGGTCATCTAGTCTACATTTGGTTACACCGATGTAGAGAAGACCACATCGGGAGCACCGGATGCAATAGACTAAGTTGCAGGAGATGCAGATGAAGCTCTGTCTTACTTGGAAGGACTGTTACGGGCCCTGAATAGGGGTGAGGGAGGTGGTGTGTGGGCAGGTGTTGCATCTTTAACGGTTACAGGGGAAGGTGCCCGGTGGGTTGGAGTGGATGGTGGGGAGTGGGGAGCAAACGAAGGAGTGGCAAAGGGAATGGTTCTTGTGGAAGACAGAGAGGAGTGGGGAGTGGAAGATGTTATGGGTAGTGGGGTCTAATTGGATTTGGCAGAAGTGTTTGAGGATGATACGTCGGATGTGGAGGCTGGTGGTTGGAAAGTGAGGACAAGAGGGACCCAATCTTTATTCTGTTTGGGGGGGTTGCTGGTTGAGAGCTGTGGAGCAGGGAATGGAGGAGGCATGGCAGAGGGCTGTCTGGATGACAGGAGGTGCGGGGGAGGGGGGGGAAGAGTGTTGTTTGACTAAGGCGGACATCTGGGAAGCTTGGGAGTGGAATGTCTCCTCATCAGAGCAGATGCAATGGGGAGGGAATTGGGAAAATGGGACGGAGTTTTTGCAGAATACAGGGTGGAGGTGGTGTAGTCTCGGTAGCTATGGGAGTCTGTGGGTTTATCGTAAATGTCGGTCCATAAACTGTTGCCAGAAATGGAAATGGAGAAGTCAAGAAAGGGGATGGAGGTATCTGAGATAGAGCAAGTGAAATTTGAGTGCAGGGTGCAAGTTGTTTGGGAAGTAAATGAACTGCTCCAGTTCAGCCTGGGAGCAGGATGCAGTCACCGATGCAACAGCAGAAGAGTTGGGGAACAGTACTGGTGTACATACTGAAGAGGGACTGTTTGACATAATCGACAAACAGGCAGACATAGCTGGGGCCCATGCCACCTGCAACTCCTCCAACCTAGTCTATTGTATCCGGTGCTCCCAATGTGGTCTTCTCTACATCAAGACCAAATGTAGACTAGGTGTCCATTTCGGTTAACATCTTCGCCTGGCTAGTAATGTCCAACCTATCCTCTCGGTCACCACCTATTTCAACTCCCCATCCCGCTCCCCTGCCAACACGTCCGTCCTCAGCTTCCTCCAGTGTCGCAGCAACTCACAATGCAAATTTGAAGAACAATACCTTATCTTCTGTCTGGTCACCCTACAGCCCTAAGGACTCAACATTGAGTTCTCCAATTTCAAATAACCTTCCCACCCATGCCCCGCCTCCACTTCCAGCCGCACCTCCTCCCTTCCATTCCACCTTCTGACCCTCCCTTCCAGCCACCAACTGGATTCAGCCCCTCCATCAACCAACCCAGTGGTACCTACTACTAGGGTCCACCTATCACCACCATTATACCTCCACTCCTCCATGCCCCTCTCTATCTGCAGCTTCCCCTACCCCCATATCCAGTCCTGAAGAAGAGTAATACCCGAAATGTTGACTGCTCCTTTCCTCCAAATGCTGCCCGACTTGCTGTGTTGTTCCAGCTTCCTGTTTGTCTATCTAGAATCAAGTTCTGTTGTTTATATCAGCTGAGTCTGCTGAGACTCTCCAATGAAAGAACTCAGGGTAATTTGTTGAGGTTGGTTGGCTCGCCGAGCTGGTTTGTTGTTCCGCAGATGTTTCGTTACCGTGCTTGGTAACATCCTCAGTACAGCCTCTGATGAAGCGCCGGTGTGTTTTCCCGCCTGGTTTTTAAACTTTGGGATCTGTTGCGATGGATTGCCTCACTTCCGGGTTTCCTACAGGGACACCAACAAAACGGAATGGCTAGCTACACTGGAAGCCACACTCAAGACCAACAACATCAACAAAGAAACACAACAACTATAAGACAGACAGTAGTCCCAACGCTAACTAGAAAAAGGGAACTCAACACCCTCAACACACGGGAAAGACAAGCCCTGGACAGATTAAAAAAGGACAAGAACATCACTATACTACCTGCAGACAAAGGGCGCATGACAGTGATAGCGAATAAAATGGACTACATCTCCAAAACACAAGCACTGCTCGCCGACGAGAACACATACCGACCAGTACAAACTGACCCAACACCACAACTAGGCAACAAAATCCTATACACGCTACAAAGACTCAAACAAACAGGACAAATCAACAAAACAGACTTCTTAAGAATGAAACCCGAAGGAACCAACACATCCCGATTCTACGGCCTCCCTAAAGTGCACAAGCCGGAAGTCCCCCTCAGACCCATAGTCTCCCTACCAGGCACTCCATCGCACAGATTAGGCAGGAAACTACAAAGAAGACTCAAGCACCTAGTGAACAAATCACCCCACTCCATCCACTCAACCCAAGAATTCCTCAACTCCATCAAAGACATAAAGATAGAGGATGAAGGGACCATGATATCGTTTGATGTCACCGCCCTATTCACATCAACAGACATACCACTAGCAAGGGAAACAACGACAACACCACTTGACCAGAACGCGACCCCAGTGAAACCATCTCCAAGGACAACATGATTAAACTACTGGACCTACGCCTGACCACCCACTTCACCTCCAACGGCCAAACATATGAGCAAATCAATGGGACACCCATGGGATAGTCTATCTCCGGACTCATAGCAGAAGCAGTGACGCAAAGACTGGAAAGGACTGCCCTTCCGCAAATCCAACCTAAGCTATGGATACGCTACGTAGATGACACCTTTGTCATCATTAAATGGACCAAATTAGAAGAGATACACAAACGCATAAACAACACCCTCACCGGAATAAAATTCACCAGACAGGAGAAGAACAAACAACTCCTATTCCTGGACATCATGGTGGAGCACAAGACAAATGGGAAACTGCAAACGAAAGTACACCGAAAAGCCTCACACACAGACCAGGTATTGAAGTTCAATAATAACCATCCCAGCACACACAAATGAAGCTGCGTGCGAACACTATTTAAAAGGGCAATAACACACTGCAGCAACATAGAACTACGCCAAGAGGAGGAGGAATACCTCTTCCAAGTATTCAAGGATAATGGATATCCAAAGAACTGGGTGAGGAGATGCCTAGAGGAACAGCATCAGAAAGATTCTACATGCCCCAACACACTCATCACACTACCCTACATCAGGAACACATCAGAAATCACCACAAAACTCCTGCAACCGCTGGGCATCAACCCTACGACAACTGCTCACCTGAACTAAAGACCCACTTCCCCGCCATGGACAGGACCAATGTCATCTATAAGATCCCCTGCAGAGACTGCGAGAAACACTACATTGGACAAACAGGAAGGAAACTAACAACAAGAGTACATGAACACCAACTGGCTACAAAAAGACCATAAGACCATAAGACATAGGCGTGGAAGTAAAGCCATTCGGCCCATCCAGTACACTCCGCCATTTAATCATGGCTGATGGGCATTTCAACTCCACTTACCCGCACTCTCCCCGTAGCCCTTGATTCCTTGCGAGATCAAGAATTTATCAATCTCTGCCTTGAAGACATTCAACGTCCTGGCCTCCACTGCGCTCCGTGGCAATGAATTCCACAGGCACACCACTCTCTGGCTGAAGAAATGTCTCCTCATTTCCGTTCTAAATTGACTCCCTCTAATTCTAAGACTGTGCCCACGGGTCCTAATATCCCCACCTAACGGAAACAACTTCCCAGCGTCCACCCTTTCTAAGCCATCAAAGACAAAGACATGATCAATACTCACTCATCTCAATCCACATGGACAAGGTGAACCACGACTTCGACAGGGACAACACCAAGATCCTGAGACAAGCACGAGAATTCCTGGAAGCATGGCACTCCACGAAGCAGGCTATTAATAAACACATTGAACTCGACCCCATATACATTCCACTATGGAGGAAACCCCGTAGTGAGGCAATCCATCGCAACGGACCCCAGAGTTTAAAAACCAGGTGGGAAAACACACCAACGCTTCATCAGAGGCTGCACTGAGGACGTTACCAAACATGGTAACGAAACGTCTGCGGAACAACATACCAGCTCGGTGAGCCAACCAACCTCAACACCCACAACCCAAGCTACAGATCTACTCCAAAACCTTAAGGAACTCAGGGTAAGATAACAGATGTAATGTTGCCTTCAAACGAACATTCCAATTTTGATATTGTAACTACTGAACAGCATTGAGAACAAACAGAGATTACTGGCTTACATGAACTAGACTACTTATAGTGTACATTGTGTCATACATTCAGTATCCCCAATATTAAAATAAGTATTCAGCAAAGAACTTGCCATTGTGCATTAGGGTTGTTCTCATGGCCTAAGGAAATGTCCTTTAGTAAAGCAGTCTGTCCTTTATGATAGCTTAGTGTTCCTTTTTGTGTGTCAGTTATCAATTTCTCCCTCATGCTTTAGAGTTTAATTTTGTTGGGAAAGAATCATGTTAGATTATAAAGACAGCTATAGGAGATAAGCCATTTTCCAGTACTCAGTATCTATTTCTTTGAATTTCCTCAATTGTTCATAAAAGTTTAATTTTGATGCATGATTTAAAATAATTGAAGTTTAGGTGATGAGACTTACCAAGGCCAAATGAGCCAGGTCCACTGACACTATGTGGGGTTTGGATGCTTGTCGATGTATAGAGACCCGTGACCAGTAAGCCATCAAAGTATGTGCTCGTGGAAATAGTCACTGAAATACATAAAAAGGTACACTTCATCCACTGAGGATTGGGAAATCAGAGAAGACATGTATAGTACAATCAACAGGAGTGTATTTTGAGATGTATTAGGCATACGCTGGACACAATCATTATTGAATACAACAACTGCTTGTGCGCCCAAATTAACAAGATGACAAGACATATTATTATGGATTGTAACATCATCTCTCAATCACCCTGAGTTGCCCACTGTTACTAGATTAGCAAGCAGCCATCAGTGACAGTAACCATGCCATCCTTCAGCACATACATACTACAAAAATACATGCAAAAGCTAAGTTACTACAGCTTTATACGGTTAATGTGAACTTTCATTTCAACAAAATTTACAACTGAAATCCTTCAATTGCATTATGGAAAATTTAGCTGAAATTAAGATTTAAATGTTTATCGGCACAATTGCAATGTAGAATACTCTAAAATCCGCATTAAAGTGATCACTGGTAATACCCAATTAGATAGATTAAAATGGTACTCGTTTTAGCAACTGGAGCATTTTCATGGTTCCATTCACAGTTGTTTTCCTGTTTTAGTTTATGTGCACTTCGCCCTGCTTTTAGCAACCCCTTTCACTGACCTTAGCAATAAATTTTTTTAAATGATTTGTTTTTCAGTTCTAAACTAATACATCTAGCCAGCACATCCTTGGATCCTATGGGGCATTTTAGCATGACCAATTCACTTAAGCTGCACATCTTTGGATTGCGGGAGGAAACTGGAGCACCCTGAGGAAACCCATGCAGACATGAGGAGAATATGCAAACTCCACACAGACAGACACCCGAGGTACTTCTTGCCTTTTACTGTTTTCGTTTCAAAATCTCAGCATTTTCAAGTATTTTTTAAAAAGCATCAGCAGATGTTTACACTATGGGTTTCTGCATTTGGGAAGTTCAGCAAACATAGTGATAAACTTAGTAAAGAGTGCATGGATGAACCATGGAACTCATGGGACAGGTCTAAACAATGAAGGAGAAAGGTCCTTCTGTAGATTTTTTAATCACACAATTTTTCACAGATAATGCATCTATATTTATATTCTTTCACGTCTTCATTCATGCCTATGACTAACCCATCCCCAATCTTACTTGGCTGTGACTCCAGCCTCATGTACAACTCCCATATTTTCATTACATTTGAGGTTTGCTTCAAATAATTCCTTGTCTAAACACTTAGAGACCCAATATCTTATAACCATCACCTCTTGCCAAACTAGAATGTTTGCCCTCCCACCTCTGCAGCAACTCAAATCTTTCATGATCATGTTTAAACCTCTTCGTTGTTCATTCCTTCATAACTCTGTAACCTTATCTAGCCCATGACCTCTACTAATATTAAAAACCAACCAATCAGCTCCATACTCATTTGACTTCTTTGCATGACTCATGTCCCTTCGGCTGTAATCTTAAAAGCCTTAGGACGTCCAAGCATCATAGTCTGGATAATCTTCAGTAAACCCCTCCAGTATGCTGGCCTCCTTAAAACCTCGTTCTTTGGCAAGCTTTTCCTTTGTCTTCCTTTCTTTGATGCCTATTTTTTGACTGTGCCCAAGTTAAGAGCCCTGAGATGTCACCTTATATTTCAGATGCCACATAAAAATTGTCATTTGCTCTAAATGGGAAAGGCAGGCTATATGTTTCAAGATTTATTTGGATGAGAGCTGGCAGACCAAAAGCTATTCAGGTATTTTCCAATTAGAAACATTACAGTAAGATTTAAATGCAAAAAAAGAATCTACCAATACAAATGAAGAAAATCAAAAGATAGCCTGGTCAGACTAAACTTGAAAGGAAAAAGACCAAATGCTGAAACCTGTTGCAAGTTCATCAATAATATTGCTACTACTTGGTGCAATACCCCAGCAGATATTGAGAAGCACAAGTCCAACTATACTGTTTTCATTTGTCAAATTATGATAATGTTAACTCTTTCATGAAGCATGAAATTTTAGTTTGACACTTTCTTGAAGGCCTGAACAGTCTGTATATCCACATACACAATTGTTGTGGTACAGATAACTAAGGGTGTTACTGGCAATGAAGTGCTGTAGAAATGAAGAGGGAATTTAGAAATTAGCTCCTTTTGTCCACTGATGGTAAGAAGTTCAAGGAAAGGAGTGATAGAGATACTCCAAATTACAGTGTCATTGTAAGATAAATAGAAATGGATGTGTCTTAACTAGTCAACACATTTATGGCCTCTCACTTTTTGTCCTTAGATAATTTCAAAAATAATTAAAAGGAAGAATTAGAAAGCATTTGTTTACAGAAAAGATAGTTAGAAGGTGGAACTGCCTTTGACAAATCATTGTTGATACTGAGTTCAAACTAGCCAATTAGATAACTGCTCAAAAGGGACAACATGAAAGGATTTAGGAAATGGAGGAGTGTGGGATTCGACTAGACTTAAGTGAAGAGAAAACGTAGCGCAGGTGAGATGGATGAAGCATATCTTGACTTGTAATGGGTATCAATAGGGTCACACCACAATTGAGGATGTATTAAAGAAACCCTTGATGCTGTTAAATCTTTAATCAGTAAGAAGGTTTTAATTGATTAATATGTAAATGTAAATCCCTGAATTCCTTTCAAGTCACTGCCCTTAGAGAACTAAAAGTTTTATCAGTGTAAAGAGAAGGTGACATTTTAGGTCAGACAATGCATGTCAGGTGTGAGGCCTTATTTAGATTTAGTACATCCTCATCAGTGATGTGACCCTTTGATCTTTTACTTATAAATTCTGTGCCTGATACCACCTCACTAACACCTGAAGGAGGAGCCACAGTACGAAAGCTTGTGTTTTCAAATAAACCTGTTGGACTATAACCTGGTGTTGTGGTGATTTCTGACCTTGTCCACCCCAGTCCAACACTGGGCACCTCCACGTCATAGCTGTTTTTAAAAAAAAGTAGCAATTTTCAGTCTTAGAGGGGGCCTTTCATTCCACAGTGCCTGTGTTTAGTTCTATTTAATCGTTTGAGGCACAGTGCTAATGAAATTTTTATTGCAGAATTGCATACTTCCACAAACTCTGACAGAAGTCTTGATTTGCAATCAACCTGTTCAAAGTTTTGCAACAAACAACTGCACCTCCCAGTCGCGAACTATTTCAATTCCCCCTCCCATTCCTCAGATGACATGTCCATCCTGGGCCTCCTGCAATGCCACAGTGATGCCACCCGAAGGCTGCAGGAACAGCAAATCATATTCAGCCTGGGAACCCTGCAGCCCAATGGTATCAATGTGGATTTCACAAGCTTCAAAATCTCCCCTCCCCCAACCGCATCCCAAAACCAGCCCAGCTCATCTCCACCTCCCTAACCTGTTTTTCCTCTCACCTATCCCCTCCTCCCACCTCAAGCCCCACCCCCATCTCCTATCTACTAACATCATCCCGCCCCCTTGACCTGTCCGTCCTCCCTGGACTGACCTATCTCCTCCCTACCCCACCACCTACACTCACCTTTACTGGCTCCATCCCCGCCTCTTCAACTTGTCTGCCTCCTCTCTACCTATCCTCTCCTCTATCCATCCTCTATCCGCCTCCCCCTCTCTCCCTATTTATTTCAGAACCCTCTTCCCCTCCCCCATTTCTGATGAAGGGTCTAGGCCCGAAACGTCAAGTTTTCCTGCTCCTATGATGCTGCTTGACCTGCTGTGTTCATCCAGCCCCACGCTTGTTATCTCTGTTCAAAGTTGTTATTATATTTCTCTGGAACAGGTGGGATTTTAACTTTGGCCTCCTGGTCAAGATATCTTGGTATAAGCTATGTTTAAGTGCAACTCTGGATACGAAGTGGGCACACTTTGCACCTGCAACTGGCAAATGATCTGGAAAATGACAGACATGGAAATTAAATTCCTGCTGACAAGATTTACATGATGATCTCCCCAAACAGCAGTGTAATGTGGGCAAAATGTCCATGAGGCAGGAAGCGGTACTTACACTTAAGTGGTTCAATCAGCTGCCCAGACATGACCCAGGAAAGTCAGCCCAAAGTACCATCTAAACACTGCTGGTGATGTAGTTGGCATTATCTTCTATTTTGTAAACTAACATACATATATTTTGCACTACAGATTCCCTTTTGTCGTTCAATGTAAAAAAAAATTACAGAATGCAAAACTGTACATCTGTGATTTCACTAAAGCAATCTCCAAAACAGCCCATCAAAAATCTGGAAGTTCTGAAACTTGTCTTCCACCCCGCTTCAAGATTTAAGTAGCATAAAAACAACATTTTATTATGCACAGTTTTACTTTAACTTTGATTTTGAATTTTGATTTTTTTAAAACTGATTTTTGAAAAGGTACTTCAGTATTGCAAGTTCATGTTTAAGTTTAGGTGGTACTGATGACAGAGAGGTCAATGGAATACTTGCCTCACCGTTAAGAGAGTTAATTTTGCTATCAGAAGCAAATAAGAAAGAAAATCCAATAAAATTTAAAAAGTCAACATTGACATTAGGTCCCATTAATGACGACATACATAGCAATGTTTTGCCTATTATAGTGATTTATTATTTACCTAAGGATTAAATGACACAGCCCTTGAACTGTCACAAAATTTCAACTGTTCCTTTAATTCTCCCAAAGAACAGACTAGGTGTGAGCTTTGGCTCAGTGGCAATACTCTGAATATAAGTTTAAGCTCCATGCTTCAATATTTCACTTTTGTCGGCATGTCAGTGTAGTGTGCAAGTGCCATCTTTCAGATGAGACATTGAACGTCTGCATGCTTATGGAGATAAATGATTCTATAACCAACATTGCCTGTAAGCAATACGGCTGCATGGTAACATGGACTGCATAGAAGTCATCCCCTGTTCATTGTTATTTATGCACATGCCATACAAAACAAAACGTGAAGGGCCTGTGCAGTTAAACAGATCAACCATATTTTCCAATAAAAAAAATCTGAATCATGAGCCCCATGTTCTGGCCAATATTTTTCTTCAACATCCAAAAAACAACTTCACCAGTTATTTACTATATTGTTTGTAGGATCTTGCTGTGAGCAATTGACTGTTGCATTGGAGCATCCATATCAGAAGTACTTCAGTCGCAATGAAATAGTTTGGAACATTCTGACAATGTGAAATATGTTGCTTAAAAAAAAAGCAGGATTTCCTTCTTTTACTTATAAAAAATTAACCAACTGGCACAAAATTGCCATTGTGACTCTAAAATGTATACATGTGTTGTTCAGCTGTTTGGGTCTGAACAAGATGACAAAACTTTGAACAATCTCGTTTAGCTTGTAATAGAGAAGAGGCGAAGTCATTGGCAAAGGCTAAAGGTGATTGGTTTAGGTCTGCCCAATAGTGAGTTGGGGAAAGTTGCATCTTATTCAAACATCTAGCCTAATAGTTCAAAGGCAGTGGAAGGTTTGAGACAGAGGGAAGGGGTAGAGCTGCATGGCATATTGAAATTGATCTCTGTTTTGGGTGATGTTTTCAAGGACTGGGCCATTAGATGACAAGGCAGAAGGGGTTAGGATAGCTCAGTGGGTGGCTCCAAATGCAACCAAATGGAGGTTAGAATAGCAGCCATATTAAAGATACTCTATGATTAGATAGGCAAGACCGGAACGAAGTAAGAAAAGTCCCATTAAGCTGGACAATGGAGGAGAATGGTGCAAGGACGCTGAGGACAGTCAAGATTGTGTATTGTCGGCAACAACTGTTTGTATCTATAATTCCTCAACAAAAAGTTTAGTTTGCACCTTATCCTTAAACGATGTAGTTTCCATTTTTAACAACGCAAATGAATTGCTTTGGGATTATAGTAGTGTTAATCATGAAACTGAAAATAAAGTATTATAGAAAAGATGTAACAGTGAAAATGCAATCAATCACCTCCTCGCTGGAATGTTACAGACAATGAACATTTCTATACTTACTTGCACTAATATATTCTGTGTGAATACTACTATAGTGCATTAATTGCTTAGATTTTCTAATACACGTTATAAACTTCAGGATACGTTCTAGAATAACAGCAGCATTCGATCAACCACAGAAAATTAAACATCATTCAGTTTTGATTAAGTAAAAATGCCCTTGCCAGTTCCTGTCAAAAGCTAGTAAAACCCTTCACAGCAAAGTTGTTGTCAACACACTAATATTATCAAGTCCGGCAACTAGTATGGTAAACCTAGTCGATTTGATGAAACGGAGATAACAAGGTGTAGAGCTGGTGAACACAGCAGGCCAA